>BSBM01001280.1:4917500-5528518 GCA_027924585.1 Larix kaempferi
CCCAGCACGAGAGAGATTACAACAAAATCTTCCTATAAGGCGATCATTAAGTTTCTACATTTTAGCCCTTAACAATGGTGGCGTAAAAGATTGTGGAGATGGAAGCCGCCTTTAAAATACAAATTTTTTGGCTGGTTTTCTTTTAAAGGGAAATTAAAAACTTGGGACAATTTAGTCAGATTGGGATGGAATGGTCCAAACAGGTGCTCGCTCTGTAATTCTAATGCTGAATCCACAAATCATCTTCTGGCTACCTGTAATTTAACTAGAGACACTTGGAGAATTATATGCTCTGCATTAAATATCACTCAGGTATGGGGGAATGAAAATTTTGAATTATGTTCTCTTAACTGGTTCAGGGAGTGCAAAGCCCATTCTCTTCTATCGGTGGTTATCTCCTGGTTTACAACAAATAAGGTAGTGTTTGAAGGTCAGAAATCTTGTTCCTAGATTACGGCTTGTCAAATTCTGAGGGTCTATCAATCCATTTTCAGAGAGCAAGAGCCATTAACTATAAAAAGAGTTGGAGCTTTTGATCCTCAGTTCGATTTCCCTACTCTCTTTTTTGATGGTGTTGCACAAGAGGGATTGTGTGCAGCAGGGGGGGCTATTTTCTTGAATGAATTTCATCACTTTTCTTTGAAGCTTAATTGTGGAAGTGGAACAAACATGAAGGTTGAGCTCCTTGCACTATGGTACGTACTGAAAGTGGCCAGTATCTTCTGTATTGATGATCTAAACATCTTTGGGGACTCAAGAGTCACCATAAAATGGGCACAGGATGAATATAATCTTAAAGTGTTATCTCTTATTCACTGGTGCAACTGGATAAAATCAGCTCTTCATCACTTCAGGAACATCTCTCTCAAGCACATTTACAGGGAACACAATCATTTGGCAGATAAACTTTCCAAGCAAGCTTTGCACGGTGAGTATGGTGTTTTAATTTGGGAAAAAATTCATCATTCTCAGGTCCTGAACTCGGGATCTCTGAAGACTTTTTAGTAGATGTTTAATGTTTATTTGGACAATGTTTATCATGTATTTTTGCATTGTTGCTTCTGTGAGTTTTTTTTTATTCCTCTTATGAGTGCTAGTTTATGATGTATGCAACTTGTTTTTTGCGATATGTAGGCAAGACTTTCTACCTTTGCTCATTTGAGTCTTCCTGAAGACTGGGTTAATCATGTACCTTTTAATTCAATTGAATAACATTGGTATGCTTTTTCCTGCCTAAAAAAGTTAATAACAATGAGTCTAAATGCATTATTTTGACCATTTTTATGGTCCTTTTTTTGAGTCAGTTTTATAAGAAATCCGAGAAAATTATTGCTTTAATCTTTTATTTTGAAAAATTAAGATAAACGATAGTTTTTTTCATTAAAAAATCGCATTTCTTTTACACTTAGCATTAAATCAACAGCTTACAAGACATTGTTGTAATTTTGTAACTTTTCCATCGTTCTTTATTGAGTTATGATTGGTTTAAATTTTTTATTTTTATTTTGAATCATTAAAATAAATAATGGGTTTTTAATTTATAAATAAAGTGTTTTAAAAAATAAATTAATACATAGATTAATATCAATGGTTCTCTTTATATTCGGAAATATTAATATATGATTTATTTTTAGGTTTTATTTGTATATGGAAAATGTGAAAAGGTGTATGCACAACTTATTATAATATATTGTTATGTTTCTTTTCTTTCAGCAGAATAATATATTGTTATGTTATATAGCATAGAAATTTTTACATGGAAAAAATATTATGTTAGTTTATGTAAGAACAATGTTGATTTAGGATAATTTTTTTTTTAAAATTTAATTATAATTAAAGGATTTTTTATTTATTTATTTATTCATTTTTTTATTATTATATAATTTGTTTAAGTTTTAATGTTGTAGTTTAAATATTCTACGTTTTCAACTTGTTTGGAGTATATTTTTTTTTTTATTTTGTAGAAAAAAATATATTAAAATAACATATATTAGCTATGGAAATTGCATAATTTGGATGTTATAGGGGTATTCAAGGGTGTTGAATCTATTTATGAATTCAAAAACTCAATTTAACCACTTCTAAATTTGGATTTTACCAAAAATTTAGAATAATTAATTTCTTTGGTTTCTCTATTGAATATACTCTTCTTTTTTAGTCCCTGCCTATATGTTCGGCCTTTTGTAATTAATTTGAAAATCAAACATTACAAGACATTATGATTTACAAAGTCAATACATATAATATTATTTTTTAATTTTGCTTTTTATATGTTTTCTTGAAAAGTTCATTGGGTAAGAGCTCTAGATTTGACAATTTTTCTCATTGCACATATTACATAAAATTATAAAATAAAAGTAATTTTCACATACATTATAACTACACTATAGCTTAGTTGAAATATTTTACTTACTTTATATTCATCTGCCATTTTATGACATCTGTAAGACATATTAACCATCTGTAAGGCATATTGACCATTTTATGACATCTGTAAGACATATTGAAAAGTAAGGGATGTGCTAGTGGGTTTCGAACGCTCAAGAGGATTCTCCTTTTGGGACGTATCTGAAGCATTTACATAGGTGTCAGAATTAGCTATATTTGGACAGGTGTGAGCCTTTGCAAAGACAGGTCTACAGGTGTACGAGCTCAAAGCAGATCTGCATCTTTGCAAGTATACATGTGTAAGAGCTCAGAGCAGGTCGGCATCGAAAAGCTCTCGAGTCCCGAGTCACCATGCACATCATACTACCTTCTATCACAAAACATGTTATGCCATGAAGCCTGGCTGTGATTCTGCAAGAACCGCCATTAGAGGGATTTTACACTAAATATCTAGCATTTCTCTTCGATGGCAAACAAAATAGAGAAAGTCCTACTGCATACATAGGAGTTCGCAAGCACTCAAATAAAGAACCTTCGTTTCATTTCGACTCTAACCCTAAATCAATTTCCACATATATTTCCGGTGGTTCAACCTTATCGTTTTTATTTAACATTGCTTTGCAAAGAATGGCCCGTATGATTCCATCATTCTCATCAGGTATGCATACTCTTTCATCTTTCCCTTCTGTAGAGGTATGCATACTCTTTCATCTTTTCCTTCTGTAGGTTCTAATTTAATTTTATTTCGTATTCGTCCCAGGTGGATGATTTCTTTTTGTGATTCTTTGTATTAGGACAAAGTATACTCTGGGCTTGTAATGACGAGGTTCAAATCCTTGTCTCTTTGGTAAATAATAATGAACGGTTTAACCTCCATCCAGCCGAGGTTCAAATCCTTGTCTCTTTGGTAAATAATAATGAACTGTTTAACTTCCATGATATTCAAACATATGAGGTATTTATATTCATCTCCGTTTTCTTAGTTCTTAGAATTCCACCTTTTGCTGCCTTTACTGAATCCTGATTATCACGATAGCAATAGCAGATTATACAGAATGCGCAAGGACATGCTGTACAACTATCTGTAATATTTATGTAATGCAATTTAGGAAAAAATATCCCGTTACCTATTATATGAGATATTTGGTTGTGCGTTTAGCCATCTCTAATACTGCAAGTCTTCTTCATTCTCAGGTGCTGGTTGAAAAGATGAAATTACCAGATTCAGGGGAGCATGTAAAGACTGAAAGGGATAATGGTCATTCAGATCCAGTAGAAATCCCATTAGGTATGATTATTGAAAGAAGATTATATGGTTAAGCATATAATATTTGACAGAGTGGGCATGATTGTCTTTTATATTTGTATGTATCTGCAGAAAAGCATAATTTATTTTGAAGATATTTTAAAGATTGGTAATTTTTTTTGGAGTAAGCTATCTAGGCAGACGTTTTCACCTCCCGTGATCGGTGGTCCGGCACCTGAGCACGATCGCCGCATCAGTCGCCCGGTGACACCACCGTCGTCGGCTCAGTCCCTTTCCGTTCCGGCTGCCACCCTGTGAGCTGTGAGCTTTTTCCAACCACATTTTGGGCTCTTTCTCCAGCATTTTTCTTCGACCTCTCTTCACCATCCGCACCATTTCTTCTCTCCGCCATCGCTAAGCTCGGCTGCAGTACTGTACTCTGCCGGCGACCTGTGCTCTGCTCCTCCCTCCGAATATGGATAATAGGTTTTATACATAGTAAGCAAGTACTCCATCATGGTAATTGATGGTAATTGGCCAGTGGTAGAGTCAATGCTCAACAGTGCCTTTGTCCATGATTTGTTCTGCTCTCTGCAGTATTTCTGCAAAAACTAATTTTCCTATGCAAAAACTAATTTTCCTATGTAGCGCGCTTCAATCAGGTGACACAATTTGTTAGGGAGTCACAATCGAATCAGTGAAGGTAATCACAACACAGTCAGTCAACATAGCATCATTAAAACCTTTCCTCTGCAAATTATCTTTTGCAAAAGAAAAAAATTGGTACATAGGAAATTAGGAACAACCATTGCAAAAAAGAAGAGAATAACCATGACTCCCATGCTTCTATCAGTATTTTTTAAGAGACATAATACAAAGATGAAAAGTCAACCGTCTAGCCTCAAGAATATTTATCTGCAAAGAAAAACAGATGGCCTATCAGAAGCTTGAATTCAGTATCATTACAGAATGAGCAATCGTCCTGTGTGTCCAAAAGTGTGTGAAGGCAGTGACAAATCTGTCACTATTCGCCAGCTGTGAAAGAACCTATATCTATATCATTGATGCAAAGAGAACGTCAAAGTTCACATACTTTCTCTGGGCATGGATGGTGAATAATGCAATGGAGTTCGAGTTGTAGTGCTTCTCAGCTTTTATGTAACGCATTAAGTGCTGATGTTTATCTTAAAAATGAAATCTTTGAGCACTCACGACAACAGGACGGGGTTAGAATATGGACATGTTCCAGTGGATACCTTGGAAACCTGCATACAAATGTTAACAGGTGTATATATTCATGAAGCTCGTGTCAATTAAATGGTGCAGATAGCTACGAATATGGGCGAGTGAAGGATCTTCGTTTGGTGATGATTATGACTGGCGCATCGAAAAGTCAACCGTCTAGCCTCAAGAATATTTATCTGCAAAGAAAAACAGATGGCCTATCAGAAGCTTGAATTTTAGTATCATTACAGAATGAGCAATAGTGCCACCTAAAACGTTCATGAACCTGCAAAGCTGTCACCAACATGGAATAGAAAGATATCTTCGATTCAATTGTCAGGTTATCTCAAAGAATAGATTGCGAATTCCATGATATTCAAGTTGAATTAAACAAAATAGAAGGCCAAAGACAAGCTTGCCTTGAAATTGAAGCTGGAAATGTTGTCTCTCATGCCATAAAACTAGCCTCTCATGCCATAAAACTAGCATGCCCTTTACTCCATGGTTATTGAACGCCATTATTGTTATCACTCCAAGTTCAACTTGTAGGCCGTGGTCATTGTAGAATGTGTTAAGAACATCAAGACGCCTTTAGGGCCTGATATTTTATGGGAAGCAAAATAATGTCATCAGAAAAGAGTAAACAAAATAGTGTCATCAGAAGTGTAAGATAGAATGGTAAAGGGTAGAGCCATCCATTGTACCTAATGTCTATTAAATTAGATCCTTCAACCTGTAAATATGAAGGCTAAATAGTGCTACTGAAAGAGGGTAGCCCTTCACCAATGTGGCGCTATGGATATCATCAATACTGTCATTGCTTGCGTGGACCTAACCCATAATCTTCTCATACAATGCCATGACTCATAACCAAGGAGGATGCCAGATTTGGCAGGCCCAAAGTCCTAATTCTTTGTGACAAAGATGTCTAGGCACAATGACAACTTACTCCACTCTAACTATTCACCTCATTGACAACTTAGTCAACCTCTTAGAAGCATGGGGATAATTCAAGAGTGTGATGCAACACATTGAAAGAAGGTACTTACTTGATCTTTAGGGTGAGTTTCACATTCTTTAGGAATCTAAGAGTCCATGTAAAATCCAAGTGCCTTCCTTAGTGACTCCATAGCATCATGCAAGGACTACTTTTATTGCACAACATGGAATTGTGGTGGCATAGGAGTAGCTTTCTAGGTCTTTCCCTCTAGAGTTCATTCTACATCCAGGCTAGTTATTGCACCCCCTTGAGTCATAACATGTACTCTATGTTCCTCTTCTCACTCCCTTCTAGGTTCAATAGTGATAATGTTATATCGTCTCTTCTTTTATTCACTTTTAGCTATAAGATTTAGACAATCCTTTGTATCATGATAATGCCTACAATGTGGTTAAGTATTAGTACATAATTGAGAAATATGTACAACCTCCCCACAATTATAACAAGATTGTGCCCCTCCTCATCCTTAGCCTCTATAACCACCTTTGAAGCCTCATCTTCTAGCTCTTGAACTGTCCTATGACCCCTACACATGATAAGCATCTATTGTGCACTCCCTCATTATCTCTAAGGATTTCCCATTGTTCACATCATTCTCCATGTACTTACAAAACTCACAAAAGGGTGTCTTACTGGAAGTCTAGTATTTTTGCGACATAGAACATTGAGTAGGCTCATGTCCCCAAGCCCTACAAACTTCACACTAATTAGAGGCTCCATTAGAGGGAAATGTGTTTGGTGCACCTGTCACGGTAGTGTAGTTTCCAAGAAGTGGGAACATAGAAAAGTGTAGTTTCCAAGAAGTGGACACTCATTTCTATGAGATCCCCTTGTTGTATATAAAGTACACCACTCATACTCACAAACTACTTTTCATTTTGATATCTCTTGTAGTTGGTTGGTTAAGGTGGCTAGTTGGTTTTGCACCTGTACCAAACCTAATGAATTCTTAGCCAATCCTCCTAGTGTGGACTCCAAACTTATTTATATTTCTTGTGCCTTTTCCTGTAATTTGATCTTTTGTTATATAAGAGGAATGAAGATGTCGGATAGACATCCAGTAATAAACCACTCGTTATGCTAGACATCTTGTATATTGATATCCAACTTACCTAACAAGTTGTTGAACCTTTGGTCATAATTCTAGATAGATTCTCCAACCTCCTGCTTAATATCCCTTATCTTTGACATGCGTTATTTATCTAACTTAGGTTTCTGAAATATTTTGATCATGTCCCACATTATTTCATCTAGAGTCCTTGTTTAGTTCAATATGGGGATATTGACCTTGTATTTCATGTAACATTTCAAAACGTGATCCGTAAAGGTAGTTTCCATTTGAATTATTTTTACAACATAATATTACGAGTTTATCTATGTTTATAATAATTCAAATTAAATGGTCCCATCTGATGATATTTTAAAGGAAATTAAATTATGCTTGATTCATGGGATATTTTTCACCCTGCTCCTTATGAGCGAAAAAGACAAAGGGGCATAGAGCATTTGAAGTTGTTTGTTATTGAGAAAGGTACAAACATATGCCAATGCCTTATTTGATATTTAAGAACGAAAAAATATGGTAGTGTTGATTTCTTTGTGCTAATCTCTCAAAATGGTGAAGAGCAGAGGGAAATATGTGAATATGCTTACTTTAAATATATTTGAACATGAAATATGTGAAAGGAGGGTGCTTTGTGTATTTTGTCATATATTTGTCATTGATTATGGCTACATGTGCAACTCTTGTGTATAATAACAAGTTTATAACATGGAAGAGAGAATCACAAATTCCAATGCATTCAGTTGAACTAGGTAGTTATTGTTAAGAATACGATTTTCTCTGTTCTATAGAGTTATGTTTATAGTCAAACAACAGATCAATCAACTAAAATTCATGTGAAAGAATCATGGTTTCATAACTTAATGAATTGTTGCATGAATTACTCAATTCTTTCTCAAATTGTAAATGATTATAAATTATGGAAGTCGAGGGAAAGTCATTTTAAATGCAACGAGGTTTCTCCATCATCATTGTTTGGGAGTAATTAGGGCATTTGATAACTTGTATTTTTTATCTTAGCGGTATATTACTCAAATTTCTTGTAAGATGTGATATAACTCATTTTTAAAGCATTGAATGAAATTTAAATTTGTCTTTCTTAATAATGTTGTCATGTGTATTTAAATTTAAATCCATCTTTGTGAACTAGAATGCACGAGGATCATCATGCCACAAATCAAGCACTTTATAGATGATATATAACTTCATAGACTTGTGCTCTAAAGAGTAGACACAAATTCATACTTAGGGTAGCACATGACAGTAAAATGATGACAAGTTCCAAATGATGAAATCAATGTGACAAATAGAATAGCACATGAAGATTTAGCATAGGACCCAAATAGATCTCATCCCTTACCAAAAATATTTCCAACATCTTCACCAACATTTTCAGCAATGATTCTTGGGTTGCATGGTATCATCTTCAAGAATATTCCTCTCAAAATCGCTAATATATGAACCCACATATGTTGTTGGTTGTAAATACAATCACATACATTGCGACTTGATATTTGATATGCATGTTGGAAATAGATTTACTTCTAGTGTAGGCTCTTCATTGTTTTTTACAACTTCTTAAGTAGCTATAAAACATTCTTAAGTATTAGAACTATTGAAGTTTAAAAGTTTAATACAGAAAATATGAGACTATATTACAACTATGAATTTGTTCATAAACTCGCAAAGACTATATTGTATAATAAAAAGGAAAAAGAGCATCAATTTCAATATTTAACAATCAACATTTACTACAACATTTTGATGTTCATTGTAAACTATATCGCACGCCTTTCAAATATGTTCCCTTGTCATCAAATTGATGAACAATGTTGTTTATGGTTCTTGATTCTAGCAACTACTAAGTAATATATGCACTAGATTTTAAATCCCTCCCATGGGGGGTTTTGTGTTGCAGAAGATGATGCTTCTCCCCTTTTTCTAGAGTCATCTAGCATATAGATATTCATCACAAAATCAATATGTTAACAACATCCAATACACTAATAAAGTGAAATAGAAAGAAAAGGATAAGAACCTATTGGGAATAATATATGAAAATACAGTAAATGTCAAACCTTGCAAATCTCCAATTGTTGTGTTGCCAACCAACCACGCATGTTCCATTAAAGGAATACCCCTAGGAAAATCTCTCGTGTCTGTAATATAACAATTCAATTCTCATCAAAACCCATATTGCAACATAAAGTAATAAAGTCAGAAACTCTATAAAGTCAGAAACTCTATGTGATGGGATTTTGGCGACCCGATCAATGTTTCCATTTGTTCCATATATTTCAGACCAAACAAGATCTTTAGCAAAAAAAATGATCATATTTTTGGGGTCTTGCATCTCAAGTTCCATGATAGCCTGCCATTTCCATTTCTTGCCCATTTTGTATCAATGCCTGCAAACAGTGTGCAAACAAATTAGGGAAAATGTCCAACAATTCACCTTTTTTTCTTAAACTTAGTGAAAACAAAAGAAAGATAGCAAATTTTTTTTTTTCACCCATATACAAACTGATACAAGCACACAGTGAATAACTGTAAGAGAGTAAAATCCATGAAAATGGTATCTTGTTTTTGTATTATACTGTATACATGAATAAAAAATTATAATTTGTGTTTGTCATAATATTAGAAAGTAAAGAAAATTATAGAGCTTAGATCACTATAAATGTGACTCATCTAACTATATCACGCAACACAATACACTTATCAAGTTATCTCATCTATTGAAACATTGTACTTTAGACAAATTAGCATCGTAAGCCCTACTTTCATCATTTCACATCATTACAGTAAAAGAAAAATCACAAACCACCATTTCGTATTAAATTCTCAGTTTGTTAACTTAAAAACTCTAAAAATTCTAAACATAATTTTGTGTATTTTGGTATGTTGTAAGACATTTGGGTTTTAGTCTAGTTACATTGATAGACATTTATATCTTATAATTTTGGAATGGACTACCATATATGATTTTCCTAGATTGCGAGAGGATGGGACAAGTGTACTGTCTAGATTGATTCTATGGTGTCGTCCAAAATTCGAAATAAACAATTATAAAAAAATAACTATAAAAAATAACAGGTAGCTAATGCATGGATGCAAGGATAACTCGGTCAACTAATGCCAAATAAGTGAAAGAAGCTATATAATAACATGTAGCTATGCATGGATAACTAATACCTAAACAATTATAAAAAAAGGAAATATAAAAAATAACTCATAGGTGATGCATGGATCCATGGATAACTCGGGTAGTTCATGTCAAAAAAGTGAAATATGTTGGGTGATAACATGTAGCTAGGCATGGATAACTTGTAGCTAAACAATTATAAAAAATATAAAACATAACTAGTAGTTGATACATGGATGCATGGATAACTTGGGTAGTTCATGGCAGATAAATGGAAGAAGCTGGATGATAACGTGCAACTAGGCATGGATAACTTGTAGTTGAACAATTAGAAAAAAAAAATATAAAAGAATAACTCTATGGTATCGAATTGATAATTACACCTATAGGCATTTATATCTTAGAATTTGAGGTAGATTAGCACCTATGTTTTTCTTAGATTGCACAAGGATAAGACAAGTGTATTGCCCAAATTTCTTTTATGGTAGTCATTTGAAATTCAAAGTAAACAATTATATAATGAAAATAAAATATTAAAGGCAAAGTTCAAGAGGAAGTGTGAGTTCAAAAGAAAGTTCAAAGGTGAGTTCTTTTAATAGTTGAAGGGTTAGTTCTTTAAATTAGTATTTGAAGGTTGAGTTATACCTCATTAGAGTTCAGATTAATACAAAGGTCGCTAGTGGCCAAGGGTTTTGGATAAATTTCTAGCTTACTATGTTTTGCTAATTTCATAGTTTGTTACGGTTACACAATCGAAGATTGCATTTCAGATTTGGTTGCACCATGATATATTTTGCACCGCAATGAGTGGAAAAACTCTCTTGGTAAGTTTTTCGCTAGATATAAATCCCTGCTCTTCATATGTCATTTTGGAGTTTTACTATTTAGGATTTACAAAATATATCTGCCGGGCGTTTGGGTTGGATGAAAACACGACTGTACGTATAAAATATAGCAGAGATCGGGACGAGGTTTAGTAGAGGATAAAGTGGGGTGGGAAGCGGCATGCTGGAGTTTATTGACGAATGAAGATCTCCTTGTAGATATTGAAGCTCAGAAACATGGCGTCTCTGATCCCAGAGGAGTGCTGTGGCAACAGATAACCAAGGATAAAAATGCCCAGCCTCAGTTCCTCTCACAAATCTCAGTTAGGGACTTGGGATTTGATCCTTAAACTTTAAGTTTGCTTTCAAGAGTTTTTTGAGGTTAAAATCTTGTAGGATGACCTTCAAACTCTCTAGAGTATTGGTTTTTTTTTTAAATCATGCATTTTTGAAGCCAAGTTGTGACATAATGCTCTTGGTGCATTGGACAAGATAATTCTTTGTAAAATTAAAATAAAAAATTAATTATAAGGAGGTATTATCAGGATGAGGGTGATAGATAATGTCCATTTAGATCAATTTTGGTTTATCAGACTACAAGACAAAAAAATAAGGAACGAGTAAATTATGAGGAGCAATAATATTTCTCATAATATTTTATCCCTCACAGCTTAGCTTAATTCCTTCCAGAGGATTTTGATTGCAGATACTCAGGATAGCATTGCAAAGTGCAGGAGAGATCTACATTTATATCCATATCGGCAAGTAACAAATATTAGCTGTGATAATGCTGAACATTATAAAAAAATCTGAATCCTTACCATTAAAATAATGTTAGACGACAGAGAATATTTTCATCGGCACACAACTTTGGAAAAGACATTTATATCGGTTGGGAACACAATATATTCTTTAGATTTGCAACTTTGGACTGACAAAAACCAGTCGTCCAATCTATTTCCTCCTTAAAGGCTGTAACTGATTAAACTATTTAACTCTGTTCGCTCTTTATAGCATATGATAGAGATGTTTGTGTATATAAATTTGGCTAGGCAAATGATAGGATATCATTTAGTAAATTCATTCAATTAGATGAACTAATGGCATGCATTTTGATTCACTAGAATGTTCTAATCCTCTGATCATACCTGGATGGAAATGATGTAATTTTCCATAGTTATAGCCTTGCTTCAGTTATAGCCCTGCTTATTATGTTGGTAGTGAGGTAAAAAGGTTTTGCGATATAATTTCTTTAGTGCAACTAATACACGTTCCACATTATGCCTAATAAATTGATGATATAGGTTCCACATTATGCCCAATTGATGGACATGAAGGAATAATTCAATTTGATCTTTGTATGTTTGTCTGCATAGAAAAAATCTATATTCAATTATTTTTAAGTAACATAGAAACTAATAATAATATATATATTTGAAAATTTTTCTACATGAAAATTGATTCCGAGGATATATAGATTCTTGTAATCTTTGTATTGAATAAGTCATAAAGACACTGTTTAATTTTGTATACAAATAATTATTTATTTATAAAAGTTATAATATTTATTTGTAATCTTTGTATTGAATAAGTCATAAAAACACTATTTAATTTTGTATACAAATAAATATTTATCTATAAAAGTTATACTTGTAATGAGCAATATGGGTGTTAGGTTTTTTCTTTTTTCTCATTGTTTTGTATTTTCAATTTTATTTACTTATTATAATTTCATTTTAAAAAATATGTTTTAAATTTTTTAGCAATTGAAAATGTTTTTAAAAAAATTAACAAACTTTTAATAATTAGAATAAATTCTTTGCATTTTATAAAATAAATAATACTAAATCAAATTTGATTTAGTGAAATATTTAAAAAAATCAATATATATATATAAGTTATTCTCTTCACTTATCTTCTTTTCGTGTTTTGTTCTCTATGGATAATTAACTTATCTTCAAAAGTTGCATGTTAAAACATGATCAAGCATGCTATTATTCTTTGCTCATAGTGTTAATAAAACATTAATGTCTACTGATTTTTTGATTTTTTTGGGAGTTGTCCATTCCCAAGTAAGGATATGCTAGTTGGTATTTATGAAGCATTTATTTTTATTTTATCATCTAATTATTCACGTGATACCCTCTATATGTGGATGTTGCATAGCCTTTCCAATATGGGGCAAGAAACTTCCTTGTATTAGGCTCACTTGACTAGAGGCATATAACTGTGGATCTTTGGAAATTACAAATCAATTCATAGTGGCATATAATGATGGTCTTAGGCAACTCATCAACCATTTGAATAAAAAAATACATGGAACAAAAACCTTTATCACTCACGCTTGTGACATCCTTTTAAATTACAGTAAAAATAAATGAATGATATTTCAAAAACTAGTACTATCTTAAAAAATCACATTGGGTGGCTTGAAATGTGACCAACAAAATGGGATGTTCATCTAAAGTATTATCTTCAAAGTTTTTTCTTTTCCAAAATAAATTGTTTATTATTTAATTTTCAAAATTTTGAAAGCAGGGACTATGCTGTGGGTTTCAAACCCTCAACAAGATTCTCCTTTTGGGACGTATCTGAAGCATTTACAGAGGTGTCGGAATTAGCTATAGTTGGGACGTATCTGAAGCATTTACAGGGATGTGCTGGTGGGTTTCGAACCCTCAACAAGATTCTCCTTTTGGGACGTATTTGAAGCATTTACAGAGGTGTCGGAATTAGCTATAGTTGGGACGTATCTGAAGCATTTACAAAGGTGTCAGAATTAGCTATAGTGTGGGAAACTATTTTGCCACTGGTTTAGAGTTCCAAAGGATGTTTGTAGCTAGAAATCTATTTGGGCTTGGGAAACTATTTTGCCACTGTTTTAGAGCTACAAAGGGAAACTATTTTGCCACTGGTTTAGAGCTCCAAAGGATATTTGTAGCTAGAAATCTATTTTTGCGTGGTCTTACTAGAGGATTTTTTATATGCCAATGGAGTGAGGCATATCACATCAAGAATGGAACCATGGTGAATGGTTTAATAGTCAACCAAACTCACCTGTGAACCAGAGCCCTGTTGGCCTCTTTTCATGTTTTTATTTGACATTAGAACATGGAGTTCAAGATACCAGTCCACATACATTGCAACGCTGAGAGCTCTGTTACCAGAAACAGAACATGAGCTCGTGTTCTGGCAGAAAAAACAAATTAGAAATGGGATGGAACAAAAAAATGCCATTTTTTTTTTGTTTCTGGAGCAATGAAATTGTTTCTTAAGAAATGGATTGTTTCTTATGACTGTCTCTCGAAAAAATTATACTATTTCTCCTTTCTGCCGTTCCATTTCTAGAAAATGTTTTGGTTTTCCTTGTTTTTGATCCATTTCTTATTAAGAAACATAAAGACGGGGAAAAAAAATAAAACAGGAAATTAAGAAATGACGTAAACCTAATTTGAGTTGGTACATTTCCACCATAGGATTTCATACACCTCCATAAGTAGTTGGTGCAGTGGTCATTTTACTTTACAAGACTGTCAAGTGCCTTCATAAGCCTCTAATGTTTGAACACCTGGTTTGCAGTGGATAAAGATTGACAAAATCATGAAGGAGATTGATGGACGAAAGGAAATAGTGAGGCTGTGGCTCAGCGGCTCAATTGATCGGTTGAGGAGATTGACAGAGGCAAATCACCCATCATTGAGGAGAATCACCCAGAACCCACTGTCCATAGTTTGATCCAAACTCCAGAGTTTAGCTGTTTACTTCACACTAAGCTTGTGCTCCGATTTCCTGGTAAGTTTGTGGATTCTTTTCAAAGATTTATTCTTTCAGGGGCAATATTGTTCATTTGAATCCCTATTTGAGTTTGTAATATAATCCTGACTCATAAGTTATAATCAAACATCTTAGACTGCTGGTGAATCAAATGCTTGGCAATGATTTTCTCATTTACGTAGTCAGGCTGTGACTCCCAGGCCTAACAGAGTTCCTGCAGTGCAAATCCCTCCTGAAATTATCTTTGCAATGGTCAAATGCTTTTCTTCACTGATTGCCACTGTAGCAATGGCCTTCATGGGCTGGACCGACATGGGAACTCCGAAAATCAGACCTATGTTGATGATGCTGTAGACCCTGGAATATCAATGTGGTACCCAAATCAAGTCCATTCACCAATGTGATAGTGACTAAAATAGGAATGAAAGTACCAAGGTCCTCCAATGATCCATTCACCTCTTCTCATCTTGATTTACAGTACATATTGCTCTTGATTTTGTTTTCTGTAATAGTTGGTTGAATGTAAGGCTTTTGGATCTCTGGGTAACCTGCATAGTCACGCTACATAATGTGTGATTCTTGATGTTTTCTTTATTGTTCAATGATGAAATATAAGATGCATTTTACCAAAATTAAAAAGTAAAAAACTAATACTATCCAATACATTTTGTCTTCCTTTCCAATGCAACAAATAATCTTTGGCATTTCGGTTTTGGTCTACAAGTGAATAACTTTCTGCGATTTAAGTGATTTTTTTAATCCAGAATTATTTCTCATGAAATTTTCACTAATGAAGCCATGTATGCTCAATCCTCTTGAGATGACATTGACCCCCGCTTTCCATTTTGAGCATGTGCATATTCTTCATTTGACCAATGGACATTGTGCTAGTGAAATTCATGCCCAAATACTTCCTACCAGTTGATTTGTAACTAGTTGTTGCCTACCATGGCTGCAACAAACTATTAATGACTCAAAGGTATTTGGAATTTGGTGTAGAGAAGAACATAATACCCTGTATGGTCTTGAGGTCATAATGGACAACATAATTATATATTTAGTCTGATAATCAATCTTAGAGTGCACATATCATTTATATTATTACCAGCTCCGATTTTACAAGATCTGTCTCTTATTCTTTACCAATGAAAATGCTGAAATAGATATTGGATGAGCGGGCTTAAAATGCTTATCAACAGCTACAGCAGCCAAGCAATCATCATTAAGTAATAAATACAAGCTTCCTTATTAACAAAAGGCTAATATATGTGGCTAGCATGACAAAAAACAAATTTTGAATTAACCTACAAAAAGAGGCATCAAGTGAGTGTAGTTGTGGACAATCAATATCTGACATGCAACAACATTTGATATTCAATTGAAATAAGCATCTTTATTTGTAGGTAAAAACAAACAATCGCCCTTATTAGAAAAAGAACGATATGCAAGCTATGACCTAAAGATAAAAGGTCATATGCAATTGAAGAAGTTTTAGTATTGTGTCCACATCTCACCCATTTGAGTTTGAATGGATGTGTTAATATGCACGGCGTTGATTGGATATTTGAGTCTGGCAATTCTTACAGTGATTCGGAACCACATATTGATTTGATGGATGATCAGATCAACGTGGAAGGGATCCCAAATCAATTACTTCAACATCTTAATTGTGTGAGCTGTGCTAACATTAATAAGGTTGTAATTCTTAATTCAGCTCATTGTATGAGCCTATCTTCTTTGAACTTGTCTCTTTCTGCCCATATCTAGGAAGTGAATTTGGCCTATTTCAATCTAGCAACATTGAATTTAAGGTGAGTTTTACTGATATTCTAACCTTAGATTTACTTAATTTTCAATTGTTCTTGGACTGCTTTCATTGTTGTGAGACAAAACAATGGCTCATCAATGAATTTTTGCTTCAGCAATTGCACTACTTTGGAGATACTTCAATTAGATTTCCCTCGCTTGACAAGCATGTTGCTTCAAGTATGTGATTTTTTGCCAAAAATATAGTTTGATACAATAACTTCCTGTCTTGTCACTGTGAAGAGCGTTTTTAATTATTGTGGTTAAGTTGTGTTATTTGTTTGTATCATATTGCACCTTTCTTTATGCGGGCATGTGGGATTGAAGAACGCAAATTAGAATGTATGATTCAGTCCTGTAACTTACTTGAAACTCTTGATGTTCACCTTTCATACTCAAAAATTTGAATTTATTTGGATTAATGTTGATGTGATCACTATGAAAGCACGATCTTCTTTTGGTGATGTTATTATTACTAACCATTTCTCTTATCTGAAAAAGGTATCCTTAACTAGCATTGCCAAGTTGCGTTTGATATGTCTTATGGAAGAAAATTCCACGCAAATCCGCCAATTACACATGTAAAGTATCGGGGCATGAAGAATTTTATGATGATACCTGCAAGCTTATTTAATGAAAAAGAAAAGGCCATAGTTCCAAATATTTTTAGTGGTTGTCAAGTCAATAATTGAGACACCGAAAATCAATCAAAAGGGGTTAGCCTTAAAAGAATAATTTGCATGACCATAATTTAAATTTAAAAGAATAATTTGCATGAACATAATTTAAATTTGTTTTACAACAAAATATATAGTCTTACTGTATGGATGAATTTAATTAGTTTTACTCTTTTAAATATTTGTAAATGTTGGATCATTAAAGAGAATGGAATCTTAAAAAAATAATAAATTATATTTTCTTGTAAAGCTAAACTTAAAAAAAATAATAATAAACTATTTTCTTTTATGAAATTTACTTGCTCATTTACATCTTAATCTATACACACCTTAATTTTATCTTCCTCTTGATCTTAGATCTAAGATGATATGTATATTCTATTTCATCGGTTTTAAATAATATTATGTTTATTCATAAATTTAAATCGTAAACATATTTATAAATATACATTATTTAATAGAGATTTAATTTCTAATTTTTTAAATTAATGGAAAATAATTTATACATTGATAGGAGATAAATTTATCATTGTTGAGTTTATATAATTTTTTAAAATATTATAAAATATGAATTAAGAAGACTTATGTGGTTTGCCATAAAAAGAGAGGCATTGTCACGATTAAGGGATTCTAGGGTTGTCATTGATTGGGAAAAAAACAACATGAGATGGATTCTTTACATCTGGAACATTGGTTGGCTAGAATCCATTCTTTGATAGAAATTTACTATATTTTTTGATACATTTTGTAATCCATCAAATGTTTAAAATAGAGAAATTCAATAAATTCATTCCTTTGCTTACTAGATGTTTTGATATGTGCACTTTTAAATAAATCAATGTTACAAGTTTTTTTGTCAATTTATTTGATTGATTTTTGTTTCCATGTTATAAGGCAAAGGTAGGGACTAAGCTGCATGCAGCTCTTGTTAATATTATTCTTTCTTAGTTCTCCCAATGATGGGTGAAGTGTCCACTAGAAGCATTGGGGGTTTCTAACCTCCTCCATAGTTTTTTCCTATAAACTAATTGTTATGTTATTTTTTCTCTAAAATATAATGCATATGTTGGTGTTAAGATGTTGATTTAGTGTAACGAGCATATATCTATCTTAAAAGGGGATCTACCAAGGGGTTTTAATTTATCTAATTTGTGTAGTCTTATATATGTGCCCTTCTAAATGTTTTAAATATAATTTGAGTCCACATGTTATTTTTTATACTATTTTATTATTTTTTTATAAATGACACGTGCCAACTCTAGGATGAGCACAAAATGAGTTACACAACCCCCCTACTGGGCTATAGAATGCGCCTCTTCGACACAAAAATGGAGTTTCTTGAAAGAAATTGTGTTGTAGAAAAGAGCATGTTCTTTCTTATGTGCCACTATTTTTAAATATTTTTTAATGTTACTTTTCTATATTTTAAATTAATAATGTGAGGGTCTTTTGAAAACAATCTTAAGAACCTAAAACTAAAGATACCAACCCATTTTTTTTAATTTATAGGAGCGTGCATACATTAATATCATGCACATGCTAAAAACATACCCATGATTTTATTTCATATTCTTTTTGAAGGCTCTTTATCTCTAGAACCTTTAATAAAATCCTAAGACACTAGTTTTCAATATTTTAATGTGGTCAAAACCCGTAAGCCATCTACGCTCTGGTGTGGTGGTCTTAGGACATGTTCATGGTGCTTGATCGTAAGGGGATTTGTTTAGGTATTAGGATGTTGTATCTCTCCCCTAACTGATGGTAATATATTTAGTATGTTATTTCCCTACCACAATTATTATCAAGGCCTTAACACCCATCCACTATGCATGAAATATTTTAATAGAACCCATATCCAACTCCTATGGAAAAGGCCCCATAGTGAGGGTTCATGTTGATGTGTTTAAGTTTTGTTCATGGAACTTGAGCTTAAGAAGGCTCAATTAGGGTTTAAATACCTTTTTCACACCCTTGAATATGTGGCATTGTTCATACCTATTTTCAGAGCACATGAAAACCTACCAATGACACCTATATCCCACGTGAAGGCCTTCAAAGAATACCTACAAAGGAATCATATGTTTGTATGAGGAATCATTTAAGGTTCTTGAGACCAAGAAGATTAAAAAATATCCTGATGCGTTTGTTTTCCTTCCTCCACCATGTTCAACCATACTTGGTATGAAAAATCTCTTAATGGCACCCATATCCAACCTTGATTCCAAAGATACTCAAGAGAGGGATTTCATTGTTGTTCATAGTGATTGATACTATGAAGTGGTGTTTAGGGAACGAGGTCCATTAGTCTCCTCTTATGACATTAGATAAACATCTAGACACATTCATGGTTCACAACTACCTGTTGATGGCACACATAGCACCCTTGGAGGTGATTGTTAAGCAACCGAGGTTAGATGTGGAGGCTTGAGGAATTGTTAATGACACTTGATCCTAGGAAGCTATGTTTATGGATCAAGGATAATGCTTCCCTCCCCCAACCAATGTTAAGGGAACAAGTATGGAATTCCCCTACTATGACCATTGTTAAGGCCTTAAGACCCATCCACAATGTGTAACACATCTTAATGGCACCCATATCCAACTCAAAGGGTAAATAGACCCTATTGAGGTCCCGTGTCGATGTGTCTAGGATTTGTGCATGGCACTTGAGGTCAACAAGGTTCAATTAGCGATTAAAACCCTTACTTATCCCCTTGACCATGTTGCATTGTCCATACCCATTTTCAAATCACAAAACCTACCTACAACACTAATATCCCACTTGAAGTCTTGCATAGAACTTCTAAAAATGACTGATGTGCTTGTACAAGAACTCATTCAAGGCTCTCAAGTCTAAGAAGATTCAACAATATCCCAAGGTGGTCTTCTTCCTTCCTCTCCTATGGTCAAGGCCCTACAACTCATACTTAGTGTGAAAAATATTTTACTAACATCCATATCCAATATTGATGCCAAACATCCCCAAGATAGGGATTTTGTTATGGTTTGCATTTTTTGTTCATGGTGATTGAACTTGAGAAGTAATGTTTATGGCGCAAGGTCCATTAATCTTATTTTATCATACAGATATACTTCTAGACACATTATTGTTAAATAAATAAACTATTGATTGCATGTGTAACACCCTTTGAGGTGATTATTAACCAACAAAGTTTAGATGTGGAGGTTTGAGGACTCATCAATAGTGCTTGAGCCTAAGAATCCCTTTTTATGGATTGAGGATAATGATTCCCTCTCCCCCTCACCAACCAATGTCAAGGGTACAATGATATTGTATGGTTAAGGCCTCAAGATCCATCAATAGTGTGTGAAACATCTTAATGGAAACCATATCCAACTCAATATCCATCAATAGATAAGGCCTCAAGAACCATCAATAGTGCGTGACACATCTTAATGGCACCCATATCCAACTCAAAGGGTAAAGAGACCCTATTGAGGTCCCGTGTCAATGTGTCTAGGATTTGTGCATGGTACTTGAGGTCAACAAGGTTCAATTAGGGATTAAAACCCTTACTTATCCCCTTTACCTTGTTGCATTGTCCATACCCATTTTCAAAGCATAAAACCTACCTACAACACTTATATCCCACTTAAACTCTTGCATAGAACTTATAAAAATGACTAATGTGCTTGTACAAGAACTCATTCAAGGATCTCGAGTCTAATAAGATTCGACAATATCCCAAGGTGATCGTCTTCCTTCCTCTCCCATGGTCAAGGCCCTATAACTCATACTTGATGTGAAAAATATTTTACTAACATCCATATCCAATATTGATGCCAAAAATCCCCAAGATAGGGATTTTGTTATGGTTTGCAGTTTTTGTTCATGGTGATTGAACTTGAGAAGTGACGTTCAGGGCACAAGGTCCATTAATCTTCTTTTATCACATGCATAGACTTATAGACATGTTCTTGTTAAATAATTAAACTATTGATGGCATGTGTAACACCCTTGGAGGTGATTATTAACCAACAAAGGTTAGATGTGGAGGTTTGAGGACTTGTTGACCGAATCGCGACCTCACAGTCGACAGGGGTCCACCAACTGTCAACCCATACCACAGTCTCCCTGGGCACCGACCCAGGCAGGTTTGAGCCCACCCAGCAACACCCGCAGAGTGGATGAGGTCTCACCCGAGGCATCCGGGAAGAGCAGACGGAACCATGTTTCCGTCGAGGGAGGAGGTAGTTTGTGGCAATATAGTACTAACATCAATTCTAAACATTCATCATGAAGTTCTAGCACATTGTAGTATTTAACATTACTAGAAACAAAGATTGCATATTAACATTACTCTAATCGCAGCATTTTCACATAGACCGATAACACATTATCGCAGCATTCACATTATAACAATAGAAACCAGATAATGGCACTAAGAATAAGCAACAACATGAACATCCAACAACATTACACATAGATTGCAACAAATCATCATCGTTATATCACTCGGAAAACCAAAAGCAATACATAAGTCTTTCTGCAACATCCGCATTATCTCTGTTCATCTCCACATATAGCTCTACCACACCCACTACTATCGACTCCTCTAACACTTACAATTCTCCTCTATTTATAGGCTTCCGCCGATTACAGTACTTGTCCACTTTCCTAACCGACACTTATGGGAAATTGACTAACTGACTTGGTCTAATGACCCAAAAACCTTCATACCGCGGTACAATGACTCGATATTACATAATATATGACCAAAAACCCACCAACTGTGGTATACTTGACTCAATACTACCAAACACATGGTCCAAGTGACCCAAAACCCACCAAGTGCGGTATCCTTTGGCCCAAGATACTCCTTTTGCACCTTCATCCAACGTGTCGCGGCATCAGCAGTACCGTGATCTTTCCTCATCAAACCTTCTGCCAAAGGGCCCCCAACATAATCTTGTGCCCCCCCCTCGAGCCACGTTAACGGATTCTGTTCTTGCTGTCTGGAGCACGAATTGTTATCCCTTTCGTTTGGATGTACAGATCCTCGGCTACCAATTCTATAAGCCCTCCACGAGAGTAGGCAACCCCTGTCTTACTGTCAAGGACATTGCAAAGTCATCCTCCAGTCGCATGGAAGCGTGCAGACTGAAGGAAAAAGAGGACGAACAGTACCAAGGGGTGAGAACATCGGACAACTCTGGCGCATTTGTTTCACGCCAGCGTCCGTCTTCTACTGAGGTCAGGGAGGTACTGCCCCAACCAGCCTACTGATAAAAAATGGTGCAACCCTTCGAATGACTACTGCATACTGAAACATGCGGGACCGGCTAAGGGTCCATTTCACTGTCGACACATCTTGCAGCCGCCCTGGCAGCAGCCCGTGAATCCACAGTGTAAGTGCACCCGTGGTGTCAAGACGCTCAGGAACACTCATCGTTCGGGCTCGCAGTGCCCCTGGGGTACTACCATGGGAAACGAAGCAGAGCATTTCCACAGCCTCCTTGGAATTCCTCACAACTCAACTGACACAGAGGTCAAACAACATAACCACGCTTGGTCGGAACAACTTCTGGATGGCGAACTACCAATGTCCTCAGTTAATTATAGCCGGACGCTCCTCTGTCACGACGGGGAGAATGATGCCCCGGTACCTCTCATCTATGTGTCTAAGCTGGAAAACTGCCACAGTGGAGGGGAGACCATGCTGCCAACATAGCTCCTGTGTGCCACCACGTGAACGACCCTGCTGATTATATCGGTCCAGTGTGTTACGTGCAAAACATGCCATCGTCGTGTGTGAATCCTGCCACAACGGTCACGGGAAATCATATGCAGAGAGGGTAGCCTGTAATCCCTCCACTTCACCGTACTCTCCCAAAATCGTGATACAGAATTCTTCAGCGAGCTTAAGTGAAACACCATCATGATTCTCTGATCGGCGGCACAGCCTGTCCTGCTGGCGCATACTGTCTTCGGTTGGTGCGTTCTCTGCCACCAAGCAACCTGCAACGATCATCATTCATTCATCTCTTTTTTTTTTTTTTTTTAACACGATGTGACTCAGACATTGCACTGCTCTAAGCCCACGCGATAGGGCTTCAACTTATGACCATTTACCAGCTTGGGGAGCATCCCCCCATCCAAGCATTGCAACTGAACCGCTCCTGCTGAAGTAATATTATTGATGCGGTAGGGACCCAGCCAATGCATCTACAATTTGCCTGGATGTTTCATAAACTTACTGTCATACAATAGTACTAAGTCACCTTGCTGAAACTGCTTATTTTTTATGTGGTGATCATGCCATGCCTTCTGGTGATCCTTCTCCACTCCTTGATGAAATCCAATGATAAAACGATCTTCTTCGAGTTCCACTAATTGTGCTAGATGCTCGTCTAGTGCGGCAACATCATCCATGCCTGTAACAGTCACGATCCGTAAACTTGGAACAATGTACTCCATAGGCATAATGGCTTCCTTCCCATATACCAGCTTGAAAGGTGTTTGACCAGTCAACCTTTTACATGTGGTGCGATAAGCCCATAACACCGCTAGAACTTTCAAATCCTAGTCGTCACAGTTTGCATTGCATACTTTTGTTAATGCATGCTCCAATACTTTATTAAATGCCTCGACCTTCCCATTCGCCTGTGGGTGATAGGGTGTACTCTTCTTGTGCTGAATCTGCAATTCCTCCATTAATGCACTGATAGTGCGATTGAGAAAATGGTTGCCTTGATCACTCAGCAGCATCTTGGGGTAGCCAAACCGAGTGATAATGTGATCGAACAAGAACTGGGCAGCTGTTGTTGTAGAAAAATCAGCTACAGGGGCCGCTTCCACCCATTGGGTCAAATATTCTGTCGCTGTGATAATATACCATGCACCTATACGTTTCCCTGGTGGATTGATCGGCCCGCAAAATACACAACCCATTTCTCAAATGGTTGTAGTGTTACTTGAGGTAGTAACAGCATCTCATCGCGTCTAGACAGTTTTCCAGTTCGTTGACAAACATCACAAGACCGTGCATAGTCCATCGCATCATTATGTAGTGTGGGCCACCAAAGCCCTACACACAATACCTTCTGAGCAGTCGCCTGACCACCATAATGTCTTCCTGTGACTCCGCCATGTGCTTTAGCCAATATTTGTGCCTGTTCATGTGGCAAGACACATCTGTGCAATATCTCATCAGCACCCAATTTATAAAACTCTCCTGCGATTAGTTGAAAGTCAGCAGCCTTGACGACCAATTGTTTCTTCTGAGTAGTGGTAAAGTCATCGGGCGCTGTGCCGGTCACCAAGAACTGAAGGATGTCATCAAAATAGTGATCAGCGGTGGCAACATGAAATAGCTGGGCACCTGGAGATCGGTCTTTGATATTAGTCGGTTCCTCCCTTGTGTCAATCCGCGATAGATGATCTGGACCAACATTCAACTGTCCCGGTTTCACAATGACTTCGAAATCAAATTCCTGAAACAAAAGTAGCCATCGACATATCTTCCCCCCCAACACAGGCTTACTGACCAAGTATTTCAATGCAGAATGATCAGTAAACATTTTAAAATGGCCACCCAACAAATAATGCTTGAATTTCTGCAGCGCATAAACCATGGCTAGGCCTTCGCGTTCTGTGGTAGTGTAATTGCGTTCTACCGATGACAATTTTCGACTGGAAAAAGCAATGGGATGATCAATGTCGCCTTCACCGGGTTGAGCCAATACAACCCCTAATGCAACCGATGAAGCATCAACATGGACATGGAATTCCTTGCTCCAGTCCGGAAAAACCAAAATTGGTGCCAACGCCATTTTTGCTTTGAGTGTTTCAAAAATTTCCTGACATTCCGGATTCCACTGAAATGCCGCATCCTTTTTCAACAACTTCTCCATAGGGGCAGTAATTGCAGCATATCCCCTAATGAACTTGCGATAATATCCCGTGTGACCCAAAGTAGCGCGCAACTTCTTAACAGTGGTCGGCGGTTGCAACCCCAAGATAAGCGCAATCTTGGCGAGATCAACCAACAATCCCTGCTTACACACGATATGACCCAGCAATATCCCAAATGGAGCACATAAAATACATTTCTTCAAGTTCAGCAATATCTGGTGTTGTTGGCATCGCTCAAGCATCAACCGCAGATTGGCCAAATGATCGCGAATCAACCCATAAACAGTCTAATCATCCATATATACCTGCAGAAACTTCTGAATAAAATCTTTGAACGTAGCAACAACGACCCTGGAAAATATCGTAGGTGCATTCTTTAAACCGAACGGCATGACCGTGTACTAAAAACAACCCCACTCAATAACAAAGGTTGTCTTATGGTGATCCTCCTTAGCAATGCGAATCTGATGGTAGCTAGAGAATCCATCAGTGAAAGAGTACATCTCCTGGCCACCCACTCCTTCAAGTACTTCGTCAGTAAATGGGGTCGGAAAGCGGTCATGCAAGCAAGCATCATTCAACTTCCGCAAGTCGACACAAATTCGCACTTTGCCGGTTTTCTTGTGCTGGACCACCATAGGACTAATCCATTCTGATTCTTCCACAGGTTCGATGATACCAACATCTAGCATCTAATCAATTTCTGCCTTGACCTTTTCTTTATGTCGTGAATTTAGCCGATAAGGTCGCTGTTGGACTGGCTTAGCATTTGGTTTTGAATGGAATCCTCATCTCCGCTAAATCACCCAGGATTCCCTTCATTTCGGAAAACTTCGTGGGAAACACATCTTGGAATTCATGCAGTAACTCAGTAAATTTACTCATCATCTCATCATCCCAATAATCCCCTACATTAGCAAACTTGGGAGTAGCTTCAGTGCCGATATTTGTTTTACGAAGCTGCAACGGTTGATTGAACGGGTTATTTGGCGCAACAGGTGGTATGAAATCGCGACTTCCTTCGGATTTGGGAATGTTAATATTCCAGGGGTCATCATCATCCTCTGGCCTTCCACTGACATTGAAACACTCCATGAGAGACTGCATCTGACTGTGTATGTGCAAGTCAACAGTGCATTTCACCGGAACAACTTGAAATATCACATCGCAGATGAGCTGCAGAGCGTTATGGACATCAGGGTCGGCATCTGCAAACGTGAAGGTATGAGTGAAATAGATCGTTAACTCCACCCATGTGGTAATATCTTGGCGTAACTCGGCTGCAGTGTACCACGAACGCGGTATCTCCTCCAAAGTATGGACAAAAGCATGAACCCACTCATCTCTGGGTCGCGTTACCCACAACCGTTGACACTCCATCACATGATCACCAAGATCGGTTCGGCCATCATACTTGCCAGTGTGATAAACCTCCGCATTGCCAAATCGAACCATCATCAACCTTCGACATTGTGACCAATCTTTAATAAATTTCTTATGCGTTTCCCACCAGCGTGCTGGAGCAGCCTTCAGTGCTTCCTCCAAGGCCAGCAGTCGCTGTGGTTCTAGAACGCAGTCTTCAAATTCTGTTACAAAGGTGTCTAAGCCAGTCAACCCATCATAGATAGGCAATGTGATTTTTTTTGTTGCAACCCGACATAAAGATTGCGTAACTAAGCCACACTTCCGGACTGATATCTCATGCATACGATTCTGCCAATGTTCTAATGCATCATCAGAATCGGAAGACATAGAACTCTCGCTGCACCACTCCAGCTCACCGTGGATAGTGGGATGAATGTAATCCTCAGAAATATTGAATGCATGATCCCAATCAGTATGATCGTCATCTTTTATGGGCTCAACATATCGGCGTCCTTCAGCCGGATCCAACGGAGCCATAACTCAGAAATCGCGGTTCTCAAAAGTCATCATGCGCTTCTTGAAGTTGATTACAGATCCACTATCATTAGCCCATCCTATCCCCAATAGCGCAGGATAGGAGCTTCCTCCATCAACTACCTCAATGACATCGAAGTCGGCATAAGTCTTCATGCCCTCAATATCAATTGTGAGCCGCGGAACTCACCCAATGGGTGTAACCTTCGCATGGTTAGCCAACCAGAGCTGCACAGGAGACCATCTCAATGGGGGACTCCCCATTTTCTGCCACGCCTAGTTGGTTAAGATGTTAACATCTGAACCAAGATCAAGAATTACAGAATCAAAATCATAATCATCGATCTGAATATTCATTCACATCTCCTCGCCAATCTTCCGTCGTTGTAAAGAATTGATTGCCGATTCTTGCCATCCTTTCGGAAGTCACTGCAACCATCCCTTAATCTCAACCAGGAAAACTGGGTCTCGTGCCAATGACAGACAGCTTTCAAGGGACTTCTGCAATATCCCTGGTGGTGGTCGATCGACGTCTGAGGTGGTATCAAATATAGGTGGCATATCACAAACAATAGGCTTACCGTGATCTTTCTCCAATGTGCGGCGTGCCTCGAGGAACGTCTCCCGTTCCACATCAATGTCGAAATTTACTGTCTTCCAACCAGCTAACCAAATCAATGGTCGTGAACCATCTTCCCCCATCATCTTACCTCCACGAGTGACAATAGCCATTGAAGCATCTTGTGGCCGTGGTTCCACAGAAATAGTGGCAATATTAGCACCCTACGTCTGATTCTACTGCAAATTCCCTGGTTGATTTACATTGCGATTAGCATTCGACGGTGGTTGCATGGATTGGTTCTGCATCAGTTGCTGCACCTGGTTCTGCACTGGTTGCTGCACTGGAAACTGTAGCTGCGGAGTGTTTCCAGCCTGCCATCTTGTAATCAACTGCAAACAATTCTCGACTGTATGATCATTACCAGAGCAAAACGTACACTAATTTTGTAGTAGTGGGCAGTCGCGCTGATAATGCCCCCATACCGCACAGTGGTAACATTGAACAGGTCCACGACCACCTTATCCTCCTCCTCCACGACCAAATCCACCATCGCATCCACCCCTATAGACTCCCCGATAACTGCCCTGCTGCTGATACTGGGGTTGGTTAAATTGCTGCTGCATGGGTGCTGGCGGCATCCCTGGCCCTTGTGGTGCTTAGTCCGGTTGTTGCACGCACTGAGGCTGCGGGGGGTTCACCTGTGTATATTGCGGTACAAACTGCTGCGGTACAAACTGCATCTGATGTTGAGGTATCGGTTGAGCTACCTGCGGCTGTAGCAGTGCATCCCGCTGATCCTCTTTGACATAAAATGCATCACACATTCTCTCCTGTAGCAACCCATATGCATGACAATCCTTGTCGTCATGTCCTACCGACTTACAGAAGGTGCAATACAAATTTCGCGGGGTTGTGACCATTTTTTGCATATACGGACAACTATCATGACTGTGCCCAAACACCTGGCAGATGCGACACCATGACATACTGCTGCCATTCAGCGGATTGGGCGCACCTGAGACCAAATAGTTACAAAAATTTGGGCAATCATCTTTCGCATGTCCCTCCCGTCGACATCGCGTACACCATACTTCATCGCGTTGTTCTTCTTTAAATCTTGAAATTGTATAGTCAGGTTAGCGAGCTGTGTCTATATCTGCCACATCCCAGCTGCATTATCTCCAATCGGTGATGCCTCCAATCGCATTGCAATATCCAAGGATTCGCTAGGCATCGATATGTTTTGCTGCATCAGCGGCAGCCGAATGTGGGGTAGCAGTGCCGCAATGAACCATTCTCTGTGTTGGATACTGCTTAATTTCCTTCAATTCAGTAATGTACTGGGCCTGCGACTTAGGCCATCTAAATTCAACAATCAGCCCATCCTGAATCTCATTCAATGACTTATTTGGGGCCCCCGTAGGGACTAAGACAAATTTCATGAACCAATCTAATGCACGACCTCACAGTGTCGTGGCCAATTGTCCTTTCTTAACATCGTCATCAGTGATCTGTTTCACAGTCCAGACTACTTCACACAAAAACCAATACTGCTTTGGGTTGTCTGTCGAACTGCCATGGAACAATTGTAGCTTAGCATCATCACCTACCATCTTGGGCTTCCTTCCTCATGTCGTTGTATTACTACCAATTAATTTTTGTGGTGTCGACGTACTCGGCGGTGTCGAAGTAGTTTTTCTTGTTGGTTGAGAGCTAGTGAGCAGAGGTGTGGGTATGTTGGTGCTGGGGTTCGATCCTGCCTCTATCCTGGGTGTATCCTGGTCGTTCCTATCAAGAATGGGAGGTCGCTTCGTTCTGTGTGGCCTTCCTTCATGGTCTTGCAGTCCGATCGCAGCAGGACCTTCTCCTATGCTTTGCCTCTTTTCCTATCGGAACCTTGCTCCTCCCCTCATTAGGCCACTTTCTTCCTCGGCTTCGCTCTCAGTCTCCTCATGGTCTGCACCCATCTACCCCTTTACCATTGTATGCACCGTTTCCCAACATTCGCGGTACCCATGGCCTCCTCCCACCAGGCTGTCGACTGATCAAGGTGCATCTTTAATATACATTTCTCGCAAATTAGCATCTTAATCGATAGTTGGAGCGATAGCAGAAACCTTCCCCTCGGTACGTCAAAGAAGTATCTTTCAGCTTCACTATAGGATTTCTTCGTATCGACTGCAAACTCTGTAATATATCCTTCCAAGATACTATCAAACCAAACTTCGACAACCCGTGATGCCTTATTATCAACTCCCTGCAATTCCTTAATCAATTCCGAGGTCCAAGTCGTCGGTTCACCACCTTGGAAATTTCTATTCTAGAAGGTTAACTTCGACAACCATTCATATAGAATGACCGTAAATTCACAGAAAAACCATTCATGTGGTCCGTCGTGAATATATCTTCCCAACCAGTGATCTACCATTAATCGCATGTTCCGGCTTTCTTCTTCAGCGAACTCCTGCAACTTCTGATCGAACCATTTCTATATCTCCGGCTTCGTCGGGTGCCACAACATGGCCTCTTCCTACTCTACACATGGTCTTGGCAACAGAACCATTTGTTGACCGAATCACAACCTCATAGTCGACAGGGGTCCACCAACTGTCGACCCATACCACAGTCTCCCTGGGCACCGGCTCGGGCAAGTTTGAGCCCACCCAGCAACACCCGCAGAGCAGATGAGGTCTCACCCGAGGCGTCCAGGAAGAGCAGACGGAACCATGTTTCCACCGAGGTAGGAGGCAGGTTGTGGCAATATAGTACTAACATCAATTCTAAACGTTCATCATGAAGTTCTAGCACATCGCAGTATTTAACATTACCAGAAACAGAGATTGCATATTAACATTACTCTAATTGCAACATTTTCACATAGACCGATAACACATTATCGCAGCATTCGCATTATAAAAATAGAAACCAGATAACAACACTAAGAATAAGAAACAACATGAACATCCAGCAACATTACACATAGATTGCACCAAATCATCATCCTTATATCCCTCGGCAAACCAAAAGTAGTACATAAGTCTTTCTGCAACATCCGCATTATCTCTGTTCATCTCCGCATATATCTCTACCACACCCACTACTATCGACTCTTCTAACACTTACAATTCTCCTCAATTTATAGGCTTCCGCCGATTACAATACTTTTCCACTTTCCTAACCGACACTTATGGGAAATCGACTAACTGACTTGGTCTAATGACCCAAAAACCCGCATACCGCGGTACAATGACTCGATATTACAAAATATTTGACCAAAAACCTGCCAACTGCGGTATACTTGACTCAATACTACCAAATACATGGTCCAAGTGACCCAAAACCCGCCAAGTGCAGTATCCTTTGGCCCAAGATACTCCTTTCATGCCTTCATCCAACGTGTCGCGGCATCAGCAGTACCGCGATCTTTCCTCATCAAACAGCCCGCCAACAGGACTCATCAATAGTGGTTGAGCCTAAGAATCCCCTTTTATGGCTTGAGGATAATGATTCCCTCTCCCCCTCGCCAACCCGTGTGAAGGTTACAATGATATTGTATGGTTAATGCCTCAAGATCCATCAAGAGTGTGTGAAACATCTTAATGGAACCGATATCCAACTCATAGGGAAAACACCCTTGTTGGGGGCTCATGTTGTTGTGCTTAGGGTTTATTCATGGAACTTGAGCTTGAAAAGGTTCAGTTATGGCTTAAATCCATTTTTTACCCCCTTGACAATGCAATATAGTCTAAACCTATTTCGAGTGCACAAAACTACCCACAACACTTATATCCCATTCACAAGCCTACATTGAACCCCTCTAAAGGAATATTATGCTAATACAAGAACTCATTCAATCCTCTTGATCTTGATAACATTCAACCATATATTGAGGCACACATTTTCCTTCCTCAACCATGTTCATGGCTTTTTGATCCATCCTTGGCGTGAAAAAGCTCCTAATTGCATCCATATCCAACCTTGATGACAAAAGTCCCAATGAGAGGGTTTTCATTATGGTTTGTAGGTGTCGATCATGGTGACTAATCCTAAGAAGTGGATTTTAAGGAAGACGACCCATTAGTATCCACTTATGACGTTGGATAGACCTCTAGACACCTTCTTGTTGTGCAACTAACCTATTTATGGCATGCATATCACCGTTATTCGAGGTCATTTTTAACCGGTAGAGGTCAAATGTGGAGGTTTGAGGACTCTTCAATGGCACTTGATCCTGATAATATCTATTTATTGATTGAGGATAATGCTTCCCTCCCCCAACCAATTTCAAGGACACAAAGATGTTGTTATCCTACCACAAATATGATTAATGCCTCAAGCCCCATCCAGGGTGTGTGAAACATCTTAATGACAATCATATCCATCTCATAGAGAAAATACCCCTATTGAAGGTTCATTTTATTATCTCTAGGGTTTGTTAATGGAACTTGAGATTGATAAGGTTCAATTAGGGATTAAATCCCTTGCTTACCCCCTTAACCATGTGGCATGGTCCATACCCATTTTCAAACAAACCTACCCATGACACCTATATACCAGTTAAAGGATTGCAAAAAACACCTACAAAGGGATCATGTACTGGTTCAAGAACTCATTCAAGGATCTTGAGCTTGAGAAAATTCAACAATATCCCAAGGTGATTATTTTCCTTCCTTCAAGAACTTGCAACCCATAATCAGTGAGCAAAATCACTTACTAGAATCAACATCCAATCTTGATTCCAAAGATCCTTGAGAGAGGGCTTTCATTATGGCTTGTACTTGTTATTCATGATTATTGAACCCAAGAAGTGGTATTTAGTTCCTAAGAGACAAGTGTTTTCCTTCCCTAAAAATGGTGTTAGAGCTCTAAAAAAACTGTATTTAATGCTTAATCCCCTTGTTTCCCCCCCTCCCCTCATTCTTGATACCTCTCCACCCTTACTCAACATCATCCGTTTGTATGATACAACTAACTCCCCACCCTACCATTGGTCACACATAACACATGATCTCATTTACCCACCCCCTTCCACTAACTTTTTCCTCCTCTCCATCCCTATCTCTCCTTAATCCACCCTCTAAACCCATTATTTCTCTGTTACTATTCCCCATCAACCTCCCCACCCTTCCATTCCTACCACCCATCAAACCTTACCATTTCTAACTCAACTATTATCTTATTTCTTGGCTACCTATAGTTTGATGAAGCTTGTCTAGAAATATTCTTGTCTATGTATCATCTCAGGTTAGATAGCCTAATGGTGTGTATAAAAATTGCATATATATTTTTATGTGGACATGATATGACAATGTTGTGTGTGTGTGTAGGGGTGAATCCATGAATATGGGTAACACTTTTTGGCAAAAAACAATGGTCACAATTTTTTACTCATTTATTAAATCGAAGTCCTCAAAACTCATACATGCTTTTGGAATTCTGACATGTATGCAACTAAAAAACAAATTGTAGGGAATTATGTCGTCTTTCCACCTATATTTAAAAAAAGATATTATTTAATATGCCAAAATTGCATTTAATGATAGGTTTGTTCTTGTAAATTTTAGGACAAGTTAACAACTAGATTTTGTGCACGTAAAATAATTTAGTGATAAATGCATAATTTAAAAAAAAATATGAACATAATCTACACAAAATGAACTGAGGTGCACATATTTTTTAAATTATGTTGGAAAAATATGTTTTTAATTAATTTTCAAAATTGGCCATTGAAAATTTTAATCGCAATTCGTACACAAGTGTGTGCACGAAATTTTTTTTACTGCTTACAAAAATTGAAAAACAAAAAATACCATTTTGAGGAGGAGGTGTTGATGTGGGGCATATATATTTTTTGAATTTTTTTGGCTGTGTACTTTTTATGTTGATTTTTATTTGCATTGATTCAAAGTTTGGGACATTGTTTTGTAAGTGTAAGTTTTAAAAGAAGATAAAAAAATATCATATGAACTCAGAAACCCGTAAATTATATGCCAATGGATAGATGATTTGTTGACGAATCCATCGGTATGAAGTCCGCTACCTAAGGTGCATCCAAGGACAAGGTTTAAGCCTAGCAAATAGGGCAATAGAATTAAATTCATAGAAAAGGGGGCTAAAAGCTTATTTTAAAGCCCTCGATCTAGCTATTAGCTCAATCAAGGGGTTTAAAATCCTCAATCTAGCTATTAGCTCAATCAAGGGGTTTAAAATCCTCAATCTAGCTACTAGCTCAATCGAGGGGCTTAAAATCCTCGATCAAGGTTTTATGTGCATTTTAAATACCTCGATAGAGGGTTTATGTGTGGTTAAGACAAAAGCTCGATTGAGCTATTTGGATTATTATTATTTTCTCCATATAATTTTTTTTTAATGATTGTTATATTTTTAATTTGCTTAAACATTAAATAATAATATATAATTTCAACAACCATAGCTATTTCAAATATTTTTGAATCCATGCTTAACATGATTTATGGCCCATGGTTTTGATAACCCATGGTATCACATGCATCAAATACCATGGGAAAATTTACCATGGGTTACCAAAACCCAAATAGTAATTAGCTTAACATGACTTGGGCATAGCATTTGATGTGATGTGGTACCATGGGTTACCAAAACCATGGGCCATAAATAAAGTTAGAGCAATCCAAAAAAAATTGAAATATGGTTTTTAAATATTATGTATTATCAATATGAATATGGTTAAATATTTGTCTTTCTTACTATTAATATGAATATGATTAAAGGTTTACATTAAAAAAATTAAGTGCATATTGTAATAGAAATATTATATAAATCAAATTTTAATTTGTAAAAAAATATTTTATTACTTGTAATTAATTAGCAATAAAAACTTTTATTACAGCTCAATTGAGCTTTTAAACTATTCAAATATTATATTTTCATAATCTGCATTATATTATAATAACTCAATCGATTGAGCTAAACCCAAGATTTTTTCAGTAGCTCAATGGAGGGCTTATAAATAAACCTCGATCGAGACCATGTTTTAGACAATCCGGGCCTGTGTCTTCCCAAAAAGTGTTACCCATCATAATGGGAACACCCATATATATATATATATATATAGATATATAATTGTAAAAATGATGTGTTTATTTATTTTGTATGATTTTAATAGTATTTCAATGTAACGGATGCTAAACAACTATCGAGTATATAATTAACTAATAAGTCAACTAATTATTTAACCTTGTTGGGACTTGACTATAAGTGACAAATTCAAATTGTATTTTAAGAAAATGCACCCTTAAATATTTTCTAAAAAGGGTAGGATCATGAACCTAATAAAGATGATTGATTTGAGACAACACTAACTCAAAATTCACTTTTGATAATAATGAGTTAGATGCTAAGGATAATAGCTTCAATAAGAAGTTTGATGATGACACTATTGGTTTCAGGACTAAGAGGAGTACCTTATGAGCTCACAAGCTAGTTGATGGGAAAAGAAATTACCGAATTGATGAAAGTAAGGTTACAAGTGTGACCATTGACTGTAACCTGAAAAAAAAAAGTACTAGAAATGATAAACATTTAACCTAGAATGATTGTAAAAGGAAACTAAGTGAAATACAATCGATTGTACAGCATGTTACAAAAGTGTCACAAAGCATTAGTACTTACACATAGTACTTCTTTAAGTAAAACCCATTGTGAGGTTCATCTTAAAAAGTGTCCCTTCATCATTGACTAACTCATATACCCCTTTTGTAACACATGACTCGTAATAAGGGCCACGCCACATATGTTCCAATTTCTGAGCTCATAATTTATCATGGTCTTGATCGTAAACCAAAACCAAGTCTCCCTTAGAAAATACCCAAGGATGAACACTTTTTTTATATGTGGCTTTAACGTGTTTCTCATGAGTTTTGTTCATTGATATATTCCAAGTAAATGAGACATTCCTCTTCAATTGAGGTATTCGGTAGGAGTTCAAAAACTAGTTTTCTGTGTTGAATGGATTGGTAGTGGTGAGGATTGTTTCGATGGAAAAAATGGTGGCATAGAGGCATGGAACGGCGGTGGAATTTGAGGAAAGCACCAGCAACACGCTACCCTTTTGAATCATAAACATGAAGTCCCGTAGAAATGTCTCTGGCATATTTCTAGCAGAGAGTGGGATAAGTTAGTGAGAGACCACTCAAAGGGTATACCATGGTGATTTGTTGGTTTTACTGGTCAATGGTGTTGTTGGTGGGATAAGATGAAAGTGGTGACGTCATAGGAAGAGGAATGGGATCTTTATTTTATTGAAAGCTGAGATAAATATGAACGAGGTAGTGGTCATTGTAGTGGAGCACACCTTGGTTGGGAATTTTCATAGTCATAGGTGTAGTTTGCTTTCTCTTAAGAATTGGATTAATTAGAATTGGAGGACTGTTTTAGGATATTCCACTAAAGCTTTGATTCTGGAAAGAGGATTGATTGTTTTTAAATTCAAAAAAAAGGAGGAAGTGGACAAACTTATGAAGGAGGTGTGGTCATGGAACTCTTTTCTTCTCTGTCTTAAATGTTGGAGTCCTCTTTTTATGCTTGTAAGGAAATATTGGATAATCCTATGATCTGGGTTCGCCTTCCTTCTCTTCCCTTTTATGCCTTCCTTCTCTTGCCTTTTATTTATAGTATCCCCATACTTTTAAGATATGGTGGGAGAATTCTTCAAGGATGACCTCTCTTATCTTTCAACTAGGATCTTAATAGTTGTGTGAATTTTGGTAAAAATGGATTTAAGGGGGTTTATCAGATTCTCTAGCTATCTCTTTTGAGGACTCATTTAAGATTCTTGAGACCAAGAAGATTCAAAAATATCCCGATGTGCTTTTTTTCCTTCCTCCACCATGTTCAACCATACTTGGTATGCAAAATCTCTTAATGGCACCCATATCCAACCTTGATGCCAAAGATCCTCAAGAGAGGAATTTCATTGTTGTTCATAGTGATTGATATTATGAAGTGGTGTTTAGGGAACAAGGCCCATTAGTCTCCTCTTATGACATTAGATAGACATCTAGACACATTCATGGTTCACAACTGCCTATTGATGGCACCCATAGCACCCTTGTGTTAAATATTTAGAATTTACTTCAATCTGATCTAGGATCTTAACTGAGAGAACAACATGTACATCATATCTACAACATATCAATCATGGACACAATAATGCAAGCACATAAGAGACACAGAGTTTACTTGGGGAAAACCATAAAGGTGAAAAACCCCAATAACTTCCTCAGAGATAGATAGAGCAATGATACAACCAGAATACAAGAGATAGTCTTATCCTAGAAGCAAAGCCTCCTCCTCCACAAGTGCGCCACTCTCCCAAGTGTGAGTGAGAGAATAGAATGTGTAAAATGAGAGAGACATACTCTCTATTTATACACTAACTTGACTTGACCTTTACTCAACTAGGTCGGCCTCAACTTAACCACTTAACATAATGCTGACTGGGCCGACCCCCACTAGGGTGGTCTAATAACCCTTTGACCCACATGGTGGACCCCCAATAGGGTTGTCTAACAACCCTTTGACCCACATGACTTATACAGGGCCGACCCCAACAAGGTGGTCTAATAACCCATCAAGTATAAGTTACGACACTTACAATATAAATGACGACACTTCCATATAGAGGAATAATAACATCTCTATAGGAATACAACATACATATATGTGAAATACATTTCGAAGTTACATATACATCAACACTCCCTCTTAACTAGGAAGGTATTTCTCGACACAGGTCTTCTAGCACAAGTCATCTTCTCTGGATCATCATCACTGGATAATCGTCATCGAGTCATCATCATCGTCACTGCTGCTGCTATCTCAATCAATATCTGAATCTACTCATCATAGGAAGTTCTACAGAGCCAGTCCTTTTTCATACTGGATGTAGGCCCACCACCTGCAGGTTTTCATCATCACTGGACATACTGTGGAATTCTCAGGACTTATTACGTGCGTCACAAAACCTTAAAAGAGTCTCTTGAATAGCAAGAACCCTAAAGAGCATCTGAGGCCTTTTTCATCCTGTCCAGATCTCCAGGACTTATTACATGTGACCCCACCACAAAACCTCGAAAGAGAATCCTGGGACTGATTACGAGCACAAGGCTCAACCTATCGGATCTCCCAGGGCACAAATTACATGTGGTTGCCACAAAACCTTGAAAGAGCATCCCAAGACTGATTAAGAGCACAAGGCTCAACCTATCGGATCTCCCAGGGCAAAAATTACATGTGGTCATGGAAAAACCTCGAAAGAGCATCCCAGGACTGATTACGAGCACACAGCTCAACCTATCAGATCTCCTAGGGCACAAATTACATGCCATAGGACAAAACCTCGAAAGAGCATCTGCCAGATATCCCAGGGCACAAATTACATGCCATAGGAAAAACCTCAAAAGACTATCTGGAGATCTCCCAGGGCACAAATTATATGTCCTCCCAAGCAAAACCTCGAAAGAGCATTTGCCAGATATCCCAGGGTACAAATTACATGCCATAGGAAAAACCTCGAAAGACTATCTGCAAATCTCCCAGGGAACAAATTACATGCTTATCTGCACAACCTGTTCCACGGCCACAGAGTATTAACCTGATACTCACCATACATCATCCTGATGTACACATGATCGTCTTGATCATCATCACTGCAACATCCTACTGCATGTCATCTAGAGAAACATCCTGAAGCTCGTCATCCATGATCATCCTGATCATATAATGCATCTACCTGATGCATACCAAGTATCTACCTGATACATATCATCATACATGATCCACCTGATCATACAATGTATCCACCTGATCATACCTGATACATATCAACATACATGATCTACCTGATCATACATAGTATCCCCCTGATACATATACATATACATGGTCCAAGCATCCAACATGATGCGTACATACATGTACATATAAATGATCCAACTGATCATATCCAACATGCAACATGATGCGTATATACATATAAATGATCCAACTGATCATATCCAACATCCTCCTGATGCATATACAGAGCAGTAACTAGAGCATCGTCCTGATGCTCATCATCCAACGCTTACATCCACAGCCATGTGAAGGATCCTCCTTCCAACATACTTGGAATGGCTTATGCAAATGTGTCCATCACTTCTTCCTCGAAGTGTCATAAATCTGAAGAACACCAAGCCTCTCCCTGAAGTACTTGAACTTCACACTGGCTAGTGGCTTCGTCAGCACATCTGCAATTTGCTCGTCCATCACAATGTACAGGAGCTTCACATCTCCTCTCTGCACCATATCCCTGATATAGTGATATTTGATCTCTATGTGTTTCGACCTGTCATGAAACACTAGGTTCTCGGACAGCTTCACACAACTCCAGTAGCATCCAATGGGAGATCAAATAACTCAGACAGTAGCTTCCGAAGCCATACTGCCTCACAACTAGTTGAACAGGCTGCAACATACTCTGCCTCAGCTGTACTCAGTGCTACGCAGGACTGCTTCCTGCTGAACCAAGAGATCACACCTAATCCCATACTGAAGCAACATCCAGATGAGCTCTTCCTATCTGCAGCACTGCCAGCCCAATTTCAGAATATGATTTACAGCAACTAGGTGAACACTCCTCGGATCCGTCAGGAATTGGATCAATGTGTTCACCGCAAAGCAAATATTTGGTCTCGTGTTCGTCAGGTACATCAAGGACCCAATCATCTGACGATACATAGAGACATCAACCGGCTCAGATGAAGCATCACACAGAAGCTTTAGGTTCGATGCCATAGGTGTGGCCATAGCCTTGCAGTCCATCATCCCGAACCTCTTCGGGATCTCTACTGCATACTTCCCTTGTCCAAGGAAGATTCCATCTGCACTCTACCACACCTCCATGCAAAAAACAAATAGTGCATCATCCCCAAGTTCTTCAACTCGAAATCGGTAGCAATCTTCCACTGCATGTCGGCAATCAATCTACCCTCACCTGTTACAAACAGGTCATCCACATAGTAGTATCACTGGATTTCCTTCCTCAACCTTGTAGTAAAGGTTGGAATCCACTTTATTCTTGATAAATCCCGAACTGGATAGAAAGCTGTCTATCCTACCATACCAAGTTTTGCACATATATGACTCCTTGTCATGTGTCTCAGAACCAAGTGGCTTCTCCACATATACTTCTTCTTCAACTACACCATTCAAGAAGGCTGTCTTGAAATCCATCTGGTGTATCTTCCACTTCATCACTGCAGCCAGAGCAAGTACGGATCTAATGGAAGTGTATCTGGCTACAAGAGAAAAAGTCTCTATGCTACCACCTGCAACATGCTTGATCTTGTAGATCCTCTTGGAAGTCACTACAGACTACCCTTTGGGACTGCATCCCAAACATCTGCATGATCGGCTGGTACTCCTCGATCATGGCATTCTTCCCAGATCTTGGGAACTTCAATATTTTCAATAGATAACTTTGTTGTTGAACAAATGTTGTAGTCCTTCTTTTTGTAGGTGATGATATACGATCTTTCCTACACAACAAGTTAAATTGCATGATTAGAAAACATCTCATAGTTTTCAGAACAAATTCTTACACATAAAGAAATATGTCCTACAGTCATGCAATTATCTTAGCCAATGCTTCAATACAACATTTATCCATATTCCGTAACTTTCTAGATTCCTTCCAATCTCTACCAGAACATTGTTAAGAGTGTGCACAACTCCTAACATGTCAGCAAAGAGGTTTCATTCTAGATAAGTAGCAATGGAATGTTGTACAGTGCCATAGGCCACTTACCCATGTATATTAGTAGTATACTGTTCATCAATGCAACTATTCTAATATGCATAATACACAACCTAATTCTAGGAACATAAACATATACATCATTGAATAATTTTATTTAAACAAACAAATATGTAAGAAGTTGTAATTAAAATACTTATCTTTGTTTGTTTGTTGGGTGGACTCCCTCTGAGTCTTTGCTTTCTTGCAGGAGCTACTGAAGTAGCTTCTTCTACACCTTTCTGTTGTGGAATGAAGAAAGATGGTCAACTCCCTCTGAATATCTGCATCCTTGTAGGAGCTGTTGGAGTGTGCTCCCTCTTGATCTTTGCTTCCTGGATTACCTGTTCTTGAACTTATATTCATCCTTGGTCCCTATGCCTGCTTATTAGTATCATCATTGTGTTATCCTTGAGGTCTCATACATAATCACACATTTATTAGTATAATCTTAATAATATCAAAACACAATAATCTTAAACATGTATAGTCATGATCATTCATAGATAATAAACATTAGTATTCAAGGTTTCAGGGAAGTCTTCTTTTACTTATGCATATTCTTATTTGATCATAGGACTTTTCTGATTAGGTAAATCATCAATGCATAAACCCGTGATTACTCAAACCTATAACTTCATGATTCTTCTGGTTAGTCATATCATCAATTATGGTAAGAAACATAATATGTATACAACCATGACTATTCAAACCTATGAATTCATGAATAATCATTATCAACAACACAACAATATAAGATCCTAACACAAGGTAGGATTCTAGCTTGATATAGGAAAAACATGCCTGGATTAGTATGCTAGCTGGTTATGTCTAACATACCTGCATAATGTCTTCTGGTTCTCTTCAATGACTTGTGCTAGTAACCTGCATGTCTCATAAGTTAGCCGTTGTAGAACCAAGTTATACATACCTCGTAAGTAGATCTTCTATGTGATCCATGACAATGGATGAATCTTTGTCTTCATGTCACCATGATCATATGTTCTTGAAGTAGAACATGATTTGTCTTTCTTAGTGTACCTTTTATGTTAGTGAACAACATAAACCTCATACAACATCACAATGCATTAGTACAATCATAAGTGTCAAAACCTTAATCAATGAATATCTTCTATTAAGGTAATATGACAAGTCTAGTAATTAATCAAGATTGTAATGTAATGATATGAAGACAAACATATCATAAACTTAACCATGAACAAAATTCGAAACATACCTGTAAGCCATACCTGTCAAGATTGCTTGTAATCCTCTTATGGAAGGCCTTAGCCTCATCTCCCTCTGAAACAGGAACTTCTTCACTTTTGCAGGTGACCAATCCATCTTATCCTAGGATTAACCCAATCCACTTGATTTGCAAGAATTGGACCTAGAGCTGGATTAGGGTTTGTCAAAGAAACCCCAAAAATTCAAACTTTGAATTTCAAACTTTCAAAAGGATAGAAATATGCGCCTTGATGAGCTGATCAAGTTGGTATATTCAGAATTTGAAAACTGCAAAGTTTCACCCCTCGAAATTGCCTTTTAGATTTCCGGATTTACTAGGGAGGACCCTGAATTAGGGTTTGAATTTCCCGGAGCTTCACCCAACCAAAAGATTTGATTCAAAGCTCTAAGCTTTGATTTTTCTGAGGAGCTTCCAGCCGTGGTCACAGAATTCCAAAATTCCAATATTTGCAGAAGCCCTAATTTTCCATCTTTTTGATCAAAGTCCCGAACTGGGGTTTGATCAAGCCCGACCTTCTGCCCAACCAAAAAATCTGATCTTGGTCACTAAATTTTGATATTGATGAGTAGCATCCATCCATGTTCTCCGATTACAAAAATTCCAACTTTCTCCGAAGCCCTAAATTATGGAAGCCATGAATGAAGGTGCTCAAAAATAATTCTGTTTTGACAGAAATATGTACCTGATTGTTTCTAGTTTAACTCCGAACTTTTCGATCCACAGGGTTTGAAAATTTTTCTTGAGATAGCTCGACCTGTTATCTTTCCATCCAGACCAGTCTGACCTCAATTGGATTCTCTGAGAGAGAGTTATTCCAAGTGTCGCAACATGACCTGTTTATGGGATAATACATGCGAGCGAACTTGTATGGCGTGCCATGTGACACTGGTTCAACTTCGGCCTCTGAAAATTTTTCTTGAGATAGTAAAGTATGTGTACTACCTATCACTTTTTATGAAATTTCATTTGGATCTTCCTAGCCCAAGATATGACCTTTTTCCCAAGGTCACCTGATTTTGATTCAGATCTGGAAGAGACAGAAACCCTATATTGTACAGATCATAAATCACAAAGTACAAGGAATTAGAGGTTGTACTTTGGACACAAGGTACATGGGGATCGGATATTCGACCTGTAAAAGTTTCAGATCCAAACACTTCTCCAACACAGATTTATAGCGAAAGTGCTACGATGACTGGTTTTTGCTATATCAAGCCCTAGCATCGTAAGTGCAACAAGTGTCATACATGCCATATCATGCCTTCTTTCAGGCTAGCTCTGATACCATGTTAAATTTTCAGAATTAAATTCAATCTGATCTAGGATATTAACTGAGAGAACAACATGTACAGCATATCAATCATGGACATAATAATGCAAGCACATAAGAGACACAGAGTTTACTTGGGGAAAACCATAAAGGTGAAAAACCCCAATAACTTCCTCAGAGATAGATAGAGCAATGATACAACCAGAATACAAGAGATAGTCTTCTCCTAGCAGCAGATCCTCCTCCTCCACAAGTGCGCCACTCTCCCAAGTGTGAGTGAGGGAATAGAATGTGTAAAATGAGAGAGACACATTCTCTATTTATACACTAACTTGACTTGACCTTTACTCAACTAGGTCGGCCTCAACTTAACCACTTAACATAATGCTGACTGGGCCGACCCCCACTAGGGTGGTCTAATAACCCTTTGACCCACATGGCCGACCCCCAATAGGGTTTTCTAATAACCCTTTGACCCACATGACTTATATAGGGCCGACCCCAACAAGGTGGTCTAATAACCCATCAAGTATAAGTTACGACACTTACAATATAAATGGCGACACTTCCATATAGAGGAATAATAACATCTCTATAGGAATACAACATACATATATGTGAAATACATTCCGAAGTTACATATACATCAACACCTTGGAGGTGATTGTTAAGCAACAGAGGTTAGATGTAGAGGCTTGAGGACTTGTTAATGACATTTGATCTTAAGAAGCCATGTTTATGGCTTAAGGATAATGCTTCCATCCCCCAACCAATGTCAAGGGAACATGTATGGAATTCCCCTACTATGACTATAGTTAAGGCCTTAATTCCCATCCATAATGCGTGACACATCTTAATGGCATCCATATCCAACTCAAAGGGTAAAGAGACCCTATTGAGGTCCCGTGTCAATGTGTCTAGTATTTGTGAATGTCACTTGAGGTCAATAAGGTTCAATTAGGGATTAAAACCCTTACTTATCCCCTTGACCATGTTGCATTGTCCATACCCATTCTCAAAGCACAAAACCTACCTATAACACTTATATCCCACTTGAAGTCTTGCATAGAGAACTTCTAAAAATGACTGATGTGCTTGTACAAGAACTCGTTCAAGGCTCTCGAGTCTAAGAATATTCAACAATATCCCAAGGTGGTCATCTTCCTTCCTCTCCCATGGTCAAGTCCCTACAATTGATACTTAGTGTGAAAAATATTTTACTAACATCCATATCCAATCTTGATGCCAAACATCCCCGAGATAGGTATTTTGTTATGGTTTGCATTTTTTGTTCATGGTGATTGAACTTGAGAAGTGACGTTTAGGGAAAAAGGTCCATTAATCTTCTCTTATCACATAGATAGACTTCTAGACACATTCTTGTTAAATAAATAAACTATTGATGTCATGTGTAACACCCTTAGAGATGATTATTAACCAACAAAGGTTAGATGTGGAGGTTTGAGGACTCATCAATAGTGCTTGAGCCTAAGAATCCCCTTTTATGGATTGAGGATAATGACTCCCTCTACCCCTCACCAACCAGTGTCAAGGGTACAATGATATTACATGGTTAAGGCCTCAAGATCCATCAATAGTGTGTGAAACATCTTAATGGAACCCATATCAAACTCATAGGGAAAACACCCCTGTTGGGGGCTCATGTTGTTGTGATTAGGTTTTATTCATGGAACTTGAGCTTGACAAGGTTTAGTTAGGGCTTAAATCCATTTTTAACCCCCTTGACAATGCAATATAGTCTAAACCTATTTCTAGTGGACAAAACTACCCACAACACTTATATCCCATTCGAAAGCCTACATTGAACCCCTCTAAAGGAATATTATGCTAATACAAGAACTCATTCAATCCTCTTGATCTTGATAACATTCAACCATATCTTGAGTCACACATTTTCCATCCTCAACCATGTTCATGGCTTTTCGACCCATCCTTAGTGTGAAAAGGCTCGTAATTGCATCCATATCCAACCTTGATGACAAAAGTCCCGATGAGAGGGTTTTCAGTATGGTTTGTAGGTGTTGATCATGGTGACTAAGCCTAAGTAGTGGATTTTAAGGAACAAGGCCCATTAGAATCCTCTTATGACGTTGGATAGACCTCTAGACGCATTCTTGATGTGCAACTAACCTATTTATGGTATGCATATCACCATTATTGGAGGTGATTTTTAACCAATAGAGGTTAAATGTGGAGGTTTGAGGAATATTCAATGGCACTTGATCTTGATAATATCTATTTAGTGATTGAGGATAATGCTTCCCTCCCCCAACCAATTTCAAGTACACAAAGATGTTCTCCTACCACAAATATGGTTAAGGCCTCAAGCCCCATCCAGGGTGTGATGTTGATGTAATTGTAACTTCGGAATGTATTTCACCTATGTATATTGTACTCTTATAGAGATGTTATTATTCCTCTATACGGAAGTGTCATCATTTGTATTGACAAGTGTCGCAACTTGCAAGTGATGGGTTATTAGACCACCAAGTGTGGGGTCGATCCTGATTAGTATAACCATGGGTTATTAGACTGAGTTAGACAAGTTATCCTTGCTAGGTTATTAGGCAAGTCAGGTCATGTATAAATAGAGTGCGGGAGACACTCTATTTCATCATCCCATGATTCACTTCTACACTACTTGGAAAGTGGCACACTAGTGGAGGAGGAGGTTCAGCTGCTAGGAGGACTATATCTGTGTACTTTGGTTGTATCATTTCTCTTTCTATCTCTGAGGAAGTTGTGGGGTTTTTCACCTTTATGGTTTTCCCTAGTGAAACTTTGTGTGTCTATTGTCTCATGTGATTGATATGCATTGTGATACTTGATATGCTATACATGTTATTCTCTCAGTAAAGATTCTAGAGTATGTTGAATTAATGCTAAAAAATTAACATGGTATCAGAGCTAACCTAAGAAGAAGACACTGTGCAGTTGCAGAAACTAGGGTTTCCTATTTATTGGGTTTCTTTCCACAGATCTTGAAAGGCAGTAGGGTATTTTGACTCTCCTTAGCAAGGCGCATCTTTCTATCCAATCAGAATTCAATTCCGGGCACTTTCAGTTTTGGCCCTAAAAATTAGGGTTTCCACAAAAATAGGAATTTATGAAATCTACGGACATAGCTGGAAGCTCCTTGGAAAAATCAAAGTTTAGAGCTTTGGATCGAGATTTTTGGTTGGGTGAAGCTTCGGGAAAATCAAACCCTAATTCAAGGTCCTCCCTAGTGAATCTAGGAGATTGAAAAGCATTTATGAAGGGTGAAACTTTGCAGTTTTCAATTTCTAAGTATACCAGGCTGATCAACTCATCAAGGTGCATCTTTCTATCCTTTCATAAAGTTGAAATTCACATTGTTAATTTTTAGGGTTTCTCTGACAAACCTTAATCCAACACCAGATCTAGATTTCTGCAAATCAAGTGGTAAGACCTAAATCTTTTCTATTTCCATTTGAAGTACTCTTTAAGATGTCTCACCACACCAAGCTTGAGGATAAGCTTGAAGGGGCTGATAACTTCCGAGCATGGAAGTATAGGATTGGGTTAATCCTGGAAGAAAATGAATTGGACACCTACATAAGTTTTGAGGTCCCTGTCCCAGAGGAAGAAGAGGATAAGGCCTTACATAAGAAGAACTTGGTCAAGGCAAAGAGGATCATTGCTGATTCTATCAAAGACCATCTCATACCACATGTGTCATCTCTAAAGACACCCAAGGAGATGTTTAATTCCCTAACCAAGCTATTTGAAGGGAAGAACATAAATCAAAAGATGACTCTGCGGAACCAATTGAAAGGGGTAAAGCTTCAGAATGGAGAGACCATTCAATCTTATTTCTCTAAGGTCTCTCAGATCAAGGACCAACTTGAAGCTATGGATGAAGTAGTGGACAATGGTGAAGTTGTCATGACCACATTGAATGGCCTACCTAGGTCATGGGACTCCTTCATCCAAGGAATCTGTGCAAGAAGGAAGTTGATCTCATTCAGTAGACTATGGGAGGAATGCTCACAAGAAGAAGCAAGGCTTGTAGCCCGAGAAGAAAAGATGGGAAATGAAGATCAAGCTATCACAACTCACACCAAGAAAGGCAAGTTCAAGAGGGAGCCATCCCATCACAAGAAGAAATCTTCCCACCCATACCACAAAGAAAAGAAAGATCTGGGGTGCTTCAATTGTAATGAGAAAGGAAACTTTGCCTCAGAATGTCCAAAGAAGAGAAAAGAAGGTACTAACAACTACAGGAAGAAGAACAACAACAAAAGGAGATTTCATGCTCATGCTGCTAAGGATGATGAACCTACCAAGAAGAAGGCTAGAGCAGAAAGTGATGATTCATCAAATGAATATGAATATGTTCTAATCTCTGCTCTCACAGGTACTATCTCTCATGGATGTAATGATTGGCTTATTGATAGTGGGGCTTCCAAACACATGATTGGGTTTAAAGAATCTTTTGTAAATCTATCTGAACATGAGTCACCCCATAAGGTGAAACTTGGGGATGACTACCAATATCCTATTAAAGGAAGTGGTGAAGCTTCCTACAACCTAGACTCTGGGAAGTCCTTGAAGATGAAAGATGTTCTATATGTACCTGGGCTTAAGAAAAACTTACTCTCCATATCTGCATTGGATGCAAAAGGCATGAGGGTTGCATTTGTAGATGGACAAGTCCTAATGTGGCCAAAAGGTAAAACTATAGATGATGCAGTAGTGATTGGAGAGCAAGAGGGAGGATTGTAAAAATTGAAGGGAAAACTTGAACATGCTATGGTACATGAATCCATGGAGCCAAGTGAACTTTGGCATAGAAGGCTTGCACATGTACATTATAGAGCACTACCAATTGCAAGTAAAGCTGTAGAGGGTCTTCCTGAAATCAAGACAAAGCATGAAGGGGTTTGCAAAGGATGTGAAAAAGGAAAGAACATCAAGAAGGAATTTCCAAGCAGTGAAAGCAAAGCTAAAGGAATCTTGGAAATTATCCACTCCGATGTATGCGGTCCGATGTCATCCAATTGTCTAAGTGGGTATGTATACTATGTCTCTTTCATTGATGATTTCTCTAGGAAGACTTGGGTTTACTTCTTGAAGAACAAAGATGAAGTGTTTGATAAGTTCAAGGAATTCAAAGCCTTGATGGAAAATCAAATTGATAAGAAGATTAAGACATTCAGATCCGACAATGGCGGAGAATTCACTTCAGGTGATTTCAAGAAGTTATGCAGTGATTCAGGGTTTAAGAGGGAGTTGACTGCTCCCTACAATCCACAACAGAATGAGTTGCAGAAAGGAAGAATAGAACAATCATGGAAGCAACACATGCAATTCTGCATGACCAGGATCTACCTATGCATCTATGGGCACAAGCAGCTAGGACAGCTGTATATGTGCAGAACAGAACACCTCACAAGATTTTGGACAACAAGACACCAGAAGAGGTATTCTCTGGTAAGAAACCTGAAGTCAGCCATCTCAAAATATTTGGTTTTCCAGTATACACTCATGTTCCAAAGGAAAAGAGGACAAAGCTAGATCTTTCAGGAAAGAAGATTGATGTCAGCAGGGATGTAACATTTGATGAAGACTCAACTTTCATCAAGTCAAGGAAGGCACCTGTTGAAGATCATGAAGAACCAAAGGAAACTAGATTTCAAAACACAACCATGAATGAAGTAATTCTAGAAGCAGATCGTGAAGTTGAAGATCCAGAAATACCTGTAGATCCACCCCATGAGAAGAACTCTCACAAGAGGAAACCTGCATGGGCTAGAGATCTCATTCAAGATGTAGAAAGGTATGGCATTCTAGAAGAAGACTACAGAGCAAGGAAGAGAACTAGATCTCATACTAGCTATGTTGCCTTACTATGTGACATTATGAACAAAGAACCTTCCAGTTATGAAGAAGAAGCGGAAAAGAAAGAATGGAAGGATTCCATGGTCAAGGAATACCAATCAATCATGAAGAATGATGTTTGGGATGTAGTCCCAAGACCTGAAGGGAAGTCTGTGGTGAATTCCAAGTGGATCTACAAGATCAAGCATGCTACAGATGGTAGCATAGAGAAATTCAAAGTGAGATTTGTAGCTCGTGGCTTCTCCTAGAAAGAGGGGATAGACTATGAAGAAACTTTTACTCATGTAGCCAGGTACACTTCCATCAGATCAGTACTTTCCCTGGCTGCAGTGATGAAATGGAAGATACACCAGATGGATGTCAAGACAATTTTCTTGAATGGTGTAGTCGAAGAGGAAGTGTATGTGGAGCAGCAACTTGGTTTTGAGACACATGACAGAGAGTCATATGTGTGCAGGTTGAAGAAAGCCTTATATGGATTGAAGCAAGCTCCTAGGACTTGGTATGGTAGGATAGACATCTTTCTATCCAGTTTGGGCTTTACCAAGAGTAAAGCAGATTCCAACCTTTACTACAAGGTTGAGGAAGGAAATCCTATGATACTACTTCTATATGTGGATGACCTGTTTGTTATAGGTGAGGATGGATTGATTGCCGATACCAAGAGGAAGCTTGCTGTCGAGTTCAAGATGAAGGACTTGGGGATGATGCACTATAATCTAGGCATGGAGGTGGGGCAGAGTGCAAATGGGATCTTCCTTGGACAAGGGAAGTATGCAATAGAGATCCTGAAGAGGTTCGGGATGATGGACTGCAAGGCCATGGCCACACCTATGGCATCGAACATGAATCTTATGTGTGATGTTTCATCTGAGCCAGTTGATTTCACGGTGTATCGTCAGATGATTAGGTCCTTGATGTACCTGACGAACACGAGACTAGATATTTTCTTTCTAGTGAACACATTGAGCCAGTTCCTGACGGATCCCAGAGGTGTTCACCTAATTGTTGTAAAGCATATTCTAAGGTACTTGAAGGGTACAATTGATTATGGGCTCAAGTATGATGTGAATCAAAAGTTTAACTTGCAGGTTTATGTTGATTCAGACTGGGCAGGCAGTGCTGTAAGTAGGAAGAGCACATATGGGTGTTGCTTCAGTATGGGATTAGGTGTGATCTCGTGGTTTAGCAGGAAGCAGTCCTACGTAGCACTGAGTACAACCGAGGCAGAGTATGATACAGCTTGTTCGGCTAGTTGTGAGGCACTACTACATATGGTCTAATTTGCCATGAAATTTCATTGTAATAGCCACGAATTTTCGTCCCTGTTGCAACGATTGGGTTTTTTTTTTTCATGGAAAGTGATTCGTGGATATAGGGATGAAAATTCCACGTCGTGGCAATAGCAACGCTTCGTTGTTGCCACATGTGAACAACACAACAATTCTCATATCTATGGAAAATGAATCCTGCCACGCAATTTCTTCGCTATATCGACGCACAACTCCTATAAATTTCCACACAGGTGTTGAACCTTCCACGAATGTTCGTCGCAGTATCCACGCATCCATTCACAATCTTTCATGGCAGATTTAGCACCTGCATGGATGATACTTTTATAGTTCCACGAATCATCGTCTCAATATCCACGCATGGATTCCCAAACTTTTGTGGCAGGTTCAGCACCTGCGTGGAAGATATTTTATAGTTCCATAAATCATCGTCACGGTAGCCATGCATGGATTCCCAAATTTTCGTGGCAGGTTCAGCACCTGCGTGGAAGATATTTTATAGTTCTGCGAATCATCGTCGCAGTATCCACGTAGGAATTCACAAAATTTTGTGGCAGGTTCAGCAACTGCGTGGAAACATTTTCTATACCCTACATCGATGTTCGTTGATATAGAGACGATACCTGGAAGTGTTAAAAAAAATAATTTGAATGGGACAATACAGTCATAGATTTGCTTCAGATAGACTAAAAGCACTTCTCATGAACTAGCTCTTACATCTACAATCAAATCCTTATCAATGATTCCTTTCAGATCTGCAAACAAGTCTGCTTAATGATGGTTTCCAATTCTATCAAACTTCATCAAACAAATAATCTTGCATTGTATTCCTTAAAGTAGTTACCAAGTCTTTATGATAAGCAGTAACACAAATAAAAAAATTTCAAGTAGTTTTCGTACTTATCCCTTTTCAACAATCAATTCTTCAACTTCAAGTTTTGTCCTTTAATGGCACAAATATTCAAACTCAAACTCAATTTGGTCACAAAGAATAGGCTCGGTCTTCAAGTTATAACTGATGCTCTCCCATAACACTATTCAAACTCAACTTCAATTTGGTCACAAAGAATATGCGCAGTCTTCAAGTTATAACACAAGTCCTTCAAATAAGCTATCAATATGTTTCAATGCTTTGCAAATTGTTCTTCTTCAAGCTCATATTTCACATCCTTGTGTCCTTTGAATAATCACAAGGCTTAAACAACATTTTGCAATGTATGAGCTCGGTCTTACAAAGAATTATACCTTAGCTCTATTCACTTCTTAAGAATGTCTATATGCTTCTGTAATGGTATATATTTAGATGCTTGATAAAAATTTCACGGAGTCATTTATCATCAAACTTTTCATGAGCTTGTAAACAACAAACACAGTCCTAGATAGATATCTCGAGAACTTGAACTAAATGTATAAACATGAAGAATTGTAAGCCCCAGTCTTCAGCACATGTGGATAGCAGTTGAATTGTAAGCCCCAATATCTTGCATTAAAGCAATGACATGATAAAGTTTTACTTTAAACCCCTACAAGGAAATAAGATCACAATTCTACTTGTCATGAATACCCTATAGGAAACAATTGTTCCAGAAATTCTATCATTTGAAGTTAGCAATGCTAAAGTTTTCTATTCTTAACACTCACTACATTTTTGAACAAGCAACTCTTTGTAGGCTTATTGAATAGAAAATAAATAGAGTGGAACCAATGGTTGAAAATATTTCTAAATAAACTTTGAAGTCAATTGATATAATCAATGTTACCTCTACCAAAGCCCTTGTTTACCAAGTTTCCTAGAAGCACACTAAGCATATAGCAACAAACAATTATTTAAGTTACAACAAAGGAATCCAACCAAAATAAATTCTAACTTGTGTGGATATGAAAAAGGTGGGAAGCAACGCACCAAAAAGAATGCATAGAGAAGGCATGTGCAGGTTGAATGCAGAACCCCAAAACTACATCATGCCACAAGATAAAAAAGTTGCAAAATACTTGATCTAGGGCACAATAGAAGAGCCCAACTTAGCTTCCATGTTAGAGGCCACCTGATCCAATGAATTCACCAACCCAACAAAAACCAAAACAAATAAAGATCCCAATTGCAAATTTTGATGAGCTACACAAATTTTCACTGTCAAGTGCACTTTATGTAAGAGGATTTGCCAAAAATACAATAGAACTATATAGGCACCACATGCAAATAATGCAATTACCATGCACTCAAATGGGAAGATGTATTCACTTAAGACCAAACAACTTCAAACAAAGACAAATTACACAATTTTACATGTAGCACAACCATGTTTACATCTCCCATGCAAATATTTCTGACTCCATACAACACTTCATGGAGATAAGATTTTCTCCATTATCTATTGCCGTCTTCTCATGTGACACATGAAACGTCTCTGCATTTGATGTTACCCATAATTTCATTTGATTTCATGCCACCTTCTATATATTTTCTAGCTACATATGTAATCACACACAAATCAACATCATCACGTGTTTTCCCACAGTGTCTATATCTCATTCTATGATCAGTTCTGGATGAAATCTCTCCACTAAAATCGTTTAGTCTCAATCAAGGACTCCCAATTTCATTGAATTTCCTGTCTGAAGGCCAAGGCATGATACAATTAGAGGAATCCTTCTATCTTCAAATGGACCATCTTCCCTCAATTGGAAGCAAAGATCTGGTTCATTACCAGTGGGCACATCATTTGCAGCCCCCCTCAGGGGACTCACTACTAGAAGATTCCCTAAATGGAGATGATCCTAATTTCTTGTCAATGGAAAAGACCAGGTAATCAATTGGGTGTCGAGCTAGGAAGAATGAAGATAACTGTCACAAGTGAGACGTTATCATATTCTTGAAGTCCCAAGTTTTCTATGTTTTTCAAGTCACCAATTTTTTGAATTTTTAAGGTCTGAATTTATACTTGATGAGTTTTGCTGATTTTCTCTCAATTTTTCTGATTTTCCAAGTTGATGACCCGTGCCAACGTTTTGCCAGTTTTTTTGTTTTGCAACACTAATATTATCTATTCGTTTCGAAGTCCTTTTGTTAATTAGGATAAGCTACATGACAAAAAGTGGTGCGCACCTCTCTTCTTGAGCAACTAGGGTTTCATGTGGTGATTTTTGGTGTGTGAAGGCTTCTATACTATCTTACAAGGCTTTTCTAAAGGAAGGTGCCAAAGTTGGAGTGTTCCACATTCCAACTTTGGGTTTCCCAATCGCCATCGAAACTCCAACTTTCGGTAACCCCCAGAATTTATGTAGCTTGCAATTTATAAAAGACCACAATGCCCAAATTGTTCATAAAAGACCACAATTTGATATTAATGAAGTAGTGAATACTCAACTGTGTAGAATAAGTCACGTAGGTGATTGCTAATGTCTCCTTCAAACTCCAAATGTACAACTAGTAAGTTCTTAACACAGGCTCTTTGGTAAATTCAAAATTGCCATATGAACAGATTATAATGAGTTACACTGACAAGCAAACTAAAACGATAAACCAATATTCAGTAACATGTAATAAAATAAACATATATATCATATAACAAAAAGAGAAATTTAGTTGAAGATACCAACCTCGGTGTGAAACCATTCTTGAAAATATACTTAGAAGTGTTACTTTCAGAAAAGACTGTGTGTGCCTTGGAGAGTCCAGTCTTCTCTAGGAACTAGCTGATCCTTCAAGAGGGTTTGTACAAACCAGAGAGAGAGAAATGACTAGAGTTGATTAGGTCAATGAAGTCAACATAAACAAAGTTACAAAAATTATAAACTTCAACCAAGTCTCAGCAGAAGAGAAGTGATTATCAGCACACCACAACTGATCGTAGGTGATCAAAGTCAACTTCTCTATAAGACCAAAAATTCAACAAGGTGGTATATAAAAAATGAAGGAGGGTAAATGACTGCATTAACCATAAGTCAAAGACAAGGTACCACAAGTCCAATAATAACTCAATCAAGGTGGGGAAGGTACATTAAACCAAAAATGAGATCTGAAGTGTGGGTACAAATATAAACAGAGGTCATAAAATAAGAAAATATAAAAGATGGTCATAACATAGGTGTGGGTAGTAGAAGATCCATGACCCTTAGAACCAAGGGTATGCTCCAAATGTGGCCAAACAGCCACAGTACTCTATAAGAGAAAAACTTCAACAAGGTGGTTTTAAAAAAGTTACTCAAGGAGGTTAAATGACCCCATTAAACACCAATGAAAGATAAGGTACCACAAGACCAATCATAAATCAATCAAGGTGGGGAAGGTACAACTAGTCATATCTCTCTCAAATGTACAGCCGTTCTATATAACCTGAAAGTTCATCATCACAGTATGAGGAAGGGTCATGGGATGCCAAATAAAAATATCCCTCATTTCTCTCTATGCAATCCTGAAAGCATCACATAACAGATAAGTACATTGTACTATAGAAAATAAAAGCCCCATGTGTTAACATAATTTTGATCTCTATCAACTTCAGCACTCCTCTCTGGTCCCTGTGCTGAAGTTGGTCCTCGAGATGTAATGGGAAGTAATCTTATAACATAATTTTCATCTCTTTCAGTAACAGTTGATAAAATTGTTGGTTGTGGAGCCAGATATTACAGTCTCATAGATGATGATTCAGCCATGTCGGTACCCCAGGTTTGGTTATGATCTCGGCCTGACACTGTTTTCGCCACCAGTTTTCGGGCCCATGGTTTTGGGTAACCCATGGTATTTTACCTATGTATTTCCCTATAAAAGAAAGACATTGTAACACGGCTAGGGTTAAAAATGATGTATTAGGTTTTATGCATTGTAAAGATCTCTAAGATCAGGAGAGAGACTGTGAGACAGTGAAGAGGAAGTGCAGCGGTTGTGCTGCAGGTTGTATCCCTTCACCTTGCTGGACGGTAATAATAATAAGGACTGGCAAATTCAGTGTGGATGTAGCCCAATTTGGGGTGAACCACGATATATCTGTGTCTCTCTTGTAATGTGTGTGTGATTATATTTGCATTTATGTTTATTGTTATTGCTCTGCAATCCTGTTTTTCTAACAATTGGTATCAGAGCCAAAGGTTTATTTGGCAGATAAACCTGTAGGAAGCTAGGGTTTCTGGTTCGAGTGGGAGCAATGGCGGAAGAAGGAAAGTTTAAGGTCGAAAAGTTTAACGACCAAAACTTCCAGTTATGGAAGATACAAATGGAGGACTATCTGTACCAGAAGGATCTATTCCTACCATTGGGAGGAAGAGTAAAGCAGCCGGCGGCCATGAAGGACGAAGAATGGGAGGTTCTTGACAGAAAGGATTTGGGAACTATACGGCTAAACCTGGCTTCGTCGGTGGCTTTCAATATCTCAAAAGAAACGACAATGGAGAGTTTGATGAGCGCACTGGTTAAGTTGTATGAAAAACCCTCGGCCTCCAACAAGGTATTTCTAATGAAGCGTTTATTTAATATGAAGATGTCTAAAGGTGGATCTGTTACTGATCATTTAAATGAGTTTAATACAGTTACAAATCAACTAAGTTCTGTAAGTGTGAACTTTGATGATGAGGTTAGGGCTCTTCTAATCTTGTGTTCATTGCCAGAAAGCTGGACTAGCTTGGTCATGGCTGTAAGTAACTCTGTCTCTGGTTCAAACATCTTGAAATTTGATAATGTTATTGGTGTTATTTTTAGTGAGGAAATGCGAAGAAAAATCACATATGAGACATCAAGTAATGCGTTGACCATGGAGAGCAGGGGAAGACACAAGGAGAGAGGAAAGATCCAAGGTAATCGTGGCAAGTCTAAAATGGGCAGATCCAAGTCCAGACTGGGAAAAATAGAGTGCTGGAACTATGGAAAGAAAGGACATCTGAAGAAAGACTGCAGATCTCTAAAGAAGAAAGGAGATGCATAGAAGGAAACTACCCAGGAAGCAAATGTAGTAGGTGATGTGTTACAAGATGCTTTGATTCTTGCATTAGATAATACTAGTGATTATTGGGGAGTAGATTCAGGAGCTTCATGTCATGCTACACCCCATAGGAAATATTTTCATGAGTATGTTCCTGGCGATTTTGGACATGTTTTATTGGGTGATGATGAGCCATGTAAAATTGTTAGAATGTGTAAGGTATGGATAAAAGTTAAGAATGGAACTGACTGGCTGTTGAAAGATGTTAGGAATATTCTTGCTATGAAAAGAAATCTGATCTCAACAGGGCAGTTGGGAGATGGCGGCTGTCTATCTACATTTGGAGAAAAGTGGCGGAAGATCACTATAGGATCAATGGTGATAGAAAAAGGAGACAGGATAGGTACGTTGTATTTATGTCCTCATAATAGTAACCATTCTATCTCTTTAGCTTCAACAGGAATAGATACAACATTGGGGCATCATAGGCTTGGCCACATGAGTGAGAAGGGGATGCAGATTCTCCACTCAAGGAAGTTGCTGCCAGATTTGAAGCAGGTAAGTTTGGAATTCTGTGAGAACTTTGTTTATGGAAAACAAAAGAGAGTCAGATTTCTCAGGGTTGGGTAATAGAAGAAGAATGAAAAGTTAGAGCTAGTGCATACAGATGTATGGGGACCGGCTCAGGTGCAATCTCTTGGTGGCTCTCATTATTATGTTACATTTATTGATGATGCAACTAGGAAAACTTGGGTTTATTGCATTAGACAGAAATCTGATGTGTTTGCTACTTTTAAGAAGTGGAAAGCTTTGGTTGAGAATGAGAAAGGGAAAAGGTTGAAGTGTCTCAGATCTGATAATGGAGGTGAGTACTGCGGCAAGGAGTTTGATAGTTACTGTTCATACCATGGGATTCGTAGAGATAATATAGTCCCAGGAACACCACAAGAAAATGGTGTCTCAGAAAGGATGAACAGAACGATCATGGAGCATGCAAGGTGTATGAGACTGAATGCAGGGTTGCCCTTACAGTTTTGGGCGGATGCTGCAAATACTGTTGTTTATTTAATAAATAGAGGACCTTCAAGTTCTTTGGATGGTAGCATTCCAGCGGAGGCATGGATAGATAAAAAGGTGAACTAATCATTTCTGAGAATGTTTGATTGTGAAGCATTTGTCCATTTTGATAAAGAAAATAGAACAAAGCTTGAAGCTAAATCCAAGAAATGTACCTTTATTGGATATGGGGTTGATGAATTTGGTTATCGCTTATGGGATTATGAAAATAACAAAATCATCAGGAGTAGAGATGTGATATTCAATGAAAAGGTCATGTATAAAGATCAGTTGCAGGGAAATAAACAGGAAAAGGAAACCACAGAGTACACAGTACTTGATGAAATTCAAGAAAATGAAGTTCCAAAGGTGCTAGAAAATCAAGAACAACAGCAAGTACCTAAAAATCCTGCAACTACAAGAAGATCTAACAGGTTAAGTAGACTCCCTGAACGATACTCTCCTTCAATGTATTATTTGTTGATGAATGATGCTGGTGAACCAGAATGTTATGAAGAAGCAATGTAGGTGGAAACTAGAAAGAAGTGGGAGCAAGGCATGAATGAGGAGATGGACTCATTGGTAGGAAACCAGACTTGGGATCTGGTTCAGTTGCCTACTGGTAAAAGAGCATTGCAGAACAAATGGATTTATAGGTTGAAGGAAGAAGAAGGAGGTAAGAAGCGGTACAAGGCCAGACTTGTTGTAAAGGGGTTTGCACAGAAGAAAGGTATTGATTTTGATGAAATATTTTCTCTTGTTGTTAAGATGACTTCAATTAGGACTATCTTAAGTCTAGTGGCAGTAGAAGATTTGCATCTTGAACAGTTAGATGTAAAAACAACCTTTCTCCATGGGGATTTGGAGGAAGACATATATATGCAGCAACCACAAGGGTATGAGGTCAAAGGTAAGGAGAACTTGGTATGCAGGTTGAAAAAGAGTTTGTATGGCTTGAAGCAAGCTCCAAGGCAGTGGTATTTAAAATTTGATAGGTTTATGACAAAACAAGGTTATAATAGATGTCATTCTGACCACTGTGTTTATTTCAAGAAGCTAGACAATGAAAGATATATTATCTTGTTATTGTATGTGGATGATATGCTTGTTGTAGGGTCTAACATGCAGGATATAAATGTACTCAAAAGGAAGCTAGCTAATTCATTTGTGATGAAGGATTTGGGTGCTGCAAAGCAAATCCTTGGTACGAGAATAACAAGAGACAGGAAAAATATCAAATTGACATTGTCTCAGGGTGAGTACATACAAAAGGTGTTAGAGAGGTTCAGAATGCAGAATGCAAAACCAGTTAGTACACCTTTGGCTAGCCATTTCAGTCTAAGTAAGGAAATGTGTCCCAAGACACAGGAAGAGATAGATTACATGTCCAATATTCCCTATCAATTAGCAGTTGGAAGCTTGATGTATGCCATGGTGTGCACAAGACCAAATATTGCACATGCAGTGGGAGTTGTGAGCAGATATATGAACAATCTAGGTAAAGAACATTGGAGGGAAGTATAGTGGATTCTCAGGTATTTGAGAGGTACCACCACTTAGGCATTATGTTTTGGAGGTTCAAACACTGTTCTACAGGGATATGTTGATGCAGATATGGCAGGTGATAAGGATAGCAGGAGGAGCACCACAGGGTATGTGTTTACTATAGGTGGAACAACAGTAAGCTGAATTTCGAAATTGTAGAAGGTTGTTGCACTTTCAACAACGGAAGCAGAGTATGTTGCTATTATAGAGGCTAGTAAAGAGATGATTTGGTTGCAGAGGTTTATGGAGGAAGTGGGTAAGAAGCAAAAGGATAGCAGGTTGTATAGTGATAGCCAGAGTGCCATTCATCTTGCAAAGAACTTAGCATTCCATTCTAGGACTAAACATATACAGTTCAAGTACCTTTTCATACGCTCTGTTCTGGAAGATGAACTGTTGAAGCTGGAAAAGATACATACTAGCCAGAATCCTGCAGACATGTTCACAAAGGTAGTGTCCAGAGAGAAACTGAGTTCCTGCTCGGTTTCAGTTGGCCTTCTAGCATGAAGGTGAAGAGGGGAAAGTTGCCAAGTCCAAGTCCAACAAGTATAGTAGCGGTAGAGTTGTTGTGATTAGTATCCAAGTGTGAGATTGTTGGTTGTGGAGCCAGATATTCCAGTCTCATAGATGATGATTTAGCTGTGTCCGTACCCCAGGTTTGGCTATGATCCCGACCCGGCGTTTTCACCACCAGTTTTCGGGCCCATGGTTTTGGGTAACCCGTGGTATTTTCCCATTGTATTTCCCTATAAAAGAAAGACATTGTAACATGGATAGGGTTAAAAAATGATGTATTAGGTTTTATGCATTGTAAAGATCTCTAAGATAAGGAGAGAGACTATGAGACAGTGAAGAGGAAGTGCAGTGGCTGTGCTGCAGGTTGTATCCCTTCACCTTGCTCGATGGTAATAATAATAAGGACTGGAAAATTTAGTGTGGACGTAGCCCAAGTTGGGGTGAACCACGATATATCTATGTCTCTCTTGTAATGTGTGTGATTATATTTGCATTTTTGTTTATTGTTATTGCTCTGCGATCCTATTTTTCTAACAAAAATAAACATATTGATCATATAACAATAAGAGAGGTAGAGTTGAAGATCTCCACATTAACATTTAACCAAAAATCAAATCTGAAGTGTGGTACTATTTTTGAATAGTGCTAAAGCAACAGTAAAATATTTTACAAAATAATTTTGATCTCTATCAACTTCGGCACTCCTTTGTGGTCCTTGTGTTGTAGTTGGTCCTCGAGATGTAATGGGCAGTAATTTTATAGCATAATTTTCATCTCTTTTAGTAACAGTTGATAAAATAAACATATTGATCATATAACAATAACAGAGGTATAGTTGAAGATCTCCACGTCAACATTTAACAAAAAATCAGATCTGAAGTGTGGTACTATTTTTGAATAGTGCTAAAGCAATAGTAAAATATTTTACAACATAAATTTGATCTCTATCAACTTCAACACTCCTCTGTGGTCCCTGTGCTGAAGTTGGTCCTCGAGATGTATTGGGCAGTAATCAAATTATAAAGAGTGATGATCATCGAAGTCATGATGAACATATTTAATATATCTAGTATAAAGAGAATCAATTTTTCATACTAATATATCAACATGTAGCAGATACAGGAGTGATGATGTGTTAGAAAACATAGAATTTGAGTATTAAAATACAAAATAATTATAAATAAGCATATAATGACTTGTGATGACATTTAAATTTAAAATTCAAATTCTACGAAAATAAAAGATATAAATGGGAAAATTGCTAAGAGCATAACATAAAGATAAGTACTTCATAACTAAACCAAAAAAAAGTTATCTATGTTACATACTAACAATGTTTCATACTAACAACATCGATATCCATCAAAATACAAGTCATGAACTACTTTTTCGTTGATTTCTGTTTTTTTGCATTGAAAAAACTTGCGAGTACGGTATCACAATCATCAATTGGTGCAGTATTTACTGCGATATCTCCTATTATTGTTTGTGTTTCCATGCCCTCATTTATGCCACTTCTTGTACGTTGCTGAGCAGGGCGTGGAGGAAGTTCTGTAGGGGTGTTAACTGCAACAATGAAAATGAGGTGCATATATATATGAAGTTGAATTATTATTGAAATAAATATTTCATTATTTTGATTAAAATTACAATATTTCTCTTTAACAGTCTCTTTAGATGTGACAACTGGGGTGCTAATTGAAGGTATAGTTGCTTCCCCTTGCATTTCATGCTCCTGAGCTGCATGGTCTTCCATTGAAAGAAGAAAATTTATAAGTTTAGGTAAGGAAATATATATATCTAATACCAATATACCTTTCTATTTCCAAATCATACATACAAGAATGGACACTATGCTCCACACTACCATGGGACATGTTCACCCCAGCATCAACTTGTACTTGTTGAGTAACGCTAGATTCACTACTGCGGTTGCATTGTTGCTTAAAAACAAACATAAATTTTTAGTTATAGGTGATATAATCAGAAGTACTGAATAGACTTTAATAGTATACTACAATTAGTTATATACCTCTATTTGCGTCATTGGGGAGATTGGAGTCTGCCCCAAGCTTTTCCGATGTTCAATCACACTTTTAAAACCAAACTTGAAACCAAGCTTTAGGTCTTCGTCAGTGGCAGAAGCTTGGAATGTATTTCCCTGCAATGCATGATAACACATTTTAAAATTTCCAGTATCAAAATCAAATATTTGTTCGGTACTATTAAATAAATATTCCCAACAATTAATCATTTAATACTTACAATTCTTTCTTTTAGTTTTCTATAGCCACCCTGTCCCAGTCTATGTTGCCCGTGCTTTTCCATTCTAGCCTTGGTTGCTTTGGAGGTGTCAGGTAGCCTATATATGAAAATTTTCAAAAACCTTAAATATAAAAAAATATTACTTAAAACAAAAAAGAAAAAAACAATTCATCTTATTTTAGTAAAAAGATGATATATGTTGTACCTTTCTTTACCAGGCCGTTGTTGGTTTCCTTGTCTTTTTTGCAAGTTCTCCTTTGCATCATCTATCAACGCCTTCCACTCTTTCTCAGGAACCATGGGAGGGCACTCATGCCTGAGGTTAGCTTGTAATCTTTCCCTATATTGGGACCTGGTATATTTCAAATTCTCACCGGCTAACCTTGCAACAACTTTCCTGTTGAAAGTATTGCTGAACAAGTTGACCATGTGGTCAATCAATTCATCTCACTTAGTGCTATCTTGTCTATTCCACCGTGTGCGAATGGTGGGGCCAAACAGCTCCAAGGCTTTGTCATTAAAATTCCTGTAGAAGACATTGTTTCCTGCAAAAACATGTAATCCATTAATTTATGATAATTTCAACATATGTCTATTTCAATTCCATGATTAAAATAAAAAAATTAATGGATAAATACCAGCAATTTTCTGGATCTTGATCGGAACACAAGAGTCATCCACCAGAAAGGTGAGATCTAGTTTTCTAGTGCTTTTAACTCGTTCTGCACCAGGAAAAGTTTCCTGGTTGTCTATGTTGATGTATATGTAACTTCGGAATGTATTTCATCTGTGCATTTCATATATATTTATTGTACCCTTATAAGAGATCTGTGTTATTCCTCTATAAGGAAGTGCCGTCATGTGGATTGACAAGTGTGGCAAGTGTGTGTACTTGCCGATGGGTTATTAGACCACCATGTGTGGGGTCGGCCCTAAAATATATATTATATTGTGGATGTATCTAGATAGACAAGTCGGCCCCATAAGGTCACTGGGCAAACAGGTTAAGTATAAATAGAGATCGAGAGATCTCTATTTGGATCATTCGGAAAGACACACTTCTTTCACTTAGAAAGTGGCGCACTAGTGAGGAGGAGGATCATCTTCTCTAGGAGACTATATCAAGTGTATTTTGGTTGTACTTTGGTTGAGCCATTGCTCTCTCTATCTCTGAGGAAGTTGTGGGGTTTTTCAGCTTAGGGTTTTCCCCACGGAAACTCTGTGTCTCTTGTCTCTCATGCTTTTGATTCTTGTGATGCTTGTCTTGCTTATTGTGATTGTTATGCATTGATATACTATATATGTTATTCTCTCAGTAAAGATCCAAGAGTATTGTGAATTAATGTTCAAAATTTAACATGGTATCAGAGCTAACCTGAGGAGAAGACATTTTGCAGTGACAAAAACTTGAGTTTCTTGTTTATTGGGTTTCTCTCCATAGTTTTTGGAAAAGCAATATAGTAGATTGACTCTACTCATCAAGGAGAATCTATCTATCCAATCAGAATTCAATTCTGAGCATTTTCATATTTGGCCCTAAAAATTAGGGTTTCCACAAAAATAGGAATTTCTAAAATCTGAAGACATAGCTGGAAGCGCCTTGCAAATCTGAAGGGTAAAGCTTTGCTGATCTCAAATTCTGAATACACCAGGCTGATCAGCTCATCAAGGTGCATCTTTCTATCCTTTCAGAAAGTTGAAATTCACAAGCTTTGCTGATCTCAAATTCTGAATACACCAGGCTGATCAGCTCATCAAGGTGCATCTTTCTATCCTTTCAGAAAGTTGAAATTCACATTTTGATTTTTTAGGGATTTTCTGACAAACCCTAATCCAGGACTAGATCTAGTTTTCAGCATTTCAAGTGGTAAGACCTAAATCTTTTCTATTCCCATTTGAAGTACTCTTTAAGATGTCTCACCACACCAAGCTTGAGGATAAGCTTGAAGGGGTTGATAACTTCTGAGCTTGGAAGTATAGGATTGGGTTAATCCTGGAAGAGAATGAATTGGACTCATATATACAAGAAGACATCCCTATCCCAGAGGATGAAGAGGCTAAGGTATTACATAAGAAAAACTTGGTCAAGGCAAAGAGAATCATTGCTTATTGTATCAAAGACCATCTCATACCCCATGTGTCTTCTCTAAATACAACCAAGGCTATGTTTGACTCTTTGACCAAGCTATTTGAAGGAAAGAACATAAATCAGAAGATGACCCTGCGGAATCAATTGAAAGGGGTCAAGATGTTGAATGGAGAAACCATTCAGTCCTATTTCTCAAGGGTCTCTCAAATCAAGGAACAAATTGAAGCTGTAGATGAAATGGTGGAGAATGGTGAAATTTTTATGACTACTTTGAATGGCCTACCTAGGTCATGGGACTCTTTTATCCAGGGGATCTGTGCCAGAAAGAAGTTAATCTCCTTCAGCAGATTATGGGAGGAATGTTCTCAAGAAGAAGCAAGGCTTGTGGTAAGAGAAGAGAAGATGGGAAATGAAGATCAAGCTCTCACAGCTCACACTAAGAAGGGAAGTTCAAGAGGGAGCCATCCAATCACAAGAAGAAATATTCTCATCATTTTCACAAAGACAAGAAAGATCTAAGGTGTTTCACTTGTAATGAGAAGGGTCACTTTGCTTCAGAATGTCCCAAGAACAAAAGGGTCAACCACAACAACAACAACTTTAGCAAGAAGAAGAAGGGTAACAAAAGAAGGTACCATGCTCATGCTACCGAAGATGATGAACCCCAAAGAAGAAGGCTAGGGCAGAAAGTGATGATAGTAATGATGACTCATCAAGTGAAGAAGAGTATGTTCTAATCTCTGCTCTCACAGGTACTATATCCCATGGTTGTAATGATTGGTTAATTGACAGTGGGGCTTCCAAACACATGACTGGGTTTAAAGAATCATTTGTAAATCTGTCTGAACATGAATCACCCCATAAAGTGAAACTTGGGGATGATTATCAATATCCCATCAAAGTAAGTGGTGAAGCCTCCTACAACCTAGATTCTAGAAAATCTTTGAAGATGAAAGAAGTCCTTTATGTACCTGGGCTCAAGAAGAACTTACTCTCCAACTCTGCATTGGACACAAAAGGTATGAGGGTTGCATTTGTGGATGGCCAAGTCCTAATGTGGCCAAAGGGAAAGACCATAGATGATGCAGTTGTGGTTGGAGAGCAAGAGGGATGTTTGTATAAATTAAAAGGACAACTTGAACATGCCATGGTGCATGAATCCATGGAGCCAAGTGAACTTTGGCATAGAAGACTTGCTCATATGCACTATAGGGAACTTCCAATTGCAAGCAAGGCTGTAGAGGGTCTTCCTGAAATCAAGACCAAACATGAAGGTGTTTGCAAAGGATTTGAAAAAGGTAAGAATATTAAGAAGGATTTCCCAAGCAGTGAAAGCAAGGCAAAAGATATCCTGGAAATCATCCACTCAGATGTATGTGGTCCTATGTCATCCAGTTCTCTAAGTGGGTATGTTTACTATGTCTCATTTATTGATGACTTCTCCAGGAAGACTTGGGTATACTTCTTGAAAAACAAAGATGAGGTGTTTGATAAGTTCAAGGAATTCAAAACCTTGATGGAGAATCAAACTGACAAAAAGATCAAATCATTCAGATCCAACAATGGTGGAGAATTCACCTCAGGTGACTTCAAGAAGCTTTACAGTGATTTAGGGATTAAGAGGGAGTTGACTGCTCCTTATAATACTCAATAGAATGGAGTTGCAGAAAGGAAGAACAGAACAATCATGGAAGTAGCAAGGGCAATGCTGCACGACCAGGATCTACCTATGCATCTATGGGAAGAAGCAGCTAGAACAACTGTATATGTGCAGAATAGAACACCCCACAAGATATTGGAAAACAAGACACCAGTAGAGGTCTTTTCTGGTAAGAAACCTGAAATCAGCCATCTCAGAATATTTGGTTGTCCAGTATACACTCATGTCCCAAAGGAAAAGAGGACCAAACTAGATCCTTCAGGAAAGAAGGGTATCTTTGTGGGTTACAGTGAAAGCTCGAAGGCTTACAGAATATACTTTCCAGGGTTCAAGAATATTGATGTCAGCAGGGATGTAACATTCGATGAAAACTCAACATTCATCAAATCAAGGGAGGCACCTATCAAAGTTTATGAAGAACCTAAGGAAACTAGATTTCAAGACAGTACCATGACTGAAGCAATTCCAAAAGTTGTTCGTGAGTTTGAAGATCCGCAAGAACCTGTAGATCCACCCCGTGAGGATAACTCTCACAAGAGGAAACCTGCATGGGATAGAGATCTCATTCAAGATGCAGAAAGATTTGGCATTCCAGAAGAAGAACACAGAGCAAAGAAGAGCACCAGATCACATACCAGCTATGTTGCTTTACTATGTGACATTATGAACAAAGAACCTTCCAGTTATGAAGAAGCAGCGGAAAAGACAGAATGGAAGGATGCCATGGTTGAGGAATACCAATCAATAATGAAGAATGATGTTTGGGATGTTGTCCCAAGACCTGAAGAGAAGTCTATTGTGACTTCCAAATGGATCTACAAAATCAAGCATGCTGTAGATGGCATTATAGAGAAATACAAGGCAAGATTCGTAGCTCGTGGCTTCTCTCAGAAAGAGGGAATAGATTATGAAGAAACGTGTGCACCTGTAGCCAGGTATACTTCCATCAGAATAGTACTTGCCCTGGCTGCAGCAATGAAATGGAAAATACACCAGATGGATGTCAAGACTGCTTTCTTGAATGGTGTAGTTGAAGAGGAAGTATATGTGGAGCAGCCACTCAGTTTTGAAATACATGACAACGAGTCATATGTGTGCAGATTGAAGAAAGCCTTGTATGGCTTGAAGCAAGCTCCCAGAACTTGGTATGGTAGGATGGATAGTTTCCTATCTAGCTTGGGCTTTACCAAGAGTAAAGCGGATTCCAACCTTTACTACAAGGTTGAGGAAGGGAATCCTGTAATTCTACTTCTGTACGTGGATGAATTATTTGTAATAGGATATAACATATTGATTGTAGATACTAAGAGGAAGCTTGCTGCTGAGTCAATATGAAAGATTTGGGAATGCTCCATTATTTCCTAGGTATGGAGGTGTGGTAGAATTCAGGTGGGATCTTCCTTGGTCAACGGAAGTACATAGTAGATATTCTGAAGAGATTTGGGATGATGGATTGCAAGGCCATGGCCACACCCATGGCATCGAATCTAAAGCTTCTATGTGATGCTTCATCTGAGGTGGTTGATGTCTCTATGTATCATCAGATGATTGGGTCCTTCATGTACCTGACGAACATGAGACCAGATATTTGCTTTGCAGTGAACACATTGAGCCAGTTCCTGACGGATCTGAGGAGTGTTCACCTGGTTGCTGTAAAGCATGTTCTGAGGTACTTGAAGGGTACAGTGGATTATGGGCTCAAGTATGAAGCGAATCAAAATTTTAACCTGCAGGGTTATGTTGATTCAGATTGGGCTGGCAGTGTTGCAGATAGGAAGAGCACATCTGGGTGCTGCTTCAGTATAGGATCAGGTGTGATCTCTTGGTTCAGCAGGAAACAGTCCTGCATAGCACTGAGTATAGCTGAGGTAGAGTATGTTGCAGCCTGTTCAGCTAGTTGTGAGGCAGTATGGCTATGGAAGCTACTATCTAAGTTATTTGATCTCCCATTGGATGCAACTGGTATATTCTGTGATAACCAGAGTTGTGTGAAGCTGTCTAAGAACCCATTGTTTCATGACAAGTCAACACACATAGAGATCAAATATCACTATATCAGGGATATGGTGCAGAGAGGAACCGTGAAGCTCCTGTATGTTGCGACGGAAAAGCATATTGCAGATGTGCTGACGAAGCCACTAGCCGGGGTGAAGTTCGAGTACTTCAGGGAGAGGCTTGGTGTTCTTCAAATCGACGACACTTAGAGGAAGAAGTGATGGACACATTTGTTGAAGCCATTCCAAGCATGTTGGAAGGAGGATCCTTCACATGGCTATGGATGTAAGCACTGGATGATGAGTATCAGGACGATGCTCTAGTTACTGCTCTGTATATGCATCATGTTGGATGCTGGATATGATCAGTTGGATCATTTATATTTGTATGTATGTACGCATCGTGTTGATGCTGGATATGATCAGTTGGATAATTTATATTTGTATGTATGTACACATCGTGTTGATGTTGGATATGATCAGTTGGATCATTTATATGTATGTACGCATCATGTTGGATGTTGGATATGATCGGTTGGATCATTTGTATGTATTTGTATATGCATCATGTTGGATGCTTGGACCATGTATCTGTATCAGGTGGATACATTGTATGATCAGGTAGATCATGTATATTGATATGTATCATGTATTTGTATTTGTATCAGGTGGATTTGTATTTGTATCAGGTGGATACACTGTATGATCAGGTGGATCATGTATGATGATATGTATCAGGTAGATACTTGGTGTGCATCAAGTGGATGCATTGTATGATCAGGTTGATCATGATGATGAGCTTCAGGATGTTGCTCCAGATGATATGTACCAGGATGGTACAAGTGATGATGATCAGTATGATTATGGGCATCAAGATGATGCCTCGTGCGATGATGATCCGTTGGATCATGAGTATCAGGTTGATACTTGGAGGTCAAAGATGATATGTGGCAGGTTGTGCAAATAGCATGTAATTAGTCCTGGGAGATTTTGCCGGTCGTGCTGCGGCACATAAATGTTCCTGGGGTACTCTTTCCGGTATTTTTATGTAGTATGTAATCAGTCCTCAGATATCCGATAGGTTGAGCTGTGTGTTCGTAATCAGTCCTGGGATGAGGTATTACTATGGAGACATGTAATCAGTCCTGGAGATCCGAGAGGTTGAGCTGTGTGCTCATAATTAGTCCAGGATGCTCTTTAGAGATCTTGCCGGTTGTGCTGCGGCACATAAATGTTCTTGGGGTGCTCTTTAAAGGTTTTTTCTATCCACATGTAATCAGTCTTGGAGATCTGAGAGGTTGAGCTGTATGCTCGTAATAAGTCCTGGGATGCTCTTTAGGGATCTTGTCGGTCGTGCTGCGGCACATAAATGTTCATGGGATGCTCTTTAAAGGTATTGTGGAGGAGATGCATGTAATCAGTCCTGGGAGATCTTGCCGGTCGTGCTTAGGCACATAAATGTTCCTGGGATACTCTTTCTGGTATTGCATCCGCACATAAAATTAGTCCTGAGAGGCCACCTCTATCAGACCATTCGCACAGATGATGAAGACCTGCAGGTGGTGGGCCTACATCCAGTATGAAAAAGGACTGGCTCTGTAGAACTTCCTATGACGAGTAGAGTCAGAGATTGGTTGAGATAGCAGCAGTAGTGACGATGATCCTAAGAAGAAGACTTGTCTAGCAGAACTGTGTCAAGAAATGCCTTCCTAGTTAAGAGGGAGTGTTGATGTATATATAACTTCGGAATGTATTTCATCTATGTATTTCATATATATTTATTGTACCCTTATAAGAGATGTGTTATTCCTCTATAAGGAAGTGTCGTCATGTGGATTGACAAGTGTGGCAAGTGTGTGTACTTGCCGATGGGTTATTAGACCACCATGTGTGGGGTCGGCCCTAAAATATATATTATATTGTGGATGTATCTAGATAGACAAGTCGGCCCCATAAGGTCACTGGGCAAACAGGTTAAGTATAAATAGAGATCGGGAGATCTCTATTTGGATCATTCGGAAAGACACACTTCTCTCACTTAGAAAGTGGCGCACTAGTGAGGAGGAGGATCATCTGCTCTAGGAGACTATCGCCAGTGTATTTTGGTTGTACTTTGGTTGATCCATTGCTCTCTCTATCTCTGAGGAAGTTGTGGGGTTTTTCACCTTAGGGTTTTCCCCATGGAAACTCTGTGTCTCTTGTCTCTCATGCTTTTGATTCTTTTGATGCTTGTCATGCTTATTGTGATTGTTATGCATTGATATAATGCATATGTTATTCTCTCAATAAAGATCCAAGAGTGTTGTGAATTAATGCTCAAAATTTAACAGTCTATAATACGTTCATTTCCAGAGTCATGTGGAGTCCTAGGCTCCGTCTCATCATGCTTCAGCATGGCATCATGATCCAACATGGCATCATGCTCTCTCTCACCAGTTTCGTCATCAATGGAATCGAGGCCAACTGTAGGAGTGCCAAAAAGCCTCATTGGTACATTGATTCTTTTTTGTTGCATTGGACCATCACTGCTATCTATACCTGTCGCGGTAGGTTCTGTATAGTCATGGGTTTTAAAAAATCCTACAAACAATAAACTTTACTTTATCAGATCACTTGGAATGATAAAAAACATAATATCAGATATGATATCACAACATAGCTTAAAAACAATTGTGAAGATGCCACTTACCCCATAAGACTTTATAAGCTCTTGCAGCTCTAGAATCTTTGCCTTGTTCTCCTGTGACAAGGGCCTTTGGCGAGCCAAGGCAAGCATTTCACAATTTTCCTTTTTCAAGGCTACTCTAAAAGTGTGCAATGGGTCAGTGGAATATAAAATCTCTTCCTCAAACCCCTCATCACCTAGAGCGTGTGCACGTTACTAAATTCATCAAACAATAAATTAAATTAAGCAATATAATTTTAACATCATTCATATTTTGATATTGTAATGAAGATTAAGTTACTATTATGCACGAACACTTACCTGACGCGGTGTTATGACCGGTGAGTATCCACGACGAACCATCGTCATGGAAGTAGCAGGTGCCTTTCCACGGTCTTGAATGAACCAGTAATCCATCATAATGTCGGAAAAATTAACCAGTAATCCATCATAAGCTCAAAAAAATGTGAATGTACTAAATCGAAACATTTAGTTATTTTACTAAACAATTACCTGACGGGCCACAGAGTGTGACCTTCCACGGTCACCCTTGACCATGGAACCAGCAGGTGCCTTTCCAATGGCGCCACACCGACACAATAAATCAATAAATAAATGTTTACCTCAGACTAAATAATTGTAACATAAGGAAAAATGAGATATTGCATTAATATTAATTTTTACCTCAGAAGTAGAAGATACATGTTCTGCTCCATGGCCATGAGCAGACTCCTGCCACAGTTTAATAAGCATGCTTTCATATGGAAATATTAAAAATAAACACGGAAAAAGCGAATGCTAACAGTGAAAATCGGAACATCTTGTTATTGTAGTCATATTTATTTACTATATTTAACATTTACTTGACGAGGCGTAGATGCTGACCTCCCACGGTCACCCTGGACCATGGAAGAGGCATGTGGTTTTCCACTGCCGCCACCCTAAAAAAAATTCAATAGTCAATAATTGCATCAAAAACAAAAATGAGATATTCCTATCAATGTAATTACCATGTAATCACATGGAAATATTCATAATAAGCATGAATAAAGCAAATGGCAACTGTGGAAATCGAATGTTAAAAAAAAATAAAAAAATAATAATAATAAATAAATAAATAAATAAAATAAAATTAAAAATAAAATAAAATAAAATGAAACATTTAGTTATTATAGTCATGTTTAGTTACTACTTTTAGCATTTACATTATGAGGCATATTTTCTGACGGTCCACGGTTCCCCTGTACCGCGGAAGCCACATCTATTCTATTTAAGTTGTAGTCGATCAACAACTCTTCACATGCAAGTATTGTTTTTATTGCACATACAAATATACGTTGATGTTCGCATGCCTCGAATTCTCAATTTGGTTGCTTATTTGTTGTCACTGATCGTGTACTATTTATAAAGCCAACAACATTTCCAGACGCTTTTGGTCTGCCATCAATATACATAGTCGCCCCTTTGTTTTTTTTTTTTTTCTTCTGCTATTTGAATATAATTCGCAGCAACTCCGTATCTCCACATACTTCGAGTATATTGGACCAAGATCAACTAGTTATTGTATCTGTATAGTGGTCCTACATACTCCATCAATTCGGTTATAGTGCCATAGCAGACCGTTATTCCATCCATGGAAAATAGCCCCAATCCATGTAAGGATGAAGGAGCGATGCGATACATCCTCCCTTTGATGAGGAAATCTGTGTCCACTTGAGGTAGCATATTAGGTACCCATCATTTCACTAGATGTTTATACCTCAATGGAAAATCCATGTCTCCTATGCTCTCAGCATCATAATTACATGACCCACCGTTGGCAATAAAATATTTCATGCGTCTATAAAATATTTTCCTTATCTTTTCAGATCTAATTGATATAAAACTAGTAGATCTAGTACAACTTGTCTCACTTTCAACCTCTCCAAGTATATCTTCATCATCACTTGAGGAAGATAGATCTGACAGATACCTATTTGGTGGTACCTACACTCCATAAAACAAGAATAACCAAGACGGTCCTTTCTCTCTTCTTTGAAAGTACACATTTACTTCCCTCAAATCTGAGGCTTAAGAGGGACATGCCTTACCCTGGTGGATGTAGGAAGTTAACTAGTATATCATGTTGATGTATATGTAAATTCGGAATGTATTTCATATATGTATATTGTATTCCTATAGAGATGGTATTATTCCTCTATACGGAAGTGTTTGTATTCCTATAGAGATATTATTATTCCTCTATACGGAAGCGTCATCATTTATATTGTAAGTGTCATAACTTATACTTGATGGGTTATTAGACCACCTTGTTGGGGTCGGCCCTGTATAAGTCATGTGGGTCGAAGGGTTATTAGACCACCCTATTGGGGGTCGGCCATGTGGGTCAAAGGGTTATTAGACCACCCTATTGGGTGTCGTTCTAGTCAGCATTATGTTATGTGGTTAAGTTAAGGCCGACCTAGTAAAGGTTATTAGGCAAGTCAAGTCAAGTATAAATAGAGTGCGGGAGGCACTCTATTTCATCATTCTATTATCTCTCACACTCTTGGGAGAGTGGCACACTTGTGGAGGAGGATAAGCTGCTGCTAGGAGATGTCTATCTCTTATGCTTGGGTTGTATCAATGCTCTATCTATCTCTGAGGAAGTTATTGTGGTTTTTCACCTTTATGGTTTTCCCCAAGTAAACTTTGTGTCTCTTGTGTGCTTGCATTATTGTGTCCATGATTGATATGCTGTAGATATGCTATACATGTTGTTCTCTTAGTTAATATCCTAGATCATATTGAAGTAAATTCTGAAAAATTAGCATGGTATCAGAGCTAGCCTGAAAGAAGGCATGGTATGACATGTATGACACTTGTTGCAATTGCAAAGCTAGGGCTTGATATAGCGAAAACCAGTCATAGTATAACTTTCTCTATAAATACATTTAGGCGAGGTTTCAGGGTCTGAAAATTGTACAGGGAGAAGCTAAGATCCCCATGTACCTTGTGTCCAAAGGAAAACCTCTAATTCGTTTTACTTTGTGATTTATGATCTATACAATATAGGGTTTCTGCCTTTTCCAGATCTCAGTTATAAATAGGTGACCTTGGGAAAAATGTCATAACTTGGGCTAGGAAGATCCAAATGAAATTTAGTAAAACATGACAGGTAGTGAACGGACTGTAATTTCGGAGGTAACTCTTTTAGAGGCCGAAACTGAACCAGTGACAGGTGGCACGCCGTACAAGTTTGCTCTCCTGTTTTATCCCATAAACAAGTCACATTGCGACACTTGGCATAACTCTCTCTCAGAGAATCCATTTTAGGTCATACCTGTGATGTTGGAAATATGACAGGTCGAGCTGTCGCAAGAAAATTTTTCAGACCCTGTGGATTGAAAAGTTCGGAGTTACACCAGAAACAATCGGGTACATATTTCTGTCAAAACAGAATTATTTTTGAGCACCTTCATTCATGGCTTCCGGAATTTAGGGTTTCGGAGAAAGTTGGAATTTTTGTAATCGGAGACTACGGCTGAATTCTACTCATCAAAATCAAAATTTAGAGACCAAGATCAGAATTTTTGGTTGGGCAGAAGGCCGGGTTTTATCAAACCATAGTTCGAGGTCATGTCTAGTGAATCCGGAAGTTTCAAAGGAAAATTTGAGGGGTGAAACTTTGCAATTTTCAAATTATGAGTATACCAGCTTGATCATCTCATCAAGGCACATATTTATATCCTTTCGGAAGTTTGAAATTCAAAGTTTGAATTTTTAGGGTTTCTCTAACAAACCCTAATCCAGCTCCAGATCCAGTTCCTGCAAATCAAGTGGATTGGGTTAATCCTAGAAGAGAATGGATTGGTCACCTACATAAGTGAATAAGTTCCTATTTCAGAGGGAGATGAGGCTAAGGCCTTACATAAGAAGATTACAAGCAATCTCGACAGGTATGACTCATCCAGGTATGTTTCGAGATTTGTTCATGATTAAGTTTATGGTATGTTTGTCTTCGAGTTATTACGGTTAGTACAATCTTGATTAAAGTTAGACTTATTGTATCACCTTAATAAAATTATGAATGCATGATAGAAGATATTCATTGATTAGGGTGTTGACACTTATGATTGTACTAATGCATTATGGTGTTGTATGAGGTTTATGTTGTCCGCTAACATGAAAGGTACACCAATAAAGACAAATCATGTTCTAGTTCAAGAGCATATGATCATGATGACATGAGGACAAAGATTCATCCATTATCATAAATCACTTAGAATATCTATTTGAGAGGTATGTAAAACTTGGTTCTATAATGGTTAACCTATGAGATATGTAGGTTACTATCACAAGTCATTGAAGAGAACAAGTAGACATCATGTGGGTATGTTAGACATAACTAGATAACATACCAATCCAGGTATGTTTTTCCTATTTCAAGTTAGAATCCTACCTTGTGTTAGGATCCCCTATATAAGTATAGTTGGTATGATTGGTTATGTTTATTCATAAAGTTAGAAACATAAGTAATCAAGGGTTTATGCATTTTATGTCTCTTATCTTGATTGATGATTTAACTAACCAGAAGAGTCCTATGATCAAATAAGAATATGCATGAGTAAAAGAAGACTTTCCTGAAACCTTGAATACTATGTTTATTATCTGTGTTTGAAATGATCATGACTATACATGTTTAAGATTATTGTGTTTGATAGTATTAAGATTATACTAATGAATGTGTGATTATGTATGAGACCTCGAGGATAACACAATGATGATACTAATAAGCATGCATAGTGATGGATATAAGTTCAAGGACAGGTAATCCAGGAAGTAAATATCAAGAGGGAGCACACTCCAATTGTTCCTGCAAGGAAGCAAAGATCAAGAAGGAGCACACTTTAGTACTTTCTACAAGGATGCAGATATTCAGAGGGAGTTGACCACTTCTCACAATCCACATCAGAATGGAGTTGCGGAAAAGAAGCAAAGACTGAGAGGGATTCAACCCAACAAACAAACAAAGATAAGTATTTGAATTATCATTCCTTGCATATTTTATTGTTTTAATAATACTGTTCAATAAAGTATATACTCATGTTCCAAGAATTAGGTTTTGTATTATGCATATTAGAATAGTTGCATTGATGAACAGTATACTACTAATATACATGGGTAAGTGGCCTATGGCACTGTACAACATTCCATTGATACTCATCTAGATTGAAACCTCTTTGCTGACATGTTGGGAGTTGTGCAAATTCTTAACAATGTTCTGGTAGAGATTGGAAGGCATCTAGAAAGTTACGGGATATGGATAAATGTTGTATTGAAGCATTGGCTAAGATAATTGCATGACTGTATGACATATTTCTTTATGTGTAAGAATTTGTTCTGAAAACTATGAGATGTTTTCTAATCATGCAATTTAACTTGTTGTGTAGGAAAGATCGTATACCATCACCTACAAAAGAAGGACTACAACATTTGTTCAGCAACAAAGTTATCGATTGAAAATATTGAAGATATTGAAGTTCCCAGGATCTGGGAAGAATGCCATGATCGAGGAGTACCATTCGATCATGAAGATGTTTGGGATGAAGTCCCAAGACCTAAAGGGGAGTCTGTAGTGACTTCCAAGAGGATATACAAGATCAAGCATGCTGCAGGTGGTAGCATAGAGACTTTTGCTCCTGTAGCCACATACACTTCCATTAGATCAATACTTGCTCTGGCTGCAGTGATGAAGTGTAAGATACACCAGATGGATTTCAAGACAGTTTTCTTGAATGGTGTAGTTGAAGAAGAAGTGCATGTGGAGCAGCCACTTGGTTCTAAGACACATGACAGGGAGTCATATATGTGCAGAACTTGGTATGGTAGGATAGACAACTTTCTATCCAGTTTGGGCTTTACCAAGAGTAAAGCGGATTCCAACCTTTACTACAAAGTTGAGGAAGGCAATCCAGTGATACTACTTTTTGTATGTGGATAACCTATTTGTTACAGGTGAGGATAGATTGATTGCCGACATGTAGCGGAAGCTTGCTACCGATTTCGAGTTGAAGAACTTGGGGATGATGCACTATTTGTTTTTGGCATGGAGGTGTGGCAGAGTGCAGATGGAATCTTCCTTGGACAAGGGAAGTTTGTAGTGGAGATACTGAAGAGATTCAGGATGATGGATTGCAAGGCAATGGCCACACCTATGGCACCAAACCTAAAGTTTCTGTGTGATGCTTCATCTGAGCCAGTTGATATCACTATGTATCGTCAGATGATTGGGTCCTTGATGTACCTGACGAAAACGAGACCAGATATTTGCTTTGCGATGAAAACATAGAGCCAGTTCCTGATAGATCCGAGGAGTGTTCACCTGGTTGCTATAAAGCATATTCTGAGGTACCTAAAGGGTACAATTGATTATGGGCTCAAGTATGATGCGAATCAAACATTTAACCTGCAAGGTTATGTTGATTCAGATTGGGAAGGTAGTGCTATAGATAGGAAGAGCACTTTTGGGTACTGCTTCAGTATGGGATCAGGTGTGATCTCTTGGTTTAACAGGAAGCAGTCCTATGTATCACTGAGTACAATCGAAGAAGAGTATGTTGCAGCTTGTTCATCTAGTTGTGAGGCAGTATGGCTTCGGAAGCTACTGTCTGAGTTATTTGATCTACCGCTGGAGGCTACTGGTATATTTTGTGACAACCAGAGTTGTGTGAAGTTGTCTGAGAACCCAGTGTTCCATGACAGGTCGAAACACATAGAGATCAAATATAACTATATCAGGGGTATGGTGCAGAGAGGAGCAGTGGAGCTCCTCTATGTTGCGACAGATGAGTAGATTGTAGATGTGCTAACGAAACCACTAGCCAAAGTGAAGTTCGAGTACTTCAGAAAGAGGCTTGGTGTTCTTCAGATTGATGACACTTCAAGGAAGAAGTGATGGACACATTTGCAGGAGCCATTCCGAGCATGGTGACAGGAGGATCCTTCCATGGCTATGGATGTAAGCGCTGGATGATGAGCATCAAGACGATGTTCGAGTTTCTACTCTGTATGATCAGTTGGATCATTTATATGTATATGTATGTATGCATCATGTTGGATGCTGGATATGATCAGTTGGATCATTTATATGTATATGTATGTACGCATCATGTTGGATGTTGGATATGATCAGTTGGATCATTTATGTATGTATGCATCATGTTGGATCCTTGGACCATGTATCTGTATATGTATCAGGTATATACGGTTGTATGATCAGGTAGATCATGCATGTTGATATATATCAGGTGGATACATTGTATGATCAGGTGGATCATGTATCTATGTATGTATCAGGTGGATACATTATATGATCAGGTGGATCATGTATGATGATATGTATCAGGTAGATACTTGGTATGCATAAGGTAGATGCATTGTATGATTAGGATGATCATGGATGACGAGCTTCAAGATGTTGCTCCAGATATGCATCAGAACGATGTAGTGATGAGTATCAGGATGATACTCTAGATGATATGCATCAGTATGATGCTATGATGATGATCATATGTATCAGGTGGATACATTACATAATCAGTTGGATTATGCGTGATGAGTTCCGAAGACACAGATGCACAGAGCCTTTCCGACATGGTGGTAGATGTGTTCTCCCATGTGCGTTAATGTAAGTGCAGAGCCTTTCCGACATGGTGGTAGATGTGTTCTCCCATGTGCGTTGATGTAAGTGCGAGCCTTTCACGGATGGTGGTAGGTTGGTCCTCCCATGCCGGTGAGTTTAAGTGCTATGTGTGTGCATCTGGGTTGTGCTTCGTGATACTCTGTGGCCGTGGACAGGTTGTGAAGATAAGCATATAATAGCGCCCTGGGAGATTTGCAGATTCTCTTGCTAGGTTTTTCCACTGGCATATAATAGCTCCCTGGGAGATCTGGCAAATGATCTTGCTAGGGTTTGCTTGGTCACATGTAATAGCTCCCTGGGAGATCCGATAGGTTGAGTAGTGTGCTCGTAATCAGTCCTCGGATACTCTTGCTACGTTATGTTGACGCACGTAATAAGTCTTGAGGATTCCACAGTATGGCTAGTGATGATGAAGATCTGCAGGTGGTGGGCCTACATCCATTATGAAAAAGGACTGGCTCTGTAGAACTTCCTATGATGAGTAGATTCAGAGATTGATTGAGATAGCAGTAGTAGTGATGATGACGATGACTCGATGACGATTATCCAGTGATGATGATCCAGAGAAGAAGACTTGTGCTAGAAGACCCGTGTCGAGAAATATCTTCCTAGTTAAGAGGGAGTGTTGATGTATATGTAACTTCGGAATGTATTTCATATATGTATATTGTACTCCTATAGAGATGGTATTATTCCTCTATACGGAAGTGTGTGTATTCCTATAGAGATGTTATTATTCCTCTATACGAAAGTGTCATCATTTATATTGTAAGTGTCGTAACTTATACTTTATGGGTTATTAGACCACCTTGTTGTGGTCGGCCCTGTATAAGTCATGTGGGTTGAAGGGTTATTAGACCACCCTATTGGGGGTCGGCCATGTGGGTCAAAGGGTTATTAGACCACCCTATTGGGTGTTGGCCCAGTCAGCATTATGTTATGTGGTTAAGTTAAGGCCGACCTAGTAAAGGTTATTAGGCAAGTCAAGTCAAGTATAAATAGAGTGCGGGAGGCACTCTATTTCATCATTCTATTCTCTCTCACACTCTTGGGAGAGTGGCGCACTTGTGGAGGAGGAGAAGTTGCTGCTAGGAGATGTTTATCTCTTATGGTTGGGTTGTATCATTGCTCTATCTATCTCTGAGGAAGTTATTGGGGTTTTTCACCTTTATGGTTTTCCCGAAGTAAACTTTGTGTCTCTTGTGTGCTTGCATTATTGTGTCCATGATTGATATGTTGTAGATATGTTGTACATGTTGTTCTCTCAGTTAATATCCTAGATCAGATTGAAGTAAATTCTGAAAAATGAACATATCACCCAATTTTGGTCCTTCCAACACTGTTGGGCATATTATTGGCAGCCTACCCTCTTTCTTTGAATGGCATATTTTTGGCATCCTACCCTTCATTTTTAAAATTTACATGCTGGTATTTTATGCTGATGCATATGAAAACTGTTTGCTAGTGAACTATTTGGAAAAATCACTCAACTAAGAAACATTAATTGACTATATCAGCCCAACAAACCATAACTACTGTTAAGATCCTGGTGGTCGTCCTTCACTAAAATCTCGAGGTTTTGGTGTAGCAGTTCGTATCATCTGGTATCAGAGCACTTTATTGGGCTCGCTGGGTGAAATTTCTGCCAATTTGTTTTTTCGCATCTGTTGCAGGTTCGGATTTGGGAATAATCCCTATCTGCTTAACTGTGGGAAGTACTTGGGCATAAGCCCTAAAACTCATTGTGAGGAGTACCACAGGAACCCCGAAGTAGCTGGCCCATTGAGAGGACCTGCCAGCGAAAAGGGCAACAACCCCTACCTGATTGACTAGTTCCCACCCGTGAGGTAAACCAAGAGCTGTCGTTTGCGGCAAAGCGGTTATCAGTTTTACCTGGGCCGTGGAGTGAGGGGTACTGCCCCAATACGCAAGCCATCAGACAGCATTGGTGGCCGAGTGAAAACCCTGAACTGTTAGGAAGCCGCACATACCTGGGGTCCATATCTACTTTCAGCTGAACTATTGTCGATCACTACTGCGTCGTTTCAGATCCATTTTGCAAGCCGTTCCAGATTCATTTTGCAAGCCGTTCTAGCCGTTTTCAATCCATTCGGCACTGTTCCAGATCCCTTCCGAGCCGTAGCTGCTCTAGTCTGGAAAAAAAAAAACCATTTTTTTGTCCATATCTCCCTTGTTTTCACTCTGTTTCCCTTGAAATTTTTGAGGAACCCGTGTCATCCCATTTTGCAAAAAAAAACAGTTTTTTGTCCATATCTCCCTTGTTTTCACTCTATTTCCCTTGAAATTTTTGGGGAACCCCTGTCATCCCATTCTGCATATTTCATTCATGAGGACCCTATCCCCAATTCCCCTTCCCAAAGCCCGAAAGCCCACATTTGTCTATTTTTAGGGTTTGCCATAACTTCCTCAGATTTCACCCAATCACCTTCAAATTTTACACAGAGTTCCTTTCTGAATTCTTCTTCTTTGTCCCCCTCTGCCAAATTTTCCCATTCTTTCACCCCGCTTCTGAAATCCTCATTTTTGGCTTCCCTGTCTAGTCGACAGTGTCCAACACCTAGTCAAACCCCCATTACCCTTCAGATTTTTTCCCAAGTCCAGATTTTCCCTTACTGAAGCAGTTTCTGTTTTTGTTTTCCTACCCACTCAAAAAAAAAAAAACTCCTGGTTATGGTTGTCACCCGTGCAAAAGCAAAAACCATGGAAGAAGCACTTGCAGCCATCCAAGCCAAACTCCAGGATCTGGATGAAAAATTTCTCGGCCTCCATCTTGAACATTCAGCTATGAACAACAAACGACAATCCGAGTCTTCATCAGACAATGGGTCTCTTCTTCCAGCAATTTCCGTGGTCCAAAGCTTGATTTTCCTCACTTCAGTGGTACTGATCCAACTGGATGGATCTATCATGCATAACAATATTTAAGTCTGCATAATACTTTTGATGTCAACAAAGTTCCGCTGGCATCATTTCACTTGGAACAGGAAGCTCTTCAATGGTACCGTTGGTACATCAAGGCTCATCCAGAGCCCAAATGGTCAGACTTTTGCCAGCTCCTTTTGCAACGATTTGGTCCTAGTGCTTTTGATGACTTCACCGGAGCCCTCACTAAACTTCGCCAAATTGGCACTGTGAGAGAGTATCAAACCGAATTTGAGAACCTAGCCAACCACACTGAAGGATTGTCCGATGACATTTACCGGAGTTGTTTTATCAGTGGTCTAAAGGATGCCATCCGCTCTGAGGTCAAAATGTTTTGTCCTACCACAATGATGGAAGCCCTAGAGTTGGCTAAGTTGGCAGAAGACAAGATTGCAGCCCAACAACACTCCAAGCCCACTTTTGTTCCCTTCCGAAATATGGGTTCTCAGCGACCACCTATACCGCAGGCTCCTCGACAGACTCCTATCAAGCGTTTGTCTGAAACAGAGATGCAAGCACGCAGAGAAAAGGGGCTTTGCTATAATTGTGATGAGAAATTCACTCGCGGACATAGATGTGTTCAGCAAAATCTCTATCTCTTGGATGTGGAGTCTCCTCCTGCCTCTGAAATTGGTGACGAAGATCCAGAAACACTGGATGCTCCGGTCGACATTCAGGAACCGCCTATTGACCCTCCGTCTCAGGATGACTAGCCAGAGATATCTCTCCATGCTTTAGCTGGAATCACCACCCCCTAAACAATGTGGGCCAGGGGTTACTTCAAGAAGCTTCCTCTTACAATACTCATTGATTCTGGTAGCACTCATAATTTCATTGACCCTCGGATCGCCAAACAAGCTGATTGTTTTATCCATCCTTGCTCCAACTTTGAAGTCATGGTTGCCAATGGGGGCACCTTACCTTGCAAAGGGAAGTGTCGAAATGTGCATATCTCTATGGGAGATTATACCTTGCGAACTGACATGTTTGCCTTGCCCTTAGGCGGATGTGATGTGGTTTTGGGCACTCAATGGCTACGCACACTTGGCCCTATCTTATGGGATTTTGTTGAACTTTGGATGCAGTTTTCCCTCAATGGACAAAAACACACATTGACAGGATTACAACCAGGTTCTCTCATCATCATCAGTTCACATCGCATGGAAAAACTCCCCAAGAAGAATTCACATGGTGTCATCGCTCAGATCCATTCCATCCAGATGCAACCATCAGCGGTCTCCACTACTCCTTTGGATCTACAACAAATTTTGGATTGATATACAGGTGTCTTTGCTGAACCAGTGGGATTGCCACCTTCCAGGCCAGAAGACCATCGTATTCAGCTCCTTCCCGGTAGCGTTCCTCCCAACATCAGGCCCTATCGCTACCCATTTCACCATAAATCAGAGATTGAAATGCTCGTTAGGGACTTATTGAAGCAAGGTATTATTCGCCCAAGCACTAGTTCCTTTTCTTCTCCAGTTATTCTTGTCCACAAAAAAGATGGGTCATGGCGCCTCTGCATTGCCTTCCGAGCACTTAATCACCTCACCATCAAGGATAAGTTTCCAATTCCTGTTGTTGATGAGCTTCTTGATGAGATTCATGGGGCTCACTTTTTCTCCAAGTTGGATCTTCGTTCTGGGTATCATCAAATTCGGGTTCATGAGGATAATATTCCTAAAACAGCTTTCCGCACACATGATGGCCATTATGAGTTTTTGGTCATTCCCTTTGGCCTCACTAATGCTCCTTCCACATTCCAGGCCTTAATGAATACAATATTTCGACCCTACTTGCGGAAATTCATTCTGGTATTCTTTGATGATATCCTCATCTACAGTAAAACATGGGATGAACATCTCCAGCATCTGGATCTTGTCATGCAACTTTTCTCTGACCATCATCTCCATGCCAAGCAGTCTAAATGTGTTTTTAGATAGAAGGAAGTTGAGTATCTCGGGCACATTATCTCAGCACAAGGGGTTCGCGTGGATCCTGCCAAAATCGATGCCATGAACAATTGGCCGCATCCTCAGACACTCAAGAGCCTTCGTGGTTTTTTGGGATTGATTGGCTACTACCACAAGTTTGTCAAGGATTATGGGAAGATTGCAGCTCCATTAACTGCTCTATTGAAAAAGGATGCTTTTACATGGACACCTGCTACTCAGTGTGCATTTGACAAACTTAAACAAGCTATGTGTACTACACCTGTGCTAGCCATGCCTGATTTTTCCAAGCCCTTCACTATTGAGAGTGATGCTTGCGGCAATGGCTCTGATACCAAATGATACAAATCGTTACACCAAAACCCTAAGGTGTTAGTGAAGGCCTCCCACCAGGATCTTAACATCCCACCACGCTCCATAGTCCAGACTCTGGGCTGTATGTGCGCCCGTACGGTGGTGTCCCCTTTTGCGCCGTACGAGCCCCGGGTGAACACTGCAATGCCGGCGTTGCCACCCGCTCTGTGACTTGAACCTGGGTGGAGGCTCTGATACCAGATGTGATGCACCTGCAACAATTAATTAATACGAATATCCGAAATAGCAGAAATGACAGAACTCAGAATCACTTTTATATTGATCACAGGCCACTTCGAGGGGGAAACCTCCTATGAGAAAGCTCAATACAAATAACTTCACGGTGCCTTCATAGGTCTCAACACACACTTATATACTAATTCTAGGCGTCAATACTATGGGTCAAAACCATGGGCCGCTACAAACTATGGATCAACAATACTATGGGCGACTTACAAAGCATATGCGCCAACAACAATAACACAAACTATTGATCAACAAATACTACGGGACAACTTACAAAGCATATGCGTCCAATAACAACATACTAACAAAGTAAAGACATGGGTTCCTAACAACTACAATGAGAGGGTCCACTCAGGAGTACATTGCAGCAGTGTTCGTAACTGTTTCATGTCAATACATCTTAACCAAATAATCTGTAAAATACTACAGCAGAGAACAAAAAATACATCAGCTAACTTAGGTGAAATATTACACCTTGGACATGTTGCAAATTTCAAATCCATGCATATTGGCACTCAAAAGACCATGAGAAATTTGATTTTCAAAGACTATTTTCAGACATTATGTGTATATTGATTTTCCGACTATATTGTTTTTTTTTTAAATAATAAATTTCAATCAAGAATGAGCGTATTTGTGAGTATTTTGATCACAGTAAGATGTAGGAGCTATGGAGAACCTCACAAAATTGAATTATTTGCAAAACCAGTGAAAAAGCTTGAAAAAGGAGACAATTTTACACACAATGTGAACTTAATCTTTGCATTATCTGACTGTCTAACATGTGAAAATGTTAAGAATAGGTTTTTTTATTACATCCATGAGAAATTCGAGAGCATTAGATAGCTCAAGATGAGTGTACAAGTCAAAATTGCCAAATTGGCCTCAATCCCCCCTAGGTGGGTCCAACTCAGTCCTAATCATCCCAAACAGTCACGAATTCAGGTGTGAAGGTGGTTGAAGCATGCTGGGTCATAAATGAGGCCAATGCAGGCGTGGGTGAGCAAATAAAGGTGTTTGGGAGGACCAAGGGAGCAATAAATGCTCCAAATCTAGCCAAAATTGGGAAAAATCCACCCTAGCGCTTCTAGTCAACAGTAATTCCCTGAATCAAGGAGAGAGAGCGCTCTAGCATTTAATGAGGGCGCACTTGTGGGCAAAACAGGAGGTTGGGCGAACTAGTTTGCTTGGAAGTGGGTGTGAACACTCTCAAATGTGGGTATTTGACCAACTAAAGTCACCTAGTCCAAACTATGGTGTAATGAAGCACATGAGCAATAAAATTTGACTATGGTTATGGACTATGGTACTAAGTATGGATTACTGTTCTAACACCCCCACTTAACCAGAACTTAGTACAACTCATGAAAATAAGTGGGAGGCCTCGGCAACAAAGGCTCAAGTCACCTCATTACAAACAAAATTTTTATTTGTCCATATAAACCGAGGACAAGAAGTAAAACCACATGGGATAAAAACTTCCCTCTAAAATGGACATGGGGCTGAACCTGCAATAAAATTGCAGCAATCACCATCCATCACTCACCCCAAGAAAATCTCTCAAGTGAGTGAAGGTCTTCTCAGTAAAACACTTGGTGAAAATATATGCAGTATGCTCGGTGGATGGGCAATACTGCAAGGAAATCACCCTGTCATGTACCAAGCCCCGAATGTAGTGCATATGGATTTCAATGTGCTTTTTTCTTTGCCTCTGTACTGGATCATTAGATATCTTGATGGAACTTTGATTATCCACCCAAATTTTGGTTGGAGAATCAATAGCAATACCAAACTCCCGAAGAATGCCTTGCAACCAAACACATTGTGTGGTTGCGTTCACTGCTGCCCTGTACTCAGCCTCTGCTGATGAAAGTGAAATAGTATGCTGTTTCTTACTTGACTAGCAAATGGGACCTTCAGAAAACATGAAAACAAAACCTGAAGTGGACTTTCTATCAATGGGATCTCCAGCCCAATCAGAATCAGAAAATCCAGCTAGTTGTAGTGAAGAACCAGCTGCATAGTGTACCCCAAAGCTCTTTGTTCCTTGGACATATTGAAGGATCCTTTTGGCTTCCTTCCAATGGATCTCATGTGGCTTCTGCATATATCTTTCTACAACACTTACAGCATAAGACAAATCAGGTCTTGTATGTGTAAGGTACAACAAGCTTCCAACTAGCTTCTTGTAGAGTGTGCAATCCACCAATGGAGAGTCTTCAAATTCACCTAGTTTTATGCCTAAAAGGAATGGGCACTTGGCTGCCTTACATTCAGCCATTTTAAACTTCAATAATAGGTCTTAAGCATACTTAGGTTGACTCAGCAGTATACCTCTCTCAGATTGCTCAATTTCCAAACCCAAAAATTGCCTTAGCAATCCTAGGTCGCTCATGGCAAATTCATTGTGCAAAGAAGCTTTGATTGAGCCAATTTGTTTGTTGCAGCTCCCTGTAATTAAAATATCATCAACATACAGTACAATGACCTACAAATTATCATCACATTGCTGCAAATAAACATTTGGATCAGACTTGCATCGACAGAAACCAATTGAGAGCAAAAAAGCATCCATTTTGGCATACCAATCCCTGGGGGCTTGCTTGAGTCCATAGAGTGACTTCTTCAACCTGCAAACAAGTGTGGGATCCTCTTGGAATCCTTCATGTTTCTGCATATGTATCTCTTCCTGTAACTCACCATGTAAGAATGCACTTTTAACATCCATATGGTGAACTTCCCAACCCTTACTAGCTGCCATGGCTAGAGCTAGTCTAATTGAGTCCATCTTTGCAACCGGTGCAAAGGTCTCTATATAATCCACACCATGGATTTGTGAGTAGCCCTTAGCCACTAAAATATCCTTATACTTCAGATCAGAACCATCAGAAATAGGTTTGGTTCGAAAAATCCACTTACATTGCACAAGTTTCCTCTTGGGAGGAAGAGGCACCAAATCCCATGTTTTGTTCTCTTGGAGAGATTGGAATTCTTCTTGCATTGTTGTTCTCCACCTTGGATCATGATGAGCTTCCTGACATGATTTTGGATCAGATCCAATCATCATATAACAGTGATCAGCAAGTTCACTTTCATTTGCAAAGGAAGCATTGATTGTTTGAGATCTAGTCTTCCTAGGCTCTTGGGGATTGCCTGCCAATTCACCTGCAGCTTGTATGAATTTTTCAGCCCACTTGGGCCTTGATGGTGAATCATGTACAGAAATGTCATATTCAGCCATGTCATCTTCAGAAATATCAGAAAAATCAGAACTGGAATCATCACTAATTTCATTAAGGTGTGGAGGAGAAGAGCTTTTCCCCGGTGCAAGCTCAAAATCAGGAATTGGTTCTTCTTCGAATTGCACACTTCTCTCAATGAAAGTTTTGAGTGTGGATGTGTCAAAGAGCTTGTATCCCTTTTTGTCTTCACCATATCCAACCATGATACATTCTCTGCTTTGTGGCTCCAAATCCTTCCTCTTTTCTGATGGAATTCGAGCCCATGCTATAGACCCAAAAATTCTGAAATTTGACACATTTGGTTTTTGGCCAAACCATGCCTCATAGGGGGTTTTTCCTTTGACTGATTTGTGAAAGGCTCTGTTCTGAATATGAGAAGAACAATTGATGGCTTCAGCCCATATCTTAGGGCTTAGATCCCTAGCTTCAATCATGCAAGTGGCCATCTCTTTGAGAGATCTGTTTTTCCTCTCTGCCACACCATTTTGCTGAGGTGTGTAGGGGATTGAATGTTGCATTTGGATGCCACATTCCTCACAAAGATGTTGAATGTTATTGTTTAGATACTCCTTTCCATTATCAGTCCTAAGGATCTTTATCTTATGACCACTATGATTCTCCACTAAGGCCTTCCAAATCTTCAATTTCTCAAACACTTCTGATTTCAATTTAAGGAAGTAAACCCAGCAGAATCGAGAGTAGTCATCTATGAATGTGAGTACATACCTTGATCCACCATATGATGGAGTGGTAAGAGGACCAATTAGTTCTGAATGTACCAATCCAAGTCATTGAGTGGCTCTCCTTGCCATTCCCTTCTCATAGCTGCGCTCAGGATGCTTTCCAACTACACAACCAATGCATGCACCATTTGAAGATTTGATTTCTGGAAGCCCTTCCACCATCTCGTCCTTTTGCAATGTATGGAGATATTTGTAGTTCATGTGGCCAAATATTTCATGCCACAACTTGGAGGTCTCGTTGGCATGAGAGACAAGAGCATGGTCACTAGAATTTGGAATGAAATTGGAGAATTTGTACATTCTCTCTTCATGATCAGCATACCCCACTGCCACAACTTGATTTGAAGAAATTTCTGAGATTTCTACCAAATCTAGAGTAAATGTTACTCTCTTGGATTCTCTGTATGGGTCATTTGATAAATTGATAGCAAATTTGCAGCCAATGAAGGTACATAGAGCACATCACTGAAATAGCCATGCTCCATGTCAATCCTACCAATCCCCTTGGTCTGGATTTCTGAATCATCTCCCATTCGAACTGTTGGGCCACCATTCGAATGCATAGAAGAGAAGAGTTATCTGGATGAAACCATATGTCTGGAAGCTCCTGAATCAATGATAAAGGATGAGGGATTCGAAATACCTGCTACCAAAGCATGACACTTCTCCTTATTGTCAGGATTTGAGGTGCTCTCTTTCTTCCTTGCGCCCTCAGGGACTGGGATGTTGTTCTTCTCCAGAAGCTGCGCCATTGATTCAATGGTTTTCTTCATGCATGAGCTCTCTAGATGCCATCCCTTATGACAATAGGTGCATTTGGTCTTTTCCTTTCCCTTCTTGTCCTTCTCCTTTGACAGATTCGAACCTCCATCTGCAGACTTGGTCTTGTCAAACTTCTTCTTCTCTGGCTGCCTCGAATTCTTGGCTTTCTGCTTGCCTTTGTTGGCATTTGAAACACCCATTGCCAGTGCTTGGTCCTTTGATTTTATGGTGCCCATCTGAACTAGTTTATCCTGCTCCTGAGTGAGACACTCCATGAAGGTAGTTAGTGATGGCACTTGCCAATTTTGAAGGGTCATCTTGGCTGAGTGAAATGTGCTAACAAATATAGAAAACTCTGGGCCTAGCTTCGAAAGGATGGACAGAATCAGTTTTTCTTCCTTCTTAACAATTCCACATTGTTGCAGTTGAAGCACTAGTGACTTGAACTTAGTGAAGAACTCCTGGATGGTTTCAAAATGCACTGGGCTCAAGCTAATGAGCTCATTTTCAAGCTGGTGGCCTCTTAGTTCATTAGTTTTCCCAAAGAGTGATTCTAGCTTCACCCATACTTTATTTGGGGTTGTCAAACTATCTGTATGAAACAAGAGTTCCCTCGAAATGCTCAGGCATAGCAATCCATAAGATTCATCAAGTCGATTGTAGTACTTTGCTTTCTCCACAGCAGAGTTTGACTCCACTTCTGTGCCCATGGTTACTCTATAGAGACCCTTAGATCTCAGTTTGATAACCATTTCAGCCTTCCAATTGAATAAATTGAAGGGTGTGAGCAACATTTGGTTTGATTCCATTACTGCTGCGTTAATGGTGAGAAAACTACTGAAACACCTACAAAAAAAAAACTCATTTTTTATCTAGAAATCCTCTCTAGAATGCAGTTCAATGCTCAGTATTGATTTGCAGCTCACTAAATCCACAATGGATCTGATACCATGTGAGTATTTTGATCACAGTAAGATCTAGGAGCTATGGAGGACCTCACAAAATCGAATTATTTGCAAAACCAGTGAAAAAGCTTGAAAAAGGAGACAATTTTACACACAATGTGAACTTAATATTTGCATTATCTGATTGTCTAACATGTGAAAATGTTAAGAACAGGTTTTTTTATTACATCCATGAGAAATTCGAGAGCATTAGATAGCTCAAGATGAGTGTACAAGTCAAAATTGCCAAATTGGCCTCAATCCCCCCTAGGTGGGTCCAACTCAGTCCTAATCATCCCAAAAAGTCATGAATTCAAGTGTGAAGGTGGCTGAAGCATGCTGGGTCATAAATGAGGCCAAGGCAGGCGTGGGTGAGCAAATAGAGGTGTTTGGGAGGACCAAGGGAGCAATAAATTCTCCAAATCTAGCAAAAATTGGGCAAAATCCACCCTAACGCACCTAGTCAACAATAATTCCCCAAATCAAGGAGAGAGAGAGCGCTCTAGCATTTAATGAGGGTGCACTTGTGGACAAAATAGGAGGTTGGGTGAACTGGTTTGCTTGGAAGTGGGTGTGAACACTCTCAAATGTGGGTATTTGACCAACTAAAGTCACCTAGTCCAAACTATGGTGTAATGAAGCACATGAGCAATAACATTTGACTATGGTTATGGACTATGGTACTAAGTATGGATTACTATTCTAACAGTATCCATCAACCAAGCAGGAGGACCAAACTAGAAAAATGTCAACCTAAGAGCAGTCCCTAGTCGGTCACTGTGTTGAAGAAAATTCAACACTACCAGTTAGGTCAATGTTCTAATACAATTTTCAGTGACATGTAATGTAAGATAAACACATTAATCACAAAAAGGGGGTAACACACAACATCAAGAGAACTAGGCCAAATGTAGACAAGGAAAAAATATTGGTTTCAGGAAGCTTTTGAACATTGGTTTTTTACTCTGTAAGCCTTGGAGTACTCACTATATCCAGCAAAAACACACTTTGAAATGGAGGATTTCAATTCAGTCCTTTTCTCCTCGATAATATGAATATATACAAAGCAACCAAAAAAACAGTACTATGACACCTAGGGTTTATCACTAATGAAATCTTCTTATAGTGTTTTGTTCTTCAATATCCTATGAAGATACCTATTCATATATGCTCCCATGGTCAATTTCCATAAATTTCTCTCTTAACTATTTATGGTAAATTCACTTGCTCCTAAAGCTGTAAAACAAGTTGTCGGTGGGTTTTCTAATGAAAACAGATTCCTGTAATAGCTACCAGAATGTACTTTCAGATTCAATTCACAAGTCTAAAGTGTGATTTTTCCTTTTTATTAGTTGTAAAATGAATTTTGGGCATCCCATGCCAACTGTGGACAATGGAAGGCAATGAACACGATTTATACCTCACATCTGGGCAGTTCTGGGCCCTATAATGACAAGCTACAACAATAATTAAACATATATGGGTAATGTTTTGAACATTAGTAGACACGTTTCACCTTCTACCTCATCATTTAGTTCTGGGCCAGCTTTGTGGATGTGAGGTAGTTTTGAGTGCAAATTAAGACTATCCATGTCTTCTTACAACATGAGACACTTGCAAAATTTGAGGTATGGAAAGGCTAAGAGAAGAAATAATGGGTGTTTTGAGTGGAGTTTAGAACTCATAGCAATAGTAAACCTCCAATGTTTCATGCTATAGAATTGGATAACATCAACTATTGAGGACTTTGAATTGATTGTACCAAGGCTGATTTCCTCCCGAATGTTGTTATTTATTTATTTATTTATCCTAATGGTATCAATGACCTTTTTAATAGACTGTTATTAAGGTTTCTATTCCTCCAAATAACTACAAGATATGCCAAATAAGGGGAGCACTCTAGTCTCCCAGGCAAGCAAGCAACCGAAGGATGCCACCTTAGCACCTGATAGTCAAAATCATAGAGGTCATTGATATTACCATTAGGATAAATAATTAAATAACAACAGTCAGGACCAATGTGTTAGTTGCAATTAAATGTGTGGGGAATGTTATGTAGGACCCTCAAACAACCCTTACACACCACACATTCAAATCCTTGACAATTTAAGCCTTAACTTAAGTGAAATCAACAAGAGATATAAGTGTTGGAAACAACCAAACCATGACTAACCATTATGGAAAACATCTTAAAGTTATTATGACTTTCAATAGTAAGATCTAAAAGTTTTTATGACTTTCTTTACAATCTTCATGACAATCTGAATTGACAGGCCCCACTCATAGCCAAATACTTTTGAGATATTTGCAAATCATCGGATTATGTTGGACCAAAAATTTCTCGATAGGCGTTGTCTTCATTGCGCCATGCCTTTGAGTAAATAGACCTACAAACCACGGGTCTATTATGATGCATGTGGACGTCTATGCGGGTTTTGACAAACCATTGTTGATTGTATTTAATGTAGTACCCAAGGATTTGATCCTCAATAATCTTTGTCTGCAAAATATCTTTGACCTATTCGAGAGACTCTCCAACTCCCCGTTTCAGATTATAAATAACAGCTGGTGATAATGTTGTCAGGTTGATGCAGAACGACTGCCACCAGTTTCTCGTCCAATCAGGGATGTAGAATGCAGGATCCTCATAGATTTGTGGAATTTGAAGTCCAAACTTTAGCATGGTATAATATGTTCTATCTGTATTTTCTTTTCTCAAGAATTTCCACCATAATTTTGCATATTTTTCATAAGTGTGTGTAGTACTTGGAAACTAGAGACTAGCATCTTTATGTGGCCATGCTTCCAAAGAGCGTATCCGGTTAATACATTAGTACTGTTGGTCTAGTCATAGCCCGGGGTGACGTGTAGAGCCCTTTGTCGAGATTAAGGTAAGATCATGGTATAGGTTTGTTAACGAATTGCTTGCATTGGCTGCTTTTCTCAGGGAGTTGTTGTAAATCATCTCTGGTACAATATTGGATCCCATAGGAATTCTTCTAAGTTCTGGCACTAGTCTAATAAAAGCGTCAGATCCCTGTAAGTTAGCATCTAACACTTCAGTATGTCTCAACTCCCACCTAGGTTTCCAGTCTGGCATATAATCCAGCCACATCATATTATCATCAATAGTATAGATCTAATGTTTTCCGTTGGTCCAAGCAGAGATTTCCATGTTTACTTGTGGGTTATGGGCATCGGGCTCGCTTGCACCACGCTAGCTTGTTTCAAGCCTGCTTGTTAAAAATTAACAACATTCTTCTGTGTCAAATATTCTCTTATTAGTAACCATTGTGAATCAAATATTCTCTTATTAGTCATTGACACATTAAAACACCTTAGATCTAAGCCCGAGGTGAATCAAGATTCAGAGTCAAATCACTGTGGATAGTACCTCGTAGTTGCAATCAAATGTGTGGGGAATACTATACACTCAGGAGCATCATCTAAATACTATGTGCAGATGGTTGTGAAATTCAAGCCATGATTGATGCCTAGGAGGCCTGTTATGTGCTATAAATATTCACATTGTATCAATTATTATTTCAACCAAGTAATATGAAGTGAGTCTCCCAAGAAAGAAAACAAACGAAGGGTAAAAGGAGATAATCTGAGCAGAGTTTGGTATTGTCAAGATGTCTCAGCAGATGCAGGGGGGTCATTTGAAATAGGCGAATGAAGAGGTGAGAGTGAACATGGAGCAGGGTAGGCAGGACTAGGAATTACCAAACCGTCACTATGGTGAATTAATGAGAGACTTAGAGTAGGTGATGCCCTGACGAGGTGGGCACCAAGGAGGGGATTGCTGAACACAATGATGGGGATTGCGGAAGAAGGTGACAAAGTAGTCTATGTGACAAAATAGTCTTAACGCTAAGCAAAATTTTCAAAGCATTAGACTACTCCGTGTACAATCTAACATAGAGGTAATTTACAAGCAATGAACTTGATGTGAATCTGTTTTTAATAACATTTCCCGTCATAATCTCTAGAGGGAAATGAACACAAGTGCATATTTTCTATCAAAAGGAATACAATTTACATCTTACTCAAGTTTTCTTATGGAATCTATTGATGGTGTTCAAAGCAGTGATATCCAGAGCACTTTCAGGGCTAAAAGTTGAAATTCAAGACCTCGTTTGAAGCAATCACATTAATATCACCAATTAAAATAACTATCATATCCAAAATCTACGTATAAATCCAGATGAGCTTAATAGACCAAATGAGAATTCACATCCTAAGTATTGATACCCAGAAACATAGTGTTTTATTTTAAAAAATTATTAAAATTTTCACATACAACTTGGAAATCAATCTGGTTCAAATTCCAAAACCAAAATCTAAAAGCTAGGTATATTATCATTGAGACAATCATTCTTCTATGGCCATTAAGGTTAAACTATGCCTTCGAATCATGGGCAAACAACCCAAGAAATGCTTGCAGGATAACAGAAAAGCCTCAAACTCTCACCAGATCAAATGAAGAGAATGTGGCAAAAGGCGGAGATACAAAACTACTTAAACCAAAATTAGGATTACAGGAAAGCTCGAAACTCACATCATCTCAAACCAAGGAGAATCTTGCTACCGGCAAAGAGATTTAAAACTGCTTAAAATCAAAATTAAATTGCAGGCATAAACACCCTCAAAATGTGATAATGAGCACATATCTAATTCATATTCCTATAATCCACTTGCACGAAAATATCCAAATAAAACTGGTTTGCAACTGTTTTAAAAAACCATATCAATGAACTTTGGATCACTATTTCTGTGTTAAATAGAACTACATCCTTTACATCAATCAACAACAAGCATTCCATGTCTGTTGGTTTCGTTATAAAATCAAAACCACCCAATTAACAAATGAAATCAACAACACCTAATTCGCACCCAAAAATGTAGAAATTCGACTCAATAGAGGAGGGTTTCAAAATCTCAAAGGAACACACACAGTGAAGGAGGTCATGGACCAAGAGCCGGTTGAAGGGGATGGAATATCTATGAGGGAATGCTTGCTCAAAAACCTCCCAGCTCAACCCCAAAATTTACCTCCCTACTTGCAAACAAGTTTATCAAAAAGGGTTCCCCATACTCACATTCCAATGCATAATTGTTATGGCACCTCCCTAATAACATAGCAGAAACCCTACCAAAGCATAACGAGTAACAAAGGACCACATATGACCTGTAAAAATACTCATTTCCATATCGAATTTACCACAACATTCATAATCAATTCATGATTGGACATATCTCCAACACAGATATCAATAGTTGACAGAGGACGAAAAACCCTATCTGAGCAATCAACACAAGCAACCATTTAGGGTCTACCAATACTAGCTCTATCTCCAGCATTGTTTTTTAGACAAATTTGAGTTCCTTTACTGCAAGTCTGGTGAATTAGAATCCACTTACGGTTTCCATTGAGGGTCTACGGGGATTTACAGAAACAACCAACTTCAACCCCCATCGTTGCAATTGCACGGTGAGAGTTGCAAGAGGAAATGAGATTGTAGCCGGTTGCAAGCACTAGTTGGTGCAATCGAACAAGAGCAACATAGCGTTTTCGTTAAGCTTAACAGAGACAGTTAGAAAATGACCAAAAGTAATCACATCAAACCCGACATAACATATATTTTTGTTTTTGTTTTTAACCCACCAAGGTCAACAATGTTAAAGGTTCTCATGACATTTGTATTTTAAAAATAAAATCATATTCTATAACAATTTTATATAACAATTTTATCAATAACAATACTAATTAAAAATTAAAAATTTGCATACTAATTAGCATACCAATAGGAATTTCAATATATGGATAGAGAGCAAGGATGCACTCGATCATAACGATTGGGATGTTTAGACCATTGAGATGTAGATATTGAAGAATGATATAGTACCAGATGAACTAAAAGTGTACAATTTGATTCCGATGATCAAGTGGATCCAAGTGTCAACATATTTGCATGAAAAGACATCATCAGACGATGCAAGATCTAGTTCTCACGAAACAAAAGTGGTTGATTGATTAAGGGGACTTACAAATAGTGATGAACGATCAACAAGATTAAAAATAGCTTAGAAAGACCAACAAGGATAGAACCCCTTTCAAAAAAAGTTTTTAATGTTTCTAATGAAATACTCAAAATAAGTTTTTTATGTTTCCAATGAGTCTAGTAGAGTTCTAATATGAAATAACCCAAAAAATAACACATAAATCTTATAACACAATTTTGTATCTTGCTCAATCGACACATGTTCGATTCAAACCATTAACACTACAACCTCCAGGAACACCCACGCTACTGCACATGTAGAACATAATTAGATTAGAAAACTAATTTTCAAATATAACCAAGTTAATCAACAAAATGAACATATGGTGAGTGCATTTAATTTAACCTAAAAACATTGCGTACCTCTACTTTTCAACAATTAAATATCATTCATCTTCTTCTTCATCCAACTCAACATCTGTATCAGGATCTGGTTCTGAATAGATATTGATGAAAGGATCATTCACATCATCATCAACATCAAAGTCATCTTCGCTAATATAGTCATCCATATCGTCAATGAGATCATCGTCTGGTACATTTGCATGATCATCCTCTTCAACTTATTCATCTAACACATCAACTACAGCCTGATCTGAATCATCATCATCCTTTTCTTCTTCATGATTATCTTCATCATCTAGTACATGATTATACTTTACTGGTCTTCCTCTTGGATCGTATCGAACAACGTATGACCAACCTGCTTTACCTGGTACCTCGCAGTAGTAGACTTGCTCACATTGACTTGGAAGAACATAAGGCTCTGTACCCAGTTCAAATTCCCTTGTATTAACCATGGTAAATCCATTGGAATGCTCAATAACAGTTCTTTCAGGATCACATTCATGCATTCGTAGCCTGTACCACTTCACCTCAAACAAAACTATTTTAAAGGAATTAAAATCACACTCAACAATGTCCTCCAAATGCCCATAGTACCTATTCTCGGTTTCTTCTGCATGTCTAGCACTTCTAGAGGAAACATTGGTGACCTTAAAGACTGCAGTTATCCCACAATCCGAGGTTTTCCTGTTATCATCCAACTTTTTGATATGAAATTTATGACCATTACACAACATAGCCTTGTGATGTTTGAGCTGGAACATTGACAACAGGTTAAAAATACATTGTGAATTAACAAACGTCATATAGGAGTTAGTAAATATAATTGAAAACTTAAACAAACGAAATGTAATAATTGGAAAAATGGATCGAAGTAAATAGAAAAAATGTGGGTAAAAAAATTACTTGCCTTTTTATCTTTTAAACCATAGGCTAAATCAACTTCCCTTTGCGATGTAAGGTCAGGAATTTGATGTCGAAGACAATGAGCTGTTTTAATCATGTTACTAACCCCTTCCCATGATAACCTACCAAAGAATTCTTCATAATCTTTTATCCAATGCTCCATCCAATCAAGGCTTTTTGCAATGTATAAATGTAAAGCATCCCACACTCGACCAACTATAGGATAAAAAACAATTCAATTTGATAATTAATTAGATCATCATTAAAGGAACATAGTTTAATATAGTTGAAAATGCATAATTATTAAGAAGACAATGGTCCGTTGCTCTGTTGATCCGTCAAGCACCAAGGAAGACTAATATTCTATTGACGGCCATCGCCATTAGAATTAATTATCACACTTTTCCAATGCGTGATTATATTCTTGGATGTCACTGCAAATCATTCCAATTTTTTCTTTGTCAGTCCTTCCATCTAATATTCGCCATAACATTTATGTTATGTTCTTCCCGATATGCATTGTGTCAAACAAATGAACTATTTGCAGATGCTCGTAGTATGGAAACTTACTAAATTGAATCGGGTAAATTTTGATTCCTCGTGTGCCTTAACGACATTCATGAAACATCAACAAAATCAAATTAAAACCAATTAATCAATAATGGTATAACATATCGCGTTGAACATATTTCAATACAAAAAAAAATTGGCATACCTTGATGGTTTCTATTATATTCCACCTTCCATAGGTGAGGTGTCATTCTTCGTGGTTTTTTTCCATTCTCTTCTTTACCGTTAAATTTTTATTTGTCTGTAGTTCGATAACTATGGTTCTTAGGCAGAAAGTGCCTATACTCATCGAACACTTCCTTTTCTAAACTCCTTGAACGACGAGATTTTATCCTAGGACCGCAAAATGGACATGCCCTTGGTTTGAAGACCTACAAGATATATGAATTGGTGTAGCAAATTAGCATTACAATTTAAAATAATGCATGATATTATCATCAGATATATAAAATATTAAGGAACAAAAGAAAGTAACAACATACCACAAAAATGTGTTAACCCGAGAGCATCATGAATTGTAAATGCAAATATTCCATGGAATTGAAATTGTCTTTGCCCGATTGGTCTAGAAATATCATACATAGTGACGCCAACCCATAACTTCAACAACTCATCGATAAGAGGCTCAAGATATGCTTTCATATCTTTAACCTGGTACTTTCCTAATTGGTCAAACATACATGATTAATTATATTTAGCGCCTATATGTCGTTATATATAAAAGACATAATTATCATGCATGAAACAAATCAATGAAATATTTACTAATTAGACTTTCAATTAAAAAAATACCTACTAATTAAATACCTGGAACATTCATTGCCAACATTGTTTGCTCTCTCTTGATCAACATCCAAGGAGGAAGGTTATTGTTTATAACAAAAACAGGCCACACTGAGTAGGTAGAACAAAGCTCTCCAAATGGATTGACACCATCAACTGCCAAAGAAAGTTTAACATTACGAGGTTCTTTAAAAATTGGCTACTTTTCTTCGATGTAACTCAATGCAGAACCATCTGCAGGCATTCGAAGAACATCGTCATGACTTCTGTTCTTTGCATGGAAATCCATAAACTGTGCTATACTTTGACACCTGAACAACCGCTGGAAACGTGGGATTATCGGAATATAACGAAAAAACTTTTTGAGGCACCTTTTTTGTCACTTTATCGGTTCGATACCTACTTGTTTGACATTGTGGGAATTCATTTTCTAATGCATATTGTCCATAGTATATAATATGATAATTAGGACATGCATCAATAGCTTGATACTCCATACCAAATGCTTTCATAATGACATATATCCCTCGATATGTGCGTGTTAAAATATTTGAAGTTGGTAATAGAAATTCACCTAACAATCTACAATATTCAAAAGAATAAATCAATCAAAACAATATTAATCATCAATATCGCATCCAAACTTTACACATTACATAATAATAGCAACAATATAGGAAAAAAGTCAACCCTTTCTATATATAGATATTCTGAACATGTAGACAAAAAAAAATATAAAAAAATTACATACCTTAGTATCTGTGTCATACAGGTGTTTGATAATCCATTCAAAACCTTCAAGTTCACTAACAACAATATATAAGATAAAAGATTTGTTTTTGAGCCTTCATGAAGAGGTTGACGTGACTTCTCAAGTACAGGATCAACATCATCACTATCATCCTGGTTGTCCTCATCCATTGGAGAAAATGTGTCTTGGATCAATCTATGTATCTCATCTTCCTGATTTGTGTCACTAATGTTATCTACATCCATTATATCATCAGAAATAACTACTTGATCATCTTCAATATTCAGATGTAGAAGTTCTTCGGGCTGTTAATGAGTATTCCTACTAGTACTTGGAAAATAACTCTCTGGAACGCGACATTTTGGGGGCATTGTCTATAAATTTACAAACAACATAGAAAAATTAGTTTGTATAGAACATATAGTAAAAAAAAGACATTTTACTAAAATTCATGCAGACAGGATGAATATTACAGTGAATATATTAAAAATTGAACCCCAAAAATAGTCTTACCATGGGACGATATTCATAATCCCCTTTGGCGTGCCCCTTCTCCCTACAATGTCTTTCAACGGTTTCTATTAAAAGTCTTCTTTTTTGCAAGCCCCTGCAATCAAAGCAAGGACAATAACATTTTCCATCTCCTCTCGCCTCTAATGCAGCTCTAAACTGAGCAAGCTTCCTTGCATTTTCATTCATAGTGACAAATCCTTGTAGTGGTACAAGTAATTGTATTACCTACACCATACAAAACAATAACTTGTCAATTACATTAGATATTATAAGTACATTTCTGAATATAGTATATTATAATCCAATATTTTCTATATTTATAAAGAAAAACATGAAGACTAAATTTAATATGAATGGAAAGATGGTTATAAGTTGGTTGTGAGAAAGTGAATTGAGAATGGAAAGATGGTAAGTTAATATAATCTAATGTTTAATGTGAACACTTGGAGGGATATTGTACCCATGCAGTGGTTGGAATTTTAAATAAATATTCTTTCCATATTTTTCGGAATGCATTGTATCAAGAGCACTAAAATTAGAAGTGGTTCTGGTTGGTTACTAAAAAAAATGGCAAATGTCAAATGTTAAGGAACCAAAAATATTGGAAATTTGATAACTACTTGTAGAGTTTGAAGACTTGATCATATAGTTTGACCACCAAATAGGGTAGGCTCTTAACCAATATTGTAGATGTATTTCACCCACATGACATGGGATATCACCTTGGGAAGCTTGGTTGGAAACATTAACTAGTTTATCAACAAATAGTGTGAAGTATCCATTAGGTAGTGAAGGGTGTGAGTCCATAATCATACTTTATAGGTTCGAGGTAATAATGGTTCGAGGTACGATAGAGAAAATCAATGATGTTGAGAAGTGCACACAAGAGCTAAGAAATGAGTTGGTTAAAGGTCAACTATTGAAAATCCTCTATTTAGTCAATCCATTGCAATAGTTGAAGACTAGTAATTAGGTAAGTAGCAAATCTTGATGAGGTCAAGCCATAAAAAAATTGAATCCATATAGACATTGAATATGCAAAGCAAAAAGAAGAAAGGATTGTAATAGATCCCAGGCATTATGTATGTCAAATGTTATATAGGACCGCAAACACACTAGAGATAGTACCAATTGCAAGAGAAAACATTTTCAAAGATGCCATTTTCAAAAAACAAGTTAACATGACCTAAGCCAAAAAAACAATTTCTTGAAAAAAATATAGCAAGTTAAATGAAAATGATAGCAAGTTCTTGGAAAAAATATTAGAAAGCAAAAAAAAGCAAGTTAACATGACCTAAGCCTCATTACTAAACATTATTAAAATCTAACCCTTATAAAAATATAGACAAAAAATTACACATTACTAACCTTGCAAGTTCAAAATCAGAGCTATGCAGAATATCCAAGCTCATACAATCACCCCGCAAGTCCAAAATCCATGCTCAATGTGCCGCAAGAAAATAAAAAGTGAAAATCATGGTGAGAGTGTGTAGTTTATAAAGCTCAACATTCGTCCATGTTGCCACGAAAACTGAAACCTAGACATTTCGTCCCTATATCGACGAATGTTCGTGGAACTTTAAAAAACGTGGATATTGCCATGATTTTTCCGCCCTGACAAAAAAAAGGTTAAAAAATCATTTTTTTAACCCACGAATGTTGAAAACGTGGAAACTTTTCATGGAACAATTTGCCCATATGTAGTAGTGAGGCAGTATGGCTGAGGAAGCTACTGTCTGAGTTATTTGATCTCCTGTGGGATGCTACTGGTATCTTTTGTGACAACCAGAGTTGTATGAAGCTATCTGAGAACCCGGCGTTCCACGACAGGTCAAAGCACATTGAGATCAAATATCACTATATCAGGGATATGGTGCAGAGAGGAGCAGTGAAGCTCCTGTATGTTGCGATAGATGAGCATATTGCAGATGTGTTGACAAAACCACTATCTAGAGTTAAGTTTGAGTACTTCAAAGAGAGGCTTGGTGTTATTCAAATTGATGACACTTCGAGGAAGAAGTGATGGACACATTTACAGGAGCCATTCCAAGCATGGTGAGAGGAGGATCCTTCCCATGGATGTGGATGTAAGTGCTGGATGATGAGCATCAGGACGATGCTCCAGTTATTGCTCTGTATATGCATCATTTGGATTCTTTGATCAGTTTGATCATGTATTTGTATTTGCATCAGTTGGATCATGTATTTGTATATGCATCATGTTGGATGCTTGATATGATCAGATAGATCATGTACTTATGTATGTATCAGGTTGATGCATTGTATGATCAGGTAGATCATGTACTTATGTATGTATTGGGTGGATACTTGTATGATCAGGTAGATCATGTATGTGATATGTATCAGGTAGATACTTGGTATGCATCGGGTGGATGCATTGTATGATCAGGATGATCATGGATGACGAGCTTCAGGATGTTGCTCCAGTTGATGTGCATCAGGACGATGCAGTGACGATGATCAGGATGATCATGTGTGATGAGTATCAGGATGATACTCTGGATGATGTACATCAGGATGATGTACTATGTGATGATGATCAGTATGATCATGAGCATCAGGATGATGCTTCGTGCAATGATGATCAGTTAGATCATGAGTATCAAGTTGATACTTGGAGGTCAGAGATGATATGTGGCAGGTTGTGCAAGTAGCATGTAATCAGTCCTCAGAGATCCGATAGGTTGAGCTGTGTGCTCGTAATCAGTCCTAGGATGAGGTATTTCTATGTAGTATGTAATCAGTCCTCAGATATCCGATAGGTTGAGATGTGTGCTCGTAATCAGTCCTGGGAAGAGGTATTACTACGGAGACATGTAATCAATCCTGGAGATCTAAGAGGTTGAGCTGTGTGCTCGTAATAAGTCTTGGGATGCTCTTTAGAGATCTTGTTGGTCGTGCTATGGCACATAAATGTTCCTGGGATGATCTTTAAAGGTATTGTCTATTCACATGTAATCATTCCTGGAGATCCGAGAGGTTGAGCTGTGTGCTCGTAATAAGTCCTAGGATGCTCTTTAGAGATCTTGCCGGTCGTGCTACAACACATAAATGTTCCTGGGATGCTCTTTAAAGGTATTGTGAAAGGGATGCATGTAATCAGTCCTGGGAGATCTTGTCGGTCGTGCTTAGGCACATAAATGTTCCTGGGATGCTCTTGTCAAGTATTGCATCAGCACATAAATCAGCCCCAAGAGACCACCTCTATCAAGCCATTCACACAGATGATGAAGACCTACACGTGGTGGGCCTACATCTAGTATGAAAAAGGACTGGCTCTGTAGAACTTCCTATGACGAGTAAATCGGAGATTGATTGAGATAGCAGCAGCAGTGACGATGACGATGACGATGACGTTGATTCGATGATGATGATTCGATGATGATGATCCAGTGACGATGATCCAGAGAAGAAGACTTGTGCTAGCAGATCTGTGTCGAGAAATACCTTCCTAGTTAAGAGGGAGTGTTGATGTAATTGTAACTTTGGAATGTATTTCACCTATGTATATTGTACTCCTATAGAGATGTTATTATTCCTCTATACGGAAGTGTCGTCATTTGTATTGACAAGTGTCGCAAGTGTCGCAATTTGCAAGTGATGGGTTATTAGACCACCAAGTGTGGGTTCGGACCTGATTAGTATAACCATGGGTTATTAGACAGAGTTAGACAAGTCGGCCCTGCTAGGTTATTAGGCAGGTCAGGTCATGTATAAATAGAGTGCGGGAGGCACTCTATTTCATCATCTCATTATTCACTTCTACACTACTCGGAAAGTGGCGCACTAGTGGAGGAGGAGGTTCAGCTGCTAGGAGAATATCTCTGTGTACTTTGGTTGTATCATTGCTCTTTCTATCTCTGAGGAAGTTGTGTGGTTTTTCACCGTTATGGTTTTCCCCAGTGAAACTCTGTGTGTCTATTGTCTCATGTGATTGCTTGGTGTGATTGATATGCATTGTGATACTTGATATGCTATACATGTTATTCTCTCAGTAAATATCCTAGAGTATGTTGAATTAATGCTAAAAAATTAACATGTGTGAAACATCTTAATGGAAATCATATCCATATCATAGAGAAAATACCCCTATTGAAGGTTCATTTTAATGTTTCTAGGGTTTGTTAATGGAACTTGGGATTCATAAGGTTCAATTAGGGATTAAATCCCTTTCTTACCACCTTAACCATGCGACATGGTCCATACCCATTTTCAAACAAACCTACCCATGACACTTATATACCAGTCAATGGATTGCAAAAACAACTACAAAAGGATCGTGTGCTAGTTCAGGAACTCATTCAAGGATCTCGAGCTTGAGAAAATTCAACAATATCCCAAGGTGATTGTTTTCATTCCTTCAAGTCCTTGCAACCCATAATCGGTGTGCAAAATCACTTACTGGAATCAATATCCAATCTTGATTCCAAATATCCCAGGGAGAGGGATTTCATTATGGTTTGTAGTTGTTATTCATGATGATTGAACCCAAGAAGTGGTATTTAGTTCCTAATAGACAAGTGTTTTCCTTCCCTAACAATGGTGTTAGATCTCTAAAAAAACTTTATTTAATGCTTAATCCCCTTGTTTTCCCCCGTCCCCTCATTCTTGCTACCTCTCCACCCTTACCCATCATCATCCCTTTGTATGATACCACTAACTCCCCACCCTACCATTGGTCACTCATAACACATGATCTCATTTACCCACCCCCTTCCACTGGCTTTTTCCTCCTCTCCATCCCTATCCCTCCTTAATCCACCCTCTAAGCCCATTATTTTGTTGTCACTATCCCCCTTCAACCTCCCACCCTTCCATTCCTACCAACCATCAAAACTTACCCTTTCTGCTAACTCAAGTATTATCTTATTTCTTGGCTACTTATAGTTTGAGGAGGCTTGTCTAGAGATATTCTTGTCTATGTATCATCTAAATTTAGATAGCCTAATGGTGTGTATACAAATTGCATATATATTTTTATGTGGACATGATATGACAATGTTGTGCGTGCGTGTGTGTGTGTAGGGGTGAATCCATGAATATGTACTATAACACTTTTTGGCCAAAAGCAATGGTCAAAATTCATTTTTTTACTCATTTATTAAATCGAAGTCCTCAAAACTCATACATGCTTTGTGAATTCCAACATGTATGCAACTAAAAAACAAATTGTAGGGAATTATGTTGTCTTTCCACATATATTTAAAAAAATATTATTTAATATGGCAAAATTGCATTTAATGATAGGTTTGTTCTTGTAAATTTTAGGAAAAGTTAACAACTAGCTTTTGTTCACGTAAAATAATTTAGTGATAAATGCATAATTTAAAAAAAAAATGAACATAATCTACACAAAATGAACTGAGGTGCACATAAATTTTTTTAAATTATGTTGGAAAAATATATTTTTAATTAATTTTCAAAATTGACCGTTGAAAATTTTAATCACATTTCGTACACAAGCGTGTGCACATAATTTTTTGTTTCCCGGTTACACAAATTGAAAAACAAAAAATACACTTTTGAAGAGGTGTTGATGTGGGGCATATATATTTATTGAAATTTTTTTGTTGTGTACTTTTTATGTTGTTGATTTTTCTTTGCATTGATTCAAAATTTGGGACATGGTTTTGTAAGTGTAAGTTTGAAACGAAGATAAAAAAAATATCATATGAACTCAGAAACCCGTAAATTATATGCCAATGGATAGATGATTTGTTGATGAATCCATCGGTATGAAGTCCACTACCTAAGGTGCATCCAAGGACAAGGGTTAAGCCTAGCAAATAGGGCAATACAATTAAATTCATAGAAAAGGGGGCTAAAAGCTTGTTTTAAAGCCATCGATCTAGCTATTAGCTCAATCAAGGGGTTTAAAATCCTCAATCCAGCTATTAGCTAAATCGAGGGGTTTAAAATCCTCGATCAAGGTTTTATGTGCATTTTTAAATACCTCGATAGAGGGTTTATGTGTAGTTAAGACAAAAGCTCGATTGAGCTATTTGGATTATTATTATTTTCTCCATATAATTTTTTTTTAATGATTGTTATATTTTTTATTTTGCTTAAACATTAAATAATAATATATAATTTCAACAACCATAGATATTTCAAATATTTTTGAATCCATGCTTAACATGATTTATGGCCCATGGTTTTGATAACCCATGGTATCACATGCATTAAATACCATGGGTTACCAAAACCCAAATAATAATTAGCTTAACATGATTTGGGCATAGCATTGGATGTGATGTGGTACCATGGGTTACCAAAACCATGGGCCATAAATAAAGTTAGAGCGATCCAAAAAATGAAATATGGTTTTTAAATATTATGTATTATTAATATGAATATGGTTAAAGATTTGTTTTTCTTATTATGTTTTAGACAATCCACGCCCATGTCTTGTCGAAAAGTGTTAACCATCTTCATGGGAACACCCATATATATATATATATATATATATATATATATGGGTTCTACTTATAATTGTAAAAATGATGTGTTTATTTATTTTTCATGTTTATGGTACATGCATGCTTTTAATAGTAGTTCAATGTAACGGATGTTAATCAACTATCAAGTATATAATTAACTAATAAGTCAGCTAATTATTTAACCTTGTTGGGACTCGAATACAAGTGACAAATTCAATTTGTCTTTAAGAAGATGCACCCTTAAATATTTTCTAAAAAGGGTAGGATCATGAAGATAATAAAGATGATTGATTTGAGACACTACTAACTCAAAGTCCACTTTTGATAATAATGAGTTAGATGCTAAGGATAATAGCTTCAAAAATAAGTTTGATGATGACACTATTGGTTGCAGGACTAAGAGAAGTACCTTATGAGATCACAAGCTAGTTGATGGCAAAATAAATTACCCAATTGATGAAACTAAGGTTACAAGTGTGACCACTGGATGTCACCTGAAAAACAAATACTAGACATGATAAACATTTAACCTAGAATGATTGTAAAATGAAACTAACTGAAATACAATCGATTGTACAACATGTTATAAAAGTGTCACGTCGGAGCATTACTACTTACTAGTACTTCTTTAAGTAAAACCCATTGTGAGGTTCATCTTAAAAAGTGTCCCTTCATAATTGACTAACTCATATCCTCCTTTTTGTAACACATGACTCGTAATAAGGGCCACGCCACATATGTTCCAATTTTCGAGCCCATAATTTATCATGGTCTTGATCATAAACCAAAACCAAGTCTCCCTTAGAAAATACCCAAGGATGAACACATTTTTCATATGGGGCTTTAACGTGTTTCTTATGAGTTTTGTTCATTGCTATATTCGAAGTAAATGAGACATTCCTCTTCAATTGAGGTATTGGGTAGGAGTTTGAAAACTAGTTTTCTGTGTTGAATGGATTGGTAGTGGTGAGGATTGTTTCGATGGAAAGAACGGTGGCGTGGAGGCATGGAACGGTGGTGGAATTTGAGGAAATCATCAGCAACACACTACATTTTTGAATCGTGAACATGAAGTCCCGTAGCAATGTCTCTGGCATATTTCTAGCAGAGAGCGGGATAAGTTAGTGAGATGCCACTCAAAGGGTCTACTAGGGTGATTTGATGGTTGTACTGGTGAGTGGTTTTGTTGGTGGGATAAGATTAAAGTGGTGACATCATAGGAAGAGGAATGGGATTTCTTTTTCTTGAAAGTTGATATAAATATGAATGAGGTAGTGGTCACTATGGAGCACACCTTTGTTGGGAATTTTCCTAGTTGTAGATGCAGTTTGCTTTCTCTTAAGAACTGTATTAATGTGAATTGGAGGACTATTTTAGGATATTCCCCTAAAGCTCTGATTCTGGAAAGAGGATGGATTGTTTTTATATTCAGAAAAAAGGAGTAAGTGGACAAACTTATGAAGGAGGTGTGGTCATGGAATTCTTCTCTTCTTTGTCTTAAATGTTGGAGTCCTCTTTTTTATGCTCGTAAGGAAATATTGGATAATCCTATGATCCGGGTTCGCCTTCCTGCTCTTCCCTTTTATTTCTAGTATCCCCACATTTTTAAGATATGGTGGGAGAATTCATCAAGGATGACCTCTCTTATCTTTCAACTGGCATCTTAATATTTGTGTGAATTTTGGTAAAAATGGATTTAAGGGGGTTTATCATATTCTCTAGCTATCTCTTTTGAGGACCATTTAAACACTCAATTGTTAGACTATGAAGCAGTTCCTTTTAGATGTAATTATTTCCATGTCTACGGACATGCTGTATATGATTGTGTACTTCCTTTCAAAATATCGGACTGGATCGGAGAAATTTCTTTAACAAATTTGAAATTTGATAAGGGTTTATGAAGCAGGTTGGATTTGATTTGGGTTTTGTGAAGCATGTTGGACTCTCTTTGTGGAATAATGGAGGACCTTCCTTATCACCTTTGATGACTGAAAAAGGTCATGCTCAGGTGATACTTAGAGGATATTCATATGGATGTACTCCTTCTCCTGTAGGAAAAGAGAAGTCTAAGTAACCTGCTGTGATTTTTTCTCGGGAGGGGACAAATTTGGTCATTGGACTCAATAGTAACAAGAAGAAATCAAATCTAGGTTCTTTTGAAGCAGGTAAGACACTTCAATCTCTGATGCCTCTTTTGTTTCCACTTTCCCCTCTATATTAAATCCTTTGGTGGTTATGCAGATGGATTATGAGAATTTACAAGCATTTGGATCTAGTGATTTCAATCCAGCCAGAAATCTATTTCCTTTTCAAGATGATTTTCATAAAGAGTCCTCTAGATTTAGGAATTATGAGTGTAAATATGATCTAATATCCAGACTGTTCTCTATTGTTGATAAATATTCTTCTTCTAGAGTTTTGGGTCTTTTTCCAAGTTCTTTATCTATCCCTAGTAGCATAGGTAGGAATTCCTATCTTTTTGCGGCTTAAGGGAATGTTGATTATGTCTTTTCTGAGGGGTTACTATAGTATTATGATGGGGTTCTTAGAGAAAATTCCCTAGAAGTTGTCTCTCAATGATATTCCTATCCCTAAATTGTAGGGTTTTGGCAAGTCAACCCAAAAAAATGGCTCTTAAATTACTGGTAGAAATTCATTCTCCAAACCTATTATTTCTTCAAGAAACTCTTTGCATTGGTAGTAGTGTTTTAGAGTAAATCAAAGATTTGCTTCTAGGATGGGATTTCATAGATGTTGATGCAAAAGGGAAATATGGGGGCCTTATTACCAGTTTTAGGATGAGCTCATTGCAGCTCTCAAACTCTTGGTTGGTCAATTCAAGAATTGGTTTGGAACTATTATCTAGGAAACTAGGAAAGGATTTGTTGGCCCTAAATATTTACAGACCTTATTATGAGAGAGTATCCTATTGGGAAAATCTACTTATAAATAATTGTATTCAACAGGATTTTGTTAGTCTAGGAGGAGATTCCAATTTATCTCTAGGATTCTCTCGGATATTTGGGGACCTACTGCTTAGGTTGACTTACGTTCTATTTTTTTATAAAATCTTTTGATGAAGCAGGTCTAGTGGATATTGTCCCCAACAATATTTCACCTACTTGGTATTTTAAGAGAGTGGGAGTTTATCATATTGCCAAGATATTGGATAGGTTTTTACTCTTAGAGGGTTTTTTGAATCACTCTTATCATTTAAAATAGTGGATGAGTAATGGAGGAGCTTCTGATCACTCTCCTATTTTGATGGAAATTATTGAATATGGGAAGAACCCTTCTAGTCCCTTCAAATTTTGTTTAAGATTGTTGAAAGCCGATAGTTTTATCCAATTGGTTAATTCTCTTTGGGTTAGTTTTGATTCCTCATTACACTCTTATTCTTAGGCTCTTTCTATGTTTAATATTAAATGGATTAATGAAGCTACTGTAGGGTGGGAGGCAAGTAAAAGGAATAAGGATAATGAGGATTTACAGTCTATAGAGAATATCATTAAAATTGTTACAGAATAACCTGATGGAGGCTACAGTTCATAAAATAGTAGGAAGCAACTTATGGAACTAGAAAAAATGAAAAGGGATTTATTACTTGTAAGAGAAGCAACATGGTGTCTTAAAAGTAGAGTTGTATGGCTAGTAGCAAGTGATGAAAATACAAATTTTCCATAATTACGCTAACATGATCAGAATGTCAACAAACTACATATGGAAAATTGCATACTTAGAAAGTATAGAGGTCTCCAAATTTGATAGCATAGCCAAGGTAGGGGTGAAACATTGCCATAATCACTAAAAGGTAGAAGAAATCTTAAATCTATCAGAGATAGTTCAATTGAAAAATTATTATCCTTGCATTGTCAATGATGAGGATAATAAAATGTTAATGAAGGAAATTTCTATGGAGGAACTCATATCTTTTCTTCATAGCTTTCAACGGGATAAAATACCTAGACCAGATGGCTGGACGATTGAATTTGTTCTGTGGTTTTTGGACATTTTGGAGAATGATCTATGACAAGTAGTGGAAGATTCAAGAAAATCAGGAACTGTCTTGGTAGCTTTCAACTCAACCTTTCTTACTTTGATTCCTAAATCGGATAATCCCTGGTCTTTTGATGATTTTTTCCCTATAACACTTTGCAACTGTATTTATAAAGTGATCTAAAAAATAATCTCAAGTAGACTTCATTCTATATTATCTCCATCTATCTCCTTGGAACAATTTGGATTTTTGAAAGGGCACCAAAATCATGATGCCATAGGGGTTGCGCAATAAGGCCTCCACTCAATAAAAACAAAATCTTCAAGCATCGGTAATCAAAATTGATTTGAAAATTTATTTTGACTGGGTTAGTTGGACTTATATCAGGTGTTTACTAACTCATATTGGTTTCAACATTGATTTTATTTCATGGATCATGAGCTGTATCCATTTTGTATCCTTGGATATTATTATCAATGGAGAAGCCTCTATGTTTTTCAACATGGGGAAGGGTGTCAGCCATGGTGGTCCATTACCTACTCTATTGTTCCTATTGGTGGTAGACGGGTTAGGTAGGGGTATTATTGATAGAAAGTCAAAAGGGCTATTTAAGGGTATTCATATAAAAGGCTCTTTGTTTCTATCCCACCTTTTGTCTGTTGATGATATTCTAATCTTCTGCAATGGTTGTAGGAGAGATATGTTGATTCTCAATTCCATCTTGAAGTTATATGAATTGGCCATAGGTATAAAATCTAATGCAAACAAATCCTCCATTTCTCTTGTAGGGTTAGAAGAAGATGGTTGAAGTTATTGTTTGGGCTTGTTTCCTTTTCATGTTGCAAACTTTTAAGAAGGTGTAAAATAATTAGGTTTTCATATAGATCCTAATGTATACTTAAATTTAGACTGGAGGTGGCTTATTAGAAAATTTGAAGGTAGATTTAATATTTGGTGCAACATATGGTTGTTAAGAGGTGGAAGATTGGTACTTGTTAAATATGTCCTTGAATTAACTCCAGTTTACTGGATTTATTTAGTGTGGATTCCCAAAGGAATTATTGAAATTATGAATAAGTTATCTTATAATTTTCTCTAGCAAGGTAAGAAGGATCATACTACTATTTCTTGGATCAAGTGGAAATTACTTGCCAATCCAAAACGTTAGGGAGGATGGGGACTAAATAACCTATCCTTCTTCCCCAAAGCACTCGCTACAAAAAGTGTGTGGAGGCTCTTAAATGGTTATAGACTATGGAATAGCATAATCTGAAGGAAATATATCTACCTGGAAAGTGTGGAGCATTGGATCAAAAGATTAAGGGAAAACATCCATAATGTATCAGTGTTTTGGTGAGCTCCTATCATTGCATCCCTGCTTATAGAGAAATGTCTGGCTTGGAAAATTGGTGATGGTTCAAATGTAATATTGGGAACTAATAACTTGGTTGAAAGTGGAAATTCCTGTCTTTTACCAGATTATATGCTTCACAGGCTTAGATCTTTGGGTTACTTCAAATTACATAAGATTGTAGATATAGTTGGTTATCGACTCATTTTCTTGGATTCACCGGAGAAGATGCCCAAAGCAGGATATTTGATTTTATGTTCAGATGGGAGTTTGATTTCCGATTAGTGGTCGAAATTTATTTGGTGCTTAAATTGTCCTCCTAAATCCAAACTGTTCATGTGGTGGTTACTTAAAAACAAATTTTTAACCTAGGATTGGATTCAAAGAAGATATTTTCAAAGGATGGGGAAGTGTTCCCTTTGCTACCAGTATGAAGAAACAAATGTTCATATCATCATGAATTGTCCCTTTACTCTACAAGTTTGGAAGGATTTAGCTATTCATACAGGATTTTCATTACCATGGGAGGGTCTCACAATTGAATAAGGATTGAGGAACTGGTTCATCTATGATTAGGTACATAATTTAAAATATTTACATCTTAAGTTGTTCATAAATGAATACGTAGTGAAAGATGTCAAAGGAGAGGAGGAGAACCACATTAGGAATATTTGTTCTCGACGTTTCAAGCCAGCAATATGGGCTCATATTTAGGAGAAAGGCCTCTTAAGAGAAAGATAGAGAAAAGAAGAAGATAAATAAGGGAGAGATTAGGAAAAATTGGCCGGCAATATGATTTTATGAAGGTTTAAGAATTTTTAATTAATAAGTTAATATTGAATATTTATTTATGTAATCTCAAATACCCTAATTTTTTAAGTTATAGCTTGTGGTATTTGGATTACAAAAAATAAATCAAATTTTGAAGACATATATACAAATCCCTATATCTATGCTCTTCAAAGATTAAATATCTTGAGCTACTATTCTCAGAAGCATCTGGAAAAAGAGCCAAGAGTGATCCAACTTGAATTCATTGATAGGAACAAACCTTGGGCTTATTTTGAGGGAGAATCCTAAGGTATTCCAAGTATTGGGGGCGCAATCCACTTGGTATTTTGTATCGTAGCGATTCTTCTAACTTAATGTTTAAATTAGGACTTGGAATTTAGGATCTAATAATTTCTCCAAATTATTGTCATTAAAACTTATTCTTACATTGGAAGTATTGAATGGATTAGATGTGATATAGGTCTTCGGAGACTCGCTCAATGTCATCAATTGGGATAAGAAAAAGAAAAATTGCCACAAGTTACATCTTTTAGTATTGGATGAGGTCTAGACATTAAGAACACTCTTCTTAGATCTCACCTTGACTCATATCTTTAGAGAAAGAAATAGTATTGTAGATGGTTTGTCGAAGGAGGGTATCAAATTAAACAACGAACATTGGATCATTCTAAGAGACAAACCTTAGAACATTATCACAACCCATTCTTTGGATATTTGGACCCATATTCTCAACATTGAATTCTGATTTGTGTATCTGCTTCAACCTCGTTTTTGTATCTTGATTTTCTAGCATGATTGGTTCTCCAGGGATAATAATATCTTTGATTAATCTTTTGACTAGATTTCAATCTCATTTGAATGGGAAAATATTTTTTGGGGAAGGTCTCTTCTATGAACCTTCCTATAGAAGAACTATTGGTTTCAAAACTTCCTGTAGTGGTACACTTTTTAATTGGAAGAGCCTATTGGACCCAATATCTATAGGGATCAGATCGATAAGTTTTGATTTGTAGTTATGGTGGATAGAAAGCTGCTTGGAGAAGTCTACAATATCTCTTATACAAACTTTCTTTTTCTATCTGGTGTTGATGACTGTACAAAATATTTTATTTGGACTATTATAGTTTCATAAACACTATTAGATACATAATGATGCATGTTGGTAGAATATTAGTGGGAATCTTGGCTTACTTTTAGTCCTGGAACTCCTTCAGGTCTGAAGTATTCTGATGTATTTAGGCAATTTACTTGATCACCTATAGCCTACTGTAGGACTATTAGACAAGTTTTTATTGGTCGTATGACCACTTTTGTGACTACTGAAGAATGTATTTACATTTCTATTTTGGAATATAAATATGAATTTATTCAAACGAAAAAAATAGATTCCACTATCCATTCTGTAACCGCCCTTTGGATTCATAATCAGTTGCTACTGCTTCCACTATGTTGCTTTTAGTTTCTCTCTAATCAAGATTTGATGTTGTTGTGAGTTTTGATATTTCCCCTTGATTTCTTTTTAATCTAACACCAACAGTAACATTTATTGATATAAAAGATATGATTATTGAAGAAAAACTAGTATTAGTTTAAATTAGACAAGTTTTTATTAGTCGTATGACCGCTTTTGTGACTACTGAAGAATGTATTTACATTTCTATTTTGGAATATAAATATGAATTTATTGGGTGAAAACATGAAGTTGGGAAACAATTCTGGCTTGTTTTTGACAAAACAAACTGCTAATTTGTATGTTTTTTAACTTCGACCTATTCAAACCCATATATCCCTTAGGAATTTCAACTTGAAGTAAACACAAAGGTTTTACAGAATTGAATTAGCTTTCTACTCGTATTTGTTTTAATTTTTTTTATGGACATATCGTGGGAAAAATTTGTTGTCAACCAATGGCATATACTTGAAATTTTTAGGTATCGATAATGAGTGACCTGTGTTGACCACGGTTTTTTGATATATGGTTATTCATTTTAGGGAAAAAAATTGTAGGCTCATATTCTACACACGCTAAACGTGATCCTGGACTATATTTTGAGTTTTTTAAGACTTGGGAACTATTTTTATTATTTATCGAAACAACATATGTTCAAAAAATGGTACATTATCGACACATGTTTTTGTCTTCTCATTTTGTTTCAAATGTGACTCTTATCAAGCAAACTAAAACCAACCCATTGAAGAGGAAAGTTCAAGGAACATCCCTGTAGTTTTTATAATTTTTTTGGCTCCGACATTGTGATGATATTGAATTTCCATTGTGACTGATTTTTACGTCACTATATTTTTAATGATAAAGTTTAGTAAAAAAATAGTAATCCTAAACGAAATTCGAAAATTTTTATATTATGAGAAAGTAGATTGAATGACGAATCTACTGGTATAAAATCCGACATGTAATTCTCATTTTTTGCAGTGGTACGACCTTGTTAAAGTGACACATTTCTGCATTCTACTGGAACTGTTGACCAAAAACTCTCGGCCCAGAAAATGTCTCGGGTGAGAGCTTTAAAATGTCTCGGGCGAGAGTCATTCTTTCTCAAAAATTAACCCAGAGTTAACGAAAACTCTCGGCTGAAAGTTGATTTAAACTCTCATCGTAGAGGTTTTAACATTTCTCGCCCGAGAGTTTTGTTACATAATCCACTGAGAATATTTTAGACCCCGACACATTAAATATTAAAATTCCTTGGTTTGTGGGCAGGATTCCACATTATTTGGACGGGATGCCCATGATTCTCGGCTGAGAATGGTATATAATCTCTCGACCAAGATACTCTTCCAAATTATTTCATCCGAGGATTTGTTTGCAGCGGATTGTTTTTTCAGCCGAGGGTTTGTTTTCAGCTGAGGTTTTTTCAGTCGAGGGTTTGTTTTCAACATATTTTTTCAGGTGAGCATTCTTTTCAGCCGAGAGTCTATTCATTCAATTTCAATTATGCCTAATGTTGCACTTGCTCTCTTCTTGGTTATTGAACCTTGAACTCATCTTATATATTTACAAAATGTTAAATTTCACTTGAAAAGGGTTACAAATAACCACTTCTATCAAGCAAGGTTTGGAGATTAAACTCATTGGTATTTAAAGTAAATTTTTAGTGCTTTTAATGAAGACTATTTTTAGTTCGATGGGAAAAATCTTTTAGTACATTTCCATTGAGAAAGTTTTCATCACATTATTCTTTATTTTTTAGAATTAGTACTTGTGCGAATTGTATTGGTTGTTGCATGGTGAAATATTCCCTAAAAGAGGCCTCGTTTGTTTGTATTCACTAAGTTTTCACTACTTTTTCTCTTGAATCACCCATAATGAGCATTTTGATTACATTCGGAATTGTTTTAAGATTGGTAGTATCACATGTCTTTGGTGAATATTTGAGATCTAAAGAATTGAGATTGAAGCACATAACAAGTCTTGCACTATTTTGAAATTGTTGTTTTATATGATCATGGTATTCTTGATATAAAGGTAAGGTTAGATCAATCAATGCTTTGTATTCATTTTACATGCATAAGAACTATTTCATGTTAAAGAGGATTTTGGATACTATTTGGCCATAACAAGAACTATTTCATTTTGAATGAATAACACTTATTGGGTCAATGTACTGTTCTTTTTTTTTCCAGCATATAACTCTCAATTCTCATATGTTTTCATGCATTGGATTTTAGGTCTTTATTTATTTCAACATGGGAAACCGAAAGAAACGTGAAAGAAAATATGATCGCACCAGAGTTGATGAAGAGGCAAGGAAAGAGAGATCTCGTGTTTCTATGATAAATTTAAGAGAGAAAAGAGCAATGGAAATAAACGTGGAGGCATATGGCGGTGACGAAGAAATGCAAAATGTGAATGCACATGGCGGTGACGAAGAAATGCAAAATGTGAATGCACATGGCGGTGACGAAGAAATGCAAAATGTGAATGCACATGGCGGTGATGAAGGAATCCAAATAGTCGAAGAGCACATTGATGAAATAAATGAGGAACATGGAGGTGACGAGGAAATAACAAATGTGGAGCAAACTATGGGTAGCGTTGATATTGAGACCATGAGTGGTGAGTAAATATTTTTTTATATGTTTATAATTTACTTTATAATACTTGAGTATATATATATATATATATCTGATTTGAAAGTGAACAAAATCTTATAAATTTATATTTATTTTTATGCAGGGTTGACATCCAACATACAACATCCTACCACAGTTAGCAATTTACAGAGATTGACTGGAAGCTGCAACAATATTGTCATTAATGATATTTTTTTGGAGACTTCGGATCCAAATAAAATTGAAGAAATGGGACCGCAGATGCTTGATCGTACAGCTCGTTATAGAGTAGATAAGATAGTCAAAAAAGATTTTGAAGGTATTTTTGTCATACAACAAGCTCAAATGTTGCATAAATTGTTAAAGCGAAAATGTCTAAAAGATGCAATTACATTATTGGGCATTCAAAGTGCCAAAGAGGCTAAGTCAAATCAGATTGTATCACAAAATCTGACCTCAGTCCTTGCAAAAAATAGTGCAAAATCTGACCTCAGTCCTTGTATCACTTGCAAAAAAACGATCTCACAATATCATGGTTGCTTGTAAATCTCTTCTAACAGGGGTTGTGGCAAAAAATAGTACAACCAATCGTTTGTTGTCTACAACTGCAAGAATGTTAAAAACATCAAGAAAATTTGTATGGAAGCATAAAAAGCTTTGGGTTCAGTTAGATGAGGATGATGAAGTTGCATGTTGGGGTGTTATCGGTAGGAAACCTTATCAAGATAGACTTCCGGATAATGTGAGGGACATGGTGAAAGAGTTTTGGGATGTAAACTCGTGTGTCTTACCAAATGAAAAGGATGTTGTTCGATGTCGTATATCGAAAGGAAACTATGAAACTCATTCCAAACACATAACAGCGATCACTCAAGAAGAAATGTTCAAAACTTTCATGGAGAGTAATGTTGATGTGAAGATTTCCCTTAGCACATTTGTGAAGCTTAAACCATGGTATGTCAGGCCCATCGTTGTTCACGACACATGTTGTTGTCGATGCCATGTAGAATTCGAATTATATTGTGAGACATTTCTAACTTTTGGCATGCAGTGTTGGCCAAATAACCCCCCTCCTTTGAGTGTTTGTGAATTTGTATCTAAAATATTATGTGCTCGAGAGAATCATCAAGTATTCTATAAGAAACAATGCGTTGGAGGTAAAAAATGTGAGGAATGTTCTGATTTGGCCCTTTTTAATGCTAACTACCCCATTGATGCAAACGATCCTCAATTGTCAAATGCAAGAGATATGTTTATGTTGACTATACTGCAGTTACATATTCAATGGCAACATCAAGAAAGCTTAATTTGGTTGAAAGTGATATCTCTTTGATAGATTTTATGAATTTGTTTAGGGATCAAATATATAAATATATCAAGCACTCTCAGTCAGCAGGATGGTAGGACTTACAGTTCAAGCAATCACGAGATGTATTTCCAAAAGGGACAATATTATCCATTGTTGATTTTGCAGAAAATTACACTTTCAGTCCACAAAAGGAGATACAAAGTGAGTATTATCATTCAGATCAGGTATCTATACTTGTGCATATTACATATAGACATGCAGAGCTTGATGTCGATGGTTTTGATAGCAATGAAAATAATCGTGAAGTGATTAAGGAGTATCATTTCTACATCAGTGATGATCATACACATGATACATGTTCTGTCCAGCATTGTTTTGGTATGGTTTTTCAAGAATTAAAAAGAAGGGTCACTTTTAAAGAACATTGGGTGTGGTCAGATGGTTGTGCTGGTCAGTTTAAATCGGCACGATCATTCATATGGTTGTCTCGACTTCATAGAAACACGGATGTTCGCCACACATGGAGCTTTTTTGAAAAGGAGAACATGATGGTGCTAGGGCCTGCATGAAACGTGCACTTAGGAGATATCAAATGAATCATTCTGCTGCTCGTCTTGCAAATTGAAACGATGTTGTTAATTGGTGCAAACAAAATTTAAGCCATGAATTCAATGAAAGGATGGGTAATGTGGGAAGGTTTTTCTGGAATATTGCAATGGGTGATGTTGATAGATCAATTCTGCATAATTGTACTGCAAGCTCGAAAACAAGGGGCTTACACTCCATTAGGAGTAAGAAAATGGAAAATATACAAGTAATCGAGAAACGGAAGTACTCTTGCTTCTGTCTTACATGTATTGATGATGTAGAGTCTTTGGATGAGTGTCAAAACCAAACTAACAAATTTGTGAAACCATGGAGACATCAAGAATTGACACCATTGCCCCCATTTGGAAATATAAGCAATGTAGAGCGCGACAATGAAGCGGTTGTGATTGACAAAGCTTATGATCATTTTTCTGATTTGGTTAGAGAAGGAGATGTATTTGCAGTCATTGTGCCAGCAGATAATCCAGAAAATGTGCATTATTATTTATTGAGATGCACTAGGTCGAAAATCATGTTGATGCAAGAATTTAAAGACCCGTCAAATTATACGTATGCAGTGGGTTCAATGGTTTTAATGGGACATTTCTTTGCAGAAGTAAGGAAATGTAAAGACCATATTCTCTTTCAAGACTATGAGTCAGATGTTATATGTGCTCAATACAGTCATTTGGTCATAGCAATCCGATTGCAGTTGAAGGCAGTGAAGAGTAGGAAAAATTCCAAGCATCGACAATGGAAATTGTCGATAGAAGATCATAATGCCATTCTTGAAAATATGTCGCTGGCACATTTCATATGATTCAAGAACACATCAATGTTGACGAATGTTTTCTTTGATTCTAGGGTGGATGGGTCGGTGGGGCCAAATGAGCTTCCACCTTCACGTGGTTGGCCTCGTCAATAGAGAATATATATATAATTCTCGAAACTAAGAGAAGCTCTTTTTAACAACATATCCAATGATAACTCAAGGCTCATAGATGTTCATGGGAACAAGAGAGATGGCTTCACCCTTTGGGACACCTACCATTGAATCTCTTTGGTTATTTATAAAGTATAAGGGTTCTATATATTTTTTGTGTTCAATTTCTAGGTTAGGATCACTACAACTTCCTCCAAATTATTTTCCTCCTTAACATTCATAGTTCCAACCTAGAGTGTCCCACCTTGAGTGTTAATAGGGGGAGTGGAAGCATATGGAAAGCCCTTCAGGGACATGCATGGAAAATTTGTTATATGATCATCCCTATAAGAAAATGAGCCCATTTTTCTTTATAGTTCCAATTATGGAGACTTTTGTGCTTTCATGTGGACTCTGATGCTTTTTTCATCTCCTTCAAAGCTTAGATTTATACCGCAACATATACCATATGTCTATTATGTTCCTGCACCTCTACAAAAATATTTTCCTCCTGCATTTCATGCCATTTGTTCCATTGCAATACCTATCTTGTCACCTCTTGACATTTATCTCTGATTCCCTGCTCATAATTTCTCATGTTCCACCTAATATCTACCAATTCACACATAACATGTCTCCTATTCTTGCAATGTTCCTGCCACCCACATACTACACCACCAATCTATTGTCCCATGCCACAAAGCAAAAGGTCATGATCATTTCTCAAACTTATGACTCTTATGAAACATGCAACCTCCAACATAGGGATGATGAGAAGAAGGGTTGTGATGAATCCAAAGATAATGGTGAAGACAAGGGTGAATAGATCTCTTGATAAATTGAAGGATGAATCACCTTGTCTTTGTCATGAAAAAGGTCAACAATAATGAGCATCCTCAATTCGCATGTAAAAATGTGGAATATTATGAATAGAATATATTTCTCACATCAATATGCCTCCAATTTCAAACCCTAGAATTTTATTTTTACTCCAATATAAATGGTCTCCAAGGTTACATAGTCCAATTATCCTCACATAAAGAAAACTTATAGTAAGAGGTCTATATATCTCTTTCGCTATAACAAGTTTGCAACCACCTACTTAAATTTTATGAAGTAGTACATGTTGGTAATGCCAAGTAATCTCTAGGCATGAGAGAGGGTGAATGTATAGAGCCATTCTTATTTGTTTGATAAGGATTTATTTATATCTACACTATGTCCTTAATAACAATAAATGTGAATGTTTAATAATTTTATGTTATAAAATAAACTACGTTTTTGAAAAATTACATAATTATTTATATATAATTTTATTGATCCTTGCAATTAAAATGATTTATTTGTTAATTTAAATTATTTTTTATTTATTACATATATATATTGAAGAGATAGTAATGATTGAAATTATATTAATTATTTAAAAATATTATTTTAATAAAATTCTAAATTTAACACATTTTGTGATCCATGGCTTGAACCTCACTTGAGGAAATTAGAGCTCATAACCTCTTGAGGCATCTTTGGAAACATTCATCCATGTTATGTAATCAAAATAAAATATTTCATAATATGAAACTACATTTTACTAAATATGTCAAATTACACTATACCAAATATTTATTATTTATGAAGAGATGGTTGCTAAAAATACTATGCAATTATTGTTCTTATAGTCACATCATCATCTAACAATCATTCTAGGAAATTTATGCATCGTATCAAAACCACACTTACCCAAATATCATAGTATTGTTTGAAATCATATGGGAAACTTGTAGTACGCATAATTTTCATGATGTCTACGACATTCAATTTACCTCATTACTACAATCACTTGGCACACCAACAAGTAGTCGGTTAATTCAATTGTAACTCATATCCATGTATATATAAACAAAATTCATATATCAATATATCAATATGTTATGTATTGATATTAAAATAAGAAACACATGCTCATTTATACTATGTCTCACATATGTTATACATTCACAACATAATTTTGAGTTGGTATCATATACCAAATTTCCACCTTTTACATTGCATGTTAAATGATCTCAAATATATATCACCATCATGAACATACATTTTTAAAATTATATCTTACAATATCTTAACATGTCCATGTGTCCACATAACAATTTTTTCATTAGTTTGGTTCGTCTAAATATAAAATAAGAAAATAAAGTATTAGCACAAGTGATAATATTGTTCTGATAAAGTAATGTCAAATGTGGACATTACAATCATAAAAAGTTGGGAATGGGGTCCAACAAGAAAGAGTTTATGCTTTCATCTCCAAAATCTATTGTAAATTCTATGGATAACATTGTATCTAATGTGGAATCATCGGCCTAATTTAATGCATGGTCTTCCTTAGCCTCAACAGAGAGTGGAGAGTGTGGCCTTATTCTTCCATCCTTAGGATCTCTATCATCTGTCACTTGCTCATTACCACCCCACATTTCATTGAATCCATTTCTCTCATTCAAATTTCGCAAAGCATCTTCATTATCTAAAAGCTTCTTTGCTTTAATCACCTGCGTTTGTAAATAAAAATGAACCCATAAAATGATTAGATACTAAGGATTTTTTTCCATTAGATTTCAAAACTAAAAATTAATATCGACAACCATCAAATCCATACAATTATCAAACCAAGCTTATCGCATTGAATCCCACTCACATATTTTCCACTTCTATGATCTTTGTATACCTTGACGAATTCTCCACACACAAGGCGATGGAATTCAATAAATTCACCTGTAATTCATTAAGTTGGGGCAATTACATCATGCATAATGGGGATATAATGAGAAAAGTAATTATGCTAAGAGAAAATGGTTCCTATGGAATTTAGGTGGGACAAATATTTAACAATTCAAGTGTAATGTGAAACACACACAAAAAAAATTATTTAGTAGCTTCATAAATAAATTAAACATAAATTGCACAGATTGTACTGGAAAATGTAGAATTATATTTTGCAAACAGAGGATAGATACAATCGTTACACAGTCGAGCATGCCTCTTTGCCAATGAGTATGCTACGTAAATACTCCTTTGCTTCTCGAGCATATGGAGCTGGTTTTTCATCTCTTCTTGGATTGCCGATTTTTGGAGCTCTAATACTTGACAAATTCACTTGACGTTCAGCCAAAGGACTCCCATAAGGAGAAGAATCATCAGCAACAACCACAGAGTCTCCACTAACAACCTCCACAACCTGCAAATATACAGACCTTCAGTACATAAAAATAAGTAGTTGTTCTTTGCTTCAAATCAAGAGATTTAGGATTAAAAATTAAACACAGTTTAAGTAAAATGTCTTGATTCTTCTCCGTGTTATCAACAGAGAGTACTCAGTCACTGCAAATGAAGGCAAACCTTTCTAGTAAAATTGTCATCATGGACAAGCTGCGTTGCTAGGGTTTCGCTGCGCCTGAAGCCCCCGTCCAGTGATCGCGCCCTAGCCGTGAGGGCCCTTGCGCCCTGCCATGGATCCTACGGATCCTTTCTCTGTGGAGGAAAGATTCAACTCAATCGTGGCTGCCCTCGCCCCTGTTCCTGTCGCCGTTGCCCCTTCCTCAAAATTTGTCAAGCGCTCGGAGGTCCCTGAAGTGAAGCTTTGTTCTGTTTCTTCAAAGAGGAAAGCAGTCGCTCTCTCAGAAAAAGGTCTCATTGGCTTGTTCACCGGACTTTGGCCTTCCTCGCGCTCTGTTGAACTATGGCTAAACAAGAACTGGAGAACCCTTATCCAGGGAGAAGTTCAGCAATTTTTTTGTGGAAAAGGTTATTTTACTTTCATCTTTGAAAAGAAGGAGGATCGTGACCTTATCTTCAGGAATGGGCCTTACTTCATGGGTCCAAGAGGTATGTATCTGAACAAATGGGATCTGTCTTTTAACCCTGAAAAAGATATTCCAAAAGCTGTTCCTGTGTGGGTCAAGCTTCCCCACCTCCCTCTGCACTGTTGGAATGATGAGGATTTCCGAGCAATAGGGAATACCCTAGGAAAATACGTGGATAAATCTGAGCCAAAAGCCCCTATGTTTTCTTGCGCTCGAATCTATGTTGAATTCGATCTGGAGAAGGGCCTCCCGGAGTCAATCATGCTCTCCATTGACGGGTGGAATCACCTTCAAACTGTTGACTATGAGAAAATCCCATTTAAGTGTAAATTTTGCCATGAATATGGCCACTTTGCCAAATCATGTCCGAAGAAGCCTGAAAAACCCATCTCGGACAGCCCTCCTGGTGAAGGATGGAACGTAGCAAATGGGAAAAAGACTGCCAAACCGTCAAAGCAGCAGGCCCCCTCGTCAAAGAGCCCCCCCGGAAATAAGTTCGAGGTTTTGGAGACAGAGACCCAAGAGGCAGAAAATCAAGACGAAAATCCTGAATTGGAACATCAGCAGAGCTCAGAACCTCAGGTTGTCATCTCATCGCAAAAGGAACAGGAAGGTCGGGAAGACGGCCCTGAAGATCCGCCGATTCAGGAAAAGAAAACCCAGGAAGAGGGTTTTGGAAACTCTGGGGAAAAGAGCGATAAAGCAACGGCCTCTGAAGGATCTATCACTCGAGCAAGAGCAAGAGAGAACACCGAGGAAACTACAGACACCTCCATGGAGGAGCAAGAACCCCTTTCCAGAAAGGGAAGAAAATCTAATAAAACCCTTAGAGAACAGGAGGCAGCAAGGGAAAAGGCCGCGGGAAAGCAGGCTAATCTTGATTTCCTCGTCAAATATTTGAATGCAAGCAAATACCTCCTTACAGCGGAAGAAGAAAGAAAAGAGAGAGAGAAGGCCCTTAAGCAACAACGAAAATAATGAAAGTAGTCTCCTGGAATTGCAGAGGTTTGGGCGGATCGCAGAAGCTAGAAGTTATCAGAAGATTCAAAACAATGGAAGCTGCCTCAATCCTCCTTATTCAGGAGACTAAAAAATCAGCAGAAGAAAGTATTGCACTTCTTAAAAGCATTTGGAAAAATGGTGAGGGCCTTGCCGTTAGTGCCAGCGGCGTTTCTGGAGCGATTTTATGCTGGTGGAGCATAGATAAGTTTGAGTTGAAATCTACTATTGAAAATAGGAACTAGATTTTCTTAAAGTTAGAAAATAGGGAAACTAAATTTTTTTTTTGGATTGGAAATGTTTACGGCCCAACCTTGAATTCGCAAAAGGATAATTTTTGGTCATCGTTGGAAGCACAATGTCAAGACAAGAAGATGGACCCTTGCTTTATAGCAGGAGACTTCAACGTCACTATCTCAGCAGATGAGCGTAGAGGCGGAACAAAGGTCAGGGACCCCTATGGGGAAAGATTGGAAGATCTCATTTCCCAGTGGGCTCTCTCTGATGTCAAACCCAAAAATGGCACCTTTACTTGGAGTAATAGGAGAATTGGACCAGGATATATAGAAGCCCGCCTAGATCGCTTTCTTGCTAGCACCCATCTTCTTGATCAGCAGCCTGAAGTCAAGCTCTTGTGCTCTGCAGTGTCGGATCACAAACCTGTCTGCCTCTTCTTCCCGCCGGCGGAAAATCTGGGGCCCCTCCCTTTCAGATTTAACAGACTTTGGTTGGATTCAATTGAGGCCAGGAATATCATCTCTGAAACTTGGCAGTGCTATATCCCTAGCACACCTGCCTATTCTTGGGAACAGAAGTTAAAACGAGTGAAGACAGCTCTCAAATATTGGGAAAAAACTCAATATCAAGAGCCAATGGAGCAAAAGAAAAACATATTAAAGGACATGGAATTCCTTCAAGCCGAAATGGAAACCATCTTGGTAACTAAAGACCATTTCCTTAAGGAAATCGAACTAGAAACAAAACTTCAAAAAATCCTCAGGGCCGAGGAGGAGGGCTGGAGACTTCGCTCGCGCATCTTTTGGCTCAAAGGAGGAGATCAAAATACAAATTTCTTTCAAAATCAATGCAGGGACAGGCAACGATGGAATACAATTCGAGAACTAAAGAAGGAAGACGGCTCTGTCATCCAAGGGAAAGTGGCCATAAGCTCAGACGTAAGATCTTTTTTTGAACATCTATATAACGATGAAGAACCTGTTTCTCAACGTCTTATGGAAGAAATGGTATCGGATATCCCTGCCTTGCTTAGCCCTGAGGATAAAAGCAGGCTTGAATCCCCCATATCAGAAGATGAGATAAAGAAAGCCATCTGGATTCTCCACCCGGACAAGGCCCCAGGTCCTGATGGATTCCCTATTTGATTTTACAGAACCTTTTGGACTCTCATCAAGAAGGATTTGATGCGCCTCATCTCTTGGATGGCTAATGGGAATATGGGGGGTGCCACCAATTCCACCTTTCTGGCCCTGATTCCCAAGGATCCCAACCCCTCCTCCATCAAAAAATTTCGACCAATCTCGCTTTGCAACGCTTCCTACAAGATCTTCTCCAAAGCACTGTCTCTGAGGCTGAATAAAATCATCCCCTCGCTCATCTCCCCAAACCAAGGTGGCTTTTTGTCCAGAAGACAAATTAGTGACAACATCCTGTTGGTTCAAGAAGCTATCCACTCCAGTACAAAAAGGGGTGAGCCTGGGATGGCCATAAAGTTGGACCTTGCTAATGCCTTTGATAGGCTGAGACACTCCTTTATCATTAAGGTTCTGAAGAGCTTTGGATTTCCCTCTGTCTTTATTTCCCAAATTCAAGCCTGCATAACCTCTCCCTGGATAGCTCCCCTTATCAATGGGCGACCCTCAGAGTTTTTCAAAGCATCTAGAGGAGTTAGGCAAGGTTGCCCTCTATCCCCTTTTCTTTACATTTTGGTGGCTGACTCCCTAAGCCGAAGATTAAATAGACTCCCAGCTGAAGGCTCTCTTCCAGGCCTTTCCTATCGAGGTTCAGTCCCTCCCATCAACCACGCCCTTTTTGCGGATGACACTATCTTTCTTGGCATAGCCTCCCCTCAAATAGCTAGGAATTTTCTCAGGCCCTTGGACATCTTTCTCCATTCCTCAGGTAGTGCAGTAAACCTGAATAAGTGCCAAATCTATGGTTGGAACTGTCCAACAGCAACCCTCTGCAACATCTCTCAAATTCTACAAATTAAAGCCAACCACAACTGGACTCACTTCATTTATTTGGGCGTCCCGGTGGTGAAGAAATCCTTGACCTCCTCAATGTGGAACCCGGTTGTTCAAAAAATTAAAGATAAAATTCACTCCTTGGGATCGAAATGGCTGAATTTAGCAGGAAAGACCGTTCTAATAAAGTCCATCCTCTCCTCCTACCCCATCTACTTAAGCTCGATGGTCCTCGCTCCCAGGAATGTAATCATCAGCATCTGCAAAGAAATCCAGAAATTCTTATGGCAGGGGGGAAAAGCTCAGTCCAAGAAGTTCCACTTGGTCAAATGGGAAACGGTCAAGTGGCCTAAGCTTCAAGGCGGGTTAGGCATCATAGATCCTGATCTAGTGTGTAAAGCACTGGGAGCCAAACTGGTTTGGAGGTTGGTCACAGGGAGAAAAGAATGGTGGAAGGAAGCTATCAGGAAAAAATATATCAAAAGGCCTAGATCAAAACTGCTGGACAGAGCTTGGACAGGAAAAGGTACCCCCCTTTGGCAGATGTGCAAAGCTTCCGCCCACATTATTTCTGAGAACTACTATTGGATCCCAGGGAATGGAAAGAAAATCAATGTTTGGAGAAGCAGCATCCTAGGACAGTAGCCTCGCTTCTCCATTCCAGAGCTAGTCTCTCTGTCTGACTGGGCGAGTAGCCAAGGTATCATCTCTCTTTTTGATCTTTCCCGTTGGGATCCTAAAGGTCGCTGGTCTGGTTGGACTCAACTTTCTCCTCCAGGGCATTTGGCAAATGCCTCTGTCGCTCTCTTCTCATCCCTTCATGGCTTGACTCCTTCGAGCCTCTCAAGTTCAGATCGGCTCGGCTGGGGAGAAACTGGACAATATAATGTCAAAGAGGGTTACAAAAAGATAAGTAGGGAAGCTACTTCGGCGGAAAGGATCTGGAAGCAGGTTTGGCACTCCAATAGTATCCCTAAGGTAAATAGTTTTATATGGCTTCTTCTGCATAACAAGCTGCTTACAGCAGAAAATTTAAGGAAAAGGGGAATTTTAGGCCCTTCCCGATGTGCCATGTGTAATGCTACTGAAGAGACCTCCAGCCACATTTTTTTCCATTGCGAAGTCTCTCTCTCAGTTTGGAAGATCGTCCTCCCTCTGGATTATGTTCCTGATTTTCCAGACAGGGCCTCTCAGCTATTTAAGGATTGGCCCAAACAATTTCCAGGATCGCTAAGGAATAAACCAATTCTAAGTCGCCTGTGGTCTTCTATTCCAAAGAACCTCTGCTGGCAGCTCTGGTTAGCGAGGAATCGCGCCATTTTCAAGGATCAAAAAGCCATTCCCTCCATTATAGCAGCCAAAACCATAGGGATGATAGTTGAAAAGTTTGCCTCTGATAATATATGCTTCCCGACTCAGGAATCCATCCCCAAGCCCTATTCCACTTGGAGCAAAAACTTCTTGAAAGAAAGTAGCTCCCTTCAGTCCAAAAGCTTTAAGTCCTTCTCCTGGGAGATTCGGCTCTCAGCTCTTGAGTTTAAGTCCTGGCTCCGGGAGAAAAACTCCTTTGCTATTTTCTTTGATGGGGCCTCGAAAGGCAATCCTGGGGAGGCAGGTGTGGGGGGGATTCTCTTGAATCCCGGAGGACATGTGGAACATACTTTCACTTGGGGGCTTGGCATCAGATCCAACAATGAAGCTGAATGGATGGCGCTTATTCAGAGCCTCCATATTCTCAAAGACAAGAAAATTCGAAAAGCCTTGATCATTGGGGATTCTGGGCATGTCATATATAAATTAATTAATGGTTACAATGAGGGAGCTGTCAAATGCCGACGTCTCTATGAAAAAGCCAAGCTTCTCATGTCCAGCGGCTATGAAGCATATCATATCCTCAGGCAGAATAACTCAGCGGCCGATAGTCTGGAAAACAGGGGAGTCTCTCTCTTGCAAGGACAGTACAGTCAGGATGGAAATCGGCCAACTCTCAAATCTATCCCCTAATTCGCGGCGCTGGAAGCCTCCCTTCCGGCATCTCATCTCCCATCTCTTCAGATTTTTCAGTCATTCCCCTTTCCTTCTTTTCCTTTTCTTCACTTTTTTCGCCTCCCCTTATCCCTCCTCCCTTTACCTCTCTTCTTTCACCTTTCTCGTGGGTTCTCTAGTCCCCCCCTTATCCCTTTCCCTCCCCATTCTTCATGCCCCTTTATTTTTTCCTTATCCCTTCCTCTTGTCCTCCGCAGCCACTTCCCTCGTCGTCTTTTCTCCTTCAATGCTCTGTCCTACCTCTTCTTTTCTCGTTGCCGCGTGGAGCCTTCGCTGGCATCCTCCCCTCCCGTTTTCTCTGGTGTTAAATGCCTTTCCTTTCGGGGAGTTAATCTCCTCCCACTCGCACGCTCTTGTCTTCATTTCGCCTCCTCTTATGGATTCTGCTGGAAGCATCATGTTTTCTCATCCCTTATCCTTCCCCGGCTCTGGATCTTTCGATGCCTTGAGTCTTATTCTGCAGATTATCTCAGGCGTAAGAGAAGGGAGTTGCTCAGGTGTCCCGTGGCAGGCCCTTCCGTTTATTCGCACAGTCGTGAAAGAAAGGGTGGCTCTTGCAGCCTTCTCCCCGTGCTTCTGTATTTCTCTATCAGTCTCGCTAAGCTCAGACTCCTCCTTCGGCAGTTGGGAAAACAGTCTGGTCGTCGGTTGCAGGTGCACAGGGTGGACAGAGGGAGACGTGGGAACCTTGTCTTGTGGCAGAAACGGATTCCAGTTGCTGAAGGAGTTTTTCGTGCTCGGGGCCTGCTTTTCTTCCCTCTCAAGCCCTGCTCCTCCTTTGCAGGTTCAGTTTGCTCGTATCTCCTTGTTGGCTGAAGATGGAGACATGGCCCAGCATGGTGACAACGCGGGGCTAATGGACATAAAAAAGAACCTAAGGCGTCTATACGAGCTGCTATCCATAAGTGTAATGGACAATAGAGAAATGGCTAAGGTGGTTAACAAGATGGAGGACACTGTCAGTTACACTTCGCTACAGATTATCAATCATGACTCACGCATTGACGACAATGAGAGCAATATCCGTGAAATTCTGGGAAAGGTTGATAGGATGCAAGAGGATCTCCAGAAGTTCATCTCCATGAACCAAAGCATCCATGTCCATGTAGCTTCGGATGATGTCGGGATTCCAATGGAGGAAGAGTCAGTTTTTCAGCCAAAAGGCAATCCTTAGTTTTATTCTCAGCTATGTTTAATGTTTTTCTGTCTTTTCCTTTGTAATCAGTTTGTAAGGGTTTACACCCTCAGCTTCAAAAGTTTTGAACAACCCCTTTTTGATGTAGCCAGTAAAACTCAGTGGATAATCCTTTTTTGCAGCCCCTCTGTTGAGTGCAGATCCGCTGGCTCATCTAGCTTGTATTGAATGGTTGTGCACACCTGCTTTTATATATTTATCCTTTTCCGTTTCTGTTAAAAAAAAATTTGTCATCATGAATTGCTTTTAAGTTATAAGGAGGTGGAACATAATTGATCCATATCTTCAAGCGATCTTTTTTTGCCTAAAGCTCAACATTCTTTAGGCGCCTTTTGGCATCCTCCTCCATCATACTGGCACTCCATTCAACAAATTTAGCTAAACCCTAAAGTGAAATAGAAACATATAGATGAAGCACTCGTCAATAAATATGTTAAAACACCAATCCATAAACTAAGAGAATGAATAATAGCTCAAAATAATTGCAGTGCTAGATTACAAATCAGATCAGAATTACAACACCCCCCTGAAACAACATGGTACACAAATAATTGTAGTACAAATAATGACCACTTGAATCAACACAAACAGAGGCAAAAAAACCAACCAAATTCTCAAGCATCTAAACTCATCCAAACCAAACAATTATTGAGTTTAGGTCACCCTTGATGTAGAAACAAGAACAAAATTTTCTTTCTATAATACCATTCTTCCTATGAGGAGAGAGACCATTTTCATAAGGAACAATGCTCAGTGGTGAAATATTTGCACCTTCAACAACAACTTTGATAGCTGACATATCTCGACCTCCTGTAGCTGGCATAGCTGACATATCTCGACCTCCTATAGCTGGCATAGCTGACATATCTTGTATGGTTGGTCGATTTGGTTGTTTGTCTCTATGCGAAGTCTATGAGAGCCCACTCTGAATTGGCCTAGAGTGTAAGATCCCTTGGCAATCTCACTATGAAATTTCTAGTTTAACTGCTAGACTGGACAGACTTGCCACTCATGAACATTTCTCTTTTAACGCTGCTACTGGCCTCCTGTAGATCTCCTCTTACAAAATATATCATCTAGGTCTGCTATGGGAATATCTTTGGTCACATATTTTATCAAAGGCCCCACTGTTATACTGTTGTAGACTTCTACTTGCAACAGAGGTATAGAAAGTGCACTGCTCTGATAAGTTTGAGGGTGATATTTTGACAAACACTTGGTGTGTTATCTGTTGTAGGTCTCCTGTAGATTTCTTAGTTTATGTAACCTGAATTACTCTTTTGAGGAGTGTGTGGTTCAAGAGCTCACAACATACATTTCACATACATATACCAAAACAAATTGATCACATCATCATACCAACATTGCATTGATCTCGAGCATTGAATATCAATAAATGATTTAGATCTTATTGAAACATTATAACAGTCATGTAGATGACCCCTTTTAATACACAAATTCCCACAGTGGCAAGATACATGGACTATATCAACACAGGAAATTTATTAGCGAGTGTACCTTTGATCTCATGGAGTTGTAGGTGACAGTTAGATGATGTATTTGAGGTGGAAGTGAGTGGTTCTCATAAATCAGACTTCTAAAGGCATGCTTCAGCAGTGAATCTTCCCCAAATCGACCAACAGTGATGGCAGCAGTGAATAATCCAATGATACAGCTCTCCACAAGAGGATCATGATCTTCCTTATGCAAACCCAATACATAAATAACAAGTATAGGTTGTTGTCGATAATTTTCCCTTTAGACCTGTTGTGGTGCTACAGGAACCTGCTCCACCACACCACAATAATGTCTTCACACCCAAGATTAATCCACTGGAGAAGCAAAGCCTAGAACAGTAGTAAACTTTTCTTCTTCTTAGCAAATGAAAGAAGATGTAAGGAAATATATAGTTGTCCATACAGTAGTGTTCCCTTCTTCAGATGGCAGTCACCATTCACTCTAATGAATTCGCCCTCAACAGTACTTAGCAGTAGCAATAAGATCAATCTCTACCCCCACGATTTTGGCCAAGTTGTGATGAAATATGCATTTTCTAACTCAACCTTGGAGGATATTTGCAGATTGTTTTCTCGTCAGCTGTTTTCCACATGATTTATTTACATGGAATGGACTTTACAGATTTTATATATGTTAGTAATAGCATCTAATCCTTTAATAGAATTTAAAAAATATTTAGGTCTACTGATACTCAACCTTTTGATTACATGCACCTCAAATCCATCCTTAAAACTTTCTATCATTAATTTACTCTAGGATTTCCCCTAGTACTACTGGCTTCTATTAAACTAAACCTGTTGTTTCTTGATTATCTCCAATTCAATCCCAACTTTCTTTCGTGACAAATGGTAACCAACTGGGATGATTTTCAATAAATTGCCCCATATTCTCATTTTCCTTCATATCAATCATAAGTACACAAAACTTTAAGAAATGTGTTATCTAGAAGGCTTGATTTTATTTATTTTCAAACCATTCATAACTTTGGTCTCAGGCTCCAAACTAGGAGCTTCCAACTTTTTTCCTTGCAGATTCTGATTTTGCATGTATTATCCATACAAATCCTAAACTTTTGTTACCTAGCATGAATTAGAGACTGCTGACTTGGTATATATACATAGTTCTAGAAAACTCATTTCTAAATATTAATACACAGCAATATACACCAAATGCCTCACCTGGATCCCTGCCATTAAAACTTGCACAAACTGAAATGTAGGGAGTAAATAAACCCGTATTGTACTTCCATCTCGAACTTCCTCCACAAGAGCTTCCATAGGTTTTCCTTTATTTGCAGATAAGAGGGAGATTGCATCTAAGTTGCTTGGATCTCCTATAGCTGATGGAGGCAAGTCCCGAATTGTCCCTGAGATCTTTGGTCTTATGTAGAAAAATTGTGCCAGAAAGTATTGTAGCAAAACCATACATCTCAGTGACGATTTGAGATGGATCTTGCCTGTCCTAGTCCTGAAACAACCAAGCAAAATTCTAATCAATTATTGTGCTTTAGCATTAATAAACAAGCAAAACATAAAAGCATTATGAAAGCTGATCAACCTCATCTGTTGCTACAGTAGGATGATATTGACACATGGCAAAGCAGATAAAAAATGACATTGATAATCATCCAAAGTGAAAAATAGCATAACAGTTGCCACAAGACCATAAAACGGCCACAAAACTTGAAATAGGACAGATGACAAGGATTCACTCGAGATGCTGCAAGAGGAAGGAATAAGATGATCAGATATGTGAGTAACCACACAGTTTCTAACCATACTTGACAAAAAGAAAAGTGATATTCCAATACCTGCCATAACGAAATAAGTTGATCACCAGTAGCTCAGTCACAAGGAAACTATGTTCAAGTAAACAAAAATGATCGTTCAAGTAACCAAAAATGATCGTCATGCCCTTGGTCATTTCTTACTATCGCAAAAAATGGTGACAATTGATTTACAAGTAGAGCAGATCGATCTCAACCTTCGGATCGGAACACCAATGGCTCCTGGGTTTCTATGGGATGGAAAGTCAAAAGGATGAAAGAAGAATAGTTACTTGTTACTACCCTAATATGGATTTACACAATAGTTCAATGCCAAAACAATAAGATTAATATTTATCTCATGTTTTTCTCTCAATAGTATTTTGAAATACAAAAACATTTTCTCAACTGTCTTTCAAGAAACAACTGAATATTGCTTAGTGATCTATTATATCCTCCCTCTCTCACTTAGTAATTTGTTGTAGTCTCCTTCACTCTTCGTACAAAGAGGAGGCTAAACTCAATCGTGAACGTTTCCCTTGCAAAGAGGATGTTGAACTAGTGAACTGTGAAAATTTCAATTGCAGATGCCAACAAACTTCAAACAATAAATTAGACTTTGGTGTATTAAAGACCCATTAGCTACTATCAACTACCAACAAACATTAATATCATCATCCTTTCTTTCTTTCTATGAAATTTGCATATAAATTAGCCTTAAGCATAAAGCTTAGTTTTCTATATTTTTCAATTATAAATATGAATACAAAGATTAGTTGTTTGGATATATTGTGTGACAATGACTATAAGTCGAATAGAGAAATGGTCTTGAGTCTTTAAGAACTATGTCTAATGAAGTGCTTTTATGCTGAAAATGTGAGTCCAAAATTGTAGTAAAATTCAATAAGCATGCAAGGAAAGAAGATGTTATATTTGACAAAAGCACTACATGTAGTCTAGAAAAAAACAAGATGCTTCATCCACAAAGAAATGAGGGGATTTCCTCTTCAAATTGAGAACCAAAATAAAGAATAGGACATGGAAAAAAGTGAACCAGTGAAAAGAGTAATCAAAGAAAGGTACAAAATGAAGAGCTTAAAATATTAAAATTCATAAACTTGAGGACATGACTTGAAAGTAAACTTTCATCTTTCACTCTCTTAAATCCATATTTTCAACTCTCTATATAAAGAAATTAGGGACCATAAATTTGATCTCAATGCCTAAGAGTAAGCACATAAGACCGATAAGCATGAAATTGGGTGAGACTTATGCTAAAAGAATTAAAAAATTCTAGGAGATCTATGTCAAAAGAGTGGACTTGGTGGGATTCTATGTTCTTGATCTAAAGGAAATCCTCCTCAAAATTGAGTGGAGATACTTCAAATACAATCAGACCAAAGGTTCTAATTTCAAGTATGGTTAAATGTCAGCAATGGCATCCCAGTTTCCAATTGATGAGATGGGATGGGTTACCATCTTCCTCTTCGTAATCATATTTCCTACCCTGCATACAATATAATACCTTAAGAAGAGAAGAGGCATATCTTCACAATCCTGGATGTTCACATAGTCAATAGATTTGCATTTTGGAGAAGCCACCCAATGATGTATATAGTATGTGGGAGCCTATAACATCAGTTTGATCCATTCACAAAGCAAATTCTGTAAAAGGAATGGAGACCAAACTGAATGAGCAGAGGGGTAGGCTAAAGTTTTGGCATTTTTCAACGAGGATATTTTGGCCCAGATGATGCTCAAAATTCCACAACATTAACAAGAATGTTCATCCAAGCAATGATGGAATGCCAGAGGGAAAATTCTTTCCTGGTTATAGAGGAGTTGACCCTTGTGAAGCCATCTGATCCAAACCATCTGATAGTCACTCCTAATCCTTATGGACTAGGCTTGTATTTTTACAATAGATCAACATTTCTTTACCAATAGTTCATATCCTTGAAAACCCTTTGGCCAATAGTGGCCAACACATCTCTTCCAAAGAGTGAACATAGAAGGGTATGCTTACAGTGCCTAATACCCATGAAAGAAGAACATACCAAATAGTTGGAATCCCTAAGAAGAGTTGCATGCAAATGTACCTTCCTCTGTAAAAGAACTGAATACTAAGTCTAAACGTAATTCCAACAATTCCTAGCAAATTGACAATCCAAAAACATGTGCTCCACCATTTGAGAATGGCTGCAAATAGGGAAGAGACCATCAAGCTGACCATTTCTCCCCAACTAGGCCTTTAAGGGGAGCCTCTAATAGAAAAAACACGAGACGAAAACACATAGCTTGTATGACAATTGCTTGATTTGATGCAATCTGGAGGCCATCCAACAAGCATTGATAATATGGTCTAGTTCTTGGCACTGATGCAAAAGGATGTATAACTTTTGACAATCATAATACTGGAGAGCGGGGGACCGAATATCCATGCCCAATCCCTCCAAAATGGACCCATTATGGCAATATTCATTTTGAACACATTTTCCTAAAGGATGAGCCCTGTTAACCCCATTTTGTATGGGTGTCCACTTTCATCACAATCTCATTAGGGGGTTATGTGTGATAGAGATTGGATGGCTTGTGTTCTTGATTATAGACATCAAATAGAAGCATATGATGCATTTCCATATCTATGTGCAGAGGAATTTGTGTTTGTAGCAGGGAATATTTACTAATGGCATTTTGGATAGAGCATAGGAGGAATCATTCCCTATTTAATATGACCCGAAATATCATATAAAATGGAATTTATTTCATCCTTTCTGGTGGAAGAGTTGGATTGTTAAGTTAATGGAATCCCTAGCATCATCATATTTCATAGGTTTTTGAGGATTCTTGTAGCAATGTTAGAACATGATTAATGGCAGCCAATGGTAGGTACATATTAGGGATAATTTTACTTTCAAACTGGAGCAAATCTAGTCATGCATGTGAACTAAAGCAACAAAAAACAACATTTAGACCTAGAACCTAAGTTGAAGGAAGTCCCCTCTTTGCAGTGCAGCCTCTCAGGTCCTTCCCTCTTTGTGGTGTAGTTTTTCTAGGCATATTCTTGGAAGACATATATGGGTTCAATATACTAAGATCCATAGAAGAATATGGAGTGGGGTTCAAATCGAGCATCAGGAAGATGAGATTTCTCATAGATTTAATCAGCACACCTTTCACCATGATTGTATGATCACTCTGTCATTGCCAAGAATGTGTGTGCCTAATAAGCTTAGTGTCAAATTTGGTAGCATAAAATTAAAGAGAGTTGCTACATGTTGACTAACATCTAAAATGCAAAATGTGACAGTGAAACAAGTCATGTTTCTCTGAGGTAACAAAGTAATAAAGAAGGCTAGCAAGTAAACATCTACTCAAATTGCTTACAACAATGCATGATTTCCTACCTTGCAATTTCTTAAATGTGATAGTAACTTGAAAGCAAATTTACATATGAAAATCCAACAAGAAATGTAAATGTAAATATGAAAATCCAACAAGTGTGAGGTGTCATTAAAGCTAATTCAAGTTGCAAGTGTAAGTTGCTAATTCAAGTTGCAAGTGTGAGTTGTGTACATTGGGAGCTATTTTGGCTAGTCTTCTAGGCATGAAAAAACCCTAATCTCAGAATCTAGGCATGAACAACAATTTTTAACAGTAAAAAATGCACAGAATACCATGAATATAAATTTAGTATAATGTATATAACACAGAATACCCATAAAAAAGGAGGTAAAACTTTTAAGCTAAAGTTAAGACCAATGATTAGAAGACATGAAACAGGAATATCCATACCTGTGTCCCTTGTGGAAATTGATAAACTACAATTTCCTCAACATGCGTATTCGTGTCACTAGCCTCTGTTTCTGACCGGTCAATAAAATCCGTATCATCAAAGTTGTCATCATTCATGAATCTGGTATACTGCATAAATTCCATATAATTTATAGACATTAGATTTGGAGAATAAAAAAATTAGATTTCATATAATAAATTGAAAAATATTATTGCATACTTACATATTTTGCCTATGTTTTGATTTTGTCTAGTGATGACTCGCTTATAATTATCTCTACAGTACGTTGCATACTGCTGAAGCTCTAATCGAGTCATGCTACTCAAGCGATCATCAGAATAATCATCAAATGGGATTTCATCCATACTGGTTGAAGATGACAAAGTATTTATGCCAATTTCCACCCCTGCCAATGCAGCCCCAACACGCTCTCTTATCTCTTCCCTCACCCCTCTTGCTATTTGGGATGTCATTTCCAACTCCTCTGGCAAAGCAATGACTCTAGGATGTGGCTGTACTAACCGAGGCATCGAACGCCTATACTAAACATCTTGTCGTGCATCATATGTACAACCTTTGCCAGCACCATAGAAACTGGATCCCGTATCTGTATAGTCGGGGTCCATGTGAAACCGGAACTCTGCAATCAACATCTTAACAAAATACTGAGGAACCTCATCACTATTAGGGAACTTCCCATATGCACACAGGAACCTGGAATAAATATGGGGTGCAATCAGTGGATCATTGAATCTTGCGATCTTTAGACGTTTTTTGTCTTCAGGCCGCAAGTGAAAACATGAAAAGACCATTTCTTTTGTGACAAGTTTTTTTATTTCTTCAAACTTGTGGTGACCCATCACTAACAACCACCTCCTACGCATCATGTCATGAAAAATATGGGTTGATGGTCCAACCCCAAGATATGTCTCGATCAAACTATTCAAATTGTGCAAAACAATCTGGAGACACTGTTGAGAACCAAAAGAGATATTTGAAGTGTCAATTTTTTCCTGCAATCTCGATGAATGCTCCTTCATCTCTTCCACAGTCAACATAGCGATGTTGTCTTCCCAAGGAGTCTCCTTGGGAACATATCTAGGATGAATGTAAAGACGATCATATCTTTCATTGCGAGCATACTGTTGCAGCTAACGACCTCTCCTTGTTTGGGGAGGTGGATTAGGATCAGTAGCAACAAACCCTGTAAGAAGTAAAATACATGTGCAAGTATTTAAAACTATATATATAATTTGTCAATCAAATTATAAACATTTAAATCAAATCTGTTCATTTTAAATACCTGATGGAACCTCTGCATTATCATGAACATGGTGAGAAATAGAAATAAAGTCTTCTGAACCATCATTATTGTTAGAATGTCTAGAAGCCCCTGTAGGAAACCAAATATTGGCAATCACATGTAAGTTTACAGGAAAAATCATGTAATTTTTCACAAATAAAACAGTCATGTCAAACAAAAATTCTAATCAAAATGTATGTAAACAATCTCTACCTAGCGATGGCGTATCTGAAGAATAAGACACTAAGGGTACCATCTGTGGTTGTCCAACGGCCCCTGTAGACCCACCCTCAGACAGAGGTCTGTCATTTTGAGAGCCACCACCTGTGCACAACAAGATCTTAGAAAGATTTTTGTAAAAGAAGTTTTATGTTTATATAGACTTGAGCGTGAATTGAATGACAATTGAATTTACTTGATGATGACCTCAGGGAGTGAAGCTGCATACTAGCCAAGATTGCTTCACCCTGAAGCTGTGAACCTGTGCCTGATAAGAATTTTCCACATATTTATAAACATGTCAAACACGAATTCTAGTCAGAATGTATGTAAACAATCTCTACTTGACAATGGCGTATAAGACACTAAGGGTGTCCTCTGAGTTTGTCCACCGGCAGTTGTAGACCCCTCAGACAAACGTCTGTCATTGCGAGAGACACCACCTGTGCACAACAAGATCTTAGAAAGATGTGTAAAAAGATATTTATGTTTATATAGACTTCAACATAAATTGAATAACCCTTGAATTTACTTGACGATGACCTCACGAAGTGTTGTTGCATAGAAGTCAAGATTGCTTCACCTTGAAGCTGTGAACCTATGCCTGATAAGAATTTTCCACAGATTAATAAACATGTCAAACAAGAATTCTATTCAGAATGTATGTAAACAATCTCTACTTGACGAAGGCGTATAAGACACTAAGGGTTTCCTCTGAGTTTGTCCACCGGTAGCTGTAGACCCCTTAGACAGACGTCTGTCATTGCGAGAGACACCACCTGTGCACAACAAGATCTTATAAAGATGTGTAAAAAAATATTTATGTTTATATAGACTTCAGCATAAATTGAATAACCCTTGAATTTACCTGACGATGACCTCACGGAGTGTTGTTGCATAGAAGTCAAGATTGCTTCACCCTGAAGCTGTGAACCTGTGCTTGATAAGAATTTTCCACATATTAATAAACATGTCAAAAAAGAATTCTAGTCAGAATGTATGTAAACAATCTCTACCTGGCGGTGGCGTATAAGACACTAAGCGTGTCCTTTGCGATTGTCCACCGACACCTGTAGACCCCTCAGAAAGACGTCTGTCATTGTGAGAGACACCACCTGTGCACAACAAGATCTTAGAAAGTTGTGTAAAAAAATATTTATGATTATATACACTTGAGCATAAATTGAATAATAATTGAATTTACTTGACGATGACCTCACAGAGTGTTGTTGCATAGAAGTCAAGTTTGCTTCACCCTGAAGCTGTGAAGCTGTGCATGATAGGAATTTTCCACAGATTAATAAACATGTCAAAACGTGTCAAACAAGAAAAATATATTTCAGATTAACAATCGAATATACCTGACTGCATCACATGTCTTCGTCTAGCACTGATGGTAGATGTCTCTAGACGATCCATGTGTCCTTGTTAAGACAAAATGAGAAATCAACCAGGTTAATCATAAACTTAGAGATGTAGGCACATGAAATGCAACATTAGAACCTATTCTAGCCTAAATTAATGCTAGCAAGCACACTTTAAAATGTAATAATACCAAATCAAACAATGAGGTAAACTAACACCACAGGTAAGCAATTGGATGGTGCACTAAAAATAAAAAATGAGTTCGTTATGCACCATCATCAATCTCTATGGATGTCACCTTCCTCACTTCAAGGGAGTTAATTACATCTTCATGATGTATAAAATGACCTTATGGGTCAATCTAACAATTTCAATAATGTTTGAATATGCAGTAATTTTTGTGTATCAAAATATTTCAGTTTCTTGCAATTCTATGTTTGCTGAATTATGTTTTATTGTGCTCAACTATTGTAATGATATCTTTCGTTACCACTTACTTGAAAAAAAAACTCTCTTATCTACCTCATCTCTTGGTTATGCATTAAATTCTGTTACATAAATTTTAATTTAAAAATTTAGAGGGAGATTAGAAACATACATTTTCAATTTATCTCCCTATAGGTTTACTAAAAATTATTCATGTGGATAATCATTGGATACAATATTAAATTGTGCATCCAATGTGCTTATATTTTTAATAACCCTTCAAAATATTAATTGAAAAGAATGTAGAGACATTCATTTCTTGGTGTTTTGGGTAGCTTGGGAAGTTGTGTCCTTTTGATGTTGAAGCTTTCTAAGGCTTACTCATTTCTATTGGAACATTAGAAACATGGTACTCTCTGTTTCTCTCCACCTCAATCCAATCTCAATGCCCATTGTAGCTACACAGTGGGACAAGCACGACGACCTAGGATTCAATGGAAGAATGAAAAATTATATGTCCAATAATACCATTTTTGTGAAGGCACAAGATGTGACAGAGTTGGCTAGATCCTCAAAAGAAAGAGCAACAAATGAAGGTAGAAACCCACTACCTCCTTAACCTTCTTGTGACATATTGAAGAAGGGAAGTAATGAGAAAGTCTTAAAGACTCATCTTGCACTAGCATGTAGAATAAGTGGCAAACTAATCAACCATAGAAAGATTAAGAAGACCAAGAGGCATAGATTAGGCAAGACATCCCTGATTTGTCACTGCTGCAAGAGGAAAGGCCATAGAGCTGCTAACTGTTGGTATTCAGAATCATGTTCATTTTGTGGAAAGAAAGTTCATTATATGGATTATTTTTGGGAGAAGCAAGACATCTGCATGGATCCATATTCATTTTAGAGGAAGGATGGAAAGAACACTTCTCCAAACCATCCAATAGCTCAAGGGAAAATGGAGAAGGAAGGAAAGCAAAGTAGTCCAATTAAGTTCAAGATTTTTTTCCACCATTGCAAGTTGAGTGGACATTGGGAAGAAAAATGTTGGAAGCTTCATCCATATCTTGACCCCACCCATTGGGAAACTAATAGAAGGGAATGGAGAGTGAAGAGAAGAAGTGATGAAGAGTTTCCTACATCTACAGTATAAGGAGTAGAAACTATCCAAGGAGAGATATACACTCAAGAGGAATGTAAAACTAGCAATATGGACAACAAATTGGTGTCAAGGATAGCCACATTCTAATGGTTTACAAACTTGCACCTGAAGAATCCACTTTGGAAGATGGACCAAATATTGATGCATGGAGGTAAATGAATTTGGGGTTCCTTAGAACTCCATGAATATAGCAAACAAAGCGGCCATGGTTGAGTATGTTTTGTGGTTCAATGAATAGTTGATTCTATTTTGAGAGTGAATGTAGAAGAAACTATGATATGGTGGAGAATGTTGGTAAAGGATCCACTGCATCCTATTGATGGTTATCACTTGCAACCAAGCATTTGCAAGAGTTGGCACTATCTTGGATAGTAAAAGTGTTATGATTACACGCCAATTAGAAGGTCTTTCAGTTGATGTTATTGGAGATATAAAGTGTTGATTAAAACCTCACCAATCAATATAGATTTGCTTCCAGGATGAGAATTAACTCATCCTAACGGAAAGAGTTTCTACCATGATAAGCAACAATTGAGTATTCCAATGAAGAGATCATTACCTGAGCATCCAAAGGAAACAAATGTCCATAAATTTGTAGTTGCATGAGAGGTCAACCTCACCAATGAAGCAAGCAACAATTCAATGGAATTAGGAAAGAGCATAAAAAGATCTCAATCATGGGCTAATGTTTTACTCATTGAAGATTGATTGAAGCATGATTAACCAACAAATAATTGTTCCATGCCAGGGAGCAATTGATCCTAGCTGAAGAGGGAAGCCCACACTTCATTTTTTATGGCATATGATACATAGTGTCCAAAAATGAGGGCCAATGGAAAAGGTTATATTACATTGTTGGGTCACAAACAAGGATAAATCACCCTCATTCACCCACTCAAGATGGTATAGATGAGGGTGGGAAGTTACCAACAAATCCAAGGAATTGAAAAGGGTCATAGAGAATAAGTGTTTATAGGTTACCATTGTCCATGATGATCTTATTGATATGATATTTAATATGACAGTTTTGAGTAAAGAGAATGGGATGGGTGGGAGGGGCTAGACATGTCATTAGAACAAGATTTGGATAAGATGTAGTAGGGTTATCCACAACAATGGAAGCATTTGGAGGGGTAGGTTGGGTGTTGGCATTAAAGAATAATATCTTGGTAGATCATGGATGTTATAAAACACAACATTTTTGTTCGATGAGAGGATGACTTATGGAGTGTGAAATATTGAATGGTGAGGGGAGGGGATGTGTATACCATGGGGGAATTCCTACCCATGTGATATACTAACATATATTCCTAACTATTGTAATGAATTCCTACCCAAAGATATCACTAACTATTGTATCTTTCGTGATTCAACTATTGTAATGATAACTATTGTATATTACTAACTATTGTATCTTTCGTGATATACTAACTATTGTAATGAATTCCTACCCATGGGAATCTGTAGTAATGATATGTGACTAACATTTCTTGGATTTCAATTCTCCCTCAACCCTCTACTTCAACTACTTTTATTGCAACCATCCTCAAGAACTCGTTCCCACCAATTTTAAATTTAAATTCAATCTCCTTTGCTCCTTTAGTAGACATTTTAAACTACTTTTTTCCTTTTCATCAAGTGCAACCATTTGTGTGTGGACTTTGGAGAGATTGCAGCTCTTTCTTAAGATCTTCCATTTTGGACATGTCATTCCCATTTCAGGATTTTAGAGGAGGATTTCCTGAATTTGATCATGGAAAAATGGACACATGTAGACCTATTTAGGGGGGATATGGAAATGAAGAAATTTGTTGAGAACTTGTAGCGAATAAAGGGTGTGATAAAAAGATGGGAAAAATGCCATGCTACTCAATCTTTGGCTGATCCGAAGGATGTGAATGAAAGGATTAGGATTTTGTTCCAAGTTAATTTCTCAAGAACTCTCTTGGATGATGAGTTTGAAACCTTAAAATTTTTTGAAGATAAACAACATGATCTCCATGAAAAAGAAGAGAACGCATGGAGGTTAAAAAGTAGTGTAATTTGGCTAAGATAAGGTGATAATAACACAAAATTCTTTCACAAATATGTGAACTATAGAAGACTTTTAAAACTATTTGGGAAATAAAACATCCAAATGGGGAAATGGTAAGGAGCTTCAAGGATAAAGTTGAAGTAGACAAACTGCATTTTTCTTCATTATTCAAAGAAACTTATGGTTGTCCAATTAAGAAGATAATGAGGATCATCAGTCTTGTGCTGAGTCTAATAGACAAAGAGATCAATCGAAATTTGGAGGCCGATATAACTAGTGAAGAAATTTTCTCTAGAGTTCATTTAAGAAGGGGAAGAGCCCAGGTCCGAATGGAATCACAACGAAATTCTATTTGGCCTTTTACTATATGTTAAATGAAGATTTGTTAAAGGTGGTTAAATAATCTAAGATATCGGGGAAAACATTGGGTGTATTGAACTCCACTTTCATTGCCCTAATTTGTAAGAAATAATATTTAGAGTGATTTGAAGATTACAGATCCATTTCCTTATGAAATCTTATTTATAAACTCATTTTAAAAACCATATATAATAGGTGGAAATGGCCAAGGAAAAGGTCAAACCCTATGTTGACACTATATTTGAAAATACTCAAACCCTAAAAAATTTGGCAAAAATATCCAAAAAAAAGTGAATTTACTACAGATTGGTTGAAATAAAGGGTCAGAATACAAAAACAACAAAGAAAAACCTACATATGGAAAGTCCGAAAGTAATTATTGAAGAGGTTAAGTCTTAGTGCAGTTTCAACGGCGGAGATGACAATAATAGAGATCAACGGCTGTCATGGTTTCCCGCACCGCCCAAAAGATCGTTTGCAAACGTTGGTGAGTGGTTGTGGAAATAATACCGCCGGGTACGTGTCACATTCTCATTGGTCCGCATCAACATGATAGTGGTATCACAAACCACTACAACGCCGTGCGGAACCACCAAAGGATAATACGCGGCGGGCCATAGCATGTGGCAGATGCAGAAGGCGTAAGGGAATACGCCACATGTTGATATAAATCGGACGGACGATATACATTGGGACAAAAATCGATGGCCAATATTCCTCTGCATCATGGGAAGTGCGCACTCAATAGAAGAAAGAGTGGTTGCGGCAATTAAACCACTCTAACATGTGTCAAAAAATGGTTGATCTGCACACAATAAAAATTGGAGAAGAAAACCGTTATTGGGATCGCGGATACCACCATGGAAAATAAAGGGATGCATGATCTAACGGCTCAAATCAAAAGGCTCGTGATCAACGGTTGGATATAAAGTACATTCGGAAAGCTGCCAGAAAGTTAAGAAAAAGGGCTTATATAAAACAAAAGGGTTTCAAATAATGACATTTTGTCTATGTGTCGCTATTCTTGGAAGCTCTGAAGACTGGTGGGGATCAGCAATTGCGACAGAAGGATAAAGACGTGTCTATACAAGTCACCTTGAAATGCGAGTCCTGGTGAAGGAAATGACCAGTTATGATTTACCGACGGCCGACCAATGGAACTATGTGGACAAATATGGAAGGACAAGATATTCTGTCCATTCATAGATACATTCAAAATTTTTGCCAAGTGGAAAAAATGATGCTTTTATTTTAAAAATTTGTAATATTGTTTGAAGATAGTTATCTATTGTTTAAATACAATTATCGTTCGAGTTAAGACATTTTCAGTTACTAGTTAAAAGAAGTAGTTATGTTAAGCTTCTTTCGAATTCTGTATAAAAGACAATTAGAGTCATTTTTGAAAGGGTTGAAAACTTTTTGAGAGACGATATGTTTTGAAGTCAAATTTTTGATAAATAAAAGGCCATACATTGGAAATACCTATCTTTTGAGACCAGAGATTCATGTGTTGACTGTTTTTACAGTTTGTTTTTTCCCTTATCTTTATATGTGCATGTTTACTTTCTTTGTTATATCTTCCATTATGTTCTTCTTCTATACTTAAATGAACATTTGAAATAAATCGGGATTCATACTGGTTATGCCTCGTTTTATCGCATTTAAGTATCCACTATTTATCCAAAGTTGACAATGGATTCATCCTAGTTAGATGCCTGTTGTTGATGGACTGTCATTATTTCTTTCTATACCACCTGCAAAATCAAATTGACTATGATATGGTTGCTATCTTGCCTCTGTGGAAATCTATTTGGTATAAATCTCTTGCTGGCACGTTAAATATTTGAAAATTGACTCCATGCCCAATGTTTCTTGTTTCCTTTTCAACCAAGTAAATCCTTTTGAGAAATTTTGAGCGTATTTCTATATATTTTTAGCCTTTACATATATCTTGTGAGAGAGCCCTCTCTGGTGGAAAAAATGGTTAAGTTTTCTACCTAAAGTTTGGTTTGAAATAAGTTACCTTAGGTGTTATTCTTTTACAACCGGGATAAAATCTAAGTGCTAACACCCTAGCTGGAATATCATGTCAATAGGGCGCCAATGTCAAACCCTAGCTGGAATATCATGTCAATAGGGCGCGCATATAGAATAAGACTGTCTTATAACTTTATATATTGGCCTTCAGGCACTCTACGATATATGTTTTCCATTGTATCACACCAATCCAACAAGCTTCGAACCACCTTTCTTTAGTGCCTCACCTTTGTTTCATATGCCCTTATAAACCGTAATCAGCCCATCTCGAGCTACAACAACTGGGACTCTACAATTGGATATGGCTTGTGAATTTGGCCTTTAACCCTAACCCTAAGGGTGAATTGATCGAAATCAGATTAGTTCCAAGGAACGGTAGCCAAATTTGAAATTGAATTCGGTTGGGTTTTAGAGAGATGCCAGTGGAAAGAGAGAAACATACCTGTGTGCGGTCGTCTGATGGTATGGTCGTCTGGATCGAACTAGCGGTGGCGGTCCTCTTCTCGTGGCCGTTCACTTCGTTGCCGTGGGGGTCTTCCTTGAAGGTGTTTCAGCAAACAGAGTTGCAGTGCACCTGCTCTTCCCCTTCGATGTTTCTGCATAGTGTCGGTTTGTGCGAAAATAGACACCAACAGCAATAGTGTGAAAATGATAATGCATGTGGCGGGGAAATATTATTGCGTTTATATAGTTAAACATGTCTCGGTCGAGACATTAAAAGGAATCAAAACTCTCGACCGAGAAATCTGTCCGAGAGTTTGACAAAAAAAAAATGGTTATACTCTCGAACGAAAAATTAAAAACTCTCGAGCGAACAATTCTCTAACTATGGAAAAACTCACGGACGAGAGAAATCTAACCGGGGTTAATGTCTCACCCGAGAAGTAGTAAAACTCTTGCCCGAGAAAATTTGTTGACTTTTGTCTCGGGCGAGAAAACGGAAATTAGAACAACAGAAAAATAAAATTGTCACGGAATTGTTTCCCACCTTCGCGTTTTCACCCTATTCCAAGGAAAAAAATAGATTCCACTATCCATTCTGTAACCGCCCTTTGGATTCATAATTGGTTGCTACTGCTTCCACTATGTTGCTTTCAGTTTCTCTCTAATCAAGATTTGATGTAGTTGTGAGTTTTGATATTTCCCCTCGTTTTCTTTTTAAACTAACACCAACAATAACATTTATTGATATAAAAGATATGATTATTGAAGAAAAACTAGTATTAGTTTAAATCAATCTTAACTATGGAATTCTGGATATATTATAGATATAGATCGAAAGAGATCATATCCTTAGAAGTGAAAACCATTTTTAAAGTGCAAAAAAATTGAAGAGTAAATAGCAAAAACAATGAACAACTAACGTCATACCTAGATAGCAAAAATAGTCACTAAATGTCGAAATAATTTGCAAACATATAGTCCAATTTTTTATTTTTATTTTTACTTTATATATATATATATATATATATATATAATTGAAATGAAATTGAAATTTAAGATCAACTCAACATTGTAAATTTTTATTTACTTGATATTTTATTATTCTATAAAATGCTACTTGTCACTTAACACATTGATTGCACTTCTCCATCACACTAAATGACCTTTTCAACTATCCATATAAATTTAAAAAAAAAAAAAATTGTTAAATACAAAATATATACATTAATATAAATTAAAAAAACATAAATGATTCAACACGAAATATGCATATGCAAATGAGGTAAGTGATTGGTGTTTTCAAAAAATTTAAAATGTTTATAAGAATAGTCAACTCTAAATAGTTTTATACCTGCAAATGCGGTCAGTGTTGATGTTTTTCGAAGAATGTTAAAATGTTTATAAGAATAGTCATTTTTAAATATTGTTTATCTTTCATAAGACTTAGGCATGTGAGGCCGGTCATGGATGATGTATACCACAATGAAAAAGGAAAAACGTAGGCCGGTCAACTTCCAAATTTTGGAAGTGAGTATTGATGTTTTTGAAGAATTTTAAAATGTTAATAGTAATAATAATTACTTTTAAATAAAGTTGTACAATTTGTATTTTTATTGTTTTTTTGTTGGTATTTTTATTTAAAGTGTAATTTTGATTGCAAAAATAAATTCAATGACCTTATTTTGATAAGCATGTGTAGATAATGTGTATGATATAAATTCATAATAATAATAATACTTTTATTATTATCTTTTAAAAAGCATTTAATTATATATGTTGTAAACAGAGGTCACGAGTTCAAATCACACTCGGGATTACCCATGTCCCATGCTTGCGGGAGGTTGAGGGGCACCTAGGGGTATAGTGGTAGCGGGATTGGATCCCTGGACCCCATGTCACATGAGTACCAGCTCAGTCTCCAGTTGCCGATTCCCCTATTTACAAAAAAAAAAAAAATTATAAATTAATTTTAACCATTAGGAGGATATTTGGGATTGATGTCGAGTACAAGATCACTTAAGATGGTATGATAGGTAGAGATTTTTATTCCAATGTATTTTAGTTTGGGTAGTTATATGAATTTTAGTTTGGGTACTTATATGAAACAACATAATTTTATTTACTGGTTAATGTTAAAATATTCAAGGAAGAATGTCAATTTTGTTAATCTTTATGTTTGGAATAGTATTTTGAAGTGAGTTTACAAGGATTTGAAGATAAAAAATATAAATCAACATAGATTCATTTTAATTTTAAATTTATCAAGTGTTAAGATGGATCAATTTCCTTTGTATACAAACATTTTCTTTAATGCAAAACTTGAGAAAATATTTGCATCTCATGGGAACAAATCCCACTTGATAATATAGATTTGGATTTAAGAACTAAATTTCAAGATAAAAAAATATAAATCAACATAGATCCATCTTAATGTTAAAATTATCAAAATGTAAAGAGAGATCAATTTCTTTTGTGTACAATCCTTTTATATAATGCAAAACTAGAGAAAATGTTTGCACCTCGAAGGACTAAATCCCCCTTAATATTATACATTTGGTGTTAATATAGATATATTCCAATTTATTTTATTATAATGATTATTATTATGTTTTAACTATTTTTGTAATTTTTAAATATGTTCATTTCTTTATTTTATATTAAATTATGGTAAACTATATTTTAATTTATCATTTTATAAATGTATCTTTTTAGTTATTTTATTATTATAATGGTTGTTTTTTAATTTTTCTCACTTTTTCAAACATTTAATTTATTAATTTAATATATATTTGTAAATTCATTTAATTACTCTTTGTGTAATAATATGAATGTACTTTAGGGGAGGCATCTGTGGGGGATCCTATTAGATCTTGATGGAAATAAATTGTTTTCTTATGAATGGGGAATGAGACAAGCAACAAATAACCAAGCATAGTGGTACATCCTTTTAGGAGGATTGGAGTTCATTATTTCTCTCATTAACTCTAAGATAATGATTCCCGGAGACTCTTTATGGGTGATATCTCAAGTTAGGAAATCGATTATCTCAGACAATGAGGATTTAGAGTATCTTTAGAAAAGGATTTGAGACAAGTTAAAGGATATTAGTGAGGTGAATATTTTCCAGATCCCAAGATGCAACAACTAGGAAGCGGATATGCTCGCTAACCAAGAAGTAGCTCTAGAGCATGGCTATTTTTTTAAAATTCCCCACTAAAGGAGATGGATCCCATAAATGATGGTGGAACCATGCACTAAAAATACTCCACATATAACGACATTTATGGAGGACACTTGGGAGGCATTTCACATTCTGGACATGTGGCACATAGGGCATTTAATTTCCCGCATGGGAGAAGCATCTTGAGCAATCCTCAAGACTTCCCTTCTAGTTATGAATTTATGACATTTGGGATATTGTTCTCTGGTAAATGATTGTAGTGGGATCTCTCGCTGCAAAGGATCCCACAAAGCAATATTTTGTGAACATTTTGGTATTGTGTAGTCCAAAAGGAATCGGAGGAAGTTAACCAGTAATGAATCTTAATTTCAATTACCAAGAATCTCATTCAAGCTTGTCATGTCTGCGTTTCCAGTGCGTAGAACAGTTGGTGGAGTTGCGGTTTATGGTCATAATTTTCTAGGTGTTGGATCCACGACAAAGTTTCTAGATTTTTGATCGCTATGGAGGATTCGGGTTGGAGCGTTTGGCTTGGCGAGATTTAGGGAGCCATCGGGGACCTTCATATTGTGACATACATAATCAATTCACAACTTGAGTGGGTTATAGTAGTCACCAAACAACTTACCAATCATATTGTTCAGATGTATGCTAAGTTCAATGACTTAGAAAGCGAGGTACATGAGTAGAGAGGTAGATAGAGAAGTTATTGATAGCCTTAGAGGTGCATCAATAAATTCTAATGAGAGGTCACTCATAAAATGCACCTTGTGAAAATTCAAAGGCCATGGAGGAAGATGTGGCGTAGTAGCTTAATATGGTCCCTATTAAAATCTCTAATTCCCCAGACAGGAAGAAGGATATGTGATTATGCACGAAACTTTTGGTGGATTAGGTTAGTTCTAGTTCTTTTATGCATTTTTTGTAAATTTGTTGAAAAAGTTTGTTAAGGTTTTTAGTACTTAGTAACATGTTAAAAACTCATAAAAAGTATAGTTTATCAATTAGATAGAAAATTTTGCAGAATAATCCTTCTATAATAAAAGCCTTTTTGTCTACTGATAAATTGTAAATTTGATTGCTTTGATCATCTTTTTTCAATTTAATACTATAATCATTTTGATTAAAATAATAATAATAATATGAATATACCATATTAAATTCATTAACTATAAACAAAGAACAAAAATCTTCATATTTATGTTTTTTCGAATTTGTTAATTTGCTTGGATATTATGGATTATAATATATCTAAAACAAAATTTAGATTAATTTCTTTATTTTCTATTTATTAAAACATATTATAAATTTTTTAATAATAAAATGTAGAATTAATTATTAATTTATTCCATTTTATGTTATATTTATATTTCTGAATTTATATATTTATATTTTAATAAAAAATAAAATAATCCATAATCGACCTCCCTAGTCGCTCTTCATTCTGTTAACATATAATCTCAACCATATAATATATTTACAAAGGACCCTAAGATTTAAGGTTCAAAGTGTTTCATGTCTCATAGTATATTGTACGGTCTATCTTTGCTTAACCTAACTAGGACTATATTGGTAATGATATATTGAAATCACATGATTATGATTTTATGTTGCATATAATATTTTTTTGGATAAAATTTAATTTTCTTCTTCGTCATACATATACAAATTTTATATCATATATATACACATTTTATATCTTAAATCAAGGTAGTAATACAATATAAGTTTGTCGTAGTTTTTTAATAAGGTTAATATATAACATAAGTTTATCGTAGTTTTTTAATAGGGTTAATATATAACATGATATTTGCATTGATTATGAACATGTTATATATTGGTTCAATTTATTTCACGACATCAACTATATTTAATATACACAAATTTTCGGTTGATATATGTTCTTCTTTAGTTTTGTGATGTTTTTAGATGAAGGAAAGATTATATTAAAGATTATATTATTTTAAGAGAAAAAATATATGGAGGAAGATAATCACATTGTATTTAAATTCCATATGTTACTAAATATGAATAATTGAAATAAAGTAGAAAGTTAAATATAATAAAATTATATAAATAAATTTATATATATATATAAGTTAGCTCAAAGATAAATAAATATGTAAATACCGTATCTAAATCTGCCACCTACATTTTTAATTAACATTAAGAATTAACACCTATTTACCTATCTTAAACTTCTACTTAGCAACACTCTAACACAGTATCAACTCTTTATTTATCCATTTATTTATATCAGCCGCCCTTAATGGAGAAATGATTCTTTTTGATACCTAAAAAATATCTAAATATTGCAAACTTAGCCTTTCCCAAAGGCTTGGTGAATACATCAACAACATTCTCATTTTTATTATAGTATAGCAAGTCAACTTCTTTTGATTGAATCTTTTATATTACAAAATGATATTGAATTTCAATGTCTTTTGTTTTGCATGATAAAATTCAATCAATTTTAATAATTTCATTGAGCGTTAATTATCACACTTGATAGGTATAGGTACCCCTTATCCAAATTGCATAGTAGGTAGCATTGCACAATGCTTTGTACTCAACTTTAGTACAGGACAAAGAAAAAATTTCTTACTTCTTGCTACTCCACTATAGAATATTGAAATATTTATGAGTTGACTAAGCATGTTCAGTAAGAAGGAAATATCAAGTCTTGTGGTGATTAAGTAGTTTAAGCTTACTAGCGGTTGCCTATACAAAGTGTCATTTACTTATTTTGTATTATCATCAATTAACACTCTATTGTAATAGAGTAGAGATTGGTTTATCTTAGATGATAAAATTTTAGTTATTGCTTTGTATAATTTGAGATGACTTGCAATCCCAAATGGGAAAGCATGTTTATGCAGAAGGAAGAAGTTAGGAGACCCAATGAATTTGGGGCTTCTTACATTAGACAAGTGGCATGGAATAAATGAGCCACCGTCCATACCAAAAATATGGGGTTACCAAGACAAGCCATAGGGAAAGCATACTAAACACTAAACACAACACAAGGAAAACACCGTGCAAAATGAAAAGAGAACTTGAAAAAAGGTGAAAAACAAGGTGATCAATAAAACTACAAGGGAGCGCTTGATAAAAAGACAACAAAATTCAAATAAGAAGAAGTATTGGTCATCACTTAATTTTTTTGAGATAACTTACAAACCCAAATTAGGAACTTTTCCTACAAACAAGAAAGAAGTCAAGAGAACAAACGATGAACACCATTCATACACCTACTAGAAAGATGGGGTTGTCGAGATAATCGGGGAGGAAAGAAGATAAAACACTAAACAAATTCCCATGTTTAAGAAAACATACTCACCCAAGATCCTTAGAGTGTTTCTAATAGCCACTAGTGAATTGGCATTCAAATATTCGAGAGGTAAGTTTGTTGTTCACAACAATTGAGATTAAAGATAACAATTACGTGATTCATATTCATATTCATATCTCCCATCATGCAATGTATATTGGCATTGCTCTTAATTATTGTCTAATTAAAGGACATATGTAATTCTTGTAAGTTATTTATGGTTATAGTTATAGAGATCATTGAATTATAAATTGAGTTCAAATTTATGGAAACAATGCATAAATTCATCTAAATATTTGTGTGCCGAACCATGCACACTACTATAACTTCTATATCAGTTTTAAGATAATATGTACTATACCACTTGGAAGTACATGTATCATCTTGTAGGAGTTGTACATGCCAAAAAAATAAAAAATAATTACAAATAATTTACTCATATTTATTAAATATTCATCAATTGTAAAATTATATGCATAATAATGAAACTATAAAAATATTTCATACACTAATCATGTCCAAGAAATAATCCTACACAAGAGCCTTTATCAACCTATAACATGCATGTAGTGAGACCATTAATGTAGTTCAACTAGACTAGAACCAAAATGGTCACGTTGAAATCAAAATACCATAAATTACCTATCCATCCAGTGCTCATTCTATGGCTAGAATCCAATCTATGCAAAGACACCTCTTTCTTAAGCCAAGGGATGGGTTGAATTAAACAATCATCACTTTGATTATACACAAAATTTTCACCTCTTCATTACTAATGTGGATTGAATAGTACTCTATGATCCTAGTCCTATATTCATATATATCAGATATAAGTAACCATGAACATAACACATATTTCATTAAATTTGGAATTATACAAGGGATCTAGAATTTAGAACTTCAACAAGATTGAGTTTTCGAAAAATGAAAAACCAAAAAATTACTTAATTCACTCATTTCAATCTTTATATTCACCATTTTTTTATAATATTATCAATATAAGCTATATAAAATCAAATTTATATAAAGTTGAAGCATATCTTCCGAATATTAATCTTAGATTCCTTACAATATATATAAAATCAATCTACATTATTATTACAATATTATCATTATCATTAATTTACCATTTTCAATCTATATATTCACCATTTTTTTTACAATATTATCATTATAAGCTATATAAAATCAAATTTATATTAATTTGAAGCATATCTTCCTATGCTTAAACTTAGATTCTTTACATTATTTTATTATTATAATTTGTAATTTGTATTAATATTTCTTTCCTATTAATTTATCTAATGGCATTATTTGTATGTTGAAAGTATTAACCATTTTATTTATAATTTGATAAAGCATATATTGTGCATGTGTTGAATTACCATATTAGTAAGAGATTGTCGCCATTTTAAAGTGACCTAGAAAGCTATTTAATGACATAACAGTCAATGTGTTTGTTACTATAACAAATTTATGTATTGGCATAATAACTTAGTAATTCTCAATCTTGATAATGGATGGCTAGAACATGGGGGGTTTTGCTCAACTTCAAGAGACAACGAGAACTGGAAATGTCTAGGAATTAGGTGAAACCTCTAATACCATGAAGACGTATTAGCTCCTGTAGTCATTGTAATATTGTACTTGTGGATGATGACACTACCCCTAATAATCTTTAGAATATTGACTAGAAAAATAATCAATAACATATCTACGAGCAACAACATCGAAAATTAGGTCGTACTCTATTTTATTTTCTTCCCTTTATATGTATTGTCTATTGTATGCCTGAGGACATTTTTGTCAAGTATATAGCACAATAGATACTTAGGCACTTCACTTTTTCCCTTCATTTTATGGGATTATTATGAGCCCACAAGTTTCTACATGTTTTGGACATTGTTAACTATCAATTATTACTTTGGATTATGTTGATTGGTTAAGCCTAGATTCCTTTTTATAATATAAATATAATCATCTAACATTTAAAGAAATATTCATTATTCAATACTACTATATATTATGATATGTGGTTGGCACTATTTTAGAGCCAACAAGAGAAAATATTGTATTGGATAAAGTCTAAGTATACCGATTAAGGTCAAAAAAAATTATTAATTAGAATATAAATTTTATGGTACAATTGGTTTTTTTTCAAATACATGAAGAAAGAGGGAAAACCCATTCTAGTTATTGCAAGTGTCCAACATTTATTTTTGAAATGTTTGAACATATTACATTGAAAAAACATTAACTAGCTACTCCCATAGTAAAGTTTTTATAGACAAAGTCTATAATATGTTGTATGTCCAGTATTTATTTTTGAAATCTTTGAACATATTACATTAAAAAACATTAATTAGCTATTCCCATAATAAAGTTTTTATGGACAGTCTATAATATGTTGCTTGTAAGTGCTTTACTGGACTACATTTGAAATCAATGAATTAGAATAGAAACATTGAAGTACATTTTTGTTTCTTACAAATACAAAATTGAAAACCCACTAAACTTATTAAAAGTGCATTTAACAATCAATTTTTTGTATAAGTATCTGTGTGTCATTTAACAATCAAAATCAAATTATTATGAATTTTTATTATGAATAACACTGCTGAATTCTGCAGTCTTTGGCAAGGATTAAATATTGCGCGTGATCAAGGAATTAGCAATTTAACAGTATTTGGGGACTCCAGGATTCTGATCAGAGCCCTCATAACCAAGAAGACCCCTCCGAATGTCAAACTGCGCCATATATTTCAAAGAATTTTTCAGGTGAGCAAACATTTCCAAAAAATCAGATTTTACCATGTGCTTCGGGTGCTGAATAAGCAAGCAGACATGGAAGCAAATAAAGGGGTCGAGCTGGCTCAAGGCATATTAAGCATAGATGGCTCGCGTCAGCGATGTGACATCCCATAGCTGCAGGGGATCCTGTATCTTCTCACAGCACGCTCTTTGGCTTCCCAAAACACGTTTTTCATGCGAATGCAGAGATTCCCTGCACCACAGCTCAGAGACAGGTCCTTGCGCCCTCGAAAGTCTCCCTGTATGCTCTTAAAGGAGCTCCTCCCTTGTCTCGAACTCATTCCTCTCTATCAGCGAGCTCTGCTAATAGGCTTAAGGTATCAAGCATTTGCCTCTGTCAAGTCCGAGCTCAGATTAAGGTTTGCGGTGTGCTCCTGAACTAGATGGCGTCGAACAGCTCTTCAAGCTCCGGATTCACAGTGGAAGAACGGATTGGAGCCCTAGAAACTGCCCTGGGGCGTCTGAGGGCAAAGCACAATGACCAGAAAGCAAAGTTAGAGGCGCTCTCCAAGGCAGGAGAGCAAACCTGGGACCTGTTGAACAAAGAACTCATGCAACTCCGGGCAGACTTCTCCGAACAAATGGATGATATGAAATATGAGACGCGAACTGGTTTCAAGGATGCTGCGAACACTCATGGCAACTTCGGCCATAGGATCGCAGCACTTGAAGCTGAAGTCACCACTCTGAAAGCTAAGCTGGAAAAATGAATATCGCTCCAGCAGTACAATACTCCTTTCTCCTCTGTTATAGCTAAATAATATCTGGCATTTGGGAGTAGTGGAGCCCTGCCAAGTTTTGGGCGATCTCTGTAAGCTCGATGTACTTCTATGGAGGTGTACTGTATCTGGGAACTCTATGTAATTAGCATTCGGTTGCTCAAGACCGGCACTAATACAATCTACCCCTATGTTACTGTCAAAAGAAAAAACAATCAAAAATCAAATTATTATGAACTTTTATTGGTAATTTTTATTGGAAACATTTTACAGATGTCAAAAGAAAATATTTTATAAGTCAAGGCGTGTTTTTTAATGATCAAAATAAATAATTTTGTTATGAATTGGAATAGAAACAAACTAGTACAGTTTAATTTATTTTATTATAATATATATTCATGAAGTGTTTGAATGTATTATATTGAAAAGAATACGAATTAGCTAGCCCAACATTATCGTTTTAATAGATCGTATCTAGAAGATGATGCTTTTAAATGTATTATTGAACTTGATTATCCAAGTTTGATGGAGTGAGAAGTTATGTCGATCTAGACAAAGCATTGGAATTTGTAATTTCCATGTTAGATATTGTTTGGTGTTTGAACGTATTACATTGAAAACAATGCTAATTAACTCCAATATAGTTTTAATATGCCAAATTGACTCCAGTATAGTTTTAATAGGCCAAAACTAGAAGATATTGATTTTAAGTGCATTATTGGACTTGATTATCCAAGTTATGGGAGAAGTTATGTTAATATAAACAAATCATTGAAAGTTTAATATTTCATGGTGTCATGTAATTTGCATGATGTATCGTCACATGAATACATTGCAATTTAAACAAAATTTTCATATTTGTACCAAATAATATAAAACTCCCCAAATAAATTTGAAGAAAATATTCAATATACAAGAAAAATTGAAAAATGTTTCTTCATGTATTAATTGGTCCTCCAAAGAACATAATTACGTCCATGAATCATCTCCACCTAATCTCATGTTATTCGTTCAAGTAGGTCAAGGACAGCATGTACACCATGTTTATTTATCTTGGCCTTCTTGCAATGTTCTTTCTTAGCCATCCATGCCCAAACTATGGTATCAATTGGAATAGATCCAAGCTCTATGTCATCAGGATTTGGTACCCAACATTCCTCTAATACTTTTCCATTGTATTTCCCTGAACCGGGCTTCCACCAATCAACTTTAACATGAAGAGTATCACTTTCATCATCTTGAAATATATTTGAGGTGGCTTTTGCCATCCAAATCATCTCCCCTTCTTCCTCGTTTCCTGATCTAACTAGCAACATCTTTCCTTTCTCAACATCATTAATAGGGTTGAATGTTGTCTTTGGCTTATTGCACTTGGGTCCAACATACACGGGTTCACCTGTCATAGTATCAAAATCCCCATCCATAATATTTGAGATTGCATGAAGCGCATTACGACCAACATCTGGAGTTTGCCTTGTCTTGGGCCAAAAATCCTCAGAAGATGAATCATGATCATTGTAATCTTCATATAAAGTATCAAGAACTCTTTCCCAATACTCTACCTTATTTTTCCATTATGGTGTAACAATTGGCAATTCCTCACCACCCATTGTGTCTTTCCACATTTTTATGTATGATGTTATTCCTTCTTTTAGTTCTTTTAAATAGATTTCATTCTCTTTGGGATGTAAGAAATATGGCTTCCCTATGGGCAGTTTAGATCGACCTTCATCGTCTGTATTCCATAACTCAACTGGTTCTGACCACTCAACATCTCTTATGGATTCTTTATATCTTAATACCGGAACATCATTGAGTACAAGAAATTGGAAGTACTGAACATTAAGATGTCCAACTAGTGCATTTTTTCCTTCCTTGATGTATCCATTAAGGAAGCTTTTGAAGTCATACACCTTATCAATCAGTTTAGGTGGAAACACTCTTTTTTCTTCAATTTTGCGATATGTATCCATCATCTCAGGTAGAGAATATATATCTTTACTTTTCAAGCTGGAAGACATTCTCCCATAGGTCCCGTCTATGTCTTCATGGGTGTGTCCCACGAGCAAGAACCCAACCTCAATAGTGATGAAGACACCAAGTGCAGTGAGAAGTGATAGAAACATGAAAAGATAACGGTTTTTATTATCACTTGCTGCATTATCCAATTGTAACAATAAATGTGGAGGAAGAGGTTTAAAATCGATATCTTGATTTTCTAATCTTCCATGAGATAAAAATTCATCCTTGTACACTCTACATTTTGAGTAAATAGAGGTGTCAAGTAATGCATTTGAAAGTGGGCTTCTTGAACTTCCACTCTCATAAAGAAGATCACCATACATATCAAGATGTGGGTCTTCAAGGTCCCTAAAGCACTTAGCAAGTGATGTAATGGTAAATTGTGATCCCATATGTACAAATGGTAGGGAGAAATGACCAAAACCTCCTGTCTTATGGCCATGTGTTAGCATACCTGTCAATGACAAACCCAAGTTTATTCCTACAATAGATTTTGATTTGACGCGTAGCCTTGGAATTGAAGTCTTTGTTTTATCCATTTTATCATGGATAATACTCAAATACTCCTTTGGAAACCTCTCTGACATGATTCTGTGGGAATAGTAGCAATGTCTTCCGCACATAACGATCTTGTTATGTTTGTTCAATCTAGCGCGTGCCGTTTCTTCCAACTCTTTTGTAGTTGCTGACTTCATTTGTGCTTTCAACACAATACATTCACCACATTTACTGAAGTTGGTGTTCTTTGAGAATGCCACGTCTCGAAAATGAGTGTTCCAAATCTTGCTCATTGTTGGTTGTGATATTAATGGACAATTGAGCTTTTCCAAACCCACATTGATCTCTTTTAACAAAGAGCTTTGTGTGTAAGTCGAAGGCAACAATCTTAGAGGAGAAGAAGTTCCATCAGCTTCGACTTGACGTGTTTGGTTTGGCGAAAAATCTGAATTGTCCATTACAATTTTATGCAGTATTTCTATGGCCGCCACAGTTTGTGCACATGCTTTACATCTATTGGTGTTACCATGAATGGATTCCATATGTCCTTGTTCAAAATTATGTTGGTAGCTATAGAAGGTGCTTTGAGGAATCTTATGTATCTTGTACCATGCTTTCTTACAAATAACATTACCATCAAATCTCATGTCCTTTACTTTTCTAGTAATAGGAGGTAGGCCATGGCCATGGCTCATTGACATGATAGTGTTTGAAACAAGTGAATTCAATACAAATTCCCTGATACCATTTTTCTCTTTGCATTCCATATCCCTTCTAGCATTTGCAATGGCATTCCTATCCACATGTTGAAGACAATCTTGTTTACAACATTCATCTGCAGCCAAAAGTCAGACTTCTTTTTCTCTTGTCATAGCTCGTTTAATCTTTTTATATGGCCTCGATGCATTAAGAACATTGACATCTTGATCTTTTTGATTATAAAGATCCCCATCCCATTGGTATAAAGGACTTGTATCCTCTATAACATCCCATATCAGCATTTCCATGGGTGGCTCTTTGTACTTTGTCTTGACCCTTAACATCTCACCTATGTTGTCCACCAATTTATGTATTGCCCATCTAACCAATACATGTATAGACTTATCCCCAATCTTGCATCTTTCACAATACCCATGTATCTCTTCCACAAAAACACCAAAGTTATCTTCACCTAGTGTTTCACCCACAACCATGTCATCCTCATGGACATTAACTATCATTCCTTTGGCAATGCACATAATTGTTCCTATGCATCCATGTGTAAGAGAAACCCTTGTACATGTGAATGCAGCCCTATCTTGTGGAATATTTATGGGTTGATCTTCACAATGAGGTTTCAAATCTATTTCTGGCCAAATCTCATAAGATTCTATTGCACCCCCTAGTGTTTCCTCAAATCCAGTTGGATGTGGTAAAGGAGCATCATTTTTTAACACCTTCTCAATTCTAACCACTATGCATCCTTTCTTTACAATCTTTCCATGAACCTTATTCCCAAGCTCTGTATTGAATATGGAGCCCTCACCCACCTTCACTCCATGTTGTAAAAGATCTACTTTGTCTCCAATAGAAAATGTTGAACAAACATTTGCACCTGTACACCAAACATAACAAACTTAGTATTTTCTCAAAAAAACATTCAATAAACTATGAATAATTCTTAACACATGCTTTGGTGTTTGATTTACCTATGGTGTGCCTCAAATCTGTAGTTCTCCATGGATGTGTGTCCCCTTCATCAACATATTCCACAATCAAATGTGGTTGAGTGACATCAATTATCAAAACCATAACATAACCTGCAACAACCCTTCCTCCACCATAATAAGTTCCAACTTCTGTAGATTCAACCTTTCCTAGCCCAATAACTTGACCATTAACCAGGAGGTCAACATAGTCCCCTTTTGTGAAAATTATACTTGCAGCCCTATCTTGTGGAATATTTCTGGGTTGATCTTCACAATGAGGTTTCAAATCTATTTTTGGCCAAATCTCATAAGATTCTATTGCACCCCCTAGTGTTTCCTCAAATCCAGTTGGATGTGGTAAAGGAGCATCATTTTTTAACACCTTCTCAATTCTAACCACTATGCATACTTTCTTTACAATCTTTCCATGAACCTTATTCCCAAGCTCTGTATTGAATATGGAGCCCTCACCCACCTTCACTCCATGTTGTAAAAGATCTACTTTGTCTCCAATAGAAAATGTTGAACAAACATTTGCACCTGTACACCAAACATAACAAACTTAGTATTTTCTCAAAAAAACATTCAATAAACTATGAATAATTCTTAACACATGCTTTGGTGTTTGATTTACCTATGGTGTGCCTCAAATCTGTAGTTCTCCATGGATGTGTGTCCCCTTCATCAACATATTCCACAATCAAATGTGGTTGAGTGACATCAATTATAAAAACCATAACATAACCTGCAACAACCCTTCCTCCGCCATAATAAGTTCCAACTTCTGTAGATTCAACCTTTCCTAGCCCAATAACTTGACCATTAACCAGGAGGTCAACATAGTCCCCTTTTGTGAAAATTATACTTGCAGCCCTATCTTGTGGAATATTTATGGGTTGATCTTCACAATGAGGTTTCAAATCTATTTCTGGCCAAATCTCATAAGATTCTATTGCACCCCCTAGTGTTTCCTCAAATCCAGTTGGATGTGGTAAAGGAGCATCATTTTTTAACACCACCTCAATTCTAACCACTATGCATCCTTTCTTTACAATCTTTCCATGAACCTTATTCCCAAGCTCTGTATTGAATATGGAGCCCTCACCCACCTTCACTCCATGTTGTAAAAGATCTACTTTGTCTCCAATAGAAAATGTTGAACAAACATTTGCACCTGTACACCAAACATAACAAACTTAGTATTTTCTCAAAAAAACATTCAATAAACTATGAATAATTCTTAACACATGCTTTGGTATTTGATTTACCTATGGTGTGCCTCAAATCTGTAGTTCTCCATGGATGTGTGTCCCATTCATCAACATATTCCACAGTCAAATGTGGTTGAGTGACAGCAATTATCAAAACCATAACATAACCTGCAACAACCCTTCCTCCACCATAATAAGTTCCAACTTCTGTAGATTCAACCTTTCCTAGCCCAATAACTTGACCATTAACCAGGAGGTCAACATAGTCCCCTTTTGTGAAAATTATACTTGCAGCCCTATCTTGTGGAATATTTATGGGTTGATCTTCACAATGAGGTTTCAAATCTATTTCTGGCCAAATCTCATAAGATTCTATTGCACCCCCTAGTGTTTCCTCAAATCCAGTTGGATGTGGTAAAGGAGCATAATTTTTTAACACCTTCTCAATTCTAACCACTATGCATCCTTTCTTTACAATCTTTCCATGAACCTTATTCCCAAGCTCTGTATTGAATATGGAGCCCTCACCCACCTTCACTCCATGTTGTAAAAGATCTACTTTGTCTCCAATAGAAAATGTTGAACAAACATTTGCACCTGTACACCAAACATAACAAACTTAGTATTTTCTCAAAAAAACATTCAATAAAGTATGAATAATTCTTAACACATGCTTTGGTATTTGATTTACCTATGGTGTGACTCAAATCTGTAGTCCTCCATGGATGTGTGTCCCCTTCAACATATTCCACAATCAAATGTTGTTGAGTGACATCAATTATCAAAACCATAACATAACCTGCAACAACCCTTCCTCCACCATAATAAGTTCCAACTTCTGTAGATTCAACCTTTCCTAGCCCAATAACTTGACCATTAACCAAGAGGTCAACATAGTCCCCTTTTGTGAAATTTATACTTGCAGCCCTATCTTGTGGAATATTTATGGGTTGATCTTCACAATGAGGTTTCAAATCTATTTCTGGCCAAATCTCATAAGATTCTATTGCACCCCCTAGTGTTTCCTCAAATCCAGTTGGATGTGGTAAAGGAGCATCATTTTCTAACACCTTCTCAATTCTAACCACTATGCATCCTTTCTTTACAATCTTTCCATGAACCTTATTCCCAAGCTCTGTATTGAATATGGAGCCCTCACCCATCTTCACTCCATGTTGTAAAAGATCTACTTTGTCTCCAATAGAAAATGTTGAACAAACATTTGCACCTGTACACCAAACATAACAAACTTAGTATTTTCTCAAAAAAACATTCAATAAACTATGAATAATTCTTAACACATGCTTTGGTGTTTGATTTACCTATGGTGTGCCTCAAATCTGTAGTCCTCCATGGATGTGTCTCCCCTTCATCAACATATTCCACAATCAAATGTGGTTGAGTGACATCAATTATCAAAACCATAACATAACCTGCAACAACCCTTCCTCCACCATAATAAGTTCCAACTTCTGTAGATTCAACCTTTCCTAGCCCAATAACTTGACCATTAACCAGGACGTCAACATAGTCCCCTTTTGTGAAAATTATACTTTCCATTGTCGCTCCTACAAATTCTGTAACACACAATTGAATTATAATTTGTAGTTAAGGTTAAACCATGTAAAGTGTGGTCTTATATTTTAGGAAAAACACAATCTACAAAAAAATAATGTACTTGTAATAGCTAAAAAGGGTATGGCATCATTTTGTTGTGCAAATTAAACCTTGTTCCCCACCATTTAGTCCCCACCGCCAAAAGGAACTTTACATATAAATTATGATGGAGCTACAAAGCGTAATCAAAACAAGATTGGTTATCAATGTATATAATCTTAATACAAACACAAAACTATTCTTAGAAAAACTTGTAAAAATGTCTAAAAATTTTCCATACTTAAGAACTTGTAATAGTATTGAAGGTAGTTATTAAGTAGGTTGGAATCCAGCCATGATCGATCATGCAAGTTTGTATAATCATGGAACTTGTAATAGTATTGAAGGTAGTTATTAAGTAGGTTGGAATCCAACCATGATTGATCATGCAAGTTTGTATAATCATGTCTCACTGAGATTTATTTTTTGTATCAATTGTTCAAAGTAAATTCAAATATCCTTGATTGGAGTCATCCCTATTTTAAGTACTCCCAAAAATAGTTATTTGGTGTCATCTAAACCTATATTGTAGATTAGTGAAGAATAACATCTATATGGAACTAGAGTCCTACAAAATACCAAGCCACTATTAGTATACTAATACATAATAGAAGTTTTTTGAATTATAAGCGACTCCTAGCTTAGCGACTACTAGCTTTCCTTCTAGCATAAGCATTTCCTTCTAGCATAAGCACACATGCTTATGCTAGAAGAAAAGCTAGCACTCATTAGCTTTCCAGAAGAAAAACCCTAGGCATGGTGATTGGTGGTTGCTAAGTTATACCTTGGTCTTCTGCCATGTACTCTATTTTGAAATAAGCACATGGCACAAAATCAAGAAATGCTAGAGACTCCTAGCATTCGTTCTAGCCTAAGCATTTCCTTATAGCATAAGCACACACATTTATGCTAAAATGAAAGCTAGTAGTCGCTAGCTTTCTAATAGATAAACCCTGGGCATGGTGATTGGTGGTTGCTAGCTTATACCTTGAGCTTTTCTTCTTGCATAAGCATGTGTTTATGATAGAAGGAAATTCTTATGCTATAAGGAAAGCTAGCAGTCGCCAGCTTTCTTTGATCTGTTGCCATGTTCTTATTTCAAAATAGAGCACATGACATGTGTGGTTATATGCCAGAAGGAAATGCTTATGCTAGCTTTCCTTGATCTTGTTCCGTGTTCTTCTTTCAAAATAGAGCACATGGCACAAGATAAAGGAAAGCTAGCGACTGCTATCTTTCTTTCTAGCATAAGCATTTCCTTCTAGCATAAGCACACATGCTTAGAAGGAAAGATAACAATTGCTAGCTTTCTAATAGAAAAACTCTAGCCATGAAGGACAGCTAGCAGTCGTTAGCTTTCCAATTGATAACATTGTCCGTGGTGATTGGTGGTTGCTAGCTTATACCTTTAGCTTGCGCCATCTGCTCTATTTTGAAATAAACACATGGCACAAGATCAAGGAAAGCTAGCGACTGCTAGCTTTCCTCCTAGCATAAGCATTTCCTTCTAGGATAATAACACATACTTATGCTAGAAGGAAAGCTAGCAGTCGCTAGCTTTCCAATACAAAAATCCTGTCCATGGTGATTGGTGGTTGCTAGATTATACTTTGAGCTTGTGTCATGTGCTCTATTTTGAAATAAGAACATGGCAACAGATCAAAGAAAGCTGGCGACTGCTAGCTTTCCTTGTAGCATAAGAATTTCCTTCTATCATAAACACACATGCTTATGCAGGAAGGAAAGCTAACAGTCGCTAGCTTTCCAATACAAAAACCCTGTCCATGGTGATTGGTGGTTGTTAGCTTATACCTTGAGCTTGTGCCATGTACTCTATTTTTAACGAATGCTACCTTTCCTTCTAGCAAATGCATTTCCTTTTAGCATGACACACATGCTTATGTTAGAAGGAAAGCTTGCAGTCGCTAGCTTTCCAATAGAAAAACCCTGGGCTTGGTGATTGGTGGTTGCTAGCTTATACTTTGAACTTGTATCATGTACTCTATTTTCAAATAAGCACATGGCACAAGATCAAGGAAAGCTAGCGACTGCTAGCTTTCCTTCTAGCATAAGCATTTCCTTCTAGGATAATAACACATACTTATGCTAGAAAGAAAGCAAGCAGTCACTAGCTTTCCAATAGAAAAATCTTGTCCATGGCGATTGGTGGTTGCTAGCTTATACCTTGAGCTTGTGCCATGCACTCTATTTTCAAATAAGCACATGGCACAAGATCAAGGAAAGCTAGCGACTACTAGCTTTCCTTCTAGCATAAGCATTTTCTTCTAGGATAAGAACACATATTTACGCTAGAAGGAAAGCTAACAGTCCAATAGAAAAATAATAAGAATCTCTTTAAGTTCACATTTCCTAAAGATTCATAATAGCCTATCCCATAGAGACCATCATTTAACTCGTTAGATGAATAAATTTTGGACATGTCAACATGAGAATAAGGTTCATGGAAAGATTGTAAAGAAAGGCTGACGCTGAGGCAAACAGGGCCGTGCTATCTCAAGTCCAAGAATTTTGTAACTTCAGATAGCGATAACTATGTAACCAAGCACCTAGTGGCTGTTTCACCGGTTATCAATTAAAACTACCCTATGTTTCAGTCTAAAAAAAAGAAAGGATGCATAGTGGTTAGAATTTAAAGCTTGTCATTTATAAACACTTATAAACACTATGCTCTGTATTGAATATGGAGCCCTCACCCACCTTCACTCCATGTTGTAAAAGATCTACTTTGTCTCCAATAGAAAATGTTGAACAAACATTTGCACGTGTACAAACATAACAAACTTAGTATTTTCTCAAAAAAACATTCAATAAACTATGAATAATTCTTAACACATGCTTTGGTGTTTGATTTACCTATGGTGTGCCTCAAATCTGTAGTCCTCCATGGATGTGTGTCCCCTTCATCAACATATTCCACAATCAAATGTGGTTGAGTGACATCAATTATCAAAACCATAACATAACCTGCAACAACCCTTCCTCCACCATAATAAGTTCCAACTTTTCTCCATTGTCAACTTTGGAGAAAATAGTGAATATTTAAATGATATAAAATGAGGCATAACCAGTATGAATCTCGAATTATTTCAGACATTCATTTAAATATAGAAGAAAAACATAATGGAAGATATAATAAAGGAAGTGAACATGCACATATAAAGATAAAGAAAAAACGGACTGTAAAGCTGATCAACACATGAATCTCTGGTCTCAAAAGATGGGTATTTTCACTGTACTGCTTTTATTTATCAAAAAATAGATCTCCATACATACACTGTCTCTCAAAAAATTTCCAACCCCCTCAACAATGACTCTCATTGTTCTTATACAAAATTTGGAAGAAGCTTGACATTACTGCTTCTTTTAACTAATAACTGAAAATATTTTAACTTAAAAGATAACTGTCTTTGAGCAATAGATAACTGTCTCCAAATAATATTACAAATTTAAAATAAAAGTATCTTTTTGCCACTTGGCAAAAATTTTGAATATCATCTTTTCGCCACTTGGCGAGAGTTTTGAAAGCCTCTATGAATGGACAGAATATCTTGTCCTTCCATATTTTTCCACATAAGTCCACTGGTCGGCCGCGGGTAAGTCATAGTTGGTCATTTCCTTCACCAAGACTCGCATTTCAACATGACCTGCATAAGAAACAGGAAGAAGGTTTCCACAGGTTGAGATTACCATATTTAAAATTTCAAAATCCTCTGATATTTTCTCCATTAAAATCCCTGTAAGCATATGATCAAGCTGGTGGAACTTTCTGTGATCCATCCTTATATCAAACAGCAATCTCTTATAATCATTCGGAGGAATTAATTCATTTTTTTCATTCCAAAAAGTAGGGAACCCTTTGTTTACTAATTTTTCAAATTGCTTTTTGAACTTTACTACTTCTTCCCGTATTTCTCCAGCTTTAGCTTCAACATTCTCAACATGCGAGTATTTACCCAAGATCCTTCTGGCCCATGTGATGACTGAAATTCTGTTCGTTATATTCATGGCTGTCAGGTCTGCTTCAGTTAGACTGTTTAAAAATGTTATTGCTTTCTGGGCTACGTCTTTTGGCTTTTTATTTAAGCTTTCCCTGACGGCTCTGCAACTTTCGAAGGCATCTTTGACCACCTTTTCTTTGAATCTTATGTAATCCAGATATGGTCTTAGTTTCTCAACTTCTTTTATAATTTGGTCCCACACCAGGTGTTTACAACCTTGCATAGCAGCTTGCCCTGTCACATGAGCTGCTAATCCTTTATTATTATTACTTAATTCCTGATTATTTGTTTGCAAGGTTTTTATTTCTTTATTTTTGATTTCATTCTCTTCTGTCAGCTTCTGTATTTCAACCTTCAATTCTTTGATTTCATTTTCCCTTAAGCTTACCTGGGACATAGCCTGTAAAATATCATCTACTCCCGTTTTATCTTCCTGTGTGTCTGTTTGTACTTGTTGCTGACCACTTCCTGCTAATCTTTTCCTCGCTTCTGCCAACTGTTCTTCTAAAATGATTTTCTCTTTTTCCCACCGATCTTTTTCATCAGAAAGCTTTAACATTTTAGCAGTAACATCATTGACTTCATTAGATAATTCTTCTTTTTCTTTTTCCAATATTGTCAATTCTGCTCCTTGGATGAGTACAGTGTCTGGAATTTTTAATTTTCGTCTCAACATCTGGATCGTATCGTCTTTCTCTTTGAGCAGTTTGGTTGCTGCATCTCCTTCTTTATTTATCAAATCTGCTTGCAATTTTTTAATCTGTTGCTGTCGAGACTTATTCTCTGCCTTCTCTTGTCTCAATTGATTGTTCAATTTATCCACTGAACTTTTCAACTTGTCTGCTCTTAATATGGCTCCCAAATAGTCTGAATATATGACTTCTCCAGTTTGTCTATGCAATAAAATTTTATCTGGGGCATTTATTTTAGACAAATCTAAATTCATTTCTGAAATCTTATTTTTTGTGACAACTGAAAATTTCAAGGTATTTTCCCTGATATTTCTGCTAGTAAATAAGCTTACATCAGTCCCAGATATACTTCTAACCTTCAGAAACAATTGACTGGTTTGTTTCGCGGACTCCTGTTTATTTCGACTATGCTCATCAAACACATCCATGATATTCTGGGGTCTATTTACATCACCCTCTACAGGGGTTTCTTCAATGTTGTACTCTTTAACTGTAACCTCTGGTATTTCTTTTTCAGCTGTTTTAGCCTCTTCTGAAATTGTTGTTAACTCTTGTGGTTCATTCATTTTCAATCTTTTACCTCTTTCTGTTTCTTCATCTTCAATGACCATTATGTCCTGTATGGGTCTTTTAGATCCAACCAATGCACTATCTATTTCGCTTTCTGTCCCTGTTGTTGTGTCAATCAATGCCATTTCTTTGTCGGATGCATCCGGAATGATTTCTTCATTATATTCTAGCCAATTGGCTCTGTCTGACATTCCTTCAACAATCTGATGGTTCAGGGCCTTGATACGATGCTCCGTTCTTCGTTTTGATATGATGTTTAACGGGTCATACTCCATAGCCGTATCTGACTCAAAATTCATATCCGTCAACAACTTCTCTATATACACTACAGCATTCTTATTCTTTACTATGAACGGACCAAATGTGAATGGGTATTTAATGTCTGTAGCTTGTCTGTGAACCAAAAAATTGTTATCTTCCACAATCAACTTTTGTCTTAAGAATTCCAAGGCAAAAACCCTTAAAGTAAGAAAAGCTGGTAACACATAGCATTTATGTATGAACCCATATAATCTGATTACTGTACTGTATTTCGACAAAAACCAGTCTCCTGTTGCGTATTCTGTACTCAATTGCATGGATGCCTGCATTTCCGGTAGTACTCTAGGCAGATTTTTTCCAAAAATCATTCTATAAATCTCTGAAAGCATGTAATTGGTGTAATTGAACATGTTATTTTCTATTAAAGTCGTGAAAATGATTTCTGGGAACTGCAACTCGTCTTGACTGGCTGTCATAATCATTTTCATCAAAAAGGCCCGAAACCTGAAATGTCTGAGAGTAGGAAAATTGACCATCTGGTCGTGAATCTTTTCTGTTAAAAATGCTTCAAAATTAAGTCGAGGGATTTGATTTTCACCAATCCCTGACTGGACTGTACTCATTTTGTACAATAAACTCAATTGAAACTCGGTTACATGCAAATCCGTATCCAAACCTAGAACTACGGCTAATAATGTCAAAACTAACTGGGTATTTTCATTAAAAAGATTGATATCTATAGGGTATGGGACCTCCGAAATGATGGTCTCTGGCTTGAGACACGATGACAAAAACATTTCCCTATCATTTTGAGAAACATGACGATAATTTTCAATAATGGAGACTTCAGAGAAAACCTCAGGGTCAAGGGTTTGGGAACAATCTACTTCTAGGGCTTTAATTAACTCTGCTGGCTTTAATTCGCAAATGACTTGGGTCTTTTGGCTGTTTAGAACGACTTTCTCTTCCCGGGAGTAATTTTCGACACACCATGATACGAATTCTGGGAAAGAAGGGATTTGGTCGGGGCAAAATGCTATCAAAGACGACTGGTGAACTCTGTGGGGGTCTGTCCCTTCCTTTAACAATTCACACAACCTATTTTTTATATCAGATATTGGAAACTTAATTAGGGTATCGTAGACGTCTTCGTCTCTATCCTCTAGGGCTTCTTTTGATTTAAAAACGTCTATATCGTGCACAGTCTCCATTTAAACGTTTCTTTAAACAAAATTATGTTTAAAAAAGTAGGACAGGTAACCCGACCCTACCTGTATGTACTCGCCTTTCGCCTTCTGTCGCAATCGCAGATCTCCACCAGTCTTCAGAGCTCTTCTGGATAGTGACACATGCAGAATGCCGTTATGTGGAGCCTATTTTGTTTTATATGACTTTTGAATTAACTTCCCTGCACCTTTATGAATGCGGTTCATATCTGACCATTGATCTCGAGACTTTGTTTTGGACCGTCAGATCTCGCCTCCCTTTATTCCATCTGGTGGTATCCGCGATCAAAACGCTGTTTTCTTTTCGGGTTTATTCTCTGCGCGGATCAGCCACCTGCTGACACCTGTTCGAGTGGTTTATTCTCCGCGACCGCTCTTCCTCATATCCAGTGTGCACCTTCCTAGATGCGGATGAAACAATGGCCGTTGATTTGACTAAGGTTTATATCGGCCCTCCGATTGCTACAAAGTATACGCCATGTGATATGACCCCGCCACGCTTGCTCTATCTGCCACGTATCAGGTCCCACCCTGCCACGTGTACTGACCCCACCGCGCTTCCATATTTGGTGGTTCCTCCCGGCGCTATGGTGGTTTCCTTTACCGCTATATTACATATGCGGAAGGATGAGGTTTGGACACGTGTCCCGGCGGTATTGAGTCCGCTACCGCCCACATCTATTTGCCGCCGATCACTTTGGCGATGCGGGAAGCAATATCGGCCGTTGATCGGGATTGTTGACATCTCCGCCACCGAAACTTGATCGGGGTTTAATCTTTTCACAAATTTGCTTTCGGACTTTGCATAAGTGGGTTTTTTCCTCTTGTTTTTGAATTGTCAACCTTTTCTTCAACCTCCTTTGTGATAATTTCTTCCTTTTTTGGACATTTTAGCAAACTTTTTGGATTTAGTCATTCTCAAACCTTAGTGTCAACACATAGAATGCCAATCTTTTCTCTTTACATGAGAATTAGCACCCATCTGCATTTCATAGTTCAATACATCTTCCATCCTCTCAAATTCCTGGTGTATTTTCTCTATATCTAAAAAAATTGGATTTCTCTTTTATGATGGTCTACCTCTATACCAAGCCGGTAGATGTTGCAAGTTTGTTGAATTGTAGCAACAAGGGAATGCAAATTGTAATTAATCTATACCTTAGTCTAATTAATTTTTGTCTAATAATTATGCTTTGATCATTACACCACTCTCAACTTTTGTACCTATTTTTGGCATTTCAAACTCCAAGCATTCCAATCTCCAACTAAGTATGACATGTCAGTTTCCTCGATATGCACTTGTCACATTGTCGTAAATGTTGGTGAATTAAAATTGGCATCTTGCCTCTCCCTGTTCATTCTTCCGTTGTGGAAGCCCATCCCCTGCATTTGCTTCTCAACCAAATATCTCACCCTTCTGCAGCGAGACCCCTGCATCTGCTGCTCGAGCAGGTTCTATTCTACTCCATGTTCTATTCTACTTTTGTTTTATAGTTGCATAGCATTTCCAATGCAAGGCAAACAACTACAAGTTACACACCAAATTGGCGATCAATCCTAAATCTCTCTATAAACTTAATAGGTAGGACTAAACTATTATGACCCGACACTAAACTTTTCCATCTAGTTCGATTGATCCATAATGTAACGTCCGGAGGGATCTCATGGTCAGTGAACCATAGATTTTAAATGGCTAATGTCCCATATATTTTAAACGGTTAATGCCGCATAGGTTTTATATGGGATTTCCATGAGAGGAAATAAAAATATTCTACTGTAAATGCCATCTTTTTGCAACTTATAATGTGTTAAACCATATCTTTATGGTTAATGCCTCATAGATTTAAAATCATATCTCAATAGATATTAGTGATTTAGCTAATTTGGTGCACATGGATCCTTTCACTCATGATTCATACAAAGAGGAAAGAACATAAGATTACAATTTCATGAAGATATTTCATGGATACAAGGCCAAAGTCATGAAGAATCAATTAAAGTGACAGCAAGATTTAGTATCATCTCCAAGATGCATTTCTCAACAAGATATATAAGTGTTATACACCTATATAGGTGAGAGGAAAAAACTAATAACAGAGGCCCATAACTCTGATGTTGGAGGCCATTTTGGTTTTGAGAAAACAAATAATAACTTGTAGATATGTGTCTTGTGCCAAATTCAGGAAGATGTAGATTGGTTCATTAGAGGATGCATACGCCATTGCTCTAGTAAGACCAACAATGGGAAGGAAGGTTTATATCAACATATACATATAAGTACTAGACCATGGGAGAACAATGCATTTTGTGGGAGGTTTTTCAAGAAGCATGTTACGGATTTTGTAAATAAAATAGCTTAATAAAATAGTGTATAAACCAATGTACACCAAATATGAGAGTGAAACATAAATCCTAAAGTTATAATAGAGATGAATTAAATAATAAATCCTTATATTTATTCTCCATTATTTCTGGATTCATTGTGTTAAGGAGGGTTTTATCGATGTTTCATACCTACGATACGCAATCCATATTCTTACCTATCATGAAGATGGACTACATATCATAGGTCCGAAACATCAATAAACCCCTCCTTAACACAATGAATCCAAAAATCATGGAGAATAAACAAGCACACTGTGAAATCCTGAGAGAGAAAAATCATTATATTCATTAAGAGAATCCTTAATTATAATGATTGTAACTACATCTCTCTATATAATATTCCCTATCTCTCCATATCCCCAATTGTACTTGTGGGTCCCCTATTAGGGTTATCCCTATTAAATATTCATGTAACCACATTACCTATATATTCAACCCCATATATACATCCCATGGAGTTATAACATATCACCCCATAAAAAGGATTTGTCATCAAATGTTTGTAGCTAAGGCTTTTATATGTGATGAAACCTAATAATAATAATGGTTATTTATATTTGTTCTCTCTTGCTACTACTATTGATTATCCATCCATCTATATTTAATTTTTTTTTGTCAATTCTTCATGGCTTCCTTTCCTTTGATTGCATGTGCATTATTATAGCTTCTCCAATTTGTTATAGTTTTTGTTCTTTGATAACATCACATTAAATAATGGTCCCTTTTTGCCTCATTATATGAACCATTGATTATTTCATTTTCATCCTTTGTAATGTTGACACTTATTGTATTTTTTCCGATATTTCATTGTAAAGAGGTATCAATATGGTTCCACCATTAATGGTGCTTCGTAAATTTTGATGCCCTTATCACCCCCTCTCCTTTTTGGTACAATGACATGCTCCAACTATTATAATTATTGACCTTCAATTGCTTCTACTTTTGAGATAATAAGATCATATTTTTCCTTCATATTCTGAAGATGATGTTCAAATTCAACAATTATTTTATGGTGACCTTCTTATACCTTCTCATCCTTCTCCTTTTGTACTAAAATTATGGTTGATGTTATCCATCATTCTATCCTTCTTCGATTATAAATTGAACTTTTAATTTGACATATATTCAAAATTTAGGGTTTCTTCAACGTTCTTGCCAACATAATATTCAAGTGTTTAGGTAGTTTATTCATCTATAATCTTTCAAAATACTAACTAATGACATAGACCATATCCTTAGTCATATTATATGATTCCTAAGAGTGATCTCCCCGCAAAGTGATATTCTTAGCACGCACTATAGCAATGTAAGATAATCGAAGAGTTTATGGAAGCATGGGTATAGGCGAAAATAAGGGACTTCCTATATACCCAAAGGCACATGGAAGATTAAATCTCTAAGCATATTTTATGTAATGTGGTACTAATTGCTAGATACCAACATAGGTTCACTAGGGAGCCCAACCAAGTGACTCAAATTTCCTACATGTATGTTTCCTAGTACTGATTTTTTCCCAGTAAATATCATATATTTGTGTTTAAAGATGCTTGAACATGTTTCTAGCTTTAAAAAAATATGTAAAAATTGGACATGTGCTAGCATTGGAAATGTAACAACCCAAACAAAAGGAATGCAGAAATTTTAAAACTTTTATTTCCTTTTCTTCAACAGGAGTTTGGCATAGGAGACAAGGGTGACAACTAAACCCTTAAAGTACATATGGACTCTAAGATTCAACAAGAAAATGTGAGAGGCAGGCGTCGAGCAGAAAAGAGTTGTCACATAAATGAGCGATCGCTCAAGGGAGTTAACCAAACTGTTTTTCTCCGCTAGGGTCAACCTTCAAATATTATGAAAATTATTATGAAGATTCTACCACAAGATCTACGATCGAGAACCGAGGGGGTATTAATTCCCAACTATATCGCACCATCACCATAATAGACTGATTGTTTTCTGCCCAAAACACATCACTCAACTGCTGCATCACAACCCAAAAATAATGGGCGGATCTCACAAGGAAGAACATGGAAACGTTGAGTTGACAAGTAGGGAAACATTCCAAAAAGTTATTGAGGGTTCTTGTCTTTCACTTAACAGTAAGTTCACGAAATTTAACAGTTATTTGCAGACCATGACCATCTGCACATCGCATGCACTCCACAAACGTATTACACAGGCCTTAATACCACAATTCACTTGGTACTTAACACACAATCACTTCAAATATATAAAATAATCGACTTAACCCTCCAACCTTTAAATCGAGGTCCCTGACACATTTCACAATCTTTTGATAGATCGGTCTAGGGCTCGCTTCCTGCATTTCACATACTTACTTAGGCGAACGAAAGGATTGAACACATATAACAATTCTTGATTGTAACCATATCCGAGAGCATTAACATGATCATACACAAAGAATTACACTGAATAATAAAATTTGAATGAATTCATGTGCTAGCTAGAGTTAATATATAAGGGAAAGCAGGATGGCAAAGTGCGCAGGTATTTCCCATGAGATGTTGCAGTTGTTTCTATGAACATTCCACGCACTAAACCCGACTAGACCAGAAATTGGATAGTATTTGGTTTAGGGAATGAAATTTTGTTAAGAAAATGCCAGAGAATTTGATGAGACAAGAATGCCTTGTAGCACTAGGAGATAGGATGACATGGCAGAGAGATGTACCTGGAACTAATGTGGTGCTGTCAGGATGATTCATGGAGATGGATGAAACACCGAATGAAATGCTGCTGGCCACCCACGCTCGTGAAGGTTATTTCGGCCTGCCAACTCCTGTAAAAAATTCATTACACATATCTTGAGAGCTGGAGATACCAAGAGAAGCAATTTATGGAAATAACAACAAATAATGCATACGCTGAGGCTATTTAGTTTATATACCAGTTGGTGCAAGGAGGAAATGTGCCCTAAGCAGGCATAGACTGGATCTCGTAGTTGAGCATGTGCCTTGTAGGATGTGTGACAACTGTTTGGCAGTGCTAGATTATGAGAATATATAGCAAATATTTCCAGACAATGCTCGCCCCAAAAATCTTATGAACTGTTGCAAAATGCTCACCGCCTTCATCATAGCCTTAGTATGGAGAGAACAACATCCTTTCACCCATTTCCTTCTAGGAAACTTGCAAGCCCTGAAGGCGCTCCTCCAATGCACAAGATTTGAACTACTGAGTCCCGACGGTGAGTTTTCTGAGGTATCCTTGATGGATCTTCTGCCATGGCGAAGAATGGAGGAAATTGGTGAGGAACCGTCCTTTGGTAACTTTCGTGGAGCGCGGGCATTTGAGTTTTGAAATTCAAATTCGCTTTTTTGAACACCGTGTCTGAACATTGAAGGGACAGGATATATATATTATGCATTATAGGAATGGACTTGGTATATGACATACATTAGATTCTTAATAAATTTGTGGTCAAAATAGGTTATTTTGATATAAGATTATTTTATTTTTTATATATTTATTTCTTCTTCGAATATAGGATCAAAATAAGATTGAGTTACAAATTTTTTAATTGAACTAGCTCAGACTTTAGAGTGCTAACAATATATTAAATGAACTAAATCTGTGAAGTTGGTTATTATTACAGCAAACTAAAGAGTTGATGGGCATAATTCTATGAAATCATATTTATGCAGACTAAGTACAATGCTTCGAAAGATATAAGTTGAAAATAGAAAAGCACTACAAACATAAAAGTTGAAACAATTTTAGAGGGCATACAAAACCAAATTATAATAAGGGAATTTCTCTACTCATTTTCATTACTCAAACATAACAATATATATACACATTTACAACATTTGCCTTGCCACTATGTTTGAGGTCCATGGTAGACTCTCTCAATTGCCATGTCTCAAGACCATCTAGCTAGCCCCTCTCAAATGACTACTCGTGGTGCAGCTTCCCCTACGCTTCATCCATCTTCAACTACTCTTTAACTTCCATATGACTACTTCAGCACATATTTGTCGCTTCAACTTCCACATTGATATTTCATCTTCCCTTAGTGCACTTCATATGTCATGCACAGTTACCCCATGCTCATCATGTGCACTCATTGTCATGCACATATTTGCTCACATGCACTTGACTCATAGTTGGAATAACTAACTTGCATCCTCCTTGGATGCACATTCCACTTGAGCACACCCCTCAAAGTATCGCATGTTTTTTTTTGTTAATCCATGATCGACATTATGTTATTTTCTCTTGCCGTACCACATTATATCTTCTATGTTTTCTTTTGTATCAAACTTGCTTGTGTAACACTAGCATGTACCAAGTACTGGTACATGCTAAGTACTGTACTTCCTTGAAGCCTGTACCAAGTCGCTTAAGTAGTCCTAGTCCCCTTGTTGTTACAACTATGTTTGAAATTCATGCAGGCAAGCATTCTTTGACATTGGTGTTCGTGGAAACAAAAAAGGGATCTGATTCATTGGAATACTGGTTGTGTTCCAATAGGTTTCCACTGTTCCAGCAACCAGTATTCATGGAGACAGAAGCCAAAGGAGCGTGAGAAAACGACTTCAAGCATACAGCTATTGACTCATCAACCGTGCGAGCTCCATCGACCATTCAACCAATGTTACATAATGATGTGCGGGCTCCATCGACCATTCAACCAATGTTACATAACAATGTGCGGGCTCCATCGACCATAACAATGTGCAAGCTCGACTCTTTGGATGGTTTAGGGGTGAAACAAACTGAGGGTTTTCATCAAGTGGAATTTAAGCTTATGGAATCAGGGATAGTTTTCTCACTCATATTTTGTCAAACTTTTCAAGGATGAATTGCTTGTACAGAAAGAATAAGCAGTAAGGGTAGGGGGGGTTTACTATATCCAAGTGTATGGCATGATAAAAAAAAAACCTGTAAAGGAGAAATATTAGACATGGTATGATAAAACATACCTTATAAGGACTCCGTCCAAATTGTAGTTCTATAGACATCATTAAAGAGTAACAACACTTGGATCAGTGGCCTTTAGCTCAAAATTTCAGGTGGGGCCCCACATCACATAACTTGGGGAGTTGTTGAGGGATCAATAGATTATTACATACACCAAAGGAGAAGCTCGAACTAGGCATAAAATTACTTGTGGAAGGTATTCCAAGACTAGGAAAACGTAGGGTTGGAATGTGTTTGCTAATAGATGGCATTAAGAATGAAGAGACATTGGAAACATGTGGCATATGGGTAGAAGAAATGATTTTGATAACTAAATATACATAAGAAGCATTCATGTTTCCTCAAAAGACACTAGGTGTAGTGGAAGTACATCCCATGCTTGTTAGATTAACCATAATTTGGTTCTAGACATATTATGTTTTACATTTTGAACAAATTTAAAGGGATCTATGGGAAAAGGTACATCTAGTTGTATCAAGACATGATCGTCAGGTTGGGTCAAGGGAGGATTATAATGGGTCAGTGTCTAAATGTCAATAACTTCAATTTTAGGTGTCCCTAAATATTCGGTTAAGTTTGTATTTGTATCAGGTGGATACACAGTATGATCAGGTGGATCATGTATGATGATATGTATCAGGTAGATACTTGGTATGCATCAGGTAGATGCATTGTATGAATTGTGAAGTATGTTGAACTTGTGATATTCATTGACATTGATTGGTATATTGAATTACGCCTTTTATATTACTTATTTGTCTTTATTATCCATTGTTGACTCCATGCAAGGCACTAATATTATCCATAATGATTGTAGAATGGTATTTCCAGGTGTGTTGGTGCTTACAGGTGTTATTCCTCCATTAGGGACTCTCCCATGGGTTTAGGACTTAACCAAAGAAGATGAGGAGTTAGGTTATGGTGACATTGGACCTATGTCCTCCCCACTTACTGTAACTAGCCCCTTGGTCCACACAGCCTAGGTGTTCTAGGGATGATAGTTTGTATAATAACAGGGAGGAGGAGAGGGGTTAAAGAGAGAGAGGGAGAGAGTGTGGGAGTTATAAAGGAGGGGGGTTAAAGATAATCAGAGAGAGAGATGGGGTTAGAGAGAGAGTGGGGGGGGTGGGGTAGAGAGGTGGTTTGTTATGGAAAAGGGGATAGAAAGGGGGATGAGAGGGAGGGAGGTAGCATGGGAGGCATAGATTAGCAAAGGGATAGATCTAATGAGTATGGTGGGAAGTATGGAGGAGGGGATTTTTGGAGGGACCGTGAGGTTAAACCAGGCATCTAGCCCCCATATCCATTCATTAAACAAGCATTCAAATGAAAATGAAAATATATATATACAAGTATATGTTTATACAATGGAAACACAACGGAAGTTAACTAAATGCTGTTGATATCTATCATACATTCAAGACTCTATAACAGCCAATTAAAGACCTTTGCAGATTTATAAAAGATCATATGGAATTGCATAAACTCGTAAAAACATAGCGGAAGTAAATTCATTTACACCATCACCCTACATTCAGATATCCATCAATTAAATCTTTGCAAGAATATACAGGAGAATACTTATCTCAATAAGGCAGTCCCAAGCAACTGGCTATGCAACTGCAACGTTCCACCCAACCATAGGCCAGTGTGCTCCTCAATCTCTCAGCACGACTGCCACCCTTGAGCTGGGCATGATCTCTACAAGGAACCAAGGAACAGCAGACTCACACATAGCCAAGCATACACCAAGATGAGCCAAGCCAATCTGTAATTGGGTTTATCAGGCTGCTAGGACATGGGAGGGAAGATTTGCTAAGCTAGTGAGCTCCAGCACAGAGCCAGGGATAACCTTGCAAGATCTATCTAGCTTGGCACCCACAATACCTACACACCCAGCACAAGGAAGTATTCTCTTCACTGTTGTACAGTCCCTCAAGCCATACGCAGTAGATCGACGATGTGATAATTTGCCATAACATTCTCCAATGATTGTTTATGTTTAGATATATGCAAATGCCTAAAGTACTCAAATGCATTTCTAAGTAATGCTCTAGGTGCAAACTTATATGTTTTTATGCAGTTAAGTTTAATAAGCATTTTCACTAGGAGCAAGCGGATCAGTGCTTATCTGCTCAAGCGTGGTATTCCGTCAGAAGTCGACATCGTCGTCGCTCTCCCTGTGTGTGATTTACCCGTACTCTACGACCCTTCATATTCCTTTGTGTGTCCGTCGGTGAACCGTTTCACCTGTCGCTACACACATTTCTCACAAACGTAAATCATAGGGTTATTTTATTAATGTTTCAAATAGTGAGGTCACTCAGCAGGTGCCCTCAATGTCTACAGTAGTCTAGGGGCACTACATACACCCCCTCTTAAATAGAACTTCATCCTGAAGTTAATTTTTGTTCTTGTACTTTCGACACTAAACTTTATCTTAATTTCCTATTATCATCTTCTTTCCATTCCCTTCTATTTTTCTCCAACAATCATGGCCATATTAAGCACAAGTGGTTCTAATCATTATTATTATTATTTTTTTTTTCCAACATGGTTCCAATACATTCTCAGGAACTCAATCATAATTGTGTATAATATCAATTCGATAGTACATTCAATAATTGTCGGTCCCAACTAGATTTTCGATAACACTTATTCTTGTCATTAGTATCATCATGTTCAGCTCCATGAGCTTATCATGTATTTCCCTTATCTCTTCGTTTATGTTATCATAAGACCACTTCGACAGATTCATCAAGTCTCACAAAGTGTCTTCTTAACCCCATCAAGTTCCATCTCGAGGGCTAGTTGTCATTTTATCATGTTTGATTATGACCTAAGGTTATCTTCATTGCGTTCTATTTATTATGCTAATCGTCTCCATACTTCTTTTTACGAAACATTGCCTTCATTTGACCATTTCGATACCATGGTTAAATTTCAAGTTCGTAGTCATGAGTTTTCATAAATGGTTTTGTCGTAATGCAAAATGCATGTCGTTGAGTTCAGCTCATCATACCAATCACATTGATATCTCGTTTTTAAATTTTAAGTTGGTTTCTCTTCCTCGACAATCCGTCAAAGTCTCGTCAATCTGAGCATCTTGGTGTCTTATCATTTAAAATTGATCAATTTTTCGTCATTCAGCAAATCCACCGATTATATCCGTCCACTTGTTTTCTCATCATGGCTATGTAGAAAAAGGTTTAAAATATCGTTGGTCTTTGTTCCAATGTAATACCCCAATTTTGACCCTTAGGAAATATTGGCTTTCATGTAAATATTGTATACATGTAATGTATGTTTTCCTAGCGTGGAGCTCAAGGCCAAGGCCCCGCTAGTATATGTTCAGATTTTATTTAAAATGGGCAAGTATTTGATATGTTATTACCCATGTGCTATTAAGCCATGGGATATTGTGAATTGATGTAAATATTTGATATTGCAATAAAATACCAAAACTGGCTATGGGAGCAACGAATGAGAAGGGGCCATGTGTATCCACTAGGGAGTGGTGAGGGGGTTGTGGGGATGAATCATATGCTGCCAAATGTCATTGTGAGAACCCATTTGACTTTCCTTGCTGACATTTAATTTTGCTGTAAGGAAGTTGTTGAAGAATTCAGTCCATGGCTTCAATGGAGCATGGGCAACCCATAAATTCGTATGGCAGGTATGGGCTCTATTTTTCTTGTACCACAAGTCACTCTACCTCATGGGAGTTGCTTCTTCCTCATCCCCATTCCATTGTGAAAGTTACCAGCACCATTTTCCATCCAAAAACAAATGCCCAGCAGTGAGAAAAACCAGAAATCGTGACTTTGCAGGAACCCACGTTTTGAAGAGCCATCAACACCCAAAATTGGTATTTGACAGTGAAATCCGATGGGGGATCCATAGATACGAACCTTGGGGCGAAATTGAGAGCATTAGCTACCCCGACATCCATTGGAAAACCCAGTTTTTTACAGCCTGGAAATGAAGTGACAGGAATTGAGTTATTGAATAACAGAACTGTGAGAAATCCAAGTGTGAATGACTGAGCAGAGGTTGGGTTTGCTTGATAAACGCAGTGAAGGCTAGGATCTCAAGGATTAGCAGCTGGACCTTTCTATGCCCATCCTGAAGAGCACTAGAGGGAAGAGTTGCCTGAGGGACTGTGTAGCAGAGAAGGGGATCTTCCTTGTGTTGGATGTGGTAGGTAATGTGGGTGCCTGACTGTTGAGTTCACTTGAGATGCCTGTAGCTCTGTGGTTGAGCTCACTGGCTTAGCGTTACCCTCCTCTATCTTCTTGAATGCTTGATAAACCCAACGGTGTGTTGGCTTAGCATAGATGATGACCGAAACCATGGCTGTGAGTGAGCCCAACTAGTTACTCCTTAGTGGATACATAACCCAGCTCGGGGGTGATCTCTCAGCTAAAAGAATACAAGCTGGACAGAGATCTATGGTTGGGTGGAACGTTGCTCTCACATAGCTAGTTGTTTGGACAGCTTCATCTTCAAGATAAGTGTTCTATGTATTATAAATTATTTGCATTTTGTGTTCTGCAATATGTTAAATTGTCCATGTTTAAGGAAATGAATTGATTATCCTAATTTGGAATCTATGCATGGCATTGGAACGAGATTGAGTCTCTATATGCTGAATCATCCTCTGCTATGATATATATATATAAATATATATATATATATATATATATATATATGTTAGGCATTACTGTTTGTGTGCTTGCTAGTATGTTATTCCACTGTGTTTATTTGAAGTATGAATCTGCACACAAGAAGTTTTAATAATCCATGCTTTTCTTAGCAATAAATGAGGCTAAGTTTGTCAATACGCCCGGTATTTGGTTAACGTTTCCTTCCTGGAACGAAATTGATGGAAGGGGACATTACATCCAAGTTTCTCCGAGTAGATTTTTCTTAAAATACAATTTTACGTTATTGATACCATCTCTATTCGACAATTTAATGCTCGTAGTTAGTGAATGATTTTTTTTTTTTCTTCTTCTTCTTCTTTTTGTTTTTTTTTATACTATAAGTGTCTACTCCTAAGTTATAGTTCTTTGGCTTTCCAAAGCATTTGTTCTGGAACAATTATTCCATATGTGAATTGGCAAGGATCTCTATCATAGTTGAAATATATCTTAAATAAGTAACACTTGCAAACGGAAACCCTAAGGGTACAATTTGACAAAAAGGAAGGCTATGTCTTTAATCTTACAACCTACAATCCCCTAAGTGAACTGTGAAATATAGGCATGTGTTAACTTTTCATCTAGTTCATTTTATAACATCAAGAAAAATATCATACCAGTATCTTATCTTTCAACCAGTTCATATTATCATATAAACGTAGTATAAATATAATAATACATTAGCCTTTCATAGTATCCCATAAAATAATTATGAACTATAAACAAGGCATTAACCTTTCCTTTACATCTTGCTATCCCATTAACGAAATATGAAATATGGTGATGCATTATCCTAAATTTACCTAATTCATTTCATCACATAAACGTAATATAAAATATAATATAATAATACATTTAACTTTTCAAATTACATAAGAAAGTACAAAATATAGACAAAATATTAATCTTTCTTCTACTTCCAGTTATCCCCAAAAAAAAATGTAATATCACACTACTTTATACTATCATGCATAAATAAAAAATATTACAATATCTTTCAACTAAATCTTATAATTATAATAAGGTATTATAAAATATAATAATACATTAACTTTTCATCCATGCCATAAAGAAATATGAAATAAGAACATGCCATAAAGGAATATGAAATAAGAACATACCATACATTATCATCCATTTCATGTCATTGCATAAATGAGAAATATTGCAATATCATTCAACTAGTTTTTATAATTATAATAATGTATTATAATTATTGACGTAGTACCACACGAAGCGCCATGTAGTCCCATCGAAAACGTGCAGCTTGATCATGAGCCAGCTACAGCCATATCCTGGAGATCTCATCGTACACAGTCTCGCTCCCGCCATATTCTCAAGGTTCAACGCCCACCTACCTGCATTCAATGCCCATCTACCTGCATTCAAGGCAGCGCAGTCCATTGCAAAATGCCAAGAGACCTGGTCCTCATTCTCGTCCTGCAAATTCCTATAGCTGGAGCTGCTGAAACATTATTCTTGTCCTCTGCAAATTAGAACCTGAATCCTATTGCGAGCAGCTGGAGCGGCTGAATCGTCCTCCTGTAAATTAGAACTTCAGGTACTCCTCGTCCTACAAATTCCTATCATTCTCGTCCATTTAGTTTAGTATCTGGATTTTGTACAAGGCCCATGGGGTATGGGTATTTTTGTGCCTTCTTCAAGTTATAAGAGGTTGCATATTTCAGTTACTGGAGATATCTGCGAGTCTGTTGTATGCTTGAAAATCTTGATCTGAACATTCCCATATAAATTTCGTAGCAACGTTTAAATTTGTAGTTTGTATGTTCTTATTTCAAACTTTATCAGTTTTTAGAGGTTTGTACTGGACCGTTCTTATACTTTGTAGTGCAACTTATAACGTAGCATGGATTTATATTTAGTGTACCTGACTATTGCTCAAGGGACGCTCCCTCCAGTCACTCATCCTAGTACTTTTTTTTAAAGCACTTCCCAGCACAGTCTTTGCAAGGTCGGAAAGCCCCCCTGGAACAGATGGAAAAACCTTTTGAAGGTCTAATTTAGGCGCTTCACAGTAGCGAAAACACTCCAGCTCTCCATAGGAATCAGAAAGACGCTTCAGGTCAGAGTGCAAAGCATACCCTAACTTCAAAATGCTAGTTGAATGATATTTAAGGCACAAGTCCAGTGCACCTGGTTCTTTGTTAAATAAATTCACCATCTCAAATATAAAAACCTTTTTTGCAGTAGCAATCTCTGATATTGAAACCTACAGAATTGAAGGTAATTCAAGGTTCCAAAAAAATAAAAGACAAATCATCCTTGGTTAATCGAGACGATGGAAGGGATGATTTTCCATAACTTGATTGCAATTATCTTTTTGAGGATCTTGTATTAAACGTTGTAGAGGGAGATGGGCCTAAATCTATCTACAGATGTCTATATTAACGTCGTTTTCCATGAAACCGTTTTCCTGTATCACCCATTTGAATTTTGAATTTTGAAATTTTTTGTTCCTCCTTACTACCAGATACAAGTGACATTGCCGCTTCCCACCCTCATTTGAGTTCGAACATATTCATAGATAGGAGCACACGATATTTTTTTGTCACTGGCCTGGTGAATCTTTACCGCCAACCTTTACAGGTTTTGTAAATGGGAGTAAAATGGTACTAGTGTAGTGTTCTTCCGTAAAAATATATTAAGAAAGGGTTCACTCAGGTGTAGAACTATAGACTTTTGATTATTCTGCCAACTCAATGCAAGTTTTGGTTACAACTCTTTTGACATTAACATGGTTGGAAACTTTTAATGTCAAAAATAAAAATGTCTTTTATTTTTAGATAATTTATTTTTTATTTATCAAATTTAAAAAATGTAGATGTTATAAATAATTGTGAAAACTTCAATTTTATAATACCATGAATCTGGGTTTTTGACAAATGGTACTGACATGATAACCTGATAGTAATTTCACAATTGCATTTAATATAGGCCGTTATTAGGTTTTCTTAATATAGACCGTTATATATGATAACCTCTTCTCAATTGAAATATATACTTATTGTTGTGCTCCAAACTAACTTTATATGAGTCGATTGAATTGTAAAAGTTTGTAACTTCATATGAGTAGGCTGATTTGTAAAAGAAATATATACTTATTCTTGTGTTCCAAACTAACGGCATATGACTGGGTTGAATTGTAAAAGTTTGTAACTCCATATGAGTAGGCTGAATTGTAAAATGAAAATACAATTTCAACGATCATGAAATGCAATGAACCAAGAATTGAAAAATTAAAGATATTGTAATTTTTTATGAGAAATTGTAATGTGACCATCCAAAAATTATTATATAATTACACCTACATGTTTTTTGAATTTTTTGAATTTAATTTTATGTAGGATGTTAAATATAATAAATACTAAGACAATTTGATTAAATACATAGATTTATAAAACCCTAGATCTTCACCAAACCACTTAAACCACTCTTTATTATTTATTTATTTATTTCTTTTCCAAAATTTTAAATATTTATATATATTAAATTTAAATATTTTAAATTTCTCCCTTAAATATAAATTATAATTTAAATTTTATCTATGCTAATTTAAATATAACTTCACCAACCACTTCAACCTTACTATAATTGACCTTAAAACTTTAAATCTATGAAGAACTTTTAAATTGAAAGTTCGTGAGTAACTTTATATTTTTAAATATTAACTTTTAATTTTTTAAGAAACCTAGGTTATAACATTATATGGAATCTAATTAAATTTAAATAAAATAATACTAGCGCTATATAATTATACACGAAATTTAAATAAAAATATATATGAAATTTAATTAAATATAAATAAAATAACACTAGCATTATATAATTATATAAGAAATTTTGCCGAAACCCCTTTTATTTTGACATGGTATTTTTTTTTTTTTTAAATTCTTATCAACAACTAAATTAAATTAAATTAAATAGTAATTAATAAAATAAAATAAAAAAATTAAATTAAATTGAATTAATTAAAAAAAAAAAAATTGAATTAATTAAATTAAATTAATTAATTAAATGACATTAAATTAAATTAATTAATTAAATGACATTAAATTAAATTAATTAAATCAAATTAAATTAAAAGTCATTAAATTAAATTAATTAAATTAAATTAAACGAATTAAATGAAATTTTGCCGAAACCCCTTTTATTTTGACATGGTATTTTTTTTTTTTTTAAAATTCTTATCAACAACTAAATTAAATTAAATTAAATAGTAATTAATAAAATAAAATAAAAAAAAATTAAATTAAATTGAATTAATTAAAAAAAAAAAAATTGAATTATTAAATTAAATTAATTAATTAAATGACATTAAATTATATTAATTAATTAAATGACATTAAATTAAATTAATTAAATAAAATTAAATTAAAAGTCATTAAATTAAATTAATTAAATTAAATTAAACGAATTAAATTAAATAAATGTTAAGAGACACTACATTAAATTAATAAAATAAAATTAATATTTAAAAAACATTAATTTAAAATAATAATAAAAAAAATTAAAACAATATAAAACGCAAAAAAACCCCTTTTCTTTTACATGGTATTTTTTTTTTTTTTTTTAATTCTTATCAACAACTAAATTAAATTAAATTAAATAATAATTAATAAAACAAAATAAAAAGAATTAAATTAAATTGAATTAATTAAAAAAAATTAAATTGAATTAATTAAATTAAATTAATTAATTAAATGACATTAAGTTAAATTAATTAAATCAAATTAAATTAAAAGTCATTAAATTAATTAAATTAAATTAAATTAATCGAATTAAATTAAATGAATGTTTTTTAAATATTAAATTAATAAAATTAAATTAATATTTAAAAAACATTAATTTAAAATAATAATAAAAAAAATTAAAACAATATAAAACGAAAAAAAAAAACCTTTTCTTTTTCGCATGGGGATTGACGCCAAGGCAGGATCGACGGCTCTCCTTATTCCGCGTCAGCAACATGCACGCATGGTAAGGGTGGTTGGTGGTCGCGGAAAGGAAACCACCATCCCACGTGTTCATTCCTTACTCGTCCGCATTCCAATAAAGCGGTATAGTAAACCGCTCATGGGCAACGCGGAAACCGTCTCACGTGCTGTCAAAAGTATGCCTATTTAAGGAGGAAATAAGGTTTTATTTGGCATTGTAGGGTGGCAGATTCAAGACCCGACAGGATCGACGACTCTCCTTATTCCGCGTCAGCAACATGCACGCATGGTAAGGGTGGTTGGTGGTCGCGGAAAGGAAACCACCATCCCACGTGTTCATTCCTTACTCGTCCGCATTCCAATAAAGCGGTATAGTAAACCGCTCATGGGCAACGCGGAAACCGTCTCACGTGCTGTCAAAAGTATGCCTATTTAAGGAGGAAATAAGGTTTTATTTGGAATTGTAGGGTGGCAGATTCAAGACCCGAGGGCTGGGGCTTGTAATTTCACTGCAATTTTCAAATTTGGACACTCGAATTATGACATAGGCGGCCTTGTGGCAGGAGTGAGGCTGCATTCTCTCCTTCCCAGCCAGGAAAAACACACTTGGAGATACTACGAATCTGGGGAGAGCTTGGTTATCGATTATTTTTTTATGTACCTGGACGTTTTATATCTTGTTGGGTAATTTCTTGATGTAAAGATTTGAAAGTCTAGACTGACTGTTTGTTAATGAATGAATTACAGACGAGGCAATGAATCCAACATTACTGAGCTAGTATTTGAAATTGGTGGGATCTAACGCGGAAACCATCTCACGTGCTGTCAAAAGTATGCCTATTTAAGGAGGAAATAAGGTTTTATTTGGCATTGTAGGGTGGCAGATTCAAGACCCGAGGGCTGGGGCTTGTAATTTCACTGCAATTTTCAACTTTGCACACTCAAATTATGACATAGGCGGCCTTGTGGCAGGAGTGAGGCTGCATTCTCTCCTTCCCAGCCAGGAAAAACACACTTGGAGATACTACGAATCTGGGGAGAGCTTGGTTATCGATTATTTTTTTATGTACCTGGACGTTTTATATCTTGTTGGGTAATTTCTTGATGTAAAGATTTGAAAGTCTAGACTGACTGTTTGTTAATGAATGAATTACAGACGAGGCAATGAATCCAACATTACTGAGCTAGTATTTGAAATTGGTGGGATCTAACTTTAAACATGGATCAAACTTTGCATGCGTTGCTTCTACCATTAATCCAACCGCCACCACTTTCCCTTTGTTTGTTGAAGTAAATCATTTTAATAGATTCAGAGCTGAGGCTATGGATATATTTTCCCAAGGTAAATTTTTCATTTCTATTGTCATTTTTCATCAGCATAGGTTTATCTATTTGACTGGTTTTTTAGTCTCTCATTTAACACAGTTAGTGTAGTTAGTATGGGGAATTAATCAAGCCCTCAAATTAAACTAATTTTTTGGAAATCTATATCTAAAAAATGGATAAGTTTTGTAAAAAGAAAATTGCATCTAAACTGCAAAATTGTCTTAATTGAGCATAAATATATTTCTATTTCCTTTAAATTATTAAATTTGGAATCTTACTTTCAATATATTTTAATTTTTTATGAAAATTACAATTTTATTTAAAGTCTAAACTGTAAATGTTGGTTAAGAGGTTACCTTATTTTTGATAGGCCTAGCCGTCGGCTATTGTCAACCTCCCACAGCCGAATGTATTTGACAAGGACCTTTACTCCATGGACATGAGCTAGAACGATATCTCACACTCCTTCAGTTCCAATATCAGAGAGAACCAACTACGGTTTTCTTCGCCAATGGAATCTTATTTTCTTCGCCAATGGAATCTTATAATTATAGCTTTAGCTAATGGACATTTGTAATGTTACTATTTTGAAAAATTGGTACCAGCAAGGGGGTTGAAGTTTCATGGTTCACAATACGGTACCTACCTCTGAGAAGGATGTTTGCCCCAAGAGCCCGAACCCTTGCATTCGCAGCGATTTATTGGAACTTGATGCGGATGCCTATGGGCTGTAGCGAGAGTCTCCCTTAAGCATAAAGTGCAATCAGCCGGAGTACCTGATCCGAAACCCTTGATGGTCCAATTTGGTTCCAGAAGCTCTGGTCCCCCGGGACATGGTTGTTTCAGTGCAAATGATGTTTGACTACCGTAGCTTATTGGATAGCTCAATACCCTGGAGATAAAGTCTGCCAAAATTTTAATCTGCAACTGGAAAATGTGTGCCCAATGCCATGAATCACGATGGAATTAGCCGGGAAATGGCATTGGCAACACATTAATTATGGTGTTCATTCAAAATTTATTATCTGTACGATGGACAGATATGATGTGAGAACCAAAGATTGCACAACGGTGTATTAGGTGAAATTAATTAATGGCATTGGAAATTACACATTAATTATGGTGTTCATTCAAAATTTATTATCTGTACGATGGACAGATATGATGTGAGAACCAAAGATTGCACAACAGTGTATTAGGTGAAATTAATTAATTATAGCTTTAAAAAGGGGCATGGTTGAGAGACACTACATTAAATTAATAAAATTAAATTAATATTTAAAAAACATTAATTTAAAATAATAATAAAAAAAATTAAAACAATATAAAACGCAAAAAAAAACCTTTTCTTTTTCGCATGGGGATTGACGCCAAGGCAGGATTGACGGCTCTCCTTATTCCGCGTCGGCAACATGTACGCATGGTAAGGGTGGTTGGTGGTCGCGGAAAGGAAACCACCATCCCACGTGTTCATTCCTTACTCGTCCGCATTCCAATAAAGCGGTATAGTAAACCGCTCATGGGAAACGCGGAAACCGTCTCACGTGCCGTCAAAAGTATGCCTATTTAAGGAGGAAATAAGGTTTTATTTGGCATTGTAGGGCTGCTTCGACTTGGATCTTGGTTTCATGTAAGAGCCTCGGTGCTGGGCAGATATGTGGGTAATCTCATGGACGATGGGAGATATGAAATCCATGGGACCCGCCTGGCTTGGCATTCGGTTCCCTGATGAGTCCTCGGCGTTGAGCACAACGCATCTTTTATATATTCCCGTCCTCTTATGTGAACTCAATGCATGGGATTCGATGGTGGGCATTGATGTGTTAAGTGCGTGGGCCAATTGGCTCTAGTTGTTGAGTTCGGGCTGGGCACAAAGGAAAGAAGAAAAACGCTTGGAGGACAATTGATGTGGCGTTGGGCTCCGGGCGCTTGGTACACCTGGCTTGAGCACTAGGGTTTCAAAGGAAGCAACATTTTGTATGAAATTCGTTTCGGACAAAACAAGCAGCAACAATGGAGAGCAGTATGGAAATCGTTTCATGCATTTGCCATGCTTGTAAATCTTCTTAGTTATTGGTCAAAATGGATCATATCGAGCTCAAATGAAACGATTTCTGCGTCGAAATTGCTGCGATGCTTTTATTATAAACAATATTGCAGGCAACAATATTATTTGAATATTTGTTTTATGCCACATTTATTGAAATGAATGTTTAAAGCAAAATGTTACAGGCAAGAAGGCAGATCTGCATTAAAATAATAGGAAATGAAAACTGATGACTTTGGCTGCAGGTCTGAAATTTGGAGAACCCTCTGTAAATCCTGTGCGAGACTCATTGTTTCGTATTTATTATGAATACAATTTCTTTCTATAAATGCAATGAAGTGTTTTTTTTAATCCCAAATGCTTTAGCATTGGATTAATATTAGGGTTTGAATATTAAAAGAGTGTATATAGAAATGTTGTTGTTTTTCTGGAAAGGTTTGTTTAATGGGGTCTAGACTGAGCCCTAAATAAGCAGTTATATATATATATCATTCAAATTCTGTTTCTGTTACGCCTTACGAATAAATGGGAAAAGGCTCTTCAAATTATCTTTTTGCAGCCATCATACTGGCTTGTTATTTTCTAGTAAATTTCACTAAAGTTCCAGGTGTAGTTAGGCCCTAAGGTCTCAGTGTCTGAGCCTTGCGCTCTGATACCAACTGTAGTGCCCTATCTAGGCACTGGGTCTATTCCGGGTTATCAGGTTATACCTAGTTTTTCCCTTAATTATTGTTAGAAGAAAACAAGAGATTCAACCATCTATATTTCTGTTTCTGTAAATGTTTAGCTGTCTGTTTTCTATATGTTTACATGTCTCTGCAGTTAAATAAACATAATCCTAAAACTTTCCATTTAATTCTGTTTGTTTGACATGCATAGCTTGGAAATAAAAGAAAATACATTCTAATTAAGCTGGTTCAGAAAAATACCTGAAACCGTCGATTGCAGTAAGATAAGAAGATTTATGGAATGGATTCTGTAAGTTACCTTAACAACCCCAAAATGATGTGTCCACCGTGCCGATCAGCTATTATCGTGCTGACCCTAGGAAATCAACGGATTTCCTAGCCCCCAAGCAGCCCACAGACCGATAATCCCGACAGCCACTTTCCATGGTAATCATTAATGCATCCCCTTTTGAGGTAATAAGGTGGATTATATATTATTTTATATCATCCCAATTTCTCTCTAGTAATGGAATTATTCAATAATTTATTCAAACATATCCTTTTAATTTACTTGGGATGATTCCGTCTGTTAATTAAATTAATAATTTATTTAATAAATTCATTATTATTCAACCCACTATACTTTATAAAAGGGATTATTATCATTATTATTATTAATTAAATAATATTAATAATATAATAATAATAACAATAACAATAACAATTAATAATAATAGTAATTAATTTAAATTGTGAATAGTAATTTAAAATATTTATTTGGTTAATGGATAAGTGTCAACATAGTACCTCTGTGTATAAACAATGAAATATAATAAATGATTTAATTAATCATGATCAACAATTATATAGCACACTCCTCTATTATTAATGTTTAACTTTTATACTTCACCTTGAAGACACCTTTACTTGAGGATACTTACAATTAATGACATTTATTTTACACATGAGAACTTGATAATATTTTACTAATTAAGTCATCCACTAAACACTTAATTGACTTATCCATGATAACTTATATCATTGTTAAATCTTGATAAGTAGGAAGATGTTCAACGTGTCTCAACGTGTTTGAAACCAATAAATTTAAACAGTATTTATAGATAATCTGCTGGGGTTAATTTTTTTTAAAGACGTTACATGTCAGGTCATATATCAGATCCTTTTTTAATCCAAAGAATTGGGTGGGTTTAATTTTGGTTTTAAAGGATACAAGTTACCTCATATATGTCGGTTAGCTATCTTGTTGGAGTATGAGACTCCCTTGTTTACCCTTAAATACGATAGCTACTATCATTAAATATTCATCTTTAATAGGACTAATAAGAAGAAATCCTCAACTCAAAGATGTAGTTCTTGAGCGTATGAAAATGAGAATCTAGAGTATGATTGATTCCTTTGAATTCTTCCAATTGTTTCATACTTGATGGAGAAACAATAGTTGAGAAAACATGGTTGCAAATAAGGTTGCATGTTTACCAAAGGGGAAACTAGTGGAAAATGGGGACACCCCCAAAGTGGTTTTGTTACCATAGATATCATGAATTGAGTTGTACGCCAAGGAAAGAATCCAACACTGTCAATGCATGTTAATCGTTCCTATGAATGTATATAAGTATATGGCATTACTTGTACATAAAAATAGTTATCAATTCTATGAATGTATATAAGATGTAATATATAGCATTACTTGTATATAAAAATAGCTAAATAGCTAGTGTTTTTTATATTTAATTATTTGATATAAGTTTGTAACTTACAGATAGTTTCAATATATTGTACAGTTTCCATTCAAGTATTCTTGGCTTCATAGCTTCTAGATTATTGTCTATCAAAGAAGCAAGACCAACTAAGATGAAGATGAAGTTATGGGAAAAAATGGCATTGGCATTGGCATTAGCTTTAGTCTTAGCCAAACAAAAATTAAAGAAGAAGACTGGATTAAAAAGAGGTTGAAAATCTTGGTAAGTCTATAGATTTTTTTTTACTTTTACAATTTTATTTATAGATTTTTTTTATTTTTACAATTTTTTTTATTTAGTTTTTTTTACATGGTTTATTTAGTTGTTTTTCTATTAGGTTGAGTTGCATTATTTTCATTTTAAAAGAAAAGCCTTTTCATTTATATGCAATATCTCATGTGCGCTCAAAACCGTCACTTTCTTTGATGCACACACACACACACAAGAAACTCTCTCGTCACTCACTAAATTCAAAAATAGCTTAAATCTACTCACTTAATACTTCCATAGGAGGGCACAAAAGAATCTTGTAGTTTAGGTACGATTTTGGGGCTAGGCATCCAAAAACATAGTTGTTGTCCTTAGGGTGCTTTATAAATCCTTCTAAATCAAGTGGTCGTGTATAGCCACATGGGGCAAGTGAAAGAGCGGCGCCGCGCCATAGGAGGTCAAACCCAAGGTTGCGGGTGTATGTTCTCTCAAGTGGGCTCACCACCACTTGTTGAAAAGGAGACGACCCAATACCGTTCGAGGGATAACTGTTCTTTCTCCACTTGACGAAGGTACTTAGTGACCAACTTAGGATGTCATTCCTTATAGGTGACTGTCGTGTATATAAGATGTAATATATAGCATTACTTGTATATAAAAATAGCTAAATAGCTAGTGTTTTTTATATTTAATTATTTGATATAAGTTTGTAACTTACAGATAGTTTCAATATATTGTACAGTTTCCATTCAAGTATTCTTGGCTTCATAGCTTCTAGATTATTGTCTATCAAAGAAGCAAGACCAACTAAGATGAAGATGAAGTTATGGGAAAAAATGGCATTGGCATTGGCATTAGCTTTAGTCTTAGCCAAACAAAAAGTAAAGAAGAAGACCTGATTAAAAAGAGGTTGAAAATCTTGGTAAGTCTATAGATTTTTTTTTACTTTTACAATTTTGTTTATAGATTTTTTTTTGTTTTTACAATTTATTTTATTTAGTTTTTTTTACATGGTTTATTTAGTTGTTTTTCTATTAGGTTGAGTTGCATTATTTTCATTTTAAAAGAAAAGCCTTTTCATTTATATGCAATATCTCATGTGCGCTCAAAACCATCACTTTCTTTGATGCACACACACACATACAAGAAACTCTCTCGTCACTCACTAAATTCAAAAATAGCTTAAATCTACTCACTTAATACTTCCATAGGAGGGCACAAAAGAATCTTGTAGTTTAGGTACGATTTTGGGGCTAGGCATCCAAAAACATAGTTGTTGTCCTTAGGGTGCTTTATAAATCCTTCTAAATCAAGTGGTCGTGTATAGCCACATGGGGCAAGTGAAAGAGCGGCGCCGCGCCATAGGAGGTCAAACCCAAGGTTGCAGGTGTATGTTCTCTCAAGTGGGCTCACCACCACTTGTTGAAAAGGAGACGACCCAATACCGTTCGAGGGATAACTGCTCTTTCTCCACTTGACGAAGGTACTTAGTGACCAACTTAGGATGTCATTCCTTATAGGTGACTGTCGTGTATATAAGATGTAATATATAGCATTACTTGTATATAAAAATAGCTAAATAGCTAGTGTTTTTTATATTTAATTATTTGATATAAGTTTGTAACTTACACATAGTTTCAATATATTGTACAGTTTCCATTCATGTATTCTTGGCTTCATAGCTTCTAGATTATTGTCTATCAAAGAAGCAAGACCAACTAAGATGAAGATGAAGTTATGGGAAAAAATGGCATTGGCATTGGCATTAGCTTTAGTCTTAGCCAAACAAAAAGTAAAGAAGAAGACCTGATTAAAAAGAGGTTGAAAATCTTGGTAAGTCTATAGATTTTTTTTTACTTTTACAATTTTGTTTATAGATTTTTTTTTGTTTTTACAATTTATTTTATTTAGTTTTTTTTACATGGTTTATTTAGTTGTTTTTCTATTAGGTTGAGTTGCATTATTTTCATTTTAAAAGAAAAGCCTTTTCATTTATATGCAATATCTCATGTGCGCTCAAAACCATCACTTTCTTTGATGCACACACACACATACAAGAAACTCTCTCGTCACTCACTAAATTCAAAAATAGCTTAAATCTACTCACTTAATACTTCCATAGGAGGGCACAAAAGAATCTTGTAGTTTAGGTACGATTTTGGGGCTAGGCATCCAAAAACATAGTTGTTGTCCTTAGGGTGCTTTATAAATCCTTCTAAATCAAGTGGTCGTGTATAGCCACATGGGGCAAGTGAAAGAGCGGCGCCGCGCCATAGGAGGTCAAACCCAAGGTTGCAGGTGTATGTTCTCTCAAGTGGGCTCACCACCACTTGTTGAAAAGGAGACGACCCAATACCGTTCGAGGGATAACTGCTCTTTCTCCACTTGACGAAGGTACTTAGTGACCAACTTAGGATGTCATTCCTTATAGGTGACTGTCGTGTATATAAGATGTAATATATAGCATTACTTGTATATAAAAATAGCTAAATAGCTAGTGTTTTTTATATTTAATTATTTGATATAAGTTTGTAACTTACACATAGTTTCAATATATTGTACAGTTTCCATTCATGTATTCTTGGCTTCATAGCTTCTAGATTATTGTCTATCAAAGAAGCAAGACCAACTAAGATGAAGATGAAGTTATGGGAAAAAATGGCATTGGCATTGGCATTAGCTTTAGTCTTAGCCAAACAAAAAGTAAAGAAGAAGACCTGATTAAAAAGAGGTTGAAAATCTTGGTAAGTCTATAGATTTTTTTTTACTTTTACAATTTTGTTTATAGATTTTTTTTTTATTTTTACAATTTATTTTATTTAGTTTTTTTTACATGGTTTATTTAGTTGTTTTTCTATTAGGTTGAGTTGCATTATTTTCATTTTAAAAGAAAAGCCTTTTCATTTATATGCAATATCTCATGTGCGCTCAAAACCATCACTTTCTTTGATGCACACACACACACACAAGAAACTCTCTCGTCACTCACTAAATTCAAAAATAGCTTAAATCTACTCACTTAATACTTCCATAGGAGGGCACAAAAGAATCTTGTAGTTTAGGTACGATTTTGGGGCTAGGCATCCAAAAACATAGTTGTTGTCCTTAGGGTGCTTTATAAATCCTTCTAAATCAAGTGGTCGTGTATAGCCACATGGGGTAAGTGAAAGAGCGGCGCCGCGCCATAGGAGGTCAAACCCAAGGTTGCGGGTGTATGTTCTCTCAAGTGGGCTCACCACCACTTGTTGAAAAGGAGACGACCCAATACTGTTCGAGGGATAACTGCTCTTTCTCCACTTGACGAAGGTACTTAGTGACCAACTTAGGATGTCATTCCTTATAGGTGACTGTCGTGGAAGCCGACAGTACCTGAGACAGATTTTGTCACAAGATCAAGGAAAGCACACGTCACAAGATCACATACTTATGATAAGAAGAAAAGCTAATAGTCAGTAGCTTTCCAATAGAAAAATCATGTACATGGTGATTGGTGGTTGCTAGCTTATACCTTGAGCTTGTTCCATGTGATGTATTTTGAAATAAGCACATGTCAAAAGATCAAGGAAAGCTAGCGACTGCTAGCTTTCCTTCTAGCATAAGCATTTTCTTCTAGTATAAACACACATGCTTATGCTAGAAGGAAAGCTAACAGTTGCTAGCTTTCCAATAAAAAACCATGTCCATGGTGATTGGTGGTTGCTAGCTTATACCTTGAGCTTGTGCCATGTGCTCTATTTTGAACGAATGCTAGCTTTCCTTCTAGCATAACACACATGCTTATGTTAGAAGGAAATCTAGCAGTCGCTAGCTTTCCAATAGAAAAACCTTGGGCATGGTGATTGGTGGTTGCTAGCTTATACCTTGAGCTTGTGCCATGCACTCTATTTTCAAATAAGCACATGGCACAAGATCAAGGAAAGCTAGCGACTGCTAGTTTTCCTTCTAGCATAAGCATTTTCTTTTAGGATAAGAACACATATTTATGCTAGAAGGAAAGCTAACAGTCGCTAGCTTTCCAATAGAAAAATCATGTCCATAGTGATTGGTGGTTGCTAGCTTATACCTTGAGCTTGTGCCATTTGCTCTATTTTGAAATAAGCACATGGCAAAAGATCAAGGAAAGCTAGCGACTGCTAGCTTTCCTTCTAGCATAAGCATTTCCTTTTAAAATAAACACACATGCTTATACTAGAAGGAAAGCTAACAGTCGCTAGCTTTCAATTAGAAAAACCATGTCCATGGTGATTGATGGTTGCTATCTTATACCTTCAGCTTGTGCCATGTGCTCTATTTTAAATGAATGCTAGCTCTCCTTCTAGCATAAGCATTTCCTTCTAGCATAACACACATTCTTATGCTAGAAGAAAAGCTAGCAGTCGCTAGCTTTCCAATAGGAAAATCATGTCCATGGTGATTGGTGGTTGCTAGCTTATACCTTGAGCTTGTTCCATGTGATGTATTTTGAAATAAGCACATGGCAAAAGATCAAGGAAAGCTAGCGACTGCTAGCTTTCCTTCTATTATAAGCATTTCCTTCTAGTATAAACACACATGCTTATGCTAGAAGGAAAGCTAACATTCGCTAGCTTTCCAATAAAACACCCTTTCCATGGTGATTAGTGGTTGCCAGCTTATACCTTCAGCTTGTGCCATGTGCTCTATTTTAAATGAATAGCTCTCCTTCTAGCATAAGCATTTCCTTCTAGCATAACACACATGTTTATGCTAGAAGAAAAGCTTGCAGTCGCTAGCTTTCTAATAGAAAAATCATGTCCATGGTGATTGGTGGTTGCTAGCTTATACCTTGAGCTTGTGCCATGCAATCTATTTTCAAATAAGCACATGGCACAAGATCAAGGAAAACTAGCGACTGCTAGCTTTCCTTCTAGCATAAGCATTTCCTTCTAGTATAAACACACATGCTTATGCTAGAAGGAAAGCTAACATTTGCTAGCTTTCCAATAAAAAACCCTGTCCATGGTGATTGGTGGTTTCCAGCTTATACCTTGAGCTTGTGCCATGTGCTCTATTTTGAACGAATGCTAGCTTTCCTTCTAGCATAACACACATGCTTATGTTATAAGGAAAGCTAGCAGTCGCTAGCTTTCCAATAGAAAAACCTTGGGCATGGTGATTGGTGGTTGCTAGCTTATACCTTGAGCTTGTGCCATGCACTCTATTTTCAAATAAGCACATGGCACAAGATCAAGGAAAGCTAGCGACTGCTAGCTTTCCTTCTAGCATAAGCATTTCCTTCTAGTATAAACACACATGCTTATGCTAGAAGGAAAGCTAACATTTGCTAGCTTTCCAATAAAAAACCCTGTCCATGGTGATTGGTGGTTGCCAGCTTATACCTTGAGCTTGTGCCATGTGCTCTATTTTGAACGAATGCTAGCTTTCCTTCTAGCATAACACACATGCTTATGTTATAAGGAAAGCTAGCAGTCGCTAGCTTTCCAATAGAAAAACCTTGGGCATGGTGATTGGTGGTTGCTAGCTTATACCTTGAGCTTGTGCCATGCACTCTATTTTCAAATAAGCACATGGCACAAGATCAAGGAAAGCTAGTGACTGATAGCTTTCTTTCTAGCATAAGCATTTCCTTCTAGGATAAGAACACATACTTATGCTAGAAGGAAAGCTAGCAGTCGCTTGCTTTCCAATAGAAAAATCATTTCCATAGTGATTGGTGGTTGCTAGCTTATACTTTGAGCTTGTGCCATTTACTCTATTTTGAAATAAGCACATGGCAAAATATCAATGAAAGCTAGCGACTGCTAGCTTTCCTTCTAGCATAAGCATTTCTTTCTAAAATAAACACACATGCTTATACTAGAAAGAAAACTAACAGTCGCTAGCTTTCAATTAGAAAAACCCTGTCCATGGTGATTGATGGTTGCTAGCTTATACCTTCAGCTTGTGTTATGTGCTCTATTTTGAAGGAATGTTAGCTCTCCTTCTAGCATAAGCATTTCCTTCTAGCATAACACATAACCCTTATTATACATCATTTGTGCAGATCATGGTCTGGATGGATAGATGTCTTCTTGGATACCTTCTGTCCAAGAACAGATCACATGGCAAAAGATCAAGGAAAGCTAGCGACTGCTAGCTTTCTTTCTAGCATAAGCATTTCCTTCTAGCATTTTTGAGAAGGAAAACTTTTCTTTTTAATGAGTCTCTACTTGTGCTAGATGCAATGGATTTTTATTTATCTTTAAGTATTTAATATGTTTCCAGGACACATGACCCTTATGTTGTTTAATGAGTTAACAAAATGTAATGATAAAAGAACTACTTGGTTAATGACATAAAAATATGATGATTTAAAGGTATTCTCTGACGGAAAAGGGGGTTCGGTGCTCCATCAGGAACTGTTAGTGCTCAGTTGCATCCTTAATGGTGGCTGTATGAGATAGTCTCCATAGGAATTATGGATAACAGGGAGATAGCCTGCGTTATAAAAAAGATGGAGGACATTGTGAGCTACACTTCCCTTCAAATCAACAACCATGACTCTAGGATCGATGATAATGAAAGCTCCTTACGCGAGATGATGGGGAAGGTTGATATGATCCAGAAGGACCTTGCGCGACTCATTTCCATGAACCAGGGCAGCAGGAACAATGCAGTAACTGTTGAAGGGGAGCGTCAGATGGAGGAAGAATCAGTGGTGCAGCCAGTCCACTTCAGGGGCCATCTGTAATCTGGTTTTTATGGATATATGTTTTTTTGTCTTTTATTATGTAAGCAATATGTTTCCAGGACACATGACCCTTATGTTGTTTAATGAGTTAACAAAATGTAATGATAAAAGAACTACTTGGTTAATGACATAAAAATATGATGATTTAAAGGTCTTCTCTGACGGAAAAGGGGGTTCGGTGCTCCATTAGGAACTGTTAGTGCTCAGTTGCATCCTTAATTGCTCAGCGCGTGAGGGTTCGTGTAGTAATTTAACTGCTGATTCTTTGCTCAGGCAGTTTGACTGTCTTGTTATTTCCTCTGATTTTGGCAGAATGCCTCAGCCAGGGGACAATACCGGCATCCAGGACATCAAGAAATGTTTGGGGCGGCTGTATGAGATAGTCTCCATAAGATTTATGGATAAAAGGGATATAGCCTGCGCTATAAAAAAGATGGAGGACACTGTGAGCTGCACTTCCCTTCAAATCAGCAACCATGACTCCAGGATCGATGATAATGAAAGCTCCTTGCGGGAGATGATGGGGAAGGTGGATATGATCCAGAAGGACCTTGCGCGACTCATTTCCATGAACCAGGGCAGCAGGAACAATGCAGTAACTGTTGAAGGGGAGCGTCAGATGGAGGAAGAATCAGTGGTGCAGCCAGTCCACTTCAGGGGCTACCTGTAATCTGGTTTTTAAGGATATATGTTTTTTTGTCTTTTATTATGTAAGATATATAAGGGTATATATTGCCCGTTCTGTTAGTCATCATGGAAGAACTCTGTATATAGTTTTTTGGACCCTTTGCAGGCTTAGTCTACAATGCTCTATCTCTGCTCTGAAGGACTATTCTTCCTCTCTTTTTGCTATGTACTGAATGGCTGTGCACAGCCCCTTTATAATATACTCCTTTTTAGTTTCTGTTCAAAAAAAATATATGAGGATTTATAGTCTATCATTTATATGGGTTCAATTTATTTATTTTTTTGTTCACAGGTCTTTAAGTAAACCAATAAACTTAATTTGGTATAAAAGCTATAACGAAGGAGGTTTTCTTTATGTATATTTTACTATGTTTATGTCTATTTTTGCACTAGAGGTAATCTATGTGTAACATTTAATTGTTATTAGCAATAGAAAACTAGAGGTAGTGTCTTTGTATAATTTACTTGTTATTAGCAATAGAAATTATCTCAAAAATTATATTCTTGGTGTAGCCTCCAAGCTTCACATGAGGTCACAAAACATAAATTAGTTAGGTAAGGAAAGCCTTGAACTTCTGCCATGTACTCTATTTTCAAATAAGCACATGGCATAAGATCAAGGAAAGCTAGCGACTGCTAGCTTTCCTTTTAGCATAAGCAAAATACTTATAGGATAATAACATATACCTATGCTAGAAAGAAAGCTAGCAATCGCTATCTTTCCAATAGAAAAATCCTGTCCATGGTGATTGATGGTTGCTAGCTTATACCTTGAGCTTGTGCCATGTGCTCTATTTTGAAATAAGCACATGGGTAAAGATCAATGAAAACTAGCGACTGCTAGCTTTCTTTCTAGCATAAGCATTTCCTTCTAGCATTTTTGAGAAGGAAAAGTTTTCTTTTTAATGAGTCCCTACTTGTGCTAGATGCAATGAATTCTTATTTATCTCTAAGTATTTAATATGTTTCCATAACACATGACCCTTATTATTCTTGTGCATGTGAATAAAAGACATGTAATAGAATATTCTTTGATAATGCTCATTACTTCATGTATTTTTAAAACAATTTAAACTTATAGTCGACTATTTATTATTGTTTTTAGAAGCTATGGACTCTGGTGCAATGACAATTCCAAGGAATAATTTGAAGAAAAAACGAATTGCAAGTGACACACAAACAACGTCTCCCCCATGTGGTATGGTGGTTTTAAATATTATTCTCTCATTTCTAAATGGTTAGACTAGAAGACTATATGGTAATATTTGTGATTTTGATTTCATTTTATTTATAGTAATAATTGCTTATTATTGTTTTTTGAAGCTGTCGTCTCCAAAGCAAGTAAAATGCCACAATCAGCATTCAAAAAACAAAAGCTTCATTCAACTCAGATTATAAATTCAACAATGGGTTCTAATTTTGAAATGATTAAAAAATTCAAAACATCTGCTGCATTTGAGTATGTCGAAGATTGGTATGTTGAGATTGAAAGTCCCATGAATATGTTTCCAGATATGTATCTATTTGGATCCATGGATGGAAATGATATACAAAGGCTAGGGATAATTGTTAATTGCTATGCTCTCAATCATAGTCAGATCGATTTTCAAATGGAGGTAATTGAAGAAAATGAAGTGAAATTATTTTCCTGCCAAATTGATTACACAAAATTTAGACCAGATTTGATTGATACTAATACAGAATTTCCAGAGTCAATAAAAAAGTCACAGTTTAAGTTGGACAGTTTTGAGAGCTTCAATGAATCTGGTCTAAAGAGTTGTGATGATCTTGTACAACGTATTACCAACGTTATGAAATATCGCTTTGTGAGATGTAAGAAAACATCATCCGTGTTTCTTTATTTGCAACAAAGAGGTAAACTACTTGATAAAATACCAGATGATAAACTCGAGGCTCAAATGCTTGCTTTGAGAAGGGTATATTTAGTTGAGCTAGAACAGAGCATTAAAGAAAGTGAGTTCATGCCTACTACAGAGTTTGTAAAATCCCAAAAAGAAGACTCTCAGATAGAGAAGCTTGCTGACCAATGCGATGAAATCCATGAAAATTTCAAGGACAGTTATTTATTTTCAAGCTCTTTTACCATGAAGGTGGATGTTCGAAGATGTGTATAAGCACCCAAGTTATATAAATTGAGATCACGGGATGATTTAAATGTTCGAGTATTATTAAAATCGTTCCTACAGAAATTTCAAGCATCATTGCCTGATGCTCTTCTGATTCCATTTGACAAAAAAGAGTCTGATCCGATTGGAAACCCTGTGAAAATCATGAATGAAATGGATATAAATGCCAAGAACATCAATTTTTGGATAGTTGATGGGCAACACACCATTCAAGCAGCAAAAGAAATATTATCAAATCCTAAATTCAGTCTATCTGGGGAGGCAAAACAGAAGTACAAAGAACGTAATGCTCGATTCTTAGATCCATTAGTTGCTCCCAGTGTGGTGATTCGTATTTGCTGCCAGTTAAATTCTGCAAACACAATGTTCTTCAAAACTCCATTCATTGATTCTGTGCGATCTGCAAGACAATTCCTAATTGCCACAAATAAATTAAAGAAACAAAAATGTGGGAATGCTAAGACGGCTGAAGACAAGGTATGCAATTTTTTTTTTTTTGCACTTAGTTTATATTGTTATAACTAAATTCATGGCTATTTTATTTTTGATATCACATTCTTACTAATTTATATTTGTTATTTTTTAACAGGTTGATGATGAAATGTTGTGCTCTTTCTTCGATTGTCCACTAACAAACTTTGCTGAAAAAAAAGTCTTGTTATATCTTGATGATACTACTTGGGATAAATGGGAAGTTGTTTTTAATTGTTACAAACTAGGGACATTAATGTGTTCTCCAAACCAACCTAAGGATCCAAACTATAAGACAAATAGTCTGAACAGTTTGGTATCAAGTTCTTTCCGTCCTCTTCAGGGACTAACCGCTGAAGAAATGTGTTCTGTAGCAGATAAACTATTGGATGGAACTGTCTGGTTTTCTATTCCAGTGAACCATCCAACCAATGCCATAAAAATGAAAGATTATTGTTCACAATTGAAAACCAAAAGAACAATTTTGGAGGCAATGGTAACATATTGCAAAAGTCATGATAAGAATCTGAATGATAAGATTCTTACAATATCCAATATTCTTGAGCATTATGGAATTACTGATATCATATTTGCCAACTTCTGTAAGACAATGGAAGGGTGTAAATATGTAAAAGGATCACGAAATACAAAAATAGAGTCCCTTTCTCCACAAGCGTGTGTGGTCCTTGATAGAATAATTGATGCATCGACAGATATACAGGAAATTGAGAACAGTTTTGAATTCGGTTGTCATTATGGGGGTCCTAGCCTCTTGTCAACACTTTTGCACTCTTTTCCTTGTCTGTTTCAACCAATGTTATACACTGACTTTGTTGTGTTGGATAAATTGGCTTTGAAAGATGAATCATTCCTTAAGGATCACTATATTGAATTGTTTCGATTTTTAATCGAAAAAAATGGGTTGAAAGATTTTACTATGATTATCTTAGTAGAAATTTGGTCTTGTAAGGATGTACGCCAAGCTCTGGAGATTGTTGTCAAGGACTCAAATGTCAACTATAAAATGGCTACCGGTCTTTATGAATATAAAGAACAAAATAACTATAGTTATGATATAGTTTTAACTATACATTTCTATAGTGAAGAGTCTAAAAGTTTACAGGCCTCAATATACTCTCACAGTTTTAGAGACATATCTGATGAAAAAGAGAGAGATTTTGAATTCTGGGAAGAATTATTGCAAATGCATCAACAACATAGTGATCTAAATTTGATTATTTCTCTTTATGCGGGGAAAAATTTACAGCAGGCTTGCTGTACATATGGAAGAAGAATTGCATGTGTCGTAGAAAACGAGTTACAAAGGACTACCATGCTGACTAATCAAGAATCCTTCCAATTGCAAAAACCAATGTCTAATATATTGCTGTTGGAATATCCAGGTATTGTACTTTTTTTGTTCTTTCTCTAGTGATTCGTTGGATTCTATGCTATGTATATATCTTGATTAACAAGATGTTTACTATAACTACTAATGGCGGAAATTGTAAAGAAAACAACGACACTTTGCAACAAAGCAATGATCAACATAGTGTGCACAATGTCGAAGAAGTTTTCGAGATGCAAATACAAGACGAAGAAAATACCATACCAGGTACATAATTTATTTTGTTTCTTTTGTTGTATTGTACTTGTTTTGTTCTTTCTCTAGTGATTCTTTGGATTCTATGCCTATTTATTTAATGAATTTCATTCGTTGATACATTTTATAACATTTCATATGTTTATTACAGTAGCAAACGAGGAGAAAAAAGACAGTGATTAAGGGAATGTGACAGAAAGCCATAGTCAAGAACATGATATCATATTAGGTACTTCACATGTCTCTTATTTTCAATTAAACATAAAATATGTCTTATAAAAAAAAAATTGATTTAAAGAAGTATTATTGGTATTTGATTGAAGGTTTGCTATTTTGGCTCTAGGTTCTATGAAGACAATACAAGAGAAGTGTGGCTTATCAATAACTAGTACAAAAAATACTCAAAGTGAGTGTATTTCTTCAACAATTTTTTTTAATAATAATTTATGTAGCATGAATAAAATGAATTTACTTGAATAAAATGAATTTACTATGATCCATTGTTGTTTTGCAGCTATTATAAGTCAAAAGAAATTAGTTATTTTTGAATTGAATAACATTTTCTATCAGAGCGTTGATGGTGATGCATCACAAAAAGAATTTATCGAGAAAATGGGAAGGGCCGCAACTTACACGATAGAGAAAAAATCATTTTGGTTTCGTCCACATGCAAAAACATTTCTTGAAATGTGTTCCAGAAATGAATCTCTTGACATTGCAATTTGGACGACATCTTTGAAACAAAACACAACAAGAGTTATGAAAAAGCTAGTTTCAGAAACATTACAAGCTAAATTTTTGTTTACATGGACTGCTTCAGATTGCAAACAACAAAAGGGAAAAAATGACATTGATAATTCAACACAAATTATATACAAAAAACATCTGAAAAAAGTGTGGAGAATGTATTCTCAATATGATGCTACTAACACTATTCTAGTGGATTGTTCAATGGAGACAAAGAAAGAAAATCCCAAAGAAAATGTGATTATTGCCCCTTCGTTTGATGGAAAGAATGAGGATAAATGGTTGATCGCTGATCTGTGGAGCTTATTGAATAAATTGTACAAGGCACTCGATGTTCGAGATATTTTGAAGAATCTTCAATGACTTTTAATAGTACATTAAGATGACTGTTATTCATTTCCTCTATAAACAAAATCTTGAAGTTTATGATATAAATTCTTGGTCATTGTACATTTGATGACTTAATTCTACATGTGATGTGTTATTACTGTGTTTTATTTTATTATCAATTTAATGTCTATTATTTCATAATACACATATAAGGATTGTTGTTGTGTCATTATTATAAATTAACATATTATTATTTTGTTTATTTATATTGAGATATTGAGTTATAAAAAGTTAGTGATTTGAATAATAGTCTTATGTGTTTGCATAAAAATGTAGTATTCCATATTAATTAAATAATTGTATTAGGTTGTATGTATAAATTAACGTACAATTACTATGTTTGAGCAATTGCAGTTTATTTATCAATTGCGTCTTAATTGATCATTATAACTCTTACAAATCAGTGATTTGAATGTTAGTTCAATGTTATCATATGAAATTTTCTTATTTCTTAGAAATTAAAAAATGGAAAATCATATCAGGTTGTATGTAAAAATTACCTATAATTAGCTTGTTTAATTGAAATTTAAAAAATTGTAAATCTAGGTGGTGGGTATAAATTAACATATAATTGGTTTGAATTGGACCATTGTAACTATATTTTTAAATTGTGATTTGAATTTCATTGCAATGTGCTTATATGAATTTTTCTTATAATTTCTTGAAAATTAAAATATCGTATGAGGTTGTATGTAAAAATGAACATATAAATAGTTTGCTTGATTTAAATTTAAAAACTGTAAAATTTAGGTAGTATGTAGATATTAACATATAATTAGTTCAAATGAATTCGACTATTGTAATTATATTTTTAAATTGTAGTTTATCTCATTACAATTCTTAAAAATTAGTGATTTGAGTAGTAGTTGAATGTGTTTGTATAAAAAAACTATTCCACTGAAATTACTTTTATTTTTTCCATTAAGTTGTTTGTTTGGGAGTGGAAATAAATTGGATATGTTTTGATGCCATTAAGCAATGAAGTTTTGAAGTGAAAATATGTTAATGTTATATATGTGGCAGCAATGCAGATGGGAGTTAATATCAGTCGGAAGATCTTGTTGATCTTTGAAATGGAAGGAGTATTCTTCTCGTCGTATTCCAAAGATGATACGAGTTGTCAAATTCAAAGAAAACCAGATTGGGAGCTTGGTGATAAATCCTACTTTTGTAGGCCTTTTCAACTAGAAGTATTAAAATACTGCCTAAAACATTATGATGTTGCGATATGGACATCAAATGTTACTAACAAGTACATTCGACAAGTACTTGAAAAATCAAATATTGATACAAGTGACTTTCAATTCATATGGGATAGGTCCCATTGTCACTTGCAAACAAAATTCAAATCATGTAGTATGATACAGTTTTATGAGAAAAGGCTAAGCGACGTGTGGTCCCAATATGGAAATAATTACACAGAATCAAATGTATTTCTAATAGATACATCAAAGCCTACTTCTCAATTCCTCGGATATCAGTCAAACTGTATCTTAATAAAGGCTTATATAGGACATGAACACGATACTTGGCTTGTGCAAGTTCTATTCCCCTTTTTAAAGACACTTCATCGCATCAAACAGAAACGCAACTACATTCGAATGTTCAATAGAACATTGAGTTCTTTGTATTAAGTGAAGATATTATTATATGGAAATTTGTTGACGATTACATTGCAATATTTCAATACAAGTTGGACACATTTTTTAGTGAATTAATTTGTATGATTTTATAACTTTTATAGATAGATGATAATTGACAATGATATATAAATACAATTATTAGTATTATTAATATGATTGCTTTTAGATTGACAAGTTTTTGCATCATACAACACTTGATTTCCCCATTCAAAATATTTTCTAAATTTGTGCTCTTAAATCAACTATTTGTAATTTAAATCATCTCATAAAAGCCAACAAGGCGTGCAAGAAACTCTCTTTAGTTTGATTTATCTATATGTATTAATACAAGTGCATTACAACACTTGATTTCTCTATTCAAAATATTTTTTAAATTACATACTCTTAAATCAATTATTTGTAATTTAAATCATCTCACAAAAGCCAACAAGGAATGAAGTTCTCTTTAGTTTTACTGGTCTATATCGATTAATACAAGTGACACACAAATGTTGAATTAAACCTCCGTCTATATAAAAGCACATTTCTTACAAAAAATATTACTTTAATGATAATGAGTGCTAAGTGTACTAGAATTTAGATTGAAGCATGATGAGTCATAGATGAATGATTTTGAAAGGTATAGGCATTTGATTTCCCAATCTATAACTTATTGTAAATGTGTATTCTTAAGTTAATAGTTTATAATTGCAATAATCTCATATAAGCCAATTGGACATGAAATAAATTATTGACTGTTATTAGCCTATATTCATTAATATGAGGAGTTTATCAATGCAATATGTAATTTTTGAAATAAAACCCCATATAATTGAAGTTGCAATTGTTTTAAAACACAAAATTAATTGCTAATGAGTGCTAAGTGGTATTAAGGGTAGTACGAGATTGGTCATAAGTGAGTGACATTGAACTATAAGAAATTTGATTTCTCATTTCATTTTTTTGTAAGTTTGTATTATTAACTCAATTACGATTAATTGAAATAATCTCATAATAGCCAACAAAGCATGAGATACGCTCTATCTTTTATCTTCTTGTATGCATTAAATGAATGTATAAATGTGATGTATTTTTTGGAATAAAATACAATGTAAAAACATTCCACAAGTAGTTGAAAAATCAAATACTGATACAAGTGACTTTGAATTCATATGGGACAGCTCTCATTGTCACTTAGAAACAAAATTCAAATAATGTAGTGTGATACAATTTTATGAGAAAATGTTAAGTGATGTGTGGTCCAAATATGGAAATATGTACGAAAAATCAAATATATTGCTAATAGATACATCAAAGCTTATTTCTCAATTCCCCGGATACCGGTCAAATTGTATCTTAACAAAGGCTTATATAGGACATGAACCTGATACTTGGCTTGTCCAAATTCTATTCCCCATTTTTAAGACACTTCATCGTATCAAAGAGAAACGCAACTACATTTGAATGTTCAATAGAACATTGAGTTCTTTATAGTAGGTGAAGATGTTAATTTTTAGAAATTGGTTAACGCGTACATTGCAATATTTCAATACAAGTTGGACACATTTTTTGATGAATTAATTTGTATGTTTTTAAAACTTTTATAGATAGATGAGAATTAACAATTATATTTAAATACAATTATTAATATTATTTATGATTGCCTTAAGTTTGACATTTTTTTGCATTACACCACTTGATTTCCCCATTCAAAATATTTTTTTAATTTGCGTTCTTAAATCAAATATTTGTAATTAAAATCATCTCATAAAAGCCAACAAGGCACACACAAAGTTTTGTAAATGTGTATTCTTAAGTTAATAGTTTATAATTGCAATAATCTCATATAAGCCAACAAGGCATGAAATAAATTATTGACTTTTATTTGCGTATATTCATTAATAAGAGGAGTTTATCAATGCAGTATGTAATTTTTATTGCTAATGAGTGCTAAGTGGTATTAAGGGTAGTACGTGATTGGTCATAAGTGAGTGACATTGAACTATAAGAAATTTGATTTCTCAATTCATTTTTTTGTAAGTTTGTATTACTAACTCAATTATGATTAACTGAAATAATCTCTTACAGGCCAACAAAGCACGAGATATGTTCTATCTTTTATCTTCTTATATGCATTAAATGAATGTATAAATGTAGTATGTAATTTTTGGAATATAATACAATGTAAAACCATATAATTAATTGATAATGAGTACTAAGTGGACTATTTAGACTCATTCGATATGTGCCATAAATAAATTCAAAAGAGCATGGGGTCATATATAAAGTTCAACTAAAAGATTTGAAAAATATGTTTCAACATCTATTTCTTCGACATTTACAAATCTTATCATTTTATTTGCCTTTTGGTGAAAGTAATGCTCGGCCATGATTTCTTAATTCGATTTCTTCACACTTTCATTGTGTATGTATAATGTTGTACCTAACAACTATCCCAATTTTGACGAATTTATAGTTATTATTTGGTGACATCAATACATTTCTTATATTTTATTTTATTTTAATTTAATATTGTGATTTCCTTCCAATCATGCTATATTATAATATGTTATTTAACAATGAAAATATTTAATATGATACTTTGTTCACTTCAAATATAGATAGAGATCTTCTTGTAATAAAACATGCAATTATGTGTGCAACTTAACTTCATTAATCCTACATTTTATATCTTCATGAATATTTTTTCTCACGATTCAACAAATTACAGATTTTCATATACTCCTCCTAATTTATGGCATACCGAACTAGTTATAAATGATACAACATTTCATTTTTTATGATTGTATATTAAAAACACTTGGAGTAAATAAAATTTGTGATCAATAAAAACATTCTTTCTAGGATTAGTTTTTCCAATTTTAATGGAATATTTCTTTAATGCATAATTTTTACAAATTAAATGAAATAAATAAAATATTTACAAAAAAATTCAATGTCATAGAAGTCCTTGTAATAGAATTTTTCTAGATTTAATGAAATAGGTGTTACATGGTAAAATGGAAGAAACAACATTATCAAAACAAGTGGCCAATGAAATGAAAGATGGCACTGTAGTGTTATTAAGTTTAATAATTAAGTCTTTGAGTTCATATAAGCATTGATTAGTTTATGTGTATGGTTCAAGTTGGAATTTGGATTTGGATCCCAGTTTTAATCAAATAAAATATGCATTTAAAAATAGGTACAATTTAATACATATAAAAATGAGATTTCAAATAAAATCTACATAACTATCCTCCTAATAAAATATGCATTTATAAATAGGTACAATTTAATACATATAAAAATGAGATTTGAAATAAAATCTACATAACTATCCTCCTACTTGTTCTCGCTATGATCCGGGCAAATCAACAATAAAGAACTCATAATTGTCCAGAAAATGGATAAAAGGAAAGCAGCATGCGTTAATTGCACACACCAAAGCTATTTAAACAGAGACGTCTGTTCATGAAGCATAATGGCAAAATCTCTAAGCTCGAATGAGACATTTATACCACTATGAAAATCATATTTTAAACTCTTTTCATTTAATGTTATTACCTTCCCAAGAACAACATGATCTGGATTGTTTTCTTTTTGTTTCTGTGTTGTGATTCAAAACGTTTAATGCAATTCAACTAATTTATGATAACATAGATTTAGTAAAACTATATCTAGATATTCTAATAAAGAGAAAAGAATTATTTCAAAATTTGTTGTAATTCAACTTGTTAAGTCTATAAGTATTTTCTACATGTCATTCAAACATCTTCTACATGTCAGTTAAGTATGCCCAAGTTTTGAAAATAATGGACGCTGTCGTCAATAACCTCCTCCAGACTGTACTTATAATTGAATCCCAAGTCTGTTAATTTCTTCGATGAAATGGTGTAAGCACCAACAGCAGCAACAGACTCATCGAACCTGCATGGAAGGGCATTTAACAAATTACAAAACCTTTAAATACCAGAGCAATCCAAACTACATTATAAAATATTACCATCACATAGTTTCCTTTGTAATTTTAACGCTCTATAGTTTGCTCATGAGGGACGATGGCACTACTCACTTTGTTTTGATTGTGTACTGTGGATGGCGTTCAGAGATGAGATGTGCAAGCTCTGGAATGGTAGTGGTGTGTCCACAGCAAAGATAACGTTCATTCGCAGCTGGGTGCTGCATCAGAAATAGATGAGCATTGCAGGCATCTTCAACATGGATCAGTGGGATGGAATTGGCAAAGGCGTGGCTTAATTGCAGAAACGATCCATACAATTGTGCATTGCCTGCGGATTGCACCAGCTCTTTTAGTTCAAGAGCATATATAAGTAGATAGCATTCTAGTACTTACTAGGAAAATAATATTCCAAAACATAACTAAAAGCCTATTGTTTTTTCTCAGAAAATTCAAATAAGAAATTATAACAAGGAAAAAAAATCTCAAAAAAAATATGAACAATGTTTCACCTAAAAAAATCAAAACTTACTTATACATAATAAAAAGTTTAAAAAATAAATACTACAATACAAAAGGCTAAAATAAAAGGCTAAAATAAAGATAAGAAGTACTACAAAACAAGTTAAAGCAATTTATCAAAAAATATCATTAAAAAGATAAGAAATATTATACAACAAATTAAAGCAAAGCAATTTACAGAAATCATTAATTAATTAAAAAACAATAATTTGGATTATGGGAAAATGTATTTAACTATTTGATATAAAAATCTAGATAATGGCGAAAGAAATTATTATATATCTACAAAATAACACAAATCTTAAAGATGCAAATTCAATAGAAATTAAGATATTAAATAATCGAGATTTCAAAATACAAATAACCTTTTTAAGGATAAATAAACTTACACAATTATAGAAAGAAGACATGCTACCATAAAAAGGAAACAAGAAAACACTACAAATATACAAAATAAATTTCATATTATAAAGATTTAACATTTTATAATCAATATTTCAACTAAATATATAACTAGCACAACTACAAGTAAGTGGTCTTGACTTAGTTTTGTGGAGATGGTGTGTTGTTAAATAAAGCAAGCTTAAACATTAAAATAATTAAAATAAACATTACACAAGCACAAGTAAAGTGGCCCATGAACACCAATAGGTGTAGCGATGACTGGTTGTTAAACAAAGACTAAACATTAAACTATTAATTATAAACATTAAACTAACATAAACATTAAACTAATTAATATAAACATAAAACAAATACTATTTAATAAACATACCACTTTTCTTAACCACTACTTAATTGAAACTTATTTAAATCATAATCAAGATGCACTCAACCACTTAGTTTTGTGGAGATTGATGGCCTTTAAACAAAAGTTAAACATTAAATTAATTAATATAAACATTAAACTAACACAAACATAAAACTAATTAAATCTTAATCAAGATGCATTTAAGCATAACTAGATACGACGACCATGAAATGAATCCCAAGTGTACACTTGTTACAATCAGGTTAATCTTGTTGATCCGCTCACGGAAATCCAAAATCTCAGATAATATCTAAACACCTATCATTAAACTGTCAAGTAAGACGGGTTTCCTTCTACAAGGCGGCTCTAAATCCAACCATGCTATGGGTTGGTGCGGCTCTGGGTGCGATGCCCCTGGGTTGTGGTTTCTCATACCAAAGACTAGCCCAACCAGTCAAAGGGCATTGCATCAGACCAAAAAAAACTTATTTAAATTTTAATCAAGATAAGCGTAAAAGATACGACCACCATGAAATGAATCCCCACTATACACTTGTTACACTCTAGCAAATCTTGTTGATCCAGTCAAGGAAATCCAAAATCTCAGATAATATATAAACCCCTATCAGCATAATTAGCACAGCCACAAGTAAAGTGGCCGGTGAACACCGATAGGTATAACAAGATGCATTTGAGCATAACAAGAAACGATCACCATGAAATGAATCCCCAATCTACACTTGTTACACTCAGATCCAACATGTAACAATTCAAAAGAATCCCAAAAATATTTCATTACAAATTTAGTAATTTAGATTCAGAAGTAAAAATTTCCATAATGTTCTGAACATAAAATATATATATATAAAAGTATGCAAACATATACCTGTTATCAAAGACAGCATTCTATTCACACTTGAGGGGGCTGTGCTGGTGATGGAAGGACCTGCAACCAACGGTAGCAGAATGCTCACCACGTCAAGAGGCGGATTCTCCTTTCCAAACTGCAAGGCAGCTTTTTCTGCAAGTGTTTTCGACTCCTGGTAGAACTGCAAAAGAACAGGAACAGGAATGTAGAATTTTAATGATTATTATTTTCCTATGGATTAGAGAAGTATAATCCTCCTTAACAAAATTTAAGCTTACCCGCATCTGGCTACTCGTTTTCCTGATTACATCCAGTGAAGTCCAGCAGGATTCATCTATAACAAGTAGAGACTTGCCCACCGGCATGGCTGCAGCGAAAGACGAAGTAAACACGACACGCCTCACGCTTTCTGCTTTCTTACACGATTTAAGAACATTCAGAGTTCCTTGGACTGCTGTTTGGACTATCTCCTTCTATTTATAGATATACACATTTAACTTTGGTTAGCGCCTTAGAAGGATATGAACTGAAGCATGTAACACAAGTAACTCTGACACCTCTTTCATAAAACTCATAGCTGCCATCGGACTTTGATATTAATTACTTCTGTGTTGACAAATATATGCAGGCTTACCTCGGGATCCTTGCATTCACCAATCACCATAGGACTGGCAACATGAAAGACGCCGTGGCAGCCATGGATGGCAGAATCGAAGCTGCCTTCCTCGGAAAGATCTGCTGTGAAAAGATGAAGCCTCTCTTGGGCTGCTGGAAGTGAGCGAAGGAAGGTATTCTTTGATGGATCTCTGAGGGTTGCATGCACTGTGTAGCCATTCTCCAGCAGATTCTTGACGAGCCATGATCCGATATATCCTCCTCCTCCTGTCACGCAGTACACCTGAGCCCGGTTTTCTGGTTGAGTGGGAAGAGGATGAAAATCCATAAGAAAAGAATGGATGGATGCAGATCAGATCTTATCAGAAAAGAATGGATGGATATTGCAGATCAGATCTTATCAGAAATCTAATAATGGTTGATTGGTTATATGTTTTTTTAAAATATAAAAGTCAACAAATTTGTTTTTTTATATACTTTATTAGAAAGTGATAATGATTTTTATTAATATAAGGTTTTTTGGAATTATTTTTATAATATAAATGTTTTCATATATTATTATATTTTAATAAAGAAGTGAAAATAATAATGCGAATTAACCTCCATGGAGACCAATTCAATCTACATCAATATATCTCTTATTAATATGACAATTACTTTATTAATACAATCACTCCAAAATATTAAAATATATGGAGTTGGTGGTAGAAATAATGGAAAACCATCACGGAAAGTGACAACAAAATCTACGGCCATGGATTCTGACTATAAGATACTTTGTTCCCCACCATTAGTTTTCGTTTTTTACCAAACATTAAATAACTATTTTTTATTGCTTTATTTTGTTTAAAGTAGTACCTAACGCCAAAGCCTAACCAAACTACGGAGTATGCAAATGAGGCCAGTTGGAAGAATTTAAAAATATCAATAAGAATAGTTAATTATAAATAGTTTTATGCATGTGAATATAGCATCATAGGCATGTGTGTCATGATGTATACTACACTCTAAGAGAAAAGAAAAAACTTAGGTCCTGATGTCACTAGTGATGATTTTTTTTAAGGATTTTAAAATGTTAATAAGAGTGATAACTATTTTAAAATTGATTATAAATATTGATGTTTTCCTAAGATTTTAAAATGCTAATAATAATGATAGCTATTTTAAAGTTGATTATAAATATCGTTTATTTTTTTGCTTATTTATTTTTTTAATAGATATGTCACGGATAACTTATATGATAAATTTTTCAACTTCTAAAATATAGGAATAAAATTTTAAGGTATATTATATATATATATATATATATTTTAAGGTTCAATAGATCAATTTTGGTGTTAGGGGAGTGTTGTAGATTCATTTGAATTAGGTTTTTGGGATTGTATGTTGATGTGGAGTACAAGGAACACTTGGAATGGTCAAGGTTATATGATAGATAAAGTTAGTTGGATGAAACAATATAATTTTATTTAATTGTTTAAGTCAAAATATTTGGGAAAGAATGTAAATTTTATTAATTTTTATTTTTTTTGAACAATAATGTTTTAATTCAAATTAAATTTAAAAGGAAATATAAACTATCATAAATGCATCTAAATTCTAAATCTATCATTATGTAACAAGGAATGAATTCCCTTTAGATATTAACTTTTTTATTTAATGCAAAAATTTGAAAAAATATTTACAACTCATGAAAATAAATCCCTTAAGCAACTTAAATTAACTATAATATAGATGTACTTTGTTGAATGATGATGCATTATGATATAGTTAAGCAACTTAAATTAAAATGAAAATTTTAATTTATAAACTCCACTTTTCAAACAAAATTTGAATTAGGTTTTTAGTTTAGTAAAACAAATTATAATTTCTTTAATAATAATAAAAATAAATATTATAAATTTATTTTGTAAAAATATTTATATTCAAATATTTGTTTTTTTTTATGAAAAAAAATGCATTTAGATCCCATTATTTTTTTTTCTTCACTTTTCCATACATCCAAGTTTGGGGGAGATAACCTAATGTAACCCGTCATAATGAAAACAAAACACATACTTCAAGTGCACTTTGCATTCAGCTCAAAGCTCAAAGCTCAAAGTGTTTCATAACTCAATTAATAATAGGAACACCTTTGCTTAACCTATCTAGTAGTAAGGCTCAAAGTGTTTCATGGCTTAATTAATAATATGAACACCTTTGATTAACCTAACTAGCATTAAGGCTCAAAGTGTTTCATGACTCAATTAATAATAGGAACACCTTTGCTTAACCTACACACATTAAATCTCAAAGCTTTTCATGACGCAATTAATAATAGGAACACCTTTGCTTAACCTAACAAGCACTAAATCTCAAAGCTTTTTATGACTTAGTTAATTTCTTTATAAATATCAAATATTTGTTACCACCATATATCAATCCTAAAATTTAAGGCTCTTGAAGTGTTTCATGACTCACTTAATATTAGTAGAAACACCATTGCTTAACCTAACTATCACTATATCGGTACTTAGATATTAAAATCACATGATATTAACTTTATGTTAGATGCAATAATTTTTACATGAAATCTAAAGTTATTATTTATTTGTTTTTATGACTCAAGGGGCACCTTTGCTTAACCTAACTAGCACTATATTGATATTTATATATTAAAATCACATGCTTTATTTATTTGTTTTATGACTCAAGGAGCACCTTTGCTTAACCTAACTAGCACTATATGTTGGACACACCGAGCACTACACTGAGATGGGGGGCTGAACAATGTGTATAGCCTTTTATTACTTTTTCAACTTTAACAATCATCAACAACTTATTCAATACATCATTCATTAATGCATTGTCACATTATCATTATATCATCAACATTATTAACACTTACAGCTCATCATATCATCATCACATAGGAATCATAGCAAAACACACTACACAAGATTTTTACGTTGAAACCCAAGTCCTGGGGGAAAACCACAAAATCCTTTATAATAATAATTTACCAGAAACAATTGGAAGGAGGCAACAACCCCCTTTGTTACAAAGACTTCAATTCTCCAGCTACAACTGGAAGGAGGCTACAACCCCCTGGTTTACAGGCTACAACCTGAAGGAAGCCTTAGCTCCCTAGATTTCCTTGCCTCGTCCTCCCACCCTGATATGAAGATAGAAACTGTTGAACTACAACAGCACTGATCCTGCGGACCTTCTATCCAATATCTGTACCACACTGTACAACCACTGCTCATCGACTGTCACTGCTCATCAACTGTCAACTGACCACTTGCACCACAACTGTGCCACACTACTCATCAACTGACCAATCAATCTGTTGTTCACATCATCCGACTCAGTCAATCTGATTCTAACCAACTGTATACCAGACTCAGTCCACCTAATTCAAGCCAACTACTCATACAACTCAGCCAATCCGAGTTAAGGAATCTGTTGATGTAACCTATAAGTCTTAATCAATGTAATCGCTGCTCATTGCCACTGGTCATCATTTCATAATTGTCATCTATATATTGTTGCATACATCACTGAGCATATATAATCCTGTGTTCATTACTGAGTATATAACATCACATATCACTGAGTGTCATACATTACTGAGCATCTAAATCACTGATCATTGTGTAAGCATCATCAAACATGTCTAGCGCATCATGTCACTATGTAATCACTACTAGCATCCGAACATTTCTCTATGTGTCCTACTGAGTCATCATTGTGCATTTCATAGCACTGTATAAAACACTGAGCATAGGTACTATCACTGTGTAAACAAGCTAAGCATTGTATAATTTATCACTGAACATGTACATCATAAGTAACCACCTAACATATCAATGTATGCTCATTGGTTCACTGTGTACCTTCATCATCGATAATATATGTTTTACTGTGCAAATAACTGAGTATATATCATCATTGTGTATCATATCATCGGGTATACATACTATCACGTCACTGAGTAAGCACTAAGCATAGGTGTAGATATCAAATTGCATCATATTACTAGCACATCCTATCACTGTCTAATGCCTAAGTGTAAATATAATCATCATTTTATCATACTTAGCATAATCAGTGTGTATAACTGTTGGGTGTGTGAGCTATTTCAAATAAAAAAACCTAATATTAATTATCAACCAGGATCAGTAAACTTAGAGTTGAAGAAAAATATATGCCAAGGTAGAAAAGGTTCTAAAGTTTCAGGTTTGTCAAACCTAAAAAATGTTTAGTAAGGAAAAAGATCGAAAGATCTTTCAAAATGAAAAACCGAGTTAAATATTCAAGAATACAACTAAGGAATCACAGATCAGAATAGTACTAGATCATACTACCCTACTTATATGGTTAATTAATAGGAAATATGGAAACAAATACTGAAACACAAATTACTTGTAGAAAAGTAAGAAACTACTAAATTAAACTTCCAGATAACAACTATGAACAGAATCAGAACTACGGATATTAGATGTTTAATAGGGAGAACTTGTAAATGTAAATTATTCTAGACTAAACCATCTAATTCCATTCTTCTTGATTACGTACATCAAATGTAATAGGAACTGGAGTAAATGTATTGTAATGACTTTCAAATGTAATAAGGAAGCTAACTGGAAGTAAATCAGACTTAACTTCTACAAACAAATGTAAACTAAAAATCAACAAACTACCACTAACTTTAAACATTATGAACTGCTGTCTATCCATATGTGAACAACATGAAACTAATGTAAGTTATAAGCAAGTAGAAAACTTAACAAAGATGTTAACCATTCCCTCCAATCCCTCCAAAATGGACCCAATATGGCAATATTCATTTTGAACACATTTTCCTAAAGGATGAGCCCTGTTAACCCCATTTTGTATGGGTGTCCACTTTCATCACGATCTCATTAGGGGGTTATGTGTGATAAAGATTGGATGGCTTGTGTTCTTGATTATAGACATCAAATAGAAGCATATGATGCATTTCCATATCTATGTGCAGAGGAATTTTTGTTTATAGCAAGGAATATTTACTAATGGCATTTTGGATAGAGCATAGGAGGAAGCATTTCCTATTTAATATGACCCGAAATATCATATAAAATGGAATTTATTTCATCCTTTCTGGTGGAAGAGTTGGATTGTTAAGTTAATGGAATCCATAGCGTCATCATATTTCATAGGTTTTTGAGGATTCTTGTAGCGATGTTAGAACATGATTAATGGCAGCCAATGGTAGGTACATATTATGGATAATTTTACTTTCAAACTGGAGCAAAGCTAGTCATGCATGTGAACTAAAGCAACAAAAAACAACATTTAGACCTAGAACCTAAGATGAAGGAAGTCCCCTCTTTACAGTGCAGCCTCTCATGTCCTTCCCTCTTTGTGGTGTAGTTTTTCTAGGCATATTCTTTGAAGACATATATGGGTTCAATATACTAAGATCCATGGAATAATATGGAGTGGGGTTCAAATCGAGCATCAAGAAGATGAGATGCTCATAGATTTTATCAGCACACCTTTCACCAAGATTGTATGATCACTCTGTCATTGCCAAGAATGTGTGTGCCTAATAAGCTTAGTGTCAAATTTGGTAGCATAAAATTAAAGAGAGTTGCTACATGTTGACCAACATCTAAAATGAAAAATGTGACAGTGAAACAAGTCATGTTTCTCTGAGGTAACAAAGTAATAAAGAAGGCTACCAAGTAAACATCTACTCAAATTGCTTACAACAATGCATGATTTCCTACCTTGCAATTTCTTAAATGTGATAGTAACTTGAAAGCAAATTTACATATGAAAATCCAACAAGCAATGTAAATGTAAATATGAAAATCCAACAAGTGTGAGGTGTCATTAAAGCTAATTCAAGTTGCAAGTGTAAGTTGCTAATTCAAGTTGCAAGTGTGAGTTGTGTACATTGGGAGCTATTTTGGCTAGTCTTCTAGTCATGAAAAACCCTAATCTCAGAATCTAGGCACGAACAACCATTTTTAATAGTAAAAAATGCATAGAATACCATGAATATAAATTTAGTATTATGTATATAACACAGAATACCCATAAAAAAAGGAGGTAAACCTTTTAAGCTAAAGCTAAGACCAATGATTAGAAGACATGGAATAGGAATATCCATACCTGTGTCCCTTGTGGAAATTGAGAAACTACAATTTCCTCAACATGCATATTCGTGTCACTAGCCTCTGTTTCTGACCAATCAATAAAATCCGTATCATCAAAGTTGTCATCATTCATGAATCTGGTATACTGCATAAATTCCATATAATTTATAGACATTAGATTTGGAGAATAAAAAAATTAGATTTCATATAATAAATTGAAAAATATTATTGCATACTTATGTATTTTGCCTATGTTTTGATTTTGTCCAGCGATGATTCGCTTATAATTATCTCTACAGTACGTTGCATACTGCTGAAGCTCTAATCGATTCATGCTACTCAAGCGATCATCAGAATAATCATCAAATGGGATTTCCTCCATACTGGTTGAAGATGACAAAGTATTTATGCCGATTTCCACCCCTGCCAATGCAGCCCCAACACGCTCTCTTATCTCTTCCCTCACCCCTCTTGCTATTTGGGATGTCATTTTCAACTCCTCTGGCAAAGCAACGACTCTAGGATGTGGCTGTACTAACCGAGGCATCGGACGCCTATACTGAACATCTCGTCGTGCATCAGGTCGTTCATATGTACAACCATTGCTAGCACCATAGAAACTGGATCTCGTATCTGTATAGTCAGGGTCCATGTGAAACCGGAACTCTGCAATCATCATCTTAACAAAATACTGAGGAACCTCGTCACTATTAGGGAACTTCCCATATGCACACAGGAACCTGGAATAAATATGGGTTGCAATCAGTGGATCATTGAATCTTGTGATCTTTAGACATTTTTTGTCTTCATGCCGTAAGTGAAAATATGAAAAGACAATTTCTTTTGTGACAAGTTTTTTTATTTCTTCAAACTTGTGGCGACCCATCACTGACAACCGCCTCCTATGCATCATGTCATGAAAAATATGGGTTGATGGTCCAACCCCAAGATATGTCTTGATCAAACTGTTCAGATTGTGCAAAAAAATCTGGAGACACTGTTGAGAACCAAAAGAGATATTTGAAGTGTCAATTTCTGCCTGCAATCTCGATGAATGCTCCTTCATCTCTTCCACAGTCAACATAGCGATGTTGTCTTCCCAAGAAGTATCCTCGGGAATATCTCTAGGATGACAGTAAAGAGGATCATATCTTTCATTGCGAGCATACTGCTGCACCCGACGACCTCTCCTTGTTTGGGGAGGTGGATTAGGATCAGCAGCAGCAAACCCTATAAGAAGTAAAATGCATGTGCAAGTATTAAAAACTATATATATAATTTTTCAATCAAATTATAAACATTTAAATCAAATGTGTTCATTTTAAATACCTGATGGAACCTCTGCATTATCATGAACATGGTGAGAAATAGAAATAAAGTCTTCTGAACCATCATTATTGTTAGAATGTACAGAAGCCCCTATAGGAAACCAAATATTGGCAATCACATGTAAGTTTACAGGAAAAATCATGTAATTTTTCACAAATAAAACAGTCATGTCAAACAAAAATTCTAATCAAAATGTATGTAAACAATCTCTACCTAGCGATGGCGTATCTGAAGAATAAGACACTAAGGGTGCCATCTGTGGTTGTCCAACGGCCCCTGTAGACCCACCCTCAGACAGAGGTCTGTCATTTTGAGAGCCACCACTTGTGCACAACAAGATCTTAGAAAGATCTGTGTAAAAGAAGTTGTATGTTTATATAGACTTGAGCGTGAATTGAATGACAATTGAATTTACCTGATGATGACCTTAGGGAGTGAAGCTGCATACTAGCCAAGATTGCTTCACCCTGAAGCTGTGAACCTGTGCCTGATAAGAATTTTCCACAGATTAATAAACATGTCAAACAAGAATTCTAGTCAGAATGTATGTAAACAATCTCTACTTGATGATGGCATATATGACACTAAGGGTGTCCTCTGAGTTTGTCCACCGGCAGTTGTAGACCCCTCAGACAAATGTCTGTCATTGCGAGAGACACCACCTGTGCACAACAAGATCTTAGAAAGATGTGTAAAAAAAGTTTATGTTTATATAGACTTTAGCATAAATTGAATAACCCTTGAATTTACTTGACGATGACCTCACGAAGTGTTGTTGCATAGGATTCAAGATTGCTTCACCTTGAAGCTGTGAACCTATGCCTGATAAGAATTTTCCACAGATTAATAAACATGTCAAACAATAATTCTAGTCAGAATGTATGTAAACAATCTCTACCTGACGAAGGCGTATAAGACACTAAGGGTGTCCTCTGAGTTTGTCCACCGGGAGCTGTAGACCCCTCAGACAGACGTCTGTCATTGCGAGAGACAACACCTATGCACAACAAGATCTTAGAGAGATGTGTAAAAAAATATTTATGTTTATATAGACTTTAGCATAAATTGAATAACCCTTGAATTTACCTGACGATGACCTCACAGAGTGTTGTTGCATGGAAGTCAAGATTGCTTCACCCTGAAGCTGTGAACCTGTGCCTGATAAGAATTTTCCACCGATTAATAAACATGTCCAACAAGAATTCTAGTAAGAATGTATGTAAACAATCTCTACCTAGCGGTGGCATATAAGACACTAAGCGTGTCCTTTGAGATTGTCCACCGACAGCTGTAGACCCCTCAGACAGACGTCTGTCATTGTGAGAGACAGCACCTATGCACAATAAGATCTTAGAAAGTTGTGTAAAAAAATATTTATGATTATATACACTTGAGCATAAATTGAATAACAATTGAATTTACCTAACGATGACCTCACGGAGTGTTGTTGCATAGAAGTCAGGTTTGCTTCACCCTAAAGCTGTGAAGCTATGCATGATAAGAATTTTCCACAGATTAATAAACATGTCAAAATGTGTCAAACAAGAAAAATATATTTCAGATTAACAATCGAATATCCCTGACTGCATCACATTTCTTCGTCTAGCACTGATGGTAGATGTCTCTGGACGATCCATGTGTCCTTGTTAAGACAAAATGAGAAATCAACCAGGTTAATCATAAACTTAGATATGTAGGCACATGAAATGCAACATTAGAACCTATTCTAGCCTAAATTAATGCTAGCAAGCACACTTCAAAATGTAATAATACCAAATCAAACAACGAGGTAAACTAACACCACAGGTAAAGCAATTGGATGGTGCACTAAAAATAAAAAATGAGTTTGTTATGAACCATCATCAATCTCTATGGATGTCACCTTCCTCACTTCAAGGGAGTTAATTACATCTTCATGATGTATAAAATGACCTTATGGGTCAATCTAACAATTTCAATAATGTTTGAATATGCGGTAATTTTTGTGTATCAAAATATTTCAATTTCTTGCAATTCTATGTTTGTTGAATTATGTTTTATTGTGCTTAACTATTGTAATGATATCTTTCGTTACCACCTCCTTGAAAAAAAAACTCTCTTATCTACATCATCTCTTGGTTATGCATTAAATTCTGTTACATAAATTTTAAATTAAAAATTTAGAGGGAGATTAGGAACATACATTTTCATGTATTTTCAATTTATCTCCCTATAGGTTTACTAAAAATTATTCATGTGGATAATCATTGGATACAATATTAAATTGTGCATCCCGATGTGCTTATATTTTTAATAAACCCTTCAAAATATTAATTGAAAAGAATGTACGAGACATTCATTTCTTGGTGTTTTGGGTAGCTTGGGAAGTTGTGTCCTTTTGATGTTGAAGCTTTCTAAGGCTTACTCATTTCTATTGGAACATTAGAAACATAAAACTATCTCTGTTTCTCTCCACCTCAATCCAATCTCAATCCCCATTGTAGCTACACAGTGGGACAAGCACGATGACCTAGGATTCAATGGAAGAATGAAAAATTATATGTCCAATAATACCATTTTTGTGAAGGCACAAAATGTAACAGAGTTGGCTAGATCCTCAAATGAAAGAGCAACAAATGAAGGTAGAAACCCACTACCTCCTTAACCTTCTTGTGACATATTGAAGAAGGGAAGTAATGAGAAAGTCTTAAAGACTCATCTTCCACCAGCATGTAGAATAAGTGGCAAACTAATCAACCATAGAAAGATTAAGAAGACCAAGAGGCATACATCAGGCAAGACATCCCTGATTTGTCACTGCTGCAAGAGGAAAGGCCATAGAGCTGCTAACTGTTGGTATTCAGAATCATGTTCATTTTGTGGAAAGAAAGTTCATTATATGGATTCTTTTTGGGAGAATCAAGACATCTACAGGGATCCATATTCATTTTAGAGGAAGGATGGAAAGAACACTTCTCCAAACCATCCAATAGCTCAAGGGAAAATGGAGAAGGAAGGCAAGCAAAGTAGTCCAATTAAGTTCAAGATTTTTTTCCACCATTGCAAGTTGAGTGGACATTGGGAAGAAAAATGTTGGAAGCTTCATCCATATCTTCACCCCACCCATTGGGAAACTAATAGAAGGGAATGGAGAGTGAAGATAAGAAGTGATGAAGAGTTTCCTACATCTACAGTATAAGGAGTAGAAACTATCCAAGGAGAGATATACACTCAAGAGGAATGTAAAACTAGCAATATGGACAACAAATTGGTGTCAAGGATAGCCACATTCTAATGGTTTACAAACTTTCACCTAAAGAATCCACTTTGGAAGATGGGCCAAATATTGATGCATGTAGGTAAATGAATTTGGGGTTCCTTAGAACTCCATGAATATAGCAAACAAAGCGGCCATGGTTGAGTATGTTTTGTGGTTCAGTGAATAGTTGATTCTATTTTGAGAGTGAATGTAGAAGCAACTATGATATGGTGGAGAATGTTGGTAAAGGATCCACTGCATCCTATTGATGGTTATCACTTGCAACCAAGCATTTGCAAGAGTTGGCACTATATTGGATAGTAAAAGTGTTATGATTACACACCAATTAGAAGGTCTTTCAGTTGATGTTATTGGAGATATAAAATGTTGATTAACACCTCACCAATCAATATAGATTTGCTTCCAGGATGAGAATTAACTCATCCTAATGGCAGAGAGTTGCTACCATGATAAGCAGCAATTGAGTCTTGCAATGAAGAGATCATTACCTGAGCATCCCAAGGAAACAAATGTCCATAAATTTGTAGTTGTATGAGAGGTCAACCTCACCAATGAAGCAAGCAACAATTCAATGGAATTAGGAAAGAGCATAAAAAGATCTCAATCATGGGCTAATGTTTTACTCATTGAAGATTGATTGAATCATGATTAACCAACAAATAATTGTTCGATGCCAGGGAGCAATTGATCCTAGCTGAAGAGGGAAGGCCACACTTCATTTTTTATGGCATATGTTACATAGTGTCCAAAAATGAGGGTCAATGGAAAAGGTTATATTACATTGTTGGGTCACAAACAAGGATAAATCACCCTCATTCACCCACTCAAGATGGTATGGACGAGGGTGCGAAGTTACCAACAAATCCAAGGAATTGAAAAGGGTCATAGAGAATAAGTGTTTATAGATTAGCATTGTCCATGATGATCTTATTGATATGATATTTAATATGACAGTTTTGAGTAAAGAGAATGGGATGGGTGGGAGGAGCTATACATGTCATTAGAACGAGATTTGGATAAGATGTAGTAGGGTTATCCACAACAATGACAGCATTTGGACGGGTAGGTTGGGTGTTGGAATTAAAGAATAATATCTTGGTAGATCATGGATGTTATAAAACACAACATTGTTGTGCCATGAGAGGATGACTTATGGAGTGTGCAATATTGAATGGTGAGGGGAGGGGATGTGTATACCATGGGAGAATGCCTACCCATGTGATATACCTGTTGTGATAGGGGGAACCAAGACGAAGAACAAAAGGGAATTGGTTGTTTTTTTAGCTTCTTTTCAATAGCCAAAGCATGTTGAAAATCCAATGAAAGATAACATCTATGCACCAAAGTAGCTTCATGATGGAGAGAAGGAAGTAAGCCATAATTAAATTTAATTATTAGCACATGGTCTAGATCTGAAATGGAGATCTACATTTGAATTTTGAAAAATATTCCAATGTATATTGAATTTTCGGAGTGGAAAATTGACAGAGGTGAAGCCAATGTGGCTAGATATAAACACTCTCGAACTGCAATGTAGAATTGGTCCCCAAGTATTGATGGCACTAGAGAGTCTATTAAGACTCTCATTGAGTTCTATGCAAAGGGATTATTCAGTAACACTCATATTTTTCACTTGATCCCACTATTGGGTAGCTAATCCTTGTATATAGTAGGATACCAAGGTGACTTTGTCTCTTTCCAGTACTGTGGTCTAATGCTAGATATATGAATATAATGCATGTATCCAAATCCTTGAACTGGTCATCATGAAAAGCACCAGAAAGCTATGGCAATGTCAATTTAGGGTCGCAATGCAATCCAGAAATTGGCAGAGACATGGTCTAGTTGAGCTTCATATCTTGTAGTTCTATAGCCAAATCATGTATCACTTGGGTGCGCTCTTGAAGAAGTTGATTACGGTGCTAAATAATTTGTCGTTACTGTTGGAAAAATTGTAACTATGCTTCTGCAAGGGAGACATCCCTGTGATTGGAGTTCCCAGTGGGAGGGCACACTCTAAATTAGCAGATCTAAACTATTGTTGTAGGAAATACGTGTTCTTAAATAGAGAGGGAGAGGATCCCTATTAGGCTAGGGAATCTTGTAGAAAAAGGGAATGGATCCTTTCCAAGTTCTTGAGGTCTAATGAAGAGTGGAGAGGATCACTTTATGCAACTACAAAAGATGGTTATGATGCTAGGTTGATATATAAATAGAATAAAGAGTGCAAAATTGAAACTTCTATTAGCTCCAAAGCCTCCCTCTTTAAATAGTAAGAGCCTTCCTTATATATGTCACTCCAAAATGGGGACGATTAACATTGATCATGTCAACCATTTTATTTAATATCAAAAGCTAACTAGTAATTAAATGTTCGTGGTAATTATAATATTCCAGTTCTCCAATGTCTTTGTCCTGGGATCTATACCATCCTCAACCATAGCTTTTTCTCTACTAATATTTCTTGGATTTCAATTCTCCCTCAACCCTCTACTTCAACTACTTTTATTGCAACCATCCTCAGGAACTCGTTCCCACCAATTTTAAATATAAATTCAATATCCTTTGCTCCTTTAGTAGACATTCTAAACTACTTTTTTCCTTTTCATCAAGTGCAACCATTTGTGTGTGGACTTTGGAGAGATTGCAGCTCTTTCTCAAGAGCTTCCATTTTGGACATGTCATTCCCATTTCAGGATTTGAGAGGAGGATTTCATGAATTTGATCATGGAAAAATGGACACATGTAGACCTATTTAGGGGGGATATGGAAATGAAGAAATTTGTTGAGAACTTGTAGCGAATAAAGGGTGTGATAAAAAGATGGGAAAAATGCCATGCTACTCAATCTTTGGCTGATTCGAAGGATGTGAATGAAAGGATTAGGATTTTGTTCCAAGTTAATTTCTCAAGCACTCTCTTGGATGATGAGTTTGAAACCTTAAAAGTTCTTGAAGATAAACAACATGATCTCCATGAAAAAGAAGATAATGCATGGAGGTTAAAAAGTAGTGTAATTTGGCTAAGATAAGGTGATAATAACACAAAATTCTTTCACAAATATGTGAACTATAGAAGAATTTTAAAAATATTTGGGAAATAAAACATCCAAATGGAGAAATGCTAAGGAGCTTCAAGGATAAAGTTGAAGTAGACAAACTACATTTTTCTTCATTATTCAAAGAAACTTATGGTTGTCCAATTAAGAAGATAATGAGGATCATCAGTCTTGTGCTGAGTCTAATAGACAAAGAGATCAATTGAAATTTGGAGGCCGATATAACTAGTGAAGAAATTTTGTCTAGAGTTCATTTAAAAAGGGGAAGAGCCTAGGTCCAAATGGAATCACGACGAAATTCTATTTGGCCTTTTACTATATGTTAAATGAAGATTTGTTAAAGGTGGTTAAATAATCTAAGACATCGGGGAAAACATTGGGTGTATTGAACTCCACTTTCATTTCCCTAATTCGTAAGAAATAATATGTAGAGTGATTTGAAGATTATAGAACACATATTTCATTAAATTTGGAATTATACAAGGGATCTAGAATTTAGAACTTCAACAAGATTGAGTTTTCAAAAAATGAAAAACCAAAAAATTACTTAATTCACTCATTTCAATCTTTATATTCACCATTTTTTTATAATATTATCAATATAAGCTATATAAAATCAAATTTATATAAAGTTGAAGCATATCTTCCTAATATTAAACTTAGATTCCTTACATTATTTTATTATTATAATTTTTTAATTTGTAATAATATTTGAGTTGATCAAGGTTTACCTCATCTCATGAACAATAGATGTTGCAAGAAATTTCTTACCTATTAAGTTATCTAATGGCATTATTTGTATGTTGAAATTATTAACCATTTTATTTATAATTTGATAAAGCATATATTGTGCATGTGTTGAATTACCATATTAGTAAGAGATTGTCTCCATTTTAGAGTGACCTACAAAGTTATTTAATGATATAGCAGTCAATGTGTTTGTTACTGTAACAAATTTATGTATTGGCATAGTAACTTATTAATTCCCAATCTTGATAATGGGTGGCTAGAACATGGGTATTTTTTCTCAACTTCAAGAAACAACAAGAACTGGAAATGCCTAGGAATTGGCTGAAACCTCTAATACCATGAAAATTTATTAGCTCATATAGTCACTGTAATATTGAACCTGTGGATGAGGACACTACCCCTAATCTTATTTAGAATATTGACTAGAAAAACAATTAGTAACATATATACAAGCAACAACATGGAAAAGTAGGTCATACTCTATTTTATTTTCTTCCCTTTATATGTATTGTCGAGTACGGATCTAGAATTTAGAACTTCAACAAGATTGAGTTTTCAAAAAATGAAAAACCTAAAAATTACTTAATTCACTCATTTCAATCTATATATTCACCATTTTTTTTACAATATTATCATTATAAGCTATATAAAATCAAATTTATATTAATTTGAAGCATATCTTCCTATGCTTAAACTTAGATTCTTTACATTATTTTATTATTATAATTTGTAATTTCTATTAATATTTCTTACCTATTAATTTATCTAATGGCATTATTTGTATGTTGAAAGTATTAACCATTTTATTTATAATTTGATAAAGCATATATTGTGCATGTGTTGAATTACCATATTAGTAAGAGATTGTCGCCATTTTAAAGTGACCTAGAAAGCTATTTAATGACATAACATTCACTGTGTTTGTTACTATAACAAATTTATGTATTGGCATAATAACTTAGTAATTCTCAATCTTGATAATGGGTGGCTAGAACATGGGGGGTTTTGCTCAACTTCAAGAGACAATGAGAACTGGAAATGTCTAGGAATTAGGTGAAACCTCTAAAGACGTATTAGCTCCTATAGTCATTGTAATATTGTACTTTTGGATGATGACACTACCCCTAATAATCTTCAGAATATTGACTAGAAAAATAATCAATAACATATCTACGAGCAACAACATGGAAAATTAGGTCATACTCTATTTTATTTTCTTCCCTTTATATGTATTGTCTATTGTATGCCTTAGGACATTTTTGTCAAGTATATAGCACAATAGGTACTTAGGCACTTCACTTTTTCCCTTCATTTTATGGGATTGTTATGAGCCCACAAGTTTCTACATGTTTTGGACATTGTTAACTATCAATTATTACTTTGGATTATGTTGATTGGTTAAGCCTAGATTCTTTTTTATAATATAAACATAACCATCTAACATTTAAAGAAATATTCATCATTCAATACTATATATTATGATATGTGGTTGGCACTATTTTAGAGCCAACAAGAGAAAATATTGTATTGGATAAAGTCTAAGTATACCAATTAAGGTAAAAAAAAAATATTAATTAGAATATAAATTTTATAGTACAATTGTTTTTTTTTCAAATACATGAAGAAAGAGGGAAAACCCATTCTAGTTATTGCAAGTGTCCAGTATTTATTTTTGAAATGTTTGAACATATTACATTGAAAAAACATTAACTAGGTACTCCCATAGTAAAGTTTTTATAGACAAAGTCTATAATATGTTGTATGTCCAATATTTATTTTTGAAATGTTTGAACATATTACATTAAAAAACATTAATTAGCTATTCCCATAATAAAGTTTTTATAGACAGTCTATAATATGTTGCTTGTAAGTGCTTTACTGGACTCCATTAACCAAGTTTGATGGATCGAGAAGTGTGGTACATTTGAAATCAATGAATTAGAATAGAAACATTGAAGTACATTTTTGTTTCTTACAAATACAAAAGTGAAAACCCACTAAACTTATTAAAAGTGCATTTAACAATCAATTTTTTTAATAAGTATCTGTGTGTCATTTAACAATCAAAATCAAATTATTATGAATTTTTATTGGTAGTGCATTTAACAATCAAAATATTTTATAAGTATTTGTGTGTCATTTAACAATCAAAATCAAATTATTATGAACTTTTATTGGTAATTTTTATTGGAAACATTTTACAGATGTCAAAAGAAAATATTTTTGTTGTAGGAAATACGTGTTCTTAAATAGAGAGGGAGAGGATCCCTATTAGGCTAGGGAAGCTTGTAGAAAAAGGGAATGGATCCTTGCCAAGTTCTTGAGGTCTAATGAAGAGTGGAGAGGATCACTTTATGCAACTACAAAAGATGGTTATGATGCTAGGTTGATATATAAATAGAATAAAGAGTGCAAAATTGAAACTTCTCTTAGCTCCAAAGCCTCCCTCTTTAAATAGTAAGAGCCTTTCTTATATATGTTACTCCAAAATGGGGACGATTAACATTGATCATGTCAACCATTTTATTTAATATCAAAAGCTAACTAGTAATTAAATGTTCGTGGTAATTATAATATTCCAGTTCTCCAATGTCTTTGACCTGGGATCTATACCATCCTCAACCATAGATTTTTCTCCACTAATATTTCTTGGATTTCAATTCTCCCTCAACCCTCTACTTCAACTACTTTTATTGCAACCATCCTCAGGAACTCGTTCCCACCAATTTTAAATTTAAATTCAATATCCTTTGCTCCTTTAGTAGACATTTTAAACTACTTTTTTCCTTTTCATCAAGTGCAACCATTTGTGTGTGGACTTTGGAGAGATTGCAGCTCTTTCTTAAGATCTTCCATTTTGGACATGTCATTCCCATTTCAGGATTTTAGAGGAGGATTTCCTGAATTTGATCATGGAAAAATGGACACATGTAGACCTATTTAGGGGGGATATGGAAATGAAGAAATTTGTTGAGAACTTGTAGCGAATAAAGGGTGTGATAAAAAGATGGGAAAAATGCCATGCTACTCAATCTTTGGCTGATCCGAAGGATGTGAATGAAAGGATTAGGATTTTGTTCCAAGTTAATTTCTCAAGAACTCTCTTGGATGATGAGTTTGAAACCTTAAAATTTTTTGAAGATAAACAACATGATCTCCATGAAAAAGAAGAGAACGCATGGAGGTTAAAAAGTAGTGTAATTTGGCTAAGATAAGGTGATAATAACACAAAATTCTTTCACAAATATGTGAACTATAGAAGACTTTTAAAACTATTTGGGAAATAAAACATCCAAATGGGGAAATGGTAAGGAGCTTCAAGGATAAAGTTGAAGTAGACAAACTGCATTTTTCTTCATTATTCAAAGAAACTTATGGTTGTCCAATTAAGAAGATAATGAGGATCATCAGTCTTGTGCTGAGTCTAATAGACAAAGAGATCAATCGAAATTTGGAGGCCGATATAACTAGTGAAGAAATTTTCTCTAGAGTTCATTTAAGAAGGGGAAGAGCCCAGGTCCGAATGGAATCACAACGAAATTCTATTTGGCCTTTTACTATATGTTAAATGAAGATTTGTTAAAGGTGGTTAAATAATCTAAGATATCGGGGAAAACATTGGGTGTATTGAACTCCACTTTCATTGCCCTAATTTGTAAGAAATAATATTTAGAGTGATTTGAAGATTACAGATCCATTTCCTTATGAAATCTTATTTATAAACTCATTTTAAAAACCATATATAATAGGTGGAAATGGCCAAGGAAAAGGTCAAACCCTATGTTGACACTATATTTGAAAATACTCAAACCCTAAAAAATTTGGCAAAAATATCCAAAAAAAAGTGAATTTACTACAGATTGGTTGAAATAAAGGGTCAGAATACAAAAACAACAAAGAAAAACCTACATATGGAAAGTCCGAAAGTAATTATTGAAGAGGTTAAGTCTTAGTGCAGTTTCAACGGCGGAGATGACAATAATAGAGATCAACGGCTGTCATGGTTTCCCGCACCGCCCAAAAGATCGTTTGCAAACGTTGGTGAGTGGTTGTGGAAATAATACCGCCGGGTACGTGTCACATTCTCATTGGTCCGCATCAACATGATAGTGGTATCACAAACCACTACAACGCCGTGCGGAACCACCAAAGGATAATACGCGGCGGGCCATAGCATGTGGCAGATGCAGAAGGCGTAAGGGAATACGCCACATGTTGATATAAATCGGACGGACGATATACATTGGGACAAAAATCGATGGCCAATATTCCTCTGCATCATGGGAAGTGCGCACTCAATAGAAGAAAGAGTGGTTGCGGCAATTAAACCACTCTAACATGTGTCAAAAAATGGTTGATCTGCACACAATAAAAATTGGAGAAGAAAACCGTTATTGGGATCGCGGATACCACCATGGAAAATAAAGGGATGCATGATCTAACGGCTCAAATCAAAAGGCTCGTGATCAACGGTTGGATATAAAGTACATTCGGAAAGCTGCCAGAAAGTTAAGAAAAAGGGCTTATATAAAACAAAAGGGTTTCAAATAATGACATTTTGTCTATGTGTCGCTATTCTTGGAAGCTCTGAAGACTGGTGGGGATCAGCAATTGCGACAGAAGGATAAAGACGTGTCTATACAAGTCACCTTGAAATGCGAGTCCTGGTGAAGGAAATGACCAGTTATGATTTACCGACGGCCGACCAATGGAACTATGTGGACAAATATGGAAGGACAAGATATTCTGTCCATTCATAGATACATTCAAAATTTTTGCCAAGTGGAAAAAATGATGCTTTTATTTTAAAAATTTGTAATATTGTTTGAAGATAGTTATCTATTGTTTAAAGACAATTATCGTTCGAGTTAAGACATTTTCAGTTACTAGTTAAAAGAAGTAGTTATGTTAAGCTTCTTTCGAATTCTGTATAAAAGACAATTAGAGTCATTTTTGAAAGGGTTGAAAACTTTTTGAGAGACGATATGTTTTGAAGTCAAATTTTTGATAAATAAAAGGCCATACAGTGGAAATACCTATCTTTTGAGACCAGAGATTCATGTGTTGACTGTTTTTACAGTTTGTTTTTTCCCTTATCTTTATATGTGCATGTTTACTTTCTTTTTTATATCTTCCATTATGTTCTTCTTCTATACTTAAATGAACATTTGAAATAAATCGGGATTCATACTGGTTATGCCTCGTTTTATCGCATTTAAGTATCCACTATTTATCCAAAGTTGACAATGGATTCATCCTAGTTAGATGCCTGTTGTTGATGGACTGTCATTATTTCTTTCTATACCACCTGCAAAATCAAATTGACTATGATATGGTTGCTATCTTGCCTCTGTGGAAATCTATTTGGTATAAATCTCTTGCTGGCACGTTAAATATTTGAAAATTGACTCCATGCCCAATGTTTCTTGTTTCCTTTTCAACCAAGTAAATCCTTTTGAGAAATTTTGAGCGTATTTCTATATATTTTTAGCCTTTACATATATCTTGTGAGAGAGCCCTCTCTGGTGGAAAAAATGGTTAAGTTTTCTACCTAAAGTTTGGTTTGAAATAAGTTACCTTAGGTGTTATTCTTTTACAACCCGGATAAAATCTAAGTGCTAACACCCTAGCTGGAATATCATGTCAATAGGGCGCCAATGTCAAACCCTAGCTGGAATATCATGTCAATAGGGCGCGCATATAGAATAAGACTGTCTTATAACTTTATATATTGGCCTTCAGGCACTCTACGATATATGTTTTCCATTGTATCACACCAATCCAACAAGCTTCGAACCACCTTTCTTTAGTGCCTCACCTTTGTTTCATATGCCCTTATAAACCGTAATCAGCCCATCTCGAGCTACAACAACTGGGACTCTACAATTGGATATGGCTTGTGAATTTGGCCTTTAACCCTAACCCTAAGGGTGAATTGATCGAAATCAGATTAGTTCCAAGGAACGGTAGCCAAATTTGAAATTGAATTCGGTTCGGTTTTAGAGAGATGCCAGTGGAAAGAGAGAAACATACCTGTGTGCGGTCGTCTGATGGTATGGTCGTCTGGATCGAACTAGCGGTGGCGGTCCTCTTCTCGTGGCCGTTCACTTCGTTGCCGTGGGGGTCTTCCTTGAAGGTGTTTCAGCAAACAGAGTTGCAGTGCACCTGCTCTTCCCCTTCGATGTTTCTGCATAGTGTCGGTTTGTGCGAAAATAGACACCAACAGCAATAGTGTGAAAATGATAATGCATGTGGCGGGGAAATATTATTGCGTTTATATAGTTAAACATGTCTCGGTCGAGACATTAAAAGGAATCAAAACTCTCGACCGAGAAATCTGTCCGAGAGTTTGACAAAAAAAAAATGGTTATACTCTCGAACGAAAAATTAAAAACTCTCGAGCGAACAATTCTCTAACTATGGAAAAACTCACGGACGAGAGAAATCTAACCGGGGTTAATGTCTCACCCGAGAAGTAGTAAAACTCTTGCCCGAGAAAATTTGTTGACTTTTGTCTCGGGCGAGAAAACGGAAATTAGAACAACAGAAAAATAAAATTGTCACGGAATTGTTTCCCACCTTCGCGTTTTCACCCTATTCCAAGGAAAAAAATAGATTCCACTATCCATTCTGTAACCGCCCTTTGGATTCATAATTGGTTGCTACTGCTTCCACTATGTTGCTTTCAGTTTCTCTCTAATCAAGATTTGATGTAGTTGTGAGTTTTGATATTTCCCCTCGTTTTCTTTTTAAACTAACACCAACAATAACATTTATTGATATAAAAGATATGATTATTGAAGAAAAACTAGTATTAGTTTAAATCAATCTTAACTATGGAATTCTGGATATATTATAGATATAGATCGAAAGAGATCATATCCTTAGAAGTGAAAACCATTTTTAAAGTGCAAAAAAAATGAAGAGTAAATAGCAAAAACAATGAACAACTAACGTCATACCTAGATAGCAAAAATAGTCACTAAATGTCGAAATAATTTGCAAACATATAGTCCAATTTTTTATTTTTATTTTTACTTTATATATATATATATATATATAATTGAAATGAAATTGAAATTTAAGATCAAATCAACATTGTAAATTTTTATTTACTTGATATTTTATTATTCTATAAAATGCTACTTGTCACTTAACACATTGATTGCACTTCTCCATCACACTAAATGACCTTTTCAACTATCCATATAAATTTAAAAAAAAAAAAAATTGTTAAATACAAAATATATACATTAATATAAATTAAAAAAACATAAATGATTCAACACGAAATATGCATATGCAAATGAGGTAAGTGATTGGTGTTTTCAAAAAATTTAAAATGTTTATAAGAATAGTCAACTCTAAATAGTTTTATACCTGCAAATGCGGTCAGTGTTGATGTTTTTCGAAGAATGTTAAAATGTTTATAAGAATAGTCATTTTTAAATATTGTTTATCTTTCATAAGACTTAGGCATGTGAGGCCGGTCATGGATGATGTATACCACAATGAAAAAGGAAAAACGTAGGCCGGTCAACTTCCAAATTTTGGAAGTGAGTATTGATGTTTTTGAAGAATTTTAAAATGTTAATAGTAATAATAATTACTTTTAAATAAAGTTGTACAATTTGTATTTTTATTGTTTTTTTTTTGGTATTTTTATTTAAAGTGTAATTTTGATTGCAAAAATAAATTCAATGACCTTATTTTGATAAGCATGTGTAGATAATGTGTATGATATAAATTCATAATAATAATAATACTTTTATTATTATCTTTTAAAAAGCATTTAATTATATATGTTGTAAACAGAGGTCACGAGTTCAAATCACACTCGGGATTACCCATGTCCCATGCTTGCGGGAGGTTGAGGGGCACCTAGGGGTATAGTGGTAGCGGGATTGGATCCCTGGACCCCATGTCACATGAGTACCAGCTCAGTCTCCAGTTGCCGATTCCCCTATTTACAAAAAAAAAAAAATTATAAATTAATTTTAACCATTAGGAGGATATTTGGGATTGATGTCGAGTACAAGATCACTTAAGATGGTATGATAGGTAGAGATTTTTATTCCAATGTATTTTAGTTTGGGTAGTTATATGAATTTTAGTTTGGGTACTTATATGAAACAACATAATTTTATTTACTGGTTAATGTTAAAATATTCAAGGAAGAATGTCAATTTTGTTAATCTTTATGTTTGGAATAGTATTTTGAAGTGAGTTTACAAGGATTTGAAGATAAAAAATATAAATCAACATAGATTCATTTTAATTTTAAATTTATCAAGTGTTAAGATGGATCAATTTCCTTTGTATACAAACATTTTCTTTAATGCAAAACTTGAGAAAAATATTTGCATCTCATGGGAACAAATCCCACTTGATAATATAGATTTGGATTTAAGAACTAAATTTCAAGATAAAAAAATATAAATCAACATAGATCCATCTTAATGTTAAAATTATCAAAATGTAAAGAGAGATCAATTTCTTTTGTGTACAATCCTTTTATATAATGCAAAACTAGAGAAAATGTTTGCACCTCGAAGGACTAAATCCCCCTTAATATTATACATTTGGTGTTAATATAGATATATTCCAATTTATTTTATTATAATGATTATTATTATGTTTTAACTATTTTTGTAATTTTTAAATATGTTCATTTCTTTATTTTATATTAAATTATGGTAAACTATATTTTAATTTATCATTTTATAAATGTATCTTTTTAGTTATTTTATTATTATAATGGTTGTTTTTTAATTTTTCTCACTTTTTCAAACATTTAATTTATTAATTTAATATATATTTGTAAATTCATTTAATTACTCTTTGTGTAATAATATGAATGTACTTTAGGGGAGGCATCTGTGGGGGATCCTATTAGATCTTGATGGAAATAAATTGTTTTCTTATGAATGGGGAATGAGACAAGCAACAAATAACCAAGCATAGTGGTACATCCTTTTAGGAGGATTGGAGTTCATTATTTCTCTCATTAACTCTAAGATAATGATTCCCGGAGACTCTTTATGGGTGATATCTCAAGTTAGGAAATCGATTATCTCAGACAATGAGGATTTAGAGTATCTTTAGAAAAGGATTTGAGACAAGTTAAAGGATATTAGTGAGGTGAATATTTTCCAGATCCCAAGATGCAACAACTAGGAAGCGGATATGCTCGCTAACCAAGAAGTAGCTCTAGAGCATGGCTATTTTTTTAAAATTCCCCACTAAAGGAGATGGATCCCATAAATGATGGTGGAACCATGCACTAAAAATACTCCACATATAACGACATTTATGGAGGACACTTGGGAGGCATTTCACATTCTGGACATGTGGCACATAGGGCATTTAATTTCCCGCATGGGAGAAGCATCTTGAGCAATCCTCAAGACTTCCCTTCTAGTTATGAATTTATGACATTTGGGATATTGTTCTCTGGTAAATGATTGTAGTGGGATCTCTCGCTGCAAAGGATCCCACAAAGCAATATTTTGTGAACATTTTGGTATTGTGTAGTCCAAAAGGAATCGGAGGAAGTTAACCAGTAATGAATCTTAATTTCAATTACCAAGAATCTCATTCAAGCTTGTCATGTCTGCGTTTCCAGTGCGTAGAACAGTTGGTGGAGTTGCGGTTTATGGTCATAATTTTCTAGGTGTTGGATCCACGACAAAGTTTCTAGATTTTTGATCGCTATGGAGGATTCGGGTTGGAGCGTTTGGCTTGGCGAGATTTAGGGAGCCATCGGGGACCTTCATATTGTGACATACATAATCAATTCACAACTTGAGTGGGTTATAGTAGTCACCAAACAACTTACCAATCATATTGTTCAGATGTATGCTAAGTTCAATGACTTAGAAAGCGAGGTACATGAGTAGAGAGGTAGATAGAGAAGTTATTGATAGCCTTAGAGGTGCATCAATAAATTCTAATGAGAGGTCACTCATAAAATGCACCTTGTGAAAATTCAAAGGCCATGGAGGAAGATGTGGCGTAGTAGCTTAATATGGTCCCTATTAAAATCTCTAATTCCCCAGACAGGAAGAAGGATATGTGATTATGCACGAAACTTTTGGTGGATTAGGTTAGTTCTAGTTCTTTTATGCATTTTTTGTAAATTTGTTGAAAAAGTTTGTTAAGGTTTTTAGTACTTAGTAACATGTTAAAAACTCATAAAAAGTATAGTTTATCAATTAGATAGAAAATTTTGCAGAATAATCCTTCTATAATAAAAGCCTTTTTGTCTACTGATAAATTGTAAATTTGATTGCTTTGATCATCTTTTTTCAATTTAATACTATAATCATTTTGATTAAAATAATAATAATAATATGAATATACCATATTAAATTCATTAACTATAAACAAAGAACAAAAATCTTCATATTTATGTTTTTTCGAATTTGTTAATTTGCTTGGATATTATGGATTATAATATATCTAAAACAAAATTTAGATTAATTTCTTTATTTTCTATTTATTAAAACATATTATAAATTTTTTAATAATAAAATGTAGAATTAATTATTAATTTATTCCATTTTATGTTATATTTATATTTCTGAATTTATATATTTATATTTTAATAAAAAATAAAATAATCCATAATCGACCTCCCTAGTCGCTCTTCATTCTGTTAACATATAATCTCAACCATATAATATATTTACAAAGGACCCTAAGATTTAAGGTTCAAAGTGTTTCATGTCTCATAGTATATTGTACGGTCTATCTTTGCTTAACCTAACTAGGACTATATTGGTAATGATATATTGAAATCACATGATTATGATTTTATGTTGCATATAATATTTTTTTGGATAAAATTTAATTTTCTTCTTCGTCATACATATACAAATTTTATATCATATATATACACATTTTATATCTTAAATCAAGGTAGTAATACAATATAAGTTTGTCGTAGTTTTTTAATAAGGTTAATATATAACATAAGTTTATCGTAGTTTTTTAATAGGGTTAATATATAACATGATATTTGCATTGATTATGAACATGTTATATATTGGTTCAATTTATTTCACGACATCAACTATATTTAATATACACAAATTTTCGGTTGATATATGTTCTTCTTTAGTTTTGTGATGTTTTTAGATGAAGGAAAGATTATATTAAAGATTATATTATTTTAAGAGAAAAAATATATGGAGGAAGATAATCACATTGTATTTAAATTCCATATGTTACTAAATATGAATAATTGAAATAAAGTAGAAAGTTAAATATAATAAAATTATATAAATAAATTTATATATATATATAAGTTAGCTCAAAGATAAATAAATATGTAAATACCGTATCTAAATCTGCCAACTACATTTTTAATTAACATTAAGAATTAACACCTATTTACCTATCTTAAACTTCTACTTAGCAACACTCTAACACAGTATCAACTCTTTATTTATCCATTTATTTATATCAGCCGCCCTTAATGGAGAAATGATTCTTTTTGATACCTAAAAAATATCTAAATATTGCAAACTTAGCCTTTCCCAAAGGCTTGGTGAATACATCAACAACATTCTCATTTTTATTATAGTATAGCAAGTCAACTTCTTTTGATTGAATCTTTTATATTACAAAATGATATTGAATTTCAATGTCTTTTGTTTTGCATGATAAAATTCAATCAATTTTAATAATTTCATTGAGCGTTAATTATCACACTTGATAGGTATAGGTACCCCTTATCCAAATTGCATAGTAGGTAGCATTGCACAATGCTTTGTACTCAACTTTAGTACAGGACAAAGAAAAAATTTCTTACTTCTTGCTACTCCACTATAGAATATTGAAATATTTATGAGTTGACTAAGCATGTTCAGTAAGAAGGAAATATCAAGTCTTGTGGTGATTAAGTAGTTTAAGCTTACTAGCGGTTGCCTATACAAAGTGTCATTTACTTATTTTGTATTATCATCAATTAACACTCTATTGTAATAGAGTAGAGATTGGTTTATCTTAGATGATAAAATTTTAGTTATTGCTTTGTATAATTTGAGATGACTTGCAATCCCAAATGGGAAAGCATGTTTATGCAGAAGGAAGAAGTTAGGAGACCCAATGAATTTGGGGCTTCTTACATTAGACAAGTGGCATGGAATAAATGAGCCACCGTCCATACCAAAAATATGGGGTTACCAAGACAAGCCATAGGGAAAGCATACTAAACACTAAACACAACACAAGGAAAACACCGTGCAAAATGAAAAGAGAACTTGAAAAAAGGTGAAAAACAAGGTGATCAATAAAACTACAAGGGAGCGCTTGATAAAAAGACAACAAAATTCAAATAAGAAGAAGTATTGGTCATCACTTAATTTTTTTGAGATAACTTACAAACCCAAATTAGGAACTTTTCCTACAAACAAGAAAGAAGTCAAGAGAACAAACGATGAACACCATTCATACACCTACTAGAAAGATGGGGTTGTCGAGATAATCGGGGAGGAAAGAAGATAAAACACTAAACAAATTCCCATGTTTAAGAAAACATACTCACCCAAGATCCTTAGAGTGTTTCTAATAGCCACTAGTGAATTGGCATTCAAATATTCGAGAGGTAAGTTTGTTGTTCACAACAATTGAGATTAAAGATAACAATTACGTGATTCATATTCATATTCATATCTCCCATCATGCAATGTATATTGGCATTGCTCTTAATTATTGTCTAATTAAAGGACATATGTAATTCTTGTAAGTTATTTATGGTTATAGTTATAGAGATCATTGAATTATAAATTGAGTTCAAATTTATGGAAACAATGCATAAATTCATCTAAATATTTGTGTGCCGAACCATGCACACTACTATAACTTCTATATCAGTTTTAAGATAATATGTACTATACCACTTGGAAGTACATGTATCATCTTGTAGGAGTTGTACATGCCAAAAAAATAAAAAATAATTACAAATAATTTACTCATATTTATTAAATATTCATCAATTGTAAAATTATATGCATAATAATGAAACTATAAAAATATTTCATACACTAATCATGTCCAAGAAATAATCCTACACAAGAGCCTTTATCAACCTATAACATGCATGTAGTGAGACCATTAATGTAGTTCAACTAGACTAGAACCAAAATGGTCACGTTGAAATCAAAATACCATAAATTACCTATCCATCCAGTGCTCATTCTATGGCTAGAATCCAATCTATGCAAAGACACCTCTTTCTTAAGCCAAGGGATGGGTTGAATTAAACAATCATCACTTTGATTATACACAAAATTTTCACCTCTTCATTACTAATGTGGATTGAATAGTACTCTATGATCCTAGTCCTATATTCATATATATCAGATATAAGTAACCATGAACATAACACATATTTCATTAAATTTGGAATTATACAAGGGATCTAGAATTTAGAACTTCAACAAGATTGAGTTTTCGAAAAATGAAAAACCAAAAAATTACTTAATTCACTCATTTCAATCTTTATATTCACCATTTTTTTATAATATTATCAATATAAGCTATATAAAATCAAATTTATATAAAGTTGAAGCATATCTTCCGAATATTAATCTTAGATTCCTTACAATATATATAAAATCAATCTACATTATTATTACAATATTATCATTATCATTAATTTACCATTTTCAATCTATATATTCACCATTTTTTTTTACAATATTATCATTATAAGCTATATAAAATCAAATTTATATTAATTTGAAGCATATCTTCCTATGCTTAAACTTAGATTCTTTACATTATTTTATTATTATAATTTGTAATTTGTATTAATATTTCTTTCCTATTAATTTATCTAATGGCATTATTTGTATGTTGAAAGTATTAACCATTTTATTTATAATTTGATAAAGCATATATTGTGCATGTGTTGAATTACCATATTAGTAAGAGATTGTCGCCATTTTAAAGTGACCTAGAAAGCTATTTAATGACATAACAGTCAATGTGTTTGTTACTATAACAAATTTATGTATTGGCATAATAACTTAGTAATTCTCAATCTTGATAATGGATGGCTAGAACATGGGGGGTTTTGCTCAACTTCAAGAGACAACGAGAACTGGAAATGTCTAGGAATTAGGTGAAACCTCTAATACCATGAAGACGTATTAGCTCCTGTAGTCATTGTAATATTGTACTTGTGGATGATGACACTACCCCTAATAATCTTTAGAATATTGACTAGAAAAATAATCAATAACATATCTACGAGCAACAACATCGAAAATTAGGTCGTACTCTATTTTATTTTCTTCCCTTTATATGTATTGTCTATTGTATGCCTGAGGACATTTTTGTCAAGTATATAGCACAATAGATACTTAGGCACTTCACTTTTTCCCTTCATTTTATGGGATTATTATGAGCCCACAAGTTTCTACATGTTTTGGACATTGTTAACTATCAATTATTACTTTGGATTATGTTGATTGGTTAAGCCTAGATTCCTTTTTATAATATAAATATAATCATCTAACATTTAAAGAAATATTCATTATTCAATACTACTATATATTATGATATGTGGTTGGCACTATTTTAGAGCCAACAAGAGAAAATATTGTATTGGATAAAGTCTAAGTATACCGATTAAGGTCAAAAAAAATTATTAATTAGAATATAAATTTTATGGTACAATTGGTTTTTTTTCAAATACATGAAGAAAGAGGGAAAACCCATTCTAGTTATTGCAAGTGTCCAACATTTATTTTTGAAATGTTTGAACATATTACATTGAAAAAACATTAACTAGCTACTCCCATAGTAAAGTTTTTATAGACAAAGTCTATAATATGTTGTATGTCCAGTATTTATTTTTGAAATCTTTGAACATATTACATTAAAAAACATTAATTAGCTATTCCCATAATAAAGTTTTTATGGACAGCCTATAATATGTTGCTTGTAAGTGCTTTACTGGACTACATTTGAAATCAATGAATTAGAATAGAAACATTGAAGTACATTTTTGTTTCTTACAAATACAAAATTGAAAACCCACTAAACTTATTAAAAGTGCATTTAACAATCAATTTTTTGTATAAGTATCTGTGTGTCATTTAACAATCAAAATCAAATTATTATGAATTTTTATTATGAATAACACTGCTGAATTCTGCAGTCTTTGGCAAGGATTAAATATTGCGCGTGATCAAGGAATTAGCAATTTAACAGTCTTTGGGGACTCCAGGATTCTGATCAGAGCCCTCATAACCAAGAAGACCCCTCCGAATGTCAAACTGCGCCATATATTTCAAAGAATTTTTCAGGTGAGCAAACATTTCCAAAAAATCAGATTTTACCATGTGCTTCGGGTGCTGAATAAGCAAGCAGACATGGAAGCAAACAAAGGGGTCGAGCTGGCTCAAGGCATATTAAGCATAGATGGCTCGCGTCAGCGATGTGACATCCCATAGCTGCAGGGGATCCTGTATCTTCTCACAGCACGCTCTTTGGCTTCCCAAAACACGTTTTTCATGCGAATGCAGAGATTCCCTGCACCACAGCTCAGAGACAGGTCCTTGCGCCCTCGAAAGTCTCCCTGTATGCTCTTAAAGGAGCTCCTCCCTTGTCTCGAACTCATTCCTCTCTATCAGCGAGCTCTGCTAATAGGCTTAAGGTATCAAGCATTTCCCTCTGTCAAGTCCGAGCTCAGATTAAGGTTTGCGGTGTGCTCCTGAACTAGATGGCGTCGAACAGCTCTTCAAGCTCCGGATTCACAGTGGAAGAACGGATTGGAGCCCTAGAAACTGCCCTGGGGCGTCTGAGGGCAAAGCACAATGACCAGAAAGCAAAGTTAGAGGCGCTCTCCAAGGCAGGAGAGCAAACCTGGGACCTGTTGAACAAAGAACTCATGCAACTCCGGGCAGACTTCTCCGAACAAATGGATGATATGAAATATGAGACGCGAACTGGTTTCAAGGATGCTGCGAACACTCATGGCAACTTCGGCCATAGGATCGCAGCACTTGAAGCTGAAGTCACCACTCTGAAAGCTAAGCTGGAAAAATGAATATCGCTCCAGCAGTACAATACTCCTTTCTCCTCTGTTATAGCTAAATAATATCTGGCATTTGGGAGTAGTGGAGCCCTGCCAAGTTTTGGGCGATCTCTGTAAGCTCGATGTACTTCTATGGAGGTGTACTGTATCTGGGAACTCTATGTAATTAGCATTCGGTTGCTCAAGACCGGCACTAATACAATCTACCCCTATGTTACTGTCAAAAGAAAAAACAATCAAAAATCAAATTATTATGAACTTTTATTGGTAATTTTTATTGGAAACATTTTACAGATGTCAAAAGAAAATATTTTATAAGTCAAGGCGTGTTTTTTAATGATCAAAATAAATAATTTTGTTATGAATTGGAATAGAAACAAACTAGTACAGTTTAATTTATTTTATTATAATATATATTCATGAAGTGTTTGAATGTATTATATTGAAAAGAATACGAATTAGCTAGCCCAACATTATCGTTTTAATAGATCGTATCTAGAAGATGATGCTTTTAAATGTATTATTGAACTTGATTATCCAAGTTTGATGGAGTGAGAAGTTATGTCGATCTAGACAAAGCATTGGAATTTGTAATTTCCATGTTAGATATTGTTTGGTGTTTGAACGTATTACATTGAAAACAATGCTAATTAACTCCAATATAGTTTTAATATGCCAAATTGACTCCAGTATAGTTTTAATAGGCCAAAACTAGAAGATATTGATTTTAAGTGCATTATTGGACTTGATTATCCAAGTTATGGGAGAAGTTATGTTAATATAAACAAATCATTGAAAGTTTAATATTTCATGGTGTCATGTAATTTGCATGATGTATCGTCACATGAATACATTGCAATTTAAACAAAATTTTCATATTTGTACCAAATAATATAAAACTCCCCAAATAAATTTGAAGAAAATATTCAATATACAAGAAAAATTGAAAAATGTTTCTTCATGTATTAATTGGTCCTCCAAAGAACATAATTACATCCATGAATCATCTCCACCTAATCTCATGTTATTCGTTCAAGTAGGTCAAGGACAGCATGTACACCATGTTTATTTATCTTGGCCTTCTTGCAATGTTCTTTCTTAGCCATCCATGCCCAAACTATGGTATCAATTGGAATAGATCCAAGCTCTATGTCATCAGGATTTGGTACCCAACATTCCTCTAATACTTTTCCATTGTATTTCCCTGAACCGGGCTTCCACCAATCAACTTTAACATGAAGAGTATCACTTTCATCATCTTGAAATATATTTGAGGTGGCTTTTGCCATCCAAATCATCTCCCCTTCTTCCTCGTTTCCTGATCTAACTAGCAACATCTTTCCTTTCTCAACATCATTAATAGGGTTGAATGTTGTCTTTGGCTTATTGCACTTGGGTCCAACATACACGGGTTCACCTGTCATAGTATCAAAATCCCCATCCATAATATTTGAGATTGCATGAAGCGCATTACGACCAACATCTGGAGTTTGCCTTGTCTTGGGCCAAAAATCCTCAGAAGATGAATCATGATCATTGTAATCTTCATATAAAGTATCAAGAACTCTTTCCCAATACTCTACCTTATTTTTCCATTCTGGTGTAACAATTGGCAATTCCTCACCACCCATTGTGTCTTTCCACATTTTTATGTATGATGTTATTCCTTCTTTTAGTTCTTTTAAATAGATTTCATTCTCTTTGGGATGTAAGAAATATGGCTTCCCTATGGGCAGTTTAGATCGACCTTCATCGTCTGTATTCCATAACTCAACTGGTTCTGACCACTCAACATCTCTTATGGATTCTTTATATCTTAATACCGGAACATCATTGAGTACAAGAAATTGGAAGTACTGAACATTAAGATGTCCAACTAGTGCATTTTTTCCTTCCTTGATGTATCCATTAAGGAAGCTTTTGAAGTCATACACCTTATCAATCAGTTTAGGTGGAAACACTCTTTTTTCTTCAATTTTGCGATATGTATCCATCATCTCAGGTAGAGAATATATATCTTTACTTTTCAAGCTGGAAGACATTCTCCCATAGGTCCCGTCTATGTCTTCATGGGTGTGTCCCACGAGCAAGAACCCAACCTCAATAGTGATGAAGACACCAAGTGCAGTGAGAAGTGATAGAAACATGAAAAGATAAAGGTTTTTATTATCACTTGCTGCATTATCCAATTGTAACAATAAATGTGGAGGAAGAGGTTTAAAATCGATATCTTGATTTTCTAATCTTCCATGAGATAAAAATTCATCCTTGTACACTCTACATTTTGAGTAAATAGAGGTGTCAAGTAATGCATTTGAAAGTGGGCTTCTTGAACTTCCACTCTCATAAAGAAGATCACCATACATATCAAGATGTGGGTCTTCAAGGTCCCTAAAGCACTTAGCAAGTGATGTAATGGTAAATTGTGATCCCATATGTACAAATGGTAGGGAGAAATGACCAAAACCTCCTGTCTTATGGCCATGTGTTAGCATACCTGTCAATGACAAACCCAAGTTTATTCCTACAATAGATTTTGATTTGACGCGTAGCCTTGGAATTGAAGTCTTTGTTTTATCCATTTTATCATGGATAATACTCAAATACTCCTTTGGAAACCTCTCTGACATGATTCTGTGGGAATAGTAGCAATGTCTTCCGCACATAACGATCTTGTTATGTTTGTTCAATCTAGCGCGTGCCGTTTCTTCCAACTCTTTTGTAGTTGCTGACTTCATTTGTGCTTTCAACACAATACATTCACCACATTTACTGAAGTTGGTGTTCTTTGAGAATGCCACGTCTCGAAAATGAGTGTTCCAAATCTTGCTCATTGTTGGTTGTGATATTAATGGACAATTGAGCTTTTCCAAACCCACATTGATCTCTTTTAACAAAGAGCTTTGTGTGTAAGTCGAAGGCAACAATCTTAGAGGAGAAGAAGTTCCATCAGCTTCGACTTGACGTGTTTGGTTTGGCGAAAAATCTGAATTGTCCATTACAATTTTATGCAGTATTTCTATGGCCGCCACAGTTTGTGCACATGCTTTACATCTATTGGTGTTACCATGAATGGATTCCATATGTCCTTGTTCAAAATTATGTTGGTAGCTATAGAAGGTGCTTTGAGGAATCTTATGTATCTTGTACCATGCTTTCTTACAAATAACATTACCATCAAATCTCATGTCCTTTACTTTTCTAGTAATAGGAGGTAGGCCATGGCCATGGCTCATTGACATGATAGTGTTTGAAACAAGTGAATTCAATACAAATTCCCTGATACCATTTTTCTCTTTGCATTCCATATCCCTTCTAGCATTTGCAATGGCATTCCTATCCACATGTTGAAGACAATCTTGTTTACAACATTCATCTGCAGCCAAAAGTCAGACTTCTTTTTCTCTTGTCATAGCTCGTTTAATCTTTTTATATGGCCTCGATGCATTAAGAACATTGACATCTTGATCTTTTTGATTATAAAGATCCCCATCCCATTGGTATAAAGGACTTGTATCCTCTATAACATCCCATATCAGCATTTCCATGGGTGGCTCTTTGTACTTTGTCTTGACCCTTAACATCTCACCTATGTTGTCCACCAATTTATGTATTGCCCATCTAACCAATACATGTATAGACTTATCCCCAATCTTGCATCTTTCACAATACCCATGTATCTCTTCCACAAAAACACCAAAGTTATCTTCACCTAGTGTTTCACCCACAACCATGTCATCCTCATGGACATTAACTATCATTCCTTTGGCAATGCACATAATTGTTCCTATGCATCCATGTGTAAGAGAAACCCTTGTACATGTGAATGCAGCCCTATCTTGTGGAATATTTATGGGTTGATCTTCACAATGAGGTTTCAAATCTATTTCTGGCCAAATCTCATAAGATTCTATTGCACCCCCTAGTGTTTCCTCAAATCCAGTTGGATGTGGTAAAGGAGCATCATTTTTTAACACCTTCTCAATTCTAACCACTATGCATCCTTTCTTTACAATCTTTCCATGAACCTTATTCCCAAGCTCTGTATTGAATATGGAGCCCTCACCCACCTTCACTCCATCTTGTAAAAGATCTACTTTGTCTCCAATAGAAAATGTTGAACAAACATTTGCACCTGTACACCAAACATAACAAACTTAGTATTTTCTCAAAAAAACATTCAATAAACTATGAATAATTCTTAACACATGCTTTGGTGTTTGATTTACCTATGGTGTGCCTCAAATCTATAGTTCTCCATGGATGTGTGTCCCCTTCATCAACATATTCCACAATCAAATGTGGTTGAGTGACATCAATTATCAAAACCATAACATAACCTGCAACAACCCTTCCTCCACCATAATAAGTTCCAACTTCTGTAGATTCAACCTTTCCTAGCCCAATAACTTGACCATTAACCAGGAGGTCAACATAGTCCCCTTTTGTGAAAATTATACTTGCAGCCCTATCTTGTGGAATATTTCTGGGTTGATCTTCACAATGAGGTTTCAAATCTATTTTTGGCCAAATCTCATAAGATTCTATTGCACCCCCTAGTGTTTCCTCAAATCCAGTTGGATGTGGTAAAGGAGCATCATTTTTTAACACCTTCTCAATTCTAACCACTATGCATACTTTCTTTACAATCTTCCCATGAACCTTATTCCCAAGCTCTGTATTGAATATGGAGCCCTCACCCACCTTCACTCCATGTTGTAAAAGATCTACTTTGTCTCCAATAGAAAATGTTGAACAAACATTTGCACCTGTACACCAAACATAACAAACTTAGTATTTTCTCAAAAAAACATTCAATAAACTATGAATAATTCTTAACACATGCTTTGGTGTTTGATTTACCTATGGTGTGCCTCAAATCTGTAGTTCTCCATGGATGTGTGTCCCCTTCATCAACATATTCCACAATCAAATGTGGTTGAGTGACATCAATTATAAAAACCATAACATAACCTGCAACAACCCTTCCTCCGCCATAATAAGTTCCAACTTCTGTAGATTCAACCTTTCCTAGCCCAATAACTTGACCATTAACCAGGAGGTCAACATAGTCCCCTTTTGTGAAAATTATACTTGCAGCCCTATCTTGTGGAATATTTATGGGTTGATCTTCACAATGAGGTTTCAAATCTATTTCTGGCCAAATCTCATAAGATTCTATTGCACCCCCTAGTGTTTCCTCAAATCCAGTTGGATGTGGTAAAGGAGCATCATTTTTTAACACCACCTCAATTCTAACCACTATGCATCCTTTCTTTACAATCTTTCCATGAACCTTATTCCCAAGCTCTGTATTGAATATGGAGCCCTCACCCACCTTCACTCCATGTTGTAAAAGATCTACTTTGTCTCCAATAGAAAATGTTGAACAAACATTTGCACCTGTACACCAAACATAACAAACTTAGTATTTTCTCAAAAAAACATTCAATAAACTATGAATAATTCTTAACACATGCTTTGGTATTTGATTTACCTATGGTGTGCCTCAAATCTGTAGTTCTCCATGGATGTGTGTCCCATTCATCAACATATTCCACAGTCAAATGTGGTTGAGTGACAGCAATTATCAAAACCATAACATAACCTGCAACAACCCTTCCTCCACCATAATAAGTTCCAACTTCTATAGATTCAACCTTTCCTAGCCCAATAACTTGACCATTAACCAGGAGGTCAACATAGTCCCCTTTTGTGAAAATTATACTTGCAGCCCTATCTTGTGGAATATTTATGGGTTGATCTTCACAATGAGGTTTCAAATCTATTTCTGGCCAAATCTCATAAGATTCTATTGCACCCCCTAGTGTTTCCTCAAATCCAGTTGGATGTGGTAAAGGAGCATAATTTTTTAACACCTTCTCAATTCTAACCACTATGCATCCTTTCTTTACAATCTTTCCATGAACCTTATTCCCAAGCTCTGTATTGAATATGGAGCCCTCACCCACCTTCACTCCATGTTGTAAAAGATCTACTTTGTCTCCAATAGAAAATGTTGAACAAACATTTGCACCTGTACACCAAACATAACAAACTTAGTATTTTCTCAAAAAAACATTCAATAAAGTATGAATAATTCTTAACACATGCTTTGGTATTTGATTTACCTATGGTGTGACTCAAATCTGTAGTCCTCCATGGATGTGTGTCCCCTTCAACATATTCCACAATCAAATGTTGTTGAGTGACATCAATTATCAAAACCATAACATAACCTGCAACAACCCTTCCTCCACCATAATAAGTTCCAACTTCTGTAGATTCAACCTTTCCTAGCCCAATAACTTGACCATTAACCAAGAGGTCAACATAGTCCCCTTTTGTGAAATTTATACTTGCAGCCCTATCTTGTGGAATATTTATGGGTTGATCTTCACAATGAGGTTTCAAATCTATTTCTGGCCAAATCTCATAAGATTCTATTGCACCCCCTAGTGTTTCCTCAAATCCAGTTGGATGTGGTAAAGGAGCATCATTTTCTAACACCTTCTCAATTCTAACCACTATGCATCCTTTCTTTACAATCTTTCCATGAACCTTATTCCCAAGCTCTGTATTGAATATGGAGCCCTCACCCATCTTCACTCCATGTTGTAAAAGATCTACTTTGTCTCCAATAGAAAATGTTGAACAAACATTTGCACCTGTACACCAAACATAACAAACTTAGTATTTTCTCAAAAAAACATTCAATAAACTATGAATAATTCTTAACACATGCTTTGGTGTTTGATTTACCTATGGTGTGCCTCAAATCTGTAGTCCTCCATGGATGTGTCTCCCCTTCATCAACATATTCCACAATCAAATGTGGTTGAGTGACATCAATTATCAAAACCATAACATAACCTGCAACAACCCTTCCTCCACCATAATAAGTTCCAACTTCTGTAGATTCAACCTTTCCTAGCCCAATAACTTGACCATTAACCAGGACGTCAACATAGTCCCCTTTTGTGAAAATTATACTTTCCATTGTCGCTCCTACAAATTCTGTAACACACAATTGAATTATAATTTGTAGTTAAGGTTAAACCATGTAAAGTGTGGTCTTATATTTTAGGAAAAACACAATCTACAAAAAAATAATGTACTTGTAATAGCTAAAAAGGGTATGGCATCATTTTGTTGTGCAAATTAAACCTTGTTCCCCACCATTTAGTCCCCACCGCCAAAAGGAACTTTACATATAAATTATGATGGAGCTACAAAGCGTAATCAAAACAAGATTGGTTATCAATGTATATAATCTTAATACAAACACAAAACTATTCTTAGAAAAACTTGTAAAAATGTCTAAAAATTTTCCATACTTAAGAACTTGTAATAGTATTGAAGGTAGTTATTAAGTAGGTTGGAATCCAGCCATGATCGATCATGCAAGTTTGTATAATCATGGAACTTGTAATAGTATTGAAGGTAGTTATTAAGTAGGTTGGAATCCAACCATGATTGATCATGCAAGTTTGTATAATCATGTCTCACTGAGATTTATTTTTTGTATCAATTGTTCAAAGTAAATTCAAATATCCTTGATTGGAGTCATCCCTATTTTAAGTACTCCCGAAAATAGTTATTTGGTGTCATCTAAACCTATATTGTAGATTAGTGAAGAATAACATCTATATGGAACTAGAGTCCTACAAAATACCAAGCCACTATTAGTATACTAATACATAATAGAAGTTTTTTGAATTATAAGCGACTCCTAGCTTAGCGACTACTAGCTTTCCTTCTAGCATAAGCATTTCCTTCTAGCATAAGCACACATGCTTATGCTAGAAGAAAAGCTAGCACTCATTAGCTTTCCAGAAGAAAAACCCTAGGCATGGTGATTGGTGGTTGCTAAGTTATACCTTGGTCTTCTGCCATGTACTCTATTTTGAAATAAGCACATGGCACAAAATCAAGAAATGCTAGAGACTCCTAGCATTCGTTCTAGCCTAAGCATTTCCTTATAGCATAAGCACACACATTTATGCTAAAATGAAAGCTAGTAGTCGCTAGCTTTCTAATAGATAAACCCTGGGCATGGTGATTGGTGGTTGCTAGCTTATACCTTGAGCTTTTCTTCTTGCATAAGCATGTGTTTATGATAGAAGGAAATTCTTATGCTATAAGGAAAGCTAGCAGTCGCCAGCTTTCTTTGATCTGTTGCCATGTTCTTATTTCAAAATAGAGCACATGACATGTGTGGTTATATGCCAGAAGGAAATGCTTATGCTAGCTTTCCTTGATCTTGTTCCGTGTTCTTCTTTCAAAATAGAGCACATGGCACAAGATAAAGGAAAGCTAGCGACTGCTAGCTTTCTTTCTAGCATAAGCATTTCCTTCTAGCATAAGCACACATGCTTAGAAGGAAAGATAACAATTGCTAGCTTTCTAATAGAAAAACTCTAGCCATGAAGGACAGCTAGCAGTCGTTAGCTTTCCAATTGATAACATTGTCCGTGGTGATTGGTGGTTGCTAGCTTATACCTTTAGCTTGCGCCATCTGCTCTATTTTGAAATAAACACATGGCACAAGATCAAGGAAAGCTAGCGACTGCTAGCTTTCCTCCTAGCATAAGCATTTCCTTCTAGGATAATAACACATACTTATGCTAGAAGGAAAGCTAGCAGTCGCTAGCTTTCCAATACAAAAATCCTGTCCATGGTGATTGGTGGTTGCTAGATTATACTTTGAGCTTGTGTCATGTGCTCTATTTTGAAATAAGAACATGGCAACAGATCAAAGAAAGCTGGCGACTGCTAGCTTTCCTTGTAGCATAAGAATTTCCTTCTATCATAAACACACATGCTTATGCAGGAAGGAAAGCTAACAGTCGCTAGCTTTCCAATACAAAAACCCTGTCCATGGTGATTGGTGGTTGTTAGCTTATACCTTGAGCTTGTGCCATGTACTCTATTTTTAACGAATGCTACCTTTCCTTCTAGCAAATGCATTTCCTTTTAGCATGACACACATGCTTATGTTAGAAGGAAAGCTAGCAGTCGCTAGCTTTCCAATAGAAAAACCCTGGGCTTGGTGATTGGTGGTTGCTAGCTTATACTTTGAACTTGTATCATGTACTCTATTTTCAAATAAGCACATGGCACAAGATCAAGGAAAGCTAGCGACTGCTAGCTTTCCTTCTAGCATAAGCATTTCCTTCTAGGATAATAACACATACTTATGCTAGAAAGAAAGCAAGCAGTCACTAGCTTTCCAATAGAAAAATCTTGTCCATGGCGATTGGTGGTTGCTAGCTTATACCTTGAGCTTGTGCCATGCACTCTATTTTCAAATAAGCACATGGCACAAGATCAAGGAAAGCTAGCGACTACTAGCTTTCCTTCTAGCATAAGCATTTTCTTCTAGGATAAGAACACATATTTACGCTAGAAGGAAAGCTAACAGTCCAATAGAAAAATAATAAGAATCTCTTTAAGTTCACATTTCCTAAAGATTCATAATAGCCTATCCCATAGAGACCATCATTTAACTCGTTAGATGAATAAATTTTGGACATGTCAACATGAGAATAAGGTTCATGGAAAGATTGTAAAGAAAGGCTGACGCTGAGGCAAACAGGGCCGTGCTATCTCAAGTCCAAGAATTTTGTAACTTCAGATAGCGATAACTATGTAACCAAGCACCTAGTGGCTGTTTCACCGGTTATCAATTAAAACTACCCTATGTTTCAGTCTAAAAAAAAGAAAGGATGCATAGTGGTTAGAATTTAAAGCTTGTCATTTATAAACACTTATAAACACTATGCTCTGTATTGAATATGGAGCCCTCACCCACCTTCACTCCATGTTGTAAAAGATCTACTTTGTCTCCAATAGAAAATGTTGAACAAACATTTGCACGTGTACAAACATAACAAACTTAGTATTTTCTCAAAAAAACATTCAATAAACTATGAATAATTCTTAACACATGCTTTGGTGTTTGATTTACCTATGGTGTGCCTCAAATCTGTAGTCCTCCATGGATGTGTGTCCCCTTCATCAACATATTCCACAATCAAATGTGGTTGAGTGACATCAATTATCAAAACCATAACATAACCTGCAACAACCCTTCCTCCACCATAATAAGTTCCAACTTTTCTCCATTGTCAACTTTGGAGAAAATAGTGAATATTTAAATGATATAAAATGAGGCATAACCAGTATGAATCTCGAATTATTTCAGACATTCATTTAAATATAGAAGAAAAACATAATGGAAGATATAATAAAGGAAGTGAACATGCACATATAAAGATAAAGAAAAAACGGACTGTAAAGCTGATCAACACATGAATCTCTGGTCTCAAAAGATGGGTATTTTCACTGTACTGCTTTTATTTATCAAAAAATAGATCTCCATACATACACTGTCTCTCAAAAAATTTCCAACCCCCTCAACAATGACTCTCATTGTTCTTATACAAAATTTGGAAGAAGCTTGACATTACTGCTTCTTTTAACTAATAACTGAAAATATTTTAACTTAAAAGATAACTGTCTTTGAGCAATAGATAACTGTCTCCAAATAATATTACAAATTTAAAATAAAAGTATCTTTTTGCCACTTGGCAAAAATTTTGAATATCATCTTTTCGCCACTTGGCGAGAGTTTTGAAAGCCTCTATGAATGGACAGAATATCTTGTCCTTCCATATTTTTCCACATAAGTCCACTGGTCGGCCGCGGGTAAGTCATAGTTGGTCATTTCCTTCACCAAGACTCGCATTTCAACATGACCTGCATAAGAAACAGGAAGAAGGTTTCCACAGGTTGAGATTACCATATTTAAAATTTCAAAATCCTCTGATATTTTCTCCATTAAAATCCCTGTAAGCATATGATCAAGCTGGTGGAACTTTCTGTGATCCATCCTTATATCAAACAGCAATCTCTTATAATCATTCGGAGGAATTAATTCATTTTTTTCATTCCAAAAAGTAGGGAACCCTTTGTTTACTAATTTTTCAAATTGCTTTTTGAACTTTACTACTTCTTCCCGTATTTCTCCAGCTTTAGCTTCAACATTCTCAACATGCGAGTATTTACCCAAGATCCTTCTGGCCCATGTGATGACTGAAATTCTGTTCGTTATATTCATGGCTGTCAGGTCTGCTTCAGTTAGACTGTTTAAAAATGTTATTGCTTTCTGGGCTACGTCTTTTGGCTTTTTATTTAAGCTTTCCCTGACGGCTCTGCAACTTTCGAAGGCATCTTTGACCACCTTTTCTTTGAATCTTATGTAATCCAGATATGGTCTTAGTTTCTCAACTTCTTTTATAATTTGGTCCCACACCAGGTGTTTACAACCTTGCATAGCAGCTTGCCCTGTCACATGAGCTGCTAATCCTTTATTATTATTACTTAATTCCTGATTCTTTGTTTGCAAGGTTTTTATTTCTTTATTTTTGATTTCATTCTCTTCTGTCAGCTTCTGTATTTCAACCTTCAATTCTTTGATTTCATTTTCCCTTAAGCTTACCTGGGACATAGCCTGTAAAATATCATCTACTCCCGTTTTATCTTCCTGTGTGTCTGTTTGTACTTGTTGCTGACCACTTCCTGCTAATCTTTTCCTCGCTTCTGCCAACTGTTCTTCTAAAATGATTTTCTCTTTTTCCCACCGATCTTTTTCATCAGAAAGCTTTAACATTTTAGCAGTAACATCATTGACTTCATTAGATAATTCTTCTTTTTCTTTTTCCAATATTGTCAATTCTGCTCCTTGGATGAGTACAGTGTCTGGAATTTTTAATTTTCGTCTCAACATCTGGATCGTATCGTCTTTCTCTTTGAGCAGTTTGGTTGCTGCATCTCCTTCTTTATTTATCAAATCTGCTTGCAATTTTTTAATCTGTTGCTGTCGAGACTTATTCTCTGCCTTCTCTTGTCTCAATTGATTGTTCAATTTATCCACTGAACTTTTCAACTTGTCTGCTCTTAATATGGCTCCCAAATAGTCTGAATATATGACTTCTCCAGTTTGTCTATGCAATAAAATTTTATCTGGGGCATTTATTTTAGACAAATCTAAATTCATTTCTGAAATCTTATTTTTTGTGACAACTGAAAATTTCAAGGTATTTTCCCTGATATTTCTGCTAGTAAATAAGCTTACATCAGTCCCAGATATACTTCTAACCTTCAGAAACAATTGACTGGTTTGTTTCGCGGACTCCTGTTTATTTCGACTATGCTCATCAAACACATCCATGATATTCTGGGGTCTATTTACATCACCCTCTACAGGGGTTTCTTCAATGTTGTACTCTTTAACTGTAACCTCTGGTATTTCTTTTTCAGCTGTTTTAGCCTCTTCTGAAATTGTTGTTAACTCTTGTGGTTCATTCATTTTCAATCTTTTACCTCTTTCTGTTTCTTCATCTTCAATGACCATTATGTCCTGTATGGGTCTTTTAGATCCAACCAATGCACTATCTATTTCGCTTTCTGTCCCTGTTGTTGTGTCAATCAATGCCATTTCTTTGTCGGATGCATCCGGAATGATTTCTTCATTATATTCTAGCCAATTGGCTCTGTCTGACATTCCTTCAACAATCTGATGGTTCAGGGCCTTGATACGATGCTCCGTTCTTCGTTTTGATATGATGTTTAACGGGTCATACTCCATAGCCGTATCTGACTCAAAATTCATATCCGTCAACAACTTCTCTATATACACTACAGCATTCTTATTCTTTACTATGAACGGACCAAATGTGAATGGGTATTTAATGTCTGTAGCTTGTCTGTGAACCAAAAAATTGTTATCTTCCACAATCAACTTTTGTCTTAAGAATTCCAAGGCAAAAACCCTTAAAGTAAGAAAAGCTGGTAACACATAGCGTTTATGTATGAACCCATATAATCTGATTACTGTACTGTATTTCGACAAAAACCAGTCTCCTGTTGCGTATTCTGTACTCAATTGCATGGATGCCTGCATTTCCGGTAGTACTCTAGGCAGATTTTTTCCAAAAATCATTCTATAAATCTCTGAAAGCATGTAATTGGTGTAATTGAACATGTTATTTTCTATTAAAGTCGTGAAAATGATTTCTGGGAACTGCAACTCGTCTTGACTGGCTGTCATAATCATTTTCATCAAAAAGGCCCGAAACCTGAAATGTCTAAGAGTAGGAAAATTGACCATCTGGTCGTGAATCTTTTCTGTTAAAAATGCTTCAAAATTAAGTCGAGGGATTTGATTTTCACCAATCCCTGACTGGACTGTACTCATTTTGTACAATAAACTCAATTGAAACTCGGTTACATGCAAATCCGTATCCAAACCTAGAACTACGGCTAATAATGTCAAAACTAACTGGGTATTTTCATTAAAAAGATTGATATCTATAGGGTATGGGACCTCCGAAATGATGGTCTCTGGCTTGAGACACGATGACAAAAACATTTCCCTATCATTTTGAGAAACATGACGATAATTTTCAATAATGGAGACTTCAGAGAAAACCTCAGGGTCAAGGGTTTGGGAACAATCTACTTCTAGGGCTTTAATTAACTCTGCTGGCTTTAATTCGCAAATGACTTGGGTCTTTTGGCTGTTTAGAACGACTTTCTCTTCCCGGGAGTAATTTTCGACACACCATGATACGAATTCTGGGAAAGAAGGGATTTGGTCGGGGCAAAATGCTATCAAAGACGACTGGTGAACTCTGTGGGGGTCTGTCCCTTCCTTTAACAATTCACACAACCTATTTTTTATATCAGATATTGGAAACTTAATTAGGGTATCATAGACGTCTTCGTCTCTATCCTCTAGGGCTTCTTTTGATTTAAAAACGTCTATATCGTGCACAGTCTCCATTTAAACGTTTCTTTAAACAAAATTATGTTTAAAAAAGTAGGACAGGTAACCCGACCCTACCTGTATGTACTCGCCTTTCGCCTTCTGTCGCAATCGCAGATCTCCACCAGTCTTCAGAGCTCTTCTGGATAGTGACACATGCAGAATGCCGTTATGTGGAGCCTATTTTGTTTTATATGACTTTTGAATTAACTTCCCTGCACCTTTATGAATGCGGTTCATATCTGACCATTGATCTCGAGACTTTGTTTTGGACCGTCAGATCTCGCCTCCCTTTATTCCATCTGGTGGTATCCGCGATCAAAACGCTGTTTTCTTTTCGGGTTTATTCTCTGCGCGGATCAGCCACCTGCTGACACATGTTCGAGTGGTTTATTCTCCGCGACCGCTCTTCCTCATATCCAGTGTGCACCTTCCTAGATGCGGATGAAACAATGGCCGTTGATTTGACTAAGGTTTATATCGGCCCTCCGATTGCTACAAAGTATACGCCATGTGATATGACCCCGCCACGCTTGCTCTATCTGCCACGTATCAGGTCCCACCCTGCCACGTGTACTGACCCCACCGCGCTTCCATATTTGGTGGTTCCTCCCGGCGCTATGGTGGTTTCCTTTACCGCTATATTACATATGCGGAAGGATGAGGTTTGGACACGTGTCCCGGCGGTATTGAGTCCGCTACCGCCCACATCTATTTGCCGCCGATCACTTTGGCGATGCGGGAAGCAATATCAGCCGTTGATCGGGATTGTTGACATCTCCGCCACCGAAACTTGATCGGGGTTTAATCTTTTCACAAATTTGCTTTCGGACTTTGCATAAGTGGGTTTTTTCCTCTTGTTTTTGAATTGTCAACCTTTTCTTCAACCTCCTTTGTGATAATTTCTTCCTTTTTTGGACATTTTAGCAAACTTTTTGGATTTAGTCATTCTCAAACCTTAGTGTCAACACATAGAATGCCAATCTTTTCTCTTTACATGAGAATTAGCACCCATCTGCATTTCATAGTTCAATACATCTTCCATCCTCTCAAATTCCTGGTGTATTTTCTCTATATCTAAAAAAATTGGATTTCTCTTTTATGATGGTCTACCTCTATACCAAGCCGGTAGATGTTGCAAGTTTGTTGAATTGTAGCAACAAGGGAATGCAAATTGTAATTAATCTATACCTTAGTCTAATTAATTTTTGTCCAATAATTATGCTTTGATCATTACACCACTCTCAACTTTTGTACCTATTTTTGGCATTTCAAACTCCAAGCATTCCAATCTCCAACTAAGTATGACATGTCAGTTTCCTCGATATGCACTTGTCACATTGTCGTAAATGTTGGTGAATTAAAATTGGCATCTTGCCTCTCCCTGTTCATTCTTCCGTTGTGGAAGCCCATCCCCTGCATTTGCTTCTCAACCAAATATCTCACCCTTCTGCAGCGAGACCCCTGCATCTGCTGCTCGAGCAGGTTCTATTCTACTCCATGTTCTATTCTACTTTTGTTTTATAGTTGCATAGCATTTCCAATGCAAGGCAAACAACTACAAGTTACACACCAAATTGGCGATCAATCCTAAATCTCTCTATAAACTTAATAGGTAGGACTAAACTATTATGACCCGACACTAAACTTTTCCATCTAGTTCGATTGATCCATAATGTAACGTCCGGAGGGATCTCATGGTCAGTGAACCATAGATTTTAAATGGCTAATGTCCCATATATTTTAAACGGTTAATGCCGCATAGGTTTTATATGGGATTTCCATGAGAGGAAATAAAAATATTCTACTGTAAATGCCATCTTTTTGCAACTTATAATGTGTTAAACCATATCTTTATGGTTAATGCCTCATAGATTTAAAATCATATCTCAATAGATATTAGTGATTTAGCTAATTTGGTGCACATGGATCCTTTCACTCATGATTCATACAAAGAGGAAAGAACATAAGATTACAATTTCATGAAGATATTTCATGGATACAAGGCCAAAGTCATGAAGAATCAATTAAAGTGACAGCAAGATTTAGTATCATCTCCAAGATGCATTTCTCAACAAGATATATAAGTGTTATACACCTATATAGGTGAGAGGAAAAAACTAATAACAGAGGCCCATAACTCTGATGTTGGAGGCCATTTTGGTTTTGAGAAAACAAATAATAACTTGTAGATATGTGTCTTGTGCCAAATTCAGGAAGATGTAGATTGGTTCATTAGAGGATGCATACGCCATTGCTCTAGTAAGACCAACAATGGGAAGGAAGGTTTATATCAACATATACATATAAGTACTAGACCATGGGAGAACAATGCATTTTGTGGGAGGTTTTTCAAGAAGCATGTTACGGATTTTGTAAATAAAATAGCTTAATAAAATAGTGTATAAACCAATGTACACCAAATATGAGAGTGAAACATAAATCCTAAAGTTATAATAGAGATGAATTAAATAATAAATCCTTATATTTATTCTCCATTATTTCTGGATTCATTGTGTTAAGGAGGGTTTTATCGATGTTTCATACCTACGATACGCAATCCATATTCTTACCTATCATGAAGATGGACTACATATCATAGGTCCGAAACATCAATAAACCCCTCCTTAACACAATGAATCCAAAAATCATGGAGAATAAACAAGCACACTGTGAAATCCTGAGAGAGAAAAATCATTATATTCATTAAGAGAATCCTTAATTATAATGATTGTAACTACATCTCTCAATATAATATTCCCTATCTCTCCATATCCCCAATTGTACTTGTGGGTCCCCTATTAGGGTTATCCCTATTAAATATTCATGTAACCACATTACCTATATATTCAACCCCATATATACATCCCATGGAGTTATAACATATCACCCCATAAAAAGGATTTGTCATCAAATGTTTGTAGCTAAGGCTTTTATATGTGATGAAACCTAATAATAATAATGGTTATTTATATTTGTTCTCTCTTGCTACTACTATTGATTATCCATCCATCTATATTTAATTTTTTTTTGTCAATTCTTCATGGCTTCCTTTCCTTTGATTGCATGTGCATTATTATAGCTTCTCCAATTTGTTATAGTTTTTGTTCTTTGATAACATCACATTAAATAATGGTCCCTTTTTGCCTCATTATATGAACCATTGATTATTTCATTTTCATCCTTTGTAATGTTGACACTTATTGTATTTTTTCCGATATTTCATTGTAAAGAGGTATCAATATGGTTCCACCATTAATGGTGCTTCGTAAATTTTGATGCCCTTATCACCCCCTCTCCTTTTTGGTACAATGACATGCTCCAACTATTATAATTATTGACCTTCAATTGCTTCTACTTTTGAGATAATAAGATCATATTTTTCCTTCATATTCTGAAGATGATGTTCAAATTCAACAATTATTTTATGGTGACCTTCTTATACCTTCTCATCCTTCTCCTTTTGTACTAAAATTATGGTTGATGTTATCCATCATTCTATCCTTCTTCGATTATAAATTGAACTTTTAATTTGACATATATTCAAAATTTAGGGTTTCTTCAACGTTCTTGCCAACATAATATTCAAGTGTTTAGGTAGTTTATTCATCTATAATCTTTCAAAATACTAACTAATGACATAGACCATATCCTTAGTCATATTATATGATTCCTAAGAGTGATCTCCCCGCAAAGTGATATTCTTAGCACGCACTATAGCAATGTAAGATAATCGAAGAGTTTATGGAAGCATGGGTATAGGCGAAAATAAGGGACTTCCTATATACCCAAAGGCACATGGAAGATTAAATCTCTAAGCATATTTTATGTAATGTGGTACTAATTGCTAGATACCAACATAGGTTCACTAGGGAGCCCAACCAAGTGACTCAAATTTCCTACATGTATGTTTCCTAGTACTGATTTTTTCCTAGTAAATATCATATATTTGTGTTTAAAGATGCTTGAACATGTTTCTAGCTTTAAAAAAATATGTAAAAATTGGACATGTGCTAGCATTGGAAATGTAACAACCCAAACAAAAGGAATGCAGAAATTTTAAAACTTTTATTTCCTTTTCTTCAACAGGAGTTTGGCATAGGAGACAAGGGTGACAACTAAACCCTTAAAGTACATATGGACTCCAAGATTCAACAAGAAAATGTGAGAGGCAGGCGTCGAGCAGAAAAGAGTTGTCACATAAATGAGCGATCGCTCAAGGGAGTTAACCAAACTGTTTTTCTCCGCTAGGGTCAACCTTCAAATATTATGAAAATTATTATGAAGATTCTACCACAAGATCTACGATCGAGAACCGAGGGGGTATTAATTCCCAACTATATCGCACCATCACCATAATAGACTGATTGTTTTCTGCCCAAAACACATCACTCAACTGCTGCATCACAACCCAAAAATAATGGGCGGATCTCACAAGGAAGAACATGGAAACGTTGAGTTGACAAGTAGGGAAACATTCCAAAAAGTTATTGAGGGTTCTTGTCTTTCACTTAACAGTAAGTTCACGAAATTTAACAGTTATTTGCAGACCATGACCATCTGCACATCGCATGCACTCCACAAACGTATTACACAGGCCTTAATACCACAATTCACTTGGTACTTAACACATAATCACTTCAAATATATAAAATAATCGACTTAACCCTCCAACCTTTAAATCGAGGTCCCTGACACATTTCACAATCTTTTGATAGATCGGTCTAGGGATCGCTTCCTGCATTTCACATACTTACTTAGGCGAACGAAAGGATTGAACACATATAACAATTCTTGATTGTAACCATATCCGAGAGCATTAACATGATCATACACAAAGAATTACACTGAATAATAAAATTTGAATGAATTCATGTGCTAGCTAGAGTTAATATATAAGGGAAAGCAGGATGGCAAAGTGCGCAGGTATTTCCCATGAGATGTTGCAGTTGTTTCTATGAACATTCCACGCACTAAACCCGACTAGACCAGAAATTGGATAGTATTTGGTTTAGGGAATGAAATTTTGTTAAGAAAATGCCAGAGAATTTGATGAGACAAGAATGCCTTGTAGCACTAGGAGATAGGATGACATGGCAGAGAGATGTACCTGGAACTAATGTGGTGCTGTCAGGATGATTCATGGAGATGGATGAAACACCGAATGAAATGCTGCTGGCCACCCACGCTCGTGAAGGTTATTTCGGCCTGCCAACTCCTGTAAAAAATTCATTACACATATCTTGAGAGCTGGAGATACCAAGAGAAGCAATTTATGGAAATAACAACAAATAATGCATACGCTGAGGCTATTTAGTTTATATACCAGTTGGTGCAAGGAGGAAATGTGCCCTAAGCAGGCATAGACTGGATCTCGTAGTTGAGCATGTGCCTTGTAGGATGTGTGACAACTGTTTGGCAGTGCTAGATTATGAGAATATATAGCAAATATTTCCAGACAATGCTCGCCCCAAAAATCTTATGAACTGTTGCAAAATGCTCACCGCCTTCATCATAGCCTTAGTATGGAGAGAACAACATCCTTTCACCCATTTCCTTCTAGGAAACTTGCAAGCCCTGAAGGCGCTCCTCCAATGCACAAGATTTGAACTACTGAGTCCCGACGGTGAGTTTTCTGAGGTATCCTTGATGGATCTTCTGCCATGGCGAAGAATGGAGGAAATTGGTGAGGAACCGTCCTTTGGTAACTTTCGTGGAGCGCGGGCATTTGAGTTTTGAAATTCAAATTCGCTTTTTTGAACACCGTGTCTGAACATTGAAGGGACAGGATATATATATTATGCATTATAGGAATGGACTTGGTATATGACATACATTAGATTCTTAATAAATTTGTGGTCAAAATAGGTTATTTTGATATAAGATTATTTTATTTTTTATATATTTATTTCTTCTTCGAATATAGGATCAAAATAAGATTGAGTTACAAATTTTTTAATTGAACTAGCTCAGACTTTAGAGTGCTAACAATATATTAAATGAACTAAATCTGTGAAGTTGGTTATTATTACAGCAAACTAAAGAGTTGATGGGCATAATTCTATGAAATCATATTTATGCAGACTAAGTACAATGCTTCGAAAGATATAAGTTGAAAATAGAAAAGCACTACAAACATAAAAGTTGAAACAATTTTAGAGGGCATACAAAACCAAATTATAATAAGGGAATTTCTCTACTCATTTTCATTACTCAAACATAACAATATATATACACATTTACAACATTTGCCTTGCCACTATGTTTGAGGTCCATGGTAGACTCTCTCAATTGCCATGTCTCAAGACCATCTAGCTAGCCCCTCTCAAATGACTACTCGTGGTGCAGCTTCCCCTACGCTTCATCCATCTTCAACTACTCTTTAACTTCCATATGACTACTTCAGCACATATTTGTCGCTTCAACTTCCACATTGATATTTCATCTTCCCTTAGTGCACTTCATATGTCATGCACAGTTACCCCATGCTCATCATGTGCACTCATTGTCATGCACATATTTGCTCACATGCACTTGACTCATAGTTGGAATAACTAACTTGCATCCTCCTTGGATGCACATTCCACTTGAGCACACCCCTCAAAGTATCGCATGTTTTTTTTTGTTAATCCATGATCGACATTATGTTATTTTCTCTTGCCGTACCACATTATATCTTCTATGTTTTCTTTTGTATCAAACTTGCTTGTGTAACACTAGCATGTACCAAGTACTGGTACATGCTAAGTACTGTACTTCCTTGAAGCCTGTACCAAGTCGCTTAAGTAGTCCTAGTCCCCTTGTTGTTACAACTATGTTTGAAATTCATGCAGGCAAGCATTCTTTGACATTGGTGTTCGTGGAAACAAAAAAGGGATCTGATTCATTGGAATACTGGTTGTGTTCCAATAGGTTTCCACTGTTCCAGCAACCAGTATTCATGGAGACAGAAGCCAAAGGAGCGTGAGAAAACGACTTCAAGCATACAGCTATTGACTCATCAACCGTGCGAGCTCCATCGACCATTCAACCAATGTTACATAATGATGTGCGGGCTCCATCGACCATTCAACCAATGTTACATAACAATGTGCGGGCTCCATCGACCATAACAATGTGCAAGCTCGACTCTTTGGATGGTTTAGGGGTGAAACAAACTGAGGGTTTTCATCAAGTGGAATTTAAGCTTATGGAATCAGGGATAGTTTTCTCACTCATATTTTGTCAAACTTTTCAAGGATGAATTGCTTGTACAGAAAGAATAAGCAGTAAGGGTAGGGGGGGTTTACTATATCCAAGTGTATGGCATGATAAAAAAAAAACCTGTAAAGGAGAAATATTAGACATGGTATGATAAAACATACCTTATAAGGACTCCGTCCAAATTGTAGTTCTATAGACATCATTAAAGAGTAACAACACTTGGATCAGTGGCCTTTAGCTCAAAATTTCAGGTGGGGCCCCACATCACATAACTTGGGGAGTTGTTGAGGGATCAATAGATTATTACATACACCAAAGGAGAAGCTCGAACTAGGCATAAAATTACTTGTGGAAGGTATTCCAAGACTAGGAAAACGTAGGGTTGGAATGTGTTTGCTAATAGATGGCATTAAGAATGAAGAGACATTGGAAACATGTGGCATATGGGTAGAAGAAATGATTTTGATAACTAAATATACATAAGAAGCATTCATGTTTCCTCAAAAGACACTAGGTGTAGTGGAAGTACATCCCATGCTTGTTAGATTAACCATAATTTGGTTCTAGACATATTATGTTTTACATTTTGAACAAATTTAAAGGGATCTATGGGAAAAGGTACATCTAGTTGTATCAAGACATGATCGTCAGGTTGGGTCAAGGGAGGATTATAATGGGTCAGTGTCTAAATGTCAATAACTTCAATTTTAGGTGTCCCTAAATATTCGGTTAAGTTTGTATTTGTATCAGGTGGATACACAGTATGATCAGGTGGATCATGTATGATGATATGTATCAGGTAGATACTTGGTATGCATCAGGTAGATGCATTGTATGAATTGTGAAGTATGTTGAACTTGTGATATTCATTGACATTGATTGGTATATTGAATTACGCCTTTTATATTACTTATTTGTCTTTATTATCCATTGTTGACTCCATGCAAGGCACTAATATTATCCATAATGATTGTAGAATGGTATTTCCAGGTGTGTTGGTGCTTACAGGTGTTATTCCTCCATTAGGGACTCTCCCATGGGTTTAGGACTTAACCAAAGAAGATGAGGAGTTAGGTTATGGTGACATTGGACCTATGTCCTCCCCACTTACTGTAACTAGCCCCTTGGTCCACACAGCCTAGGTGTTCTAGGGATGATAGTTTGTATAATAACAGGGAGGAGGAGAGGGGTTAAAGAGAGAGAGGGAGAGAGTGTGGGAGTTATAAAGGAGGGGGGTTAAAGATAATCAGAGAGAGAGATGGGGTTAGAGAGAGAGTGGGGGGGGTGGGGTAGAGAGGTGGTTTGTTATGGAAAAGGGGATAGAAAGGGGGATGAGAGGGAGGGAGGTAGCATGGGAGGCATAGATTAGCAAAGGGATAGATCTAATGAGTATGGTGGGAAGTATGGAGGAGGGGATTTTTGGAGGGACCGTGAGGTTAAACCAGGCATCTAGCCCCCATATCCATTCATTAAACAAGCATTCAAATGAAAATGAAAATATATATATACAAGTATATGTTTATACAATGGAAACACAACGGAAGTTAACTAAATGCTGTTGATATCTATCATACATTCAAGACTCTATAACAGCCAATTAAAGACCTTTGCAGATTTATAAAAGATCATATGGAATTGCATAAACTCGTAAAAACACAGCGGAAGTAAATTCATTTACACCATCACCCTACATTCAGATATCCATCAATTAAATCTTTGCAAGAATATACAGGAGAATACTTATCTCAATAAGGCAGTCCCAAGCAACTGGCTATGCAACTGCAACGTTCCACCCAACCATAGGCCAGTGTGCTCCTCAATCTCTCAGCACGACTGCCACCCTTGAGCTGGGCATGATCTCTACAAGGAACCAAGGAACAGCAGACTCACACATAGCCAAGCATACACCAAGATGAGCCAAGCCAATCTGTAATTGGGTTTATCAGGCTGCTAGGACATGGGAGGGAAGATTTGCTAAGCTAGTGAGCTCCAGCACAGAGCCAGGGATAACCTTGCAAGATCTATCTAGCTTGGCACCCACAATACCTACACACCCAGCACAAGGAAGTATTCTCTTCACTGTTGTACAGTCCCTCAAGCCATACGCAGTAGATCGACGATGTGATAATTTGCCATAACATTCTCCAATGATTGTTTATGTTTAGATATATGCAAATGCCTAAAGTACTCAAATGCATTTCTAAGTAATGCTCTAGGTGCAAACTTATATGTTTTTATGCAGTTAAGTTTAATAAGCATTTTCACTAGGAGCAAGCGGATCAGTGCTTATCTGCTCAAGCGTGGTATTCCGTCAGAAGTCGACATCGTCGTCGCTCTCCCTGTGTGTGATTTACCCGTACTCTACGACCCTTCATATTCCTTTGTGTGTCCGTCGGTGAACCGTTTCACCTGTCGCTACACACATTTCTCACAAACGTAAATCATAGGGTTATTTTATTAATGTTTCAAATAGTGAGGTCACTCAGCAGGTGCCCTCAATGTCTACAGTAGTCTAGGGGCACTACATACACCCCCTCTTAAATAGAACTTCATCCTGAAGTTAATTTTTGTTCTTGTACTTTCGACACTAAACTTTATCTTAATTTCCTATTATCATCTTCTTTCCATTCCCTTCTATTTTTCTCCAACAATCATGGCCATATTAAGCACAAGTGGTTCTAATCATTATTATTATTATTTTTTTTTTCCAACATGGTTCCAATACATTCTCAGGAACTCAATCATAATTGTGTATAATATCAATTCGATAGTACATTCAATAATTGTCGGTCCCAACTAGATTTTCGATAACACTTATTCTTGTCATTAGTATCATCATGTTCAGCTCCATGAGCTTATCATGTATTTCCCTTATCTCTTCGTTTATGTTATCATAAGACCACTTCGACAGATTCATCAAGTCTCACAAAGTGTCTTCTTAACCCCATCAAGTTCCATCTCGAGGGCTAGTTGTCATTTTATCATGTTTGATTATGACCTAAGGTTATCTTCATTGCGTTCTATTTATTATGCTAATCGTCTCCATACTTCTTTTTACGAAACATTGCCTTCATTTGACCATTTCGATACCATGGTTAAATTTCAAGTTCGTAGTCATGAGTTTTCATAAATGGTTTTGTCGTAATGCAAAATGCATGTCGTTGAGTTCAGCTCATCATACCAATCACATTGATATCTCGTTTTTAAATTTTAAGTTGGTTTCTCTTCCTCGACAATCCGTCAAAGTCTCGTCAATCTGAGCATCTTGGTGTCTTATCATTTAAAATTGATCAATTTTTCGTCATTCAGCAAATCCACCGATTATATCCGTCCACTTGTTTTCTCATCATGGCTATGTAGAAAAAGGTTTAAAATATCGTTGGTCTTTGTTCCAATGTAATACCCCAATTTTGACCCTTAGGAAATATTGGCTTTCATGTAAATATTGTATACATGTAATGTATGTTTTCCTAGCGTGGAGCTCAAGGCCAAGGCCCCGCTAGTATATGTTCAGATTTTATTTAAAATGGGCAAGTATTTGATATGTTATTACCCATGTGCTATTAAGCCATGGGATATTGTGAATTGATGTAAATATTTGATATTGCAATAAAATACCAAAACTGGCTATGGGAGCAACGAATGAGAAGGGGCCATGTGTATCCACTAGGGAGTGGTGAGGGGGTTGTGGGGATGAATCATATGCTGCCAAATGTCATTGTGAGAACCCATTTGACTTTCCTTGCTGACATTTAATTTTGCTGTAAGGAAGTTGTTGAAGAATTCAGTCCATGGCTTCAATGGAGCATGGGCAACCCATAAATTCGTATGGCAGGTATGGGCTCTATTTTTCTTGTACCACAAGTCACTCTACCTCATGGGAGTTGCTTCTTCCTCATCCCCATTCCATTGTGAAAGTTACCAGCACCATTTTCCATCCAAAAACAAATGCCCAGCAGTGAGAAAAACCAGAAATCGTGACTTTGCAGGAACCCACGTTTTGAAGAGCCATCAACACCCAAAATTGGTATTTGACAGTGAAATCCGATGGGGGATCCATAGATACGAACCTTGGGGCGAAATTGAGAGCATTAGCTACCCCGACATCCATTGGAAAACCCAGTTTTTTACAGCCTGGAAATGAAGTGACAGGAATTGAGTTATTGAATAACAGAACTGTGAGAAATCCAAGTGTGAATGACTGAGCAGAGGTTGGGTTTGCTTGATAAACGCAGTGAAGGCTAGGATCTCAAGGATTAGCAGCTGGACCTTTCTATGCCCATCCTGAAGAGCACTAGAGGGAAGAGTTGCCTGAGGGACTGTGTAGCAGAGAAGGGGATCTTCCTTGTGTTGGATGTGGTAGGTAATGTGGGTGCCTGACTGTTGAGTTCACTTGAGATGCCTGTAGCTCTGTGGTTGAGCTCACTGGCTTAGCGTTACCCTCCTCTATCTTCTTGAATGCTTGATAAACCCAACGGTGTGTTGGCTTAGCATAGATGATGACCGAAACCATGGCTGTGAGTGAGCCCAACTAGTTACTCCTTAGTGGATACATAACCCAGCTCGGGGGTGATCTCTCAGCTAAAAGAATACAAGCTGGACAGAGATCTATGGTTGGGTGGAACGTTGCTCTCACATAGCTAGTTGTTTGGACAGCTTCATCTTCAAGATAAGTGTTCTATGTATTATAAATTATTTGCATTTTGTGTTCTGCAATATGTTAAATTGTCCATGTTTAAGGAAATGAATTGATTATCCTAATTTGGAATCTATGCATGGCATTGGAACGAGATTGAGTCTCTATATGCTGAATCATCCTCTGCTATGATATATATATATAAATATATATATATATATATATATATATATGTTAGGCATTACTGTTTGTGTGCTTGCTAGTATGTTATTCCACTGTGTTTATTTGAAGTATGAATCTGCACACAAGAAGTTTTAATAATCCATGCTTTTCTTAGCAATAAATGAGGCTAAGTTTGTCAATACGCCCGGTATTTGGTTAACGTTTCCTTCCTGGAACGAAATTGATGGAAGGGGACATTACATCCAAGTTTCTCCGAGTAGATTTTTCTTAAAATACAATTTTACGTTATTGATACCATCTCTATTCGACAATTTAATGCTCGTAGTTAGTGAATGATTTTTTTTTCTTTCTTCTTCTTCTTCTTTTTGTTTTTTTTTATACTATAAGTGTCTACTCCTAAGTTATAGTTCTTTGGATTTCCAAAGCATTTGTTCTGGAACAATTATTCCATATGTGAATTGGCAAGGATCTCTATCATAGTTGAAATATATCTTAAATAAGTAACACTTGCAAACGGAAACCCTAAGGGTACAATTTGACAAAAAGGAAGGCTATGTCTTTAATCTTACAACCTACAATCCCCTAAGTGAACTGTGAAATATAGGCATGTGTTAACTTTTCATCTAGTTCATTTTATAACATCAAGAAAAATATCATACCAGTATCTTATCTTTCAACCAGTTCATATTATCATATAAACGTAGTATAAATATAATAATACATTAGCCTTTCATAGTATCCCATAAAATAATTATGAACTATAAACAAGGCATTAACCTTTCCTTTACATCTTGCTATCCCATTAACGAAATATGAAATATGGTGATGCATTATCCTAAATTTACCTAATTCATTTCATCACATAAACGTAATATAAAATATAATATAATAATACATTTAACTTTTCAAATTACATAAGAAAGTACAAAATATAGACAAAATATTAATCTTTCTTCTACTTCCAGTTATCCCCAAAAAAAAATGTAATATCACACTACTTTATACTATCATGCATAAATAAAAAATATTACAATATCTTTCAACTAAATCTTATAATTATAATAAGGTATTATAAAATATAATAATACATTAACTTTTCATCCATGCCATAAAGAAATATGAAATAAGAACATGCCATAAAGGAATATGAAATAAGAACATACCATACATTATCATCCATTTCATGTCATTGCATAAATGAGAAATATTGCAATATCATTCAACTAGTTTTTATAATTATAATAATGTATTATAATTATTGACGTAGTACCACACGAAGCGCCATGCAGTCCCATCGAAAACGTGCAGCTTGATCATGAGCCAGCTACAGCCATATCCTGGAGATCTCATCGTACACAGTCTCGCTCCCGCCATATTCTCAAGGTTCAACGCCCACCTACCTGCATTCAATGCCCATCTACCTGCATTCAAGGCAGCGCAGTCCATTGCAAAATGCCAAGAGACCTGGTCCTCATTCTCGTCCTGCAAATTCCTATAGCTGGAGCTGCTGAAACATTATTCTTGTCCTCTGCAAATTAGAACCTGAATCCTATTGCGAGCAGCTGGAGCGGCTGAATCGTCCTCCTGTAAATTAGAACTTCAGGTACTCCTCGTCCTACAAATTCCTATCATTCTCGTCCATTTAGTTTAGTATCTGGATTTTGTACAAGGCCCATGGGGTATGGGTATTTTTGTGCCTTCTTCAAGTTATAAGAGGTTGCATATTTCAGTTACTGGAGATATCTGCGAGTCTGTTGTATGCTTGAAAATCTTGATCTGAACATTCCCATATAAATTTCGTAGCAACGTTTAAATTTGTAGTTTGTATGTTCTTATTTCAAACTTTATCAGTTTTTAGAGGTTTGTACTGGACCGTTCTTATACTTTGTAGTGCAACTTATAACGTAGCATGGATTTATATTTAGTGTACCTGACTATTGCTCAAGGGACGCTCCCTCCAGTCACTCATCCTAGTACTTTTTTTTAAAGCACTTCCCAGCACAGTCTTTGCAAGGTCGGAAAGCCCCCCTGGAACAGATGGAAAAACCTTTTGAAGGTCTAATTTAGGCGCTTCACAGTAGCGAAAACACTCCAGCTCTCCATAGGAATCAGAAAGACGCTTCAGGTCAGAGTGCAAAGCATACCCTAACTTCAAAATGCTAGTTGAATGATATTTAAGGCACAAGTCCAGTGCACCTGGTTCTTTGTTAAATAAATTCACCATCTCAAATATAAAAACCTTTTTTGCAGTAGCAATCTCTGATATTGAAACCTACAGAATTGAAGGTAATTCAAGGTTCCAAAAAAATAAAAGACAAATCATCCTTGGTTAATCGAGACGATGGAAGGGATGATTTTCCATAACTTGATTGCAATTATCTTTTTGAGGATCTTGTATTAAACGTTGTAGAGGGAGATGGGCCTAAATCTATCTACAGATGTCTATATTAACGTCGTTTTCCATGAAACCGTTTTCCTGTATCACCCATTTGAATTTTGAATTTTGAAATTTTTTGTTCCTCCTTACTACCAGATACAAGTGACATTGCCGCTTCCCACCCTCATTTGAGTTCGAACATATTCATAGATAGGAGCACACGATATTTTTTTGTCACTGGCCTGGTGAATCTTTACCGCCAACCTTTACAGGTTTTGTAAATGGGAGTAAAATGGTACTAGTGTAGTGTTCTTCCGTAAAAATATATTAAGAAAGGGTTCACTCAGGTGTAGAACTATAGACTTTTGATTATTCTGCCAACTCAATGCAAGTTTTGGTTACAACTCTTTTGACATTAACATGGTTGGAAACTTTTAATGTCAAAAATAAAAATGTCTTTTATTTTTAGATAATTTATTTTTTATTTATCAAATTTAAAAAATGTAGATGTTATAAATAATTGTGAAAACTTCAATTTTATAATACCATGAATCTGGGTTTTTGACAAATGGTACTGACATGATAACCTGATAGTAATTTCACAATTGCATTTAATATAGGCCGTTATTAGGTTTTCTTAATATAGGCCGTTATATATGATAACCTCTTCTCAATTGAAATATATACTTATTGTTGTGCTCCAAACTAACTTTATATGAGTCGATTGAATTGTAAAAGTTTGTAACTTCATATGAGTAGGCTGATTTGTAAAAGAAATATATACTTATTCTTGTGTTCCAAACTAACGGCATATGACTGGGTTGAATTGTAAAAGTTTGTAACTCCATATGAGTAGGCTGAATTGTAAAATGAAAATACAATTTCAACGATCATGAAATGCAATGAACCAAGAATTGAAAAATTAAAGATATTGTAATTTTTTATGAGAAATTGTAATGTGACCATCCAAAAATTATTATATAATTACACCTACATATTTTTTGAATTTTTTGAATTTAATTTTATGTAGGATGTTAAATATAATAAATACTAAGACAATTTGATTAAATACATAGATTTATAAAACCCTAGATCTTCACCAAACCACTTAAACCACTCTTTATTATTTATTTATTTATTTCTTTTCCAAAATTTTAAATATTTATATATATTAAATTTAAATATTTTAAATTTCTCCCTTAAATATAAATTATAATTTAAATTTTATCTATGCTAATTTAAATATAACTTCACCAACCACTTCAACCTTACTATAATTGACCTTAAAACTTTAAATCTATGAAGAACTTTTAAATTGAAAGTTCGTGAGTAACTTTATATTTTTAAATATTAAGTTTTAATTTTTTAAGAAACCTAGGTTATAACATTATATGGAATCTAATTAAATTTAAATAAAATAATACTAGCGCTATATAATTATACACGAAATTTAAATAAAAATATATACGAAATTTAATTAAATATAAATAAAATAACACTAGCATTATATAATTATATAAGAAATTTTGCCGAAACCCCTTTTATTTTGACATGGTATTTTTTTTTTTTTAAAATTCTTATCAACAACTAAATTAAATTAAATTAAATAGTAATTAATAAAATAAAATAAAAAAATTAAATTAAATTGAATTAATTAAAAAAAAAAAAATTGAATTAATTAAATTAAATTAATTAATTAAATGACATTAAATTAAATTAATTAATTAAATGACATTAAATTAAATTAATTAATTAAATGACATTAAATTAAATTAATTAATTAAATGACATTAAATTAAATTAATTAAATCAAATTAAATTAAAAGTCATTAAATTAAATTAATTAAATTAAATTAAACGAATTAAATGAAATTTTGCCGAAACCCCTTTTATTTTGACATGGTATTTTTTTTTTTTTAAAATTCTTATCAACAACTAAATTAAATTAAATTAAATAGTAATTAATAAAATAAAATAAAAAAAAATTAAATTAAATTGAATTAATTAAAAAAAAAAAAATTGAATTATTAAATTAAATTAATTAATTAAATGACATTAAATTATATTAATTAATTAAATGACATTAAATTAAATTAATTAAATAAAATTAAATTAAAAGTCATTAAATTAAATTAATTAAATTAAATTAAACGAATTAAATTAAATAAATGTTAAGAGACACTACATTAAATTAATAAAATAAAATTAATATTTAAAAAACATTAATTTAAAATAATAATAAAAAAAATTAAAACAATATAAAACGCAAAAAAACCCCTTTTCTTTTACATGGTATTTTTTTTTTTTTTTTAATTCTTATCAACAACTAAATTAAATTAAATTAAATAATAATTAATAAAACAAAATAAAAAGAATTAAATTAAATTGAATTAATTAAAAAAAATTAAATTGAATTAATTAAATTAAATTAATTAATTAAATGACATTAAGTTAAATTAATTAAATCAAATTAAATTAAAAGTCATTAAATTAATTTAATTAAATTAAATTAATCGAATTAAATTAAATGAATGTTTTTTAAATATTAAATTAATAAAATTAAATTAATATTTAAAAAACATTAATTTAAAATAATAATAAAAAAAATTAAAACAATATAAAACGAAAAAAAAAAACCTTTTCTTTTTCGCATGGGGATTGACGCCAAGGCAGGATCGACGGCTCTCCTTATTCCGCGTCAGCAACATGCACGCATGGTAAGGGTGGTTGGTGGTCGCGGAAAGGAAACCACCATCCCACGTGTTCATTCCTTACTCGTCCGCATTCCAATAAAGCGGTATAGTAAACCGCTCATGGGCAACGCGGAAACCGTCTCACGTGCTGTCAAAAGTATGCCTATTTAAGGAGGAAATAAGGTTTTATTTGGCATTGTAGGGTGGCAGATTCAAGACCCGACAGGATCGACGACTCTCCTTATTCCGCGTCAGCAACATGCACGCATGGTAAGGGTGGTTGGTGGTCGCGGAAAGGAAACCACCATCCCACGTGTTCATTCCTTACTCGTCCGCATTCCAATAAAGCGGTATAGTAAACCGCTCATGGGCAACGCGGAAACCGTCTCACGTGCTGTCAAAAGTATGCCTATTTAAGGAGGAAATAAGGTTTTATTTGGAATTGTAGGGTGGCAGATTCAAGACCCGAGGGCTGGGGCTTGTAATTTCACTGCAATTTTCAAATTTGGACACTCGAATTATGACATAGGCGGCCTTGTGGCAGGAGTGAGGCTGCATTCTCTCCTTCCCAGCCAGGAAAAACACACTTGGAGATACTACGAATCTGGGGAGAGCTTGGTTATCGATTATTTTTTTATGTACCTGGACGTTTTATATCTTGTTGGGTAATTTCTTGATGTAAAGATTTGAAAGTCTAGACTGACTGTTTGTTAATGAATGAATTACAGACGAGGCAATGAATCCAACATTACTGAGCTAGTATTTGAAATTGGTGGGATCTAACGCGGAAACCGTCTCACGTGCTGTCAAAAGTATGCCTATTTAAGGAGGAAATAAGGTTTTATTTGGCATTGTAGGGTGGAAGATTCAAGACCCGAGGGCTGGGGCTTGTAATTTCACTGCAATTTTCAACTTTGCACACTCAAATTATGACATAGGCGGCCTTGTGGCAGGAGTGAGGCTGCATTCTCTCCTTCCCAGCCAGGAAAAACACACTTGGAGATACTACGAATCTGGGGAGAGCTTGGTTATCGATTATTTTTTTATGTACCTGGACGTTTTATATCTTGTTGGGTAATTTCTTGATGTAAAGATTTGAAAGTCTAGACTGACTGTTTGTTAATGAATGAATTACAGACGAGGCAATGAATCCAACATTACTGAGCTAGTATTTGAAATTGGTGGGATCTAACTTTAAACATGGATCAAACTTTGCATGCGTTGCTTCTACCATTAATCCAACCGCCACCACTTTCCCTTTGTTTGTTGAAGTAAATCATTTTAATAGATTCAGAGCTGAGGCTATGGATATATTTTCCCAAGGTAAATTTTTCATTTCTATTGTCATTTTTCATCAGCATAGGTTTATCTATTTGACTGGTTTTTTAGTCTCTCATTTAACACAGTTAGTGTAGTTAGTATGGGGAATTAATCAAGCCCTCAAATTAAACTAATTTTTTGGAAATCTATATCTAAAAAATGGATAAGTTTTGTAAAAAGAAAATTGCATCTAAACTGCAAAATTGTCTTAATTGAGCATAAATATATTTCTATTTCCTTTAAATTATTAAATTTGGAATCTTACTTTCAATATATTTTAATTTTTTATGAAAATTACAATTTTATTTAAAGTCTAAACTGTAAATGTTGGTTAAGAGGTTACCTTATTTTTGATAGGCCTAGCCGTTGGCTATTGTCAACCTCCCACAGCCGAATGTATTTGACAAGGACCTTTACTCCATGGACATGAGCTAGAACGATATCTCACACTCCTTCAGTTCCAATATCAGAGAGAACCAACTACGGTTTTCTTCGCCAATGGAATCTTATTTTCTTCGCCAATGGAATCTTATAATTATAGCTTTAGCTAATGGACATTTGTAATGTTACTATTTTGAAAAATTGGTACCAGCAAGGGGGTTGAAGTTTCATGGTTCACAATACGGTACCTACCTCTGAGAAGGATGTTTGCCCCAAGAGCCCGAACCCTTGCATTCGCAGCGATTTATTGGAACTTGATGCGGATGCCTATGGGCTGTAGCGAGAGTCTCCCTTAAGCATAAAGTGCAATCAGCCGGAGTACCTGATCCGAAACCCTTGATGGTCCAATTTGGTTCCAGAAGCTCTGGTCCCCCGGGACATGGTTGTTTCAGTGCAAATGATGTTTGACTACCGTAGCTTATTGGATAGCTCAATACCCTGGAGATAAAGTCTGCCAAAATTTTAATCTGCAACTGGAAAATGTGTGCCCAATGCCATGAATCACGATGGAATTAGCCGGGAAATGGCATTGGCAACACATTAATTATGGTGTTCATTCAAAATTTATTATCTGTACGATGGACAGATATGATGTGAGAACCAAAGATTGCACAACGGTGTATTAGGTGAAATTAATTAATGGCATTGGAAATTACACATTAATTATGGTGTTCATTCAAAATTTATTATCTGTACGATGGACAGATATGATGTGAGAACCAAAGATTGCACAACAGTGTATTAGGTGAAATTAATTAATTATAGCTTTAAAAAGGGGCATGGTTGAGAGACACTACATTAAATTAATAAAATTAAATTAATATTTAAAAAACATTAATTTAAAATAATAATAAAAAAAATTAAAACAATATAAAACGCAAAAAAAAACCTTTTCTTTTTCGCATGGGGATTGACGCCAAGGCAGGATTGACGGCTCTCCTTATTCCGCGTCGGCAACATGTACGCATGGTAAGGGTGGTTGGTGGTCGCGGAAAGGAAACCACCATCCCACGTGTTCATTCCTTACTCGTCCGCATTCCAATAAAGCGGTATAGTAAACCGCTCATGGGCAACGCGGAAACCGTCTCACGTGCCGTCAAAAGTATGCCTATTTAAGGAGGAAATAAGGTTTTATTTGGCATTGTAGGGCTGCTTCGACTTGGATCTTGGTTTCATGTAAGAGCCTCGGTGCTGGGCAGATATGTGGGTAATCTCATGGACGATGGGAGATATGAAATCCATGGGACCCGCCTGGCTTGGCATTCGGTTCCCTGATGAGTCCTCGGCGTTGAGCACAACGCATCTTTTATATATTCCCGTCCTCTTATGTGAACTCAGTGCATGGGATTCGATGGTGGGCATTGATGTGTTAAGTGCGTGGGCCAATTGGCTCTAGTTGTTGAGTTCGGGCTGGGCACAAAGGAAAGAAGAAAAACGCTTGGAGGACAATTGATGTGGCGTTGGGCTCCGGGCGCTTGGTACACCTGGCTTGAGCACTAGGGTTTCAAAGGAAGCAACATTTTGTATGAAATTCATTTCGGACAAAACAAGCAGCAACAATGGAGAGCAGTATGGAAATCGTTTCATGCATTTGCCATGCTTGTAAATCTTCTTAGTTATTGGTCAAAATGGATCATATCGAGCTCAAATGAAACGATTTCTGCGTCGAAATTGCTGCGATGCTTTTATTATAAACAATATTGCAGGCAACAATATTATTTGAATATTTGTTTTATGCCACATTTATTGAAATGAATGTTTAAAGCAAAATGTTACAGGCAAGAAGGCAGATCTGCATTAAAATAATAGGAAATGAAAACTGATGACTTTGGCTGCAGGTCTGAAATTTGGAGAACCCTCTGTAAATCCTGTGCGAGACTCATTGTTTCGTATTTATTATGAATACAATTTCTTTCTATAAATGCAATGAAGTGTTTTTTTTAATCCCAAATGCTTTAGCATTGGATTAATATTAGGGTTTGAATATTAAAAGAGTGTATATAGAAATGTTGTTGTTTTTCTGGAAAGGTTTGTTTAATGGGGTCTAGACTGAGCCCTAAATAAGCAGTTATATATATATATCATTCAAATTCTGTTTCTGTTACGCCTTACGAATAAATGGGAAAAGGCTCTTCAAATTATCTTTTTGCAGCCATCATACTGGCTTGTTATTTTCTAGTAAATTTCACTAAAGTTCCAGGTGTAGTTAGGCCCTAAGGTCTCAGTGTCTGAGCCTTGCGCTCTGATACCAACTGTAGTGCCCTATCTAGGCACTGGGTCTATTCCGGGTTATCAGGTTATACCTAGTTTTTCCCTTAATTATTGTTAGAAGAAAACAAGAGATTCAACCATCTATATTTTTGTTTCTGTAAATGTTTAGCTGTCTGTTTTCTATATGTTTACATGTCTCTGCAGTTAAATAAACATAATCCTAAAACTTTCCATTTAATTCTGTTTGTTTGACATGCATAGCTTGGAAATAAAAGAAAATACATTCTAATTAAGCTGGTTCAGAAAAATACCTGAAACCGTCGATTGCAGTAAGATAAGAAGATTTATGGAATGGATTCTGTAAGTTACCTTAACAACCCCAAAATGATGTGTCCACCATGCCGATCAGCTATTATCGTGCTGACCCTAGGAAATCAACGGATTTCCTAGCCCCCAAGCAGCCCACAGACCGATAATCCCGACAGCCACTTTCCATGGTAATCATTAATGCATCCCCTTTTGAGGTAATAAGGTGGATTATATATTATTTTATATCATCCCAATTTCTCTCTAGTAATGGAATTATTCAATAATTTATTCAAACATATCCTTTTAATTTACTTGGGATGATTCCGTCTGTTAATTAAATTAATAATTTATTTAATAAATTCATTATTATTCAACCCACTATACTTTATAAAAGGGATTATTATCATTATTATTATTAATTAAATAATATTAATAATATAATAATAATAACAATAACAATAACAATTAATAATAATAGTAATTAATTTAAATTGTGAATAGTAATTTAAAATATTTATTTGGTTAATGGATAAGTGTCAACATAGTACCTCTGTGTATAAACAATGAAATATAATAAATGATTTAATTAATCATGATCAACAATTATATAGCACACTCCTCTATTATTAATGTTTAACTTTTATACTTCACCTTGAAGACACCTTTACTTGAGGATACTTACAATTAATGACATTTATTTTACACATGAGAACTTGATAATATTTTACTAATTAAGTCATCCACTAAACACTTAATTGACTTATCCATGATAACTTATATCATTGTTAAATCTTGATAAGTAGGAAGATGTTCAACGTGTCTCAACGTGTTTGAAACCAATAAATTTAAACAGTATTTATAGATAATCTGCTGGGGTTAATTTTTTTTAAAGACGTTACATGTCAGGTCATATATCAGATCCTTTTTTAATCCAAAGAATTGGGTGGGTTTAATTTTGGTTTTAAAGGATACAAGTTACCTCATATATGTCGGTTAGCTATCTTGTTGGAGTATGAGACTCCCTTGTTTACCCTTAAATACGATAGCTACTATCATTAAATATTCATCTTTAATAGGACTAATAAGAAGAAATCCTCAACTCAAAGATGTAGTTCTTGAGCGTATGAAAATGAGAATCTAGAGTATGATTGATTCCTTTGAATTCTTCCAATTGTTTCATACTTGATGGAGAAACAATAGTTGAGAAAACATGGTTGCAAATAAGGTTGCATGTTTACCAAAGGGGAAACTAGTGGAAAATGGGGACACCCCCAAAGTGGTTTTGTTACCATAGATATCATGAATTGAGTTGTACGCCAAGGAAAGAATCCAACACTGTCAATGCATGTTAATCGTTCCTATGAATGTATATAAGTATATGGCATTACTTGTACATAAAAATAGTTATCAATTCTATGAATGTATATAAGATGTAATATATAGCATTACTTGTATATAAAAATAGCTAAATAGCTAGTGTTTTTTATATTTAATTATTTGATATAAGTTTGTAACTTACAGATAGTTTCAATATATTGTACAGTTTCCATTCAAGTATTCTTGGCTTCATAGCTTCTAGATTATTGTCTATCAAAGAAGCAAGACCAACTAAGATGAAGATGAAGTTATGGGAAAAAATGGCATTGGCATTGGCATTAGCTTTAGTCTTAGCCAAACAAAAATTAAAGAAGAAGACTGGATTAAAAAGAGGTTGAAAATCTTGGTAAGTCTATAGATTTTTTTTTACTTTTACAATTTTATTTATAGATTTTTTTTATTTTTACAATTTATTTTATTTAGTTTTTTTTACATGGTTTATTTAGTTGTTTTTCTATTAGGTTGAGTTGCATTATTTTCATTTTAAAAGAAAAGCCTTTTCATTTATATGCAATATCTCATGTGCGCTCAAAACCGTCACTTTCTTTGATGCACACACACACACACAAGAAACTCTCTCGTCACTCACTAAATTCAAAAATAGCTTAAATCTACTCACTTAATACTTCCATAGGAGGGCACAAAAGAATCTTGTAGTTTAGGTACGATTTTGGGGCTAGGCATCCAAAAACATAGTTGTTGTCCTTAGGGTGCTTTATAAATCCTTCTAAATCAAGTGGTCGTGTATAGCCACATGGGGCAAGTGAAAGAGCGGCGCCGCGCCATAGGAGGTCAAACCCAAGGTTGCGGGTGTATGTTCTCTCAAGTGGGCTCACCACCACTTGTTGAAAAGGAGACGACCCAATACCGTTCGAGGGATAACTGTTCTTTCTCCACTTGACGAAGGTACTTAGTGACCAACTTAGGATGTCATTCCTTATAGGTGACTGTCGTGTATATAAGATGTAATATATAGCATTACTTGTATATAAAAATAGCTAAATAGCTAGTGTTTTTTATATTTAATTATTTGATATAAGTTTGTAACTTACAGATAGTTTCAATATATTGTACAGTTTCCATTCAAGTATTCTTGGCTTCATAGCTTCTAGATTATTGTCTATCAAAGAAGCAAGACCAACTAAGATGAAGATGAAGTTATGGGAAAAAATGGCATTGGCATTGGCATTAGCTTTAGTCTTAGCCAAACAAAAAGTAAAGAAGAAGACCTGATTAAAAAGAGGTTGAAAATCTTGGTAAGTCTATAGATTTTTTTTTACTTTTACAATTTTGTTTATAGATTTTTTTTTGTTTTTACAATTTATTTTATTTAGTTTTTTTTACATGGTTTATTTAGTTGTTTTTCTATTAGGTTGAGTTGCATTATTTTCATTTTAAAAGAAAAGCCTTTTCATTTATATGCAATATCTCATGTGCGCTCAAAACCATCACTTTCTTTGATGCACACACACACATACAAGAAACTCTCTCGTCACTCACTAAATTCAAAAATAGCTTAAATCTACTCACTTAATACTTCCATAGGAGGGCACAAAAGAATCTTGTAGTTTAGGTACGATTTTGGGGCTAGGCATCCAAAAACATAGTTGTTGTCCTTAGGGTGCTTTATAAATCCTTCTAAATCAAGTGGTCGTGTATAGCCACATGGGGCAAGTGAAAGAGCGGCGCCGCGCCATAGGAGGTCAAACCCAAGGTTGCAGGTGTATGTTCTCTCAAGTGGGCTCACCACCACTTGTTGAAAAGGAGACGACCCAATACCGTTCGAGGGATAACTGCTCTTTCTCCACTTGACGAAGGTACTTAGTGACCAACTTAGGATGTCATTCCTTATAGGTGACTGTCGTGTATATAAGATGTAATATATAGCATTACTTGTATATAAAAATAGCTAAATAGCTAGTGTTTTTTATATTTAATTATTTGATATAAGTTTGTAACTTACACATAGTTTCAATATATTGTACAGTTTCCATTCATGTATTCTTGGCTTCATAGCTTCTAGATTATTGTCTATCAAAGAAGCAAGACCAACTAAGATGAAGATGAAGTTATGGGAAAAAATGGCATTGGCATTGGCATTAGCTTTAGTCTTAGCCAAACAAAAAGTAAAGAAGAAGACCTGATTAAAAAGAGGTTGAAAATCTTGGTAAGTCTATAGATTTTTTTTTACTTTTACAATTTTGTTTATAGATTTTTTTTTTATTTTTACAATTTATTTTATTTAGTTTTTTTTACATGGTTTATTTAGTTGTTTTTCTATTAGGTTGAGTTGCATTATTTTCATTTTAAAAGAAAAGCCTTTTCATTTATATGCAATATCTCATGTGCGCTCAAAACCATCACTTTCTTTGATGCACACACACACACACAAGAAACTCTCTCGTCACTCACTAAATTAAAAAATAGCTTAAATCTACTCACTTAATACTTCCATAGGAGGGCACAAAAGAATCTTGTAGTTTAGGTACGATTTTGGGGCTAGGCATCCAAAAACATAGTTGTTGTCCTTAGGGTGCTTTATAAATCCTTCTAAATCAAGTGGTCGTGTATAGCCACATGGGGCAAGTGAAAGAGCGGCGCCGCGCCATAGGAGGTCAAACCCAAGGTTGCGGGTGTATGTTCTCTCAAGTGGGCTCACCACCACTTGTTGAAAAGGAGACGACCCAATACTGTTCGAGGGATAACTGCTCTTTCTCCACTTGACGAAGGTACTTAGTGACCAACTTAGGATGTCATTCCTTATAGGTGACTGTCGTGGAAGCCGACAGTACCTGAGACAGATTTTGTCACAAGATCAAGGAAAGCACACGTCACAAGATCACATACTTATGATAAGAAGAAAAGCTAATAGTCAGTAGCTTTCCAATAGAAAAATCATGTACATGGTGATTGGTGGTTGCTAGCTTATACCTTGAGCTTGTTCCATGTGATGTATTTTGAAATAAGCACATGTCAAAAGATCAAGGAAAGCTAGCGACTGCTAGCTTTCCTTCTAGCATAAGCATTTTCTTCTAGTATAAACACACATGCTTATGCTAGAAGGAAAGCTAACAGTTGCTAGCTTTCCAATAAAAAACCATGTCCATGGTGATTGGTGGTTGCTAGCTTATACCTTGAGCTTGTGCCATGTGCTCTATTTTGAACGAATGCTAGCTTTCCTTCTAGCATAACACACATGCTTATGTTAGAAGGAAAGCTAGCAGTCGCTAGCTTTCCAATAGAAAAACCTTGGGCATGGTGATTGGTGGTTGCTAGCTTATACCTTGAGCTTGTGCCATGCACTCTATTTTCAAATAAGCACATGGCACAAGATCAAGGAAAGCTAGCGACTGCTAGTTTTCCTTCTAGCATAAGCATTTTTTTTTAGGATAAGAACACATATTTATGCTAGAAGGAAAGCTAACAGTCGCTAGCTTTCCAATAGAAAAATCATGTCCATAGTGATTGGTGGTTGCTAGCTTATACCTTGAGCTTGTGCCATTTGCTCTATTTTGAAATAAGCACATGGCAAAAGATCAAGGAAAGCTAGCGACTGCTAGCTTTCCTTCTAGCATAAGCATTTCCTTTTAAAATAAACACACATGCTTATACTAGAAGGAAAGCTAACAGTCGCTAGCTTTCAATTAGAAAAACCATGTCCATGGTGATTGATGGTTGCTATCTTATACCTTCAGCTTGTTCCATGTGCTCTATTTTAAACGAATGCTAGCTCTCCTTCTAGCATAAGCATTTCCTTCTAGCATAACACACATTCTTATGCTAGAAGAAAAGCTAGCAGTCGCTAGCTTTCCAATAGGAAAATCATGTCCATGGTGATTGGTGGTTGCTAGCTTATACCTTGAGCTTGTTCCATGTGATGTATTTTGAAATAAGCACATGGCAAAAGATCAAGGAAAGCTAGCGACTGCTAGCTTTCCTTCTATTATAAGCATTTCCTTCTAGTATAAACACACATGCTTATGCTAGAAGGAAAGCTAACATTCGCTAGCTTTCCAATAAAACACCCTTTCCATGGTGATTAGTGGTTGCCAGCTTATACCTTCAGCTTGTGCCATGTGCTCTATTTTAAACGAATAGCTCTCCTTCTAGCATAAGCATTTCCTTCTAGCATAACACACATGTTTATGCTAGAAGAAAAGCTTGCAGTCGCTAGCTTTCTAATAGAAAAATCATGTCCATGGTGATTGGTGGTTGCTAGCTTATACCTTGAGCTTGTGCCATGCAATCTATTTTCAAATAAGCACATGGCACAAGATCAAGGAAAACTAGCGACTGCTAGCTTTCCTTCTAGCATAAGCATTTCCTTCTAGTATAAACACACATGCTTATGCTAGAAGGAAAGCTAACATTTGCTAGCTTTCCAATAAAAAACCCTGTCCATGGTGATTGGTGGTTTCCAGCTTATACCTTGAGCTTGTGCCATGTGCTCTATTTTGAACGAATGCTAGCTTTCCTTCTAGCATAACACACATGCTTATGTTATAAGGAAAGCTAGCAGTCGCTAGCTTTCCAATAGAAAAACCTTGGGCATGGTGATTGGTGGTTGCTAGCTTATACCTTGAGCTTGTGCCATGCACTCTATTTTCAAATAAGCACATGGCACAAGATCAAGGAAAGCTAGCGACTGCTAGCTTTCCTTCTAGCATAAGCATTTCCTTCTAGTATAAACACACATGCTTATGCTAGAAGGAAAGCTAACATTTGCTAGCTTTCCAATAAAAAACCCTGTCCATGGTGATTGGTGGTTGCCAGCTTATACCTTGAGCTTGTGCCATGTGCTCTATTTTGAACGAATGCTAGCTTTCCTTCTAGCATAACACACATGCTTATGTTATAAGGAAAGCTAGCAGTCGCTAGCTTTCCAATAGAAAAACCTTGGGCATGGTGATTGGTGGTTGCTAGCTTATACCTTGAGCTTGTGCCATGCACTCTATTTTCAAATAAGCACATGGCACAAGATCAAGGAAAGCTAGTGACTGATAGCTTTCTTTCTAGCATAAGCATTTCCTTCTAGGATAAGAACACATACTTATGCTAGAAGGAAAGCTAGCAGTCGCTTGCTTTCCAATAGAAAAATCATTTCCATAGTGATTGGTGGTTGCTAGCTTATACTTTGAGCTTGTGCCATTTACTCTATTTTGAAATAAGCACATGGCAAAATATCAATGAAAGCTAGCGACTGCTAGCTTTCCTTCTAGCATAAGCATTTCTTTCTAAAATAAACACACATGCTTATACTAGAAAGAAAACTAACAGTCGCTAGCTTTCAATTAGAAAAACCCTGTCCATGGTGATTGATGGTTGCTAGCTTATACCTTCAGCTTGTGTTATGTGCTCTATTTTGAAGGAATGTTAGCTCTCCTTCTAGCATAAGCATTTCCTTCTAGCATAACACATAACCCTTATTATACATCATTTGTGCAGATCATGGTCTGGATGGATAGATGTCTTCTTGGATACCTTCTGTCCAAGAACAGATCACATGGCAAAAGATCAAGGAAAGCTAGCGACTGCTAGCTTTCTTTCTAGCATAAGCATTTCCTTCTAGCATTTTTGAGAAGGAAAACTTTTCTTTTTAATGAGTCTCTACTTGTGCTAGATGCAATGGATTTTTATTTATCTTTAAGTATTTAATATGTTTCCAGGACACATGACCCTTATGTTGTTTAATGAGTTAACAAAATGTAATGATAAAAGAACTACTTGGTTAATGACATAAAAATATGATGATTTAAAGGTATTCTCTGACGGAAAAGGGGGTTCGGTGCTCCATCAGGAACTGTTAGTGCTCAGTTGCATCCTTAATGGTGGCTGTATGAGATAGTCTCCATAGGAATTATGGATAACAGGGAGATAGCCTGCGTTATAAAAAAGATGGAGGACATTGTGAGCTACACTTCCCTTCAAATCAACAACCATGACTCTAGGATCGATGATAATGAAAGCTCCTTGCGCGAGATGATGGGGAAGGTTGATATGATCCAGGAGGACCTTGCGCGACTCATTTCCATGAACCAGGGCAGCAGGAACAATGCAGTAACTGTTGAAGGGGAGCGTCAGATGGAGGAAGAATCAGTGGTGCAGCCAGTCCACTTCAGGGGCCATCTGTAATCTGGTTTTTATGGATATATGTTTTTTTGTCTTTTATTATGTAAGCAATATGTTTCCAGGACACATGACCCTTATGTTGTTTAATGAGTTAACAAAATGTAATGATAAAAGAACTACTTGGTTAATGACATAAAAATATGATGATTTAAAGGTCTTCTCTGACGGAAAAGGGGGTTCGGTGCTCCATTAGGAACTGTTAGTGCTCAGTTGCATCCTTAATTGCTCAGCGCGTGAGGGTTCGTGTAGTAATTTAACTGCTGATTCTTTGCTCAGGCAGTTTGACTGTCTTGTTATTTCCTCTGATTTTGGCAGAATGCCTCAGCCAGGGGACAATACCGGCATCCAGGACATCAAGAAATGTTTGGGGCGGCTGTATGAGATAGTCTCCATAAGATTTATGGATAAAAGGGATATAGCCTGCGCTATAAAAAAGATGGAGGACACTGTGAGCTGCACTTCCCTTCAAATCAGCAACCATGACTCCAGGATCGATGATAATGAAAGCTCCTTGCGGGAGATGATGGGGAAGGTGGATATGATCCAGAAGGACCTTGCGCGACTCATTTCCATGAACCAGGGCAGCAGGAACAATGCAGTAACTGTTGAAGGGGAGCGTCAGATGGAGGAAGAATCAGTGGTGCAGCCAGTCCACTTCAGGGGCCACCTGTAATCTAGTTTTTAAGGATATATGTTTTTTTGTCTTTTATTATGTAAGATATATAAGGGTATATATTGCCCGTTCTGTTAGTCATCATGGAAGAACTCTGTATATAGTTTTTTGGACCCTTTGCAGGCTTAGTCTACAATGCTCTATCTCTGCTCTGAAGGACTATTCTTCCTCTCTTTTTGCTATGTACTGAATGGCTGTGCACAGCCCCTTTATAATATACTCCTTTTTAGTTTCTGTTCAAAAAAAATATATGAGGATTTATAGTCTATCATTTATATGGGTTCAATTTATTTATTTTTTTGTTCACAGGTCTTTAAGTAAACCAATAAACTTAATTTGGTATAAAAGCTATAACGAAGGAGGTTTTCTTTATGTATATTTTACTATGTTTATGTCTATTTTTGCACTAGAGGTAATCTATGTGTAACATTTAATTGTTATTAGCAATAGAAAACTAGAGGTAGTGTCTTTGTATAATTTACTTGTTATTAGCAATAGAAATTATCTCAAAAATTATATTCTTGGTGTAGCCTCCAAGCTTCACATGAGGTCACAAAACATAAATTAGTTAGGTAAGGAAATCCTTGAACTTGTGCCATGTACTCTATTTTCAAATAAGCACATGGCATAAGATCAAGGAAAGCTAGCGACTGCTAGCTTTCCTTTTAGCATAAGCAAAATACTTATAGGATAATAACATATACCTATGCTAGAAAGAAAGCTAGCAATCGCTATCTTTCCAATAGAAAAATCCTGTCCATGGTGATTGATGGTTGCTAGCTTATACCTTGAGCTTGTGCCATGTGCTCTATTTTGAAATAAGCACATGGGTAAAGATCAATGAAAACTAGCGACTGCTAGCTTTCTTTCTAGCATAAGCATTTCCTTCTAGCATTTTTGAGAAGGAAAAGTTTTCTTTTTAATGAGTCCCTACTTGTGCTAGATGCAATGAATTCTTATTTATCTCTAAGTATTTAATATGTTTCCATAACACATGACCCTTATTATTCTTGTGCATGTGAATAAAAGACATGTAATAGAATATTCTTTGATAATGCTCATTACTTCATGTATTTTTAAAACAATTTAAACTTATAGTCGACTATTTATTATTGTTTTTAGAAGCTATGGACTCTGGTGCAATGACAATTCCAAGGAATAATTTGAAGAAAAAACGAATTGCAAGTGACACACAAACAACGTCTCCCCCATGTGGTATGGTGGTTTTAAATATTATTCTCTCATTTCTAAATGGTTAGACTAGAAGACTATATGGTAATATTTGTGATTTTGATTTCATTTTATTTATAGTAATAATTGCTTATTATTGTTTTTTGAAGCTGTCGTCTCCAAAGCAAGTAAAATGCCACAATCAGCATTCAAAAAACAAAAGCTTCATTCAACTCAGATTATAAATTCAACAATGGGTTCTAATTTTGAAATGATTAAAAAATTCAAAACATCTGCTGCATTTGAGTATGTCGAAGATTGGTATGTTGAGATTGAAAGTCCCATGAATATGTTTCCAGATATGTATCTATTTGGATCCATGGATGGAAATGATATACAAAGGCTAGGGATAATTGTTAATTGCTATGCTCTCAATCATAGTCAGATCGATTTTCAAATGGAGGTAATTGAAGAAAATGAAGTGAAATTATTTTCCTGCCAAATTGATTACACAAAATTTAGACCAGATTTGATTGATACTAATACAGAATTTCCAGAGTCAATAAAAAAGTCACAGTTTAAGTTGGACAGTTTTGAGAGCTTCAATGAATCTGGTCTAAAGAGTTGTGATGATCTTGTACAACGTATTACCAACGTTATGAAATATCGCTTTGTGAGATGTAAGAAAACATCATCCGTGTTTCTTTATTTGCAACAAAGAGGTAAACTACTTGATAAAATACCAGATGATAAACTCGAGGCTCAAATGCTTGCTTTGAGAAGGGTATATTTAGTTGAGCTAGAACAGAGCATTAAAGAAAGTGAGTTCATGCCTACTACAGAGTTTGTAAAATCCCAAAAAGAAGACTCTCAGATAGAGAAGCTTGCTGACCAATGCGATGAAATCCATGAAAATTTCAAGGACAGTTATTTATTTTCAAGCTCTTTTACCATGAAGGTGGATGTTCGAAGATGTGTATAAGCACCCAAGTTATATAAATTGAGATCACGGGATGATTTAAATGTTCGAGTATTATTAAAATCGTTCCTACAGAAATTTCAAGCATCATTGCCTGATGCTCTTCTGATTCCATTTGACAAAAAAGAGTCTGATCCGATTGGAAACCCTGTGAAAATCATGAATGAAATGGATATAAATGCCAAGAACATCAATTTTTGGATAGTTGATGGGCAACACACCATTCAAGCAGCAAAAGAAATATTATCAAATCCTAAATTCAGTCTATCTGGGGAGGCAAAACAGAAGTACAAAGAACGTAATGCTCGATTCTTAGATCCATTAGTTGCTCCCAGTGTGGTGATTCGTATTTGCTGCCAGTTAAATTCTGCAAACACAATGTTCTTCAAAACTCCATTCATTGATTCTGTGCGATCTGCAAGACAATTCCTAATTGCCACAAATAAATTAAAGAAACAAAAATGTGGGAATGCTAAGACGGCTGAAGACAAGGTATGCAATTTTTTTTTTTTTGCACTTAGTTTATATTGTTATAACTAAATTCATGGCTATTTTATTTTTGATATCACATTCTTACTAATTTATATTTGTTATTTTTTAACAGGTTGATGATGAAATGTTGTGCTCTTTCTTCGATTGTCCACTAACAAACTTTGCTGAAAAAAAAGTCTTGTTATATCTTGATGATACTACTTGGGATAAATGGGAAGTTGTTTTTAATTGTTACAAACTAGGGACATTAATGTGTTCTCCAAACCAACCTAAGGATCCAAACTATAAGACAAATAGTCTGAACAGTTTGGTATCAAGTTCTTTCCGTCCTCTTCAGGGACTAACCGCTGAAGAAATGTGTTCTGTAGCAGATAAACTATTGGATGGAACTGTCTGGTTTTCTATTCCAGTGAACCATCCAACCAATGCCATAAAAATGAAAGATTATTGTTCACAATTGAAAACCAAAAGAACAATTTTGGAGGCAATGGTAACATATTGCAAAAGTCATGATAAGAATCTGAATGATAAGATTCTTACAATATCCAATATTCTTGAGCATTATGGAATTACTGATATCATATTTGCCAACTTCTGTAAGACAATGGAAGGGTGTAAATATGTAAAAGGATCACGAAATACAAAAATAGAGTCCCTTTCTCCACAAGCGTGTGTGGTCCTTGATAGAATAATTGATGCATCGACAGATATACAGGAAATTGAGAACAGTTTTGAATTCGGTTGTCATTATGGGGGTCCTAGCCTCTTGTCAACACTTTTGCACTCTTTTCCTTGTCTGTTTCAACCAATGTTATACACTGACTTTGTTGTGTTGGATAAATTGGCTTTGAAAGATGAATCATTCCTTAAGGATCACTATATTGAATTGTTTCGATTTTTAATCGAAAAAAATGGGTTGAAAGATTTTACTATGATTATCTTAGTAGAAATTTGGTCTTGTAAGGATGTACGCCAAGCTCTGGAGATTGTTGTCAAGGACTCAAATGTCAACTATAAAATGGCTACCGGTCTTTATGAATATAAAGAACAAAATAACTATAGTTATGATATAGTTTTAACTATACATTTCTATAGTGAAGAGTCTAAAAGTTTACAGGCCTCAATATACTCTCACAGTTTTAGAGACATATCTGATGAAAAAGAGAGAGATTTTGAATTCTGGGAAGAATTATTGCAAATGCATCAACAACATAGTGATCTAAATTTGATTATTTCTCTTTATGCGGGGAAAAATTTACAGCAGGCTTGCTGTACATATGGAAGAAGAATTGCATGTGTCGTAGAAAACGAGTTACAAAGGACTACCATGCTGACTAATCAAGAATCCTTCCAATTGCAAAAACCAATGTCTAATATATTGCTGTTGGAATATCCAGGTATTGTACTTTTTTTGTTCTTTCTCTAGTGATTCGTTGGATTCTATGCTATGTATATATCTTGATTAACAAGATGTTTACTATAACTACTAATGGCGGAAATTGTAAAGAAAACAACGACACTTTGCAACAAAGCAATGATCAACATAGTGTGCACAATGTCGAAGAAGTTTTCGAGATGCAAATACAAGACGAAGAAAATACCATACCAGGTACATAATTTATTTTGTTTCTTTTGTTGTATTGTACTTGTTTTGTTCTTTCTCTAGTGATTCTTTGGATTCTATGCCTATTTATTTAATGAATTTCATTCGTTGATACATTTTATAACATTTCATATGTTTATTACAGTAGCAAACGAGGAGAAAAAAGACAGTGATTAAGGGAATGTGACAGAAAGCCATAGTCAAGAACATGATATCATATTAGGTACTTCACATGTCTCTTATTTTCAATTAAACATAAAATATGTCTTATAAAAAAAAAATTGATTTAAAGAAGTATTATTGGTATTTGATTGAAGGTTTGCTATTTTGGCTCTAGGTTCTATGAAGACAATACAAGAGAAGTGTGGCTTATCAATAACTAGTACAAAAAATACTCAAAGTGAGTGTATTTCTTCAACAATTTTTTTTAATAATAATTTATGTAGCATGAATAAAATGAATTTACTTGAATAAAATGAATTTACTATGATCCATTGTTGTTTTGCAGCTATTATAAGTCAAAAGAAATTAGTTATTTTTGAATTGAATAACATTTTCTATCAGAGCGTTGATGGTGATGCATCACAAAAAGAATTTATCGAGAAAATGGGAAGGGCCGCAACTTACACGATAGAGAAAAAATCATTTTGGTTTCGTCCACATGCAAAAACATTTCTTGAAATGTGTTCCAGAAATGAATCTCTTGACATTGCAATTTGGACGACATCTTTGAAACAAAACACAACAAGAGTTATGAAAAAGCTAGTTTCAGAAACATTACAAGCTAAATTTTTGTTTACATGGACTGCTTCAGATTGCAAACAACAAAAGGGAAAAAATGACATTGATAATTCAACACAAATTATATACAAAAAACATCTGAAAAAAGTGTGGAGAATGTATTCTCAATATGATGCTACTAACACTATTCTAGTGGATTGTTCAATGGAGACAAAGAAAGAAAATCCCAAAGAAAATGTGATTATTGCCCCTTCGTTTGATGGAAAGAATGAGGATAAATGGTTGATCGCTGATCTGTGGAGCTTATTGAATAAATTGTACAAGGCACTCGATGTTCGAGATATTTTGAAGAATCTTCAATGACTTTTAATAGTACATTAAGATGACTGTTATTCATTTCCTCTATAAACAAAATCTTGAAGTTTATGATATAAATTCTTGGTCATTGTACATTTGATGACTTAATTCTACATGTGATGTGTTATTACTGTGTTTTATTTTATTATCAATTTAATGTCTATTATTTCATAATACACATATAAGGATTGTTGTTGTGTCATTATTATAAATTAACATATTATTATTTGTTTATTTATATTGAGATATTGAGTTATAAAAAGTTAGTGATTTGAATAATAGTCTTATGTGTTTGCATAAAAATGTAGTATTCCATATTAATTAAATAATTGTATTAGGTTGTATGTATAAATTAACGTACAATTACTATGTTTGAGCAATTGCAGTTTATTTATCAATTGCGTCTTAATTGATCATTATAACTCTTACAAATCAGTGATTTGAATGTTAGTTCAATGTTATCATATGAAATTTTCTTATTTCTTAGAAATTAAAAAATGGAAAATCATATCAGGTTGTATGTAAAAATTACCTATAATTAGCTTGTTTAATTGAAATTTAAAAAATTGTAAATCTAGGTGGTGGGTATAAATTAACATATAATTGGTTTGAATTGGACCATTGTAACTATATTTTTAAATTGTGATTTGAATTTCATTGCAATGTGCTTATATGAATTTTTCTTATAATTTCTTGAAAATTAAAATATCGTATGAGGTTGTATGTAAAAATGAACATATAAATAGTTTGCTTGATTTAAATTTAAAAACTGTAAAATTTAGGTAGTATGTAGATATTAACATATAATTAGTTCAAATGAATTCGACTATTGTAATTATATTTTTAAATTGTAGTTTATCTCATTACAATTCTTAAAAATTAGTGATTTGAGTAGTAGTTGAATGTGTTTGTATAAAAAAACTATTCCACTGAAATTACTTTTATTTTTTCCATTAAGTTGTTTGTTTGGGAGTGGAAATAAATTGGATATGTTTTGATGCCATTAAGCAATGAATTTTTGAAGTGAAAATATGTTAATGTTATATATGTGGCAGCAATGCAGATGGGAGTTAATATCAGTCGGAAGATCTTGTTGATCTTTGAAATGGAAGGAGTATTCTTCTCGTCGTATTCCAAAGATGATACGAGTTGTCAAATTCAAAGAAAACCAGATTGGGAGCTTGGTGATAAATCCTACTTTTGTAGGCCTTTTCAACTAGAAGTATTAAAATACTGCCTAAAACATTATGATGTTGCGATATGGACATCAAATGTTACTAACAAGTACATTCGACAAGTACTTGAAAAATCAAATATTGATACAAGTGACTTTCAATTCATATGGGATAGGTCCCATTGTCACTTGCAAACAAAATTCAAATCATGTAGTATGATACAGTTTTATGAGAAAAGGCTAAGCGACGTGTGGTCCCAATATGGAAATAATTACACAGAATCAAATGTATTTCTAATAGATACATCAAAGCCTACTTCTCAATTCCTCGGATATCAGTCAAACTGTATCTTAATAAAGGCTTATATAGGACATGAACACGATACTTGGCTTGTGCAAGTTCTATTCCCCTTTTTAAAGACACTTCATCGCATCAAACAGAAACGCAACTACATTCGAATGTTCAATAGAACATTGAGTTCTTTGTATTAAGTGAAGATATTATTATATGGAAATTTGTTGACGATTACATTGCAATATTTCAATACAAGTTGGACACATTTTTTAGTGAATTAATTTGTATGATTTTATAACTTTTATAGATAGATGATAATTGACAATGATATATAAATACAATTATTAGTATTATTAATATGATTGCTTTTAGATTGACAAGTTTTTGCATCATACAACACTTGATTTCCCCATTCAAAATATTTTCTAAATTTGTGCTCTTAAATCAACTATTTGTAATTTAAATCATCTCATAAAAGCCAACAAGGCGTGCAAGAAACTCTCTTTAGTTTGATTTATCTATATGTATTAATACAAGTGCATTACAACACTTGATTTCTCTATTCAAAATATTTTTTAAATTACATACTCTTAAATCAATTATTTGTAATTTAAATCATCTCACAAAAGCCAACAAGGAATGAAGTTCTCTTTAGTTTTACTGGTCTATATCGATTAATACAAGTGACACACAAATGTTGAATTAAACCTCCGTCTATATAAAAGCACATTTCTTACAAAAAATATTACTTTAATGATAATGAGTGCTAAGTGTACTAGAATTTAGATTGAAGCATGATGAGTCATAGATGAATGATTTTGAAAGGTATAGGCATTTGATTTCCCAATCTATAACTTATTGTAAATGTGTATTCTTAAGTTAATAGTTTATAATTGCAATAATCTCATATAAGCCAATTGGACATGAAATAAATTATTGACTGTTATTAGCCTATATTCATTAATATGAGGAGTTTATCAATGCAATATGTAATTTTTGAAATAAAACCCCATATAATTGAAGTTGCAATTGTTTTAAAACACAAAATTAATTGTGAATGAGTGCTAAGTGGTATTAAGGGTAGTACGAGATTGGTCATAAGTGAGTGACATTGAACTATAAGAAATTTGATTTCTCATTTCATTTTTTTGTAAGTTTGTATTATTAACTCAATTACGATTAATTGAAATAATCTCATAATAGCCAACAAAGCATGAGATACGCTCTATCTTTTATCTTCTTGTATGCATTAAATGAATGTATAAATGTGATGTATTTTTTGGAATAAAATACAATGTAAAAACATTCCACAAGTAGTTGAAAAATCAAATACTGATACAAGTGACTTTGAATTCATATGGGACAGCTCTCATTGTCACTTAGAAACAAAATTCAAATAATGTAGTGTGATACAATTTTATGAGAAAATGTTAAGTGATGTGTGGTCCAAATATGGAAATATGTACGAAAAATCAAATATATTGCTAATAGATACATCAAAGCTTATTTCTCAATTCCCCGGATACCGGTCAAATTGTATCTTAACAAAGGCTTATATAGGACATGAACCTGATACTTGGCTTGTCCAAATTCTATTCCCCATTTTTAAGACACTTCATCGTATCAAAGAGAAACGCAACTACATTCGAATGTTCAATAGAACATTGAGTTCTTTATAGTAGGTGAAGATGTTAATTTTTAGAAATTGGTTAACGCGTACATTGCAATATTTCAATACAAGTTGGACACATTTTTTGATGAATTAATTTGTATGTTTTTAAAACTTTTATAGATAGATGAGAATTAACAATTATATTTAAATACAATTATTAATATTATTTATGATTGCCTTAAGTTTGACATTTTTTTGCATTACACCACTTGATTTCCCCATTCAAAATATTTTTTTAATTTGCGTTCTTAAATCAAATATTTGTAATTAAAATCATCTCATAAAAGCCAACAAGGCACACACAAAGTTTTGTAAATGTGTATTCTTAAGTTAATAGTTTATAATTGCAATAATCTCATATAAGCCAACAAGGCATGAAATAAATTATTGACTTTTATTTGCGTATATTCATTAATAAGAGGAGTTTATCAATGCAGTATGTAATTTTTATTGCTAATGAGTGCTAAGTGGTATTAAGGGTAGTACGTGATTGGTCATAAGTGAGTGACATTGAACTATAAGAAATTTGATTTCTCAATTCATTTTTTTGTAAGTTTGTATTACTAACTCAATTATGATTAACTGAAATAATCTCTTACAGGCCAACAAAGCACGAGATATGTTCTATCTTTTATCTTCTTATATGCATTAAATGAATGTATAAATGTAGTATGTAATTTTTGGAATATAATACAATGTAAAACCATATAATTAATTGATAATGAGTACTAAGTGGACTATTTAGACTCATTCGATATGTGCCATAAATAAATTCAAAAGAGCATGGGGTCATATATAAAGTTCAACTAAAAGATTTGAAAAATATGTTTCAACATCTATTTCTTCGACATTTACAAATCTTATCATTTTATTTGCCTTTTGGTGAAAGTAATGCTCGGCCATGATTTCTTAATTCGATTTCTTCACACTTTCATTGTGTATGTATAATGTTGTACCTAACAACTATCCCAATTTTGACGAATTTATAGTTATTATTTGGTGACATCAATACATTTCTTATAATTTATTTTATTTTAATTTAATATTGTGATTTCCTTCCAATCATGCTATATTATAATATGTTATTTAACAATGAAAATATTTAATATGATACTTTGTTCACTTCAAATATAGATAGAGATCTTCTTGTAATAAAACATGCAATTATGTGTGCAACTTAACTTCATTAATCCTACATTTTATATCTTCATGAATATTTTTTCTCACGATTCAACAAATTACAGATTTTCATATACTCCTCCTAATTTATGGCATACCGAACTAGTTATAAATGATACAACATTTCATTTTTTATGATTGTATATTAAAAACACTTGGAGTAAATAAAATTTGTGATCAATAAAAACATTCTTTCTAGGATTAGTTTTTCCAATTTTAATGGAATATTTCTTTAATGCATAATTTTTACAAATTAAATGAAATAAATAAAATATTTACAAAAAAATTCAATGTCATAGAAGTCCTTGTAATAGAATTTTTCTAGATTTAATGAAATAGGTGTTACATGGTCAAATGGAAGAAACAACATTATCAAAACAAGTGGCCAATGAAATGAAAGATGGCACTCTAGTGTTATTAAGTTTAATAATTAAGTCTTTGAGTTCATATAAGCATTGATTAGTTTATGTGTATGGTTCAAGTTGGAATTTGGATTTGGATCCCAGTTTTAATCAAATAAAATATGCATTTAAAAATAGGTGCAATTTAATACATATAAAAATGAGATTTCAAATAAAATCTACATAACTATCCTCCTAATAAAATATGCATTTATAAATAGGTACAATTTAATACATATAAAAATGAGATTTGAAATAAAATCTACATAACTATCCTCCTACTTGTTCTCGCTATGATCCGGGCAAATCAACAATAAAGAACTCATAATTGTCCAGAAAATGGATAAAAGGAAAGCAGCATGCGTTAATTGCACACACCAAAGCTATTTAAACAGAGACGTCTGTTCATGAAGCATAATGGCAAAATCTCTAAGCTCGAATGAGACATTTATACCACTATGAAAATCATATTTTAAACTCTTTTCATTTAATGTTATTACCTTCCCAAGAACAACATGATCTGGATTGTTTTCTTTTTGTTTCTGTGTTGTGATTCAAAACGTTTAATGCAATTCAACTAATTTATGATAACATAGATTTAGTAAAACTATATCTAGATATTCTAATAAAGAGAAAAGAATTATTTCAAAATTTGTTGTAATTCAACTTGTTAAGTCTATAAGTATTTTCTACATGTCATTCAAACATCTTCTACATGTCAGTTAAGTATGCCCAAGTTTTGAAAATAATGGACGCTGTCGTCAATAACCTCCTCCAGACTGTACTTATAATTGAATCCCAAGTCTGTTAATTTCTTCGATGAAATGGTGTAAGCACCAACAGCAGCAACAGACTCATCGAACCTGCATGGAAGGGCATTTAACAAATTACAAAACCTTTAAATACCAGAGCAATCCAAACTACATTATAAAATATTACCATCACATAGTTTCCTTTGTAATTTTAACGCTCTATAGTTTGCTCATGAGGGACGATGGCACTACTCACTTTGTTTTGATTGTGTACTGTGGATGGCGTTCAGAGATGAGATGTGCAAGCTCTGGAATGGTAGTGGTGTGTCCACAGCAAAGATAACGTCCATTCGCAGCTGGGTGCTGCATCAGAAATAGATGAGCATTGCAGGCATCTTCAACATGGATCAGTGGGATGGAATTGGCAAAGGCGTGGCTTAATTGCAGAAACGATCCATACAATTGTGCATTGCCTGCGGATTGCACCAGCTCTTTTAGTTCAAGAGCATATATAAGTAGATAGCATTCTAGTACTTACTAGGAAAATAATATTCCAAAACATAACTAAAAGCCTATTGTTTTTTCTCAGAAAATTCAAATAAGAAATTATAACAAGGAAAAAAAATCTCAAAAAAAATATGAACAATGTTTCACCTAAAAAAATCAAAACTTACTTATACATAATAAAAAGTTTAAAAAATAAATACTACAATACAAAAGGCTAAAATAAAAGGCTAAAATAAAGATAAGAAGTACTACAAAACAAGTTAAAGCAATTTATCAAAAAATATCATTAAAAAGATAAGAAATATTATACAACAAATTAAAGCAAAGCAATTTACAGAAATCATTAATTAATTAAAAAACAATAATTTGGATTATGGGAAAATGTATTTAACTATTTGATATAAAAATCTAGATAATGGCGAAAGAAATTATTATATATCTACAAAATAACACAAATCTTAAAGATGCAAATTCAATAGAAATTAAGATATTAAATAATCGAGATTTCAAAATACAAATAACCTTTTTAAGGATAAATAAACTTACACAATTATAGAAAGAAGACATGCTACCATAAAAAGGAAACAAGAAAACACTACAAATATACAAAATAAATTTCATATTATAAAGATTTAACATTTTATAATCAATATTTCAACTAAATATATAACTAGCACAACTACAAGTAAGTGGTCTTGACTTAGTTTTGTGGAGATGGTGTGTTGTTAAATAAAGCAAGCTTAAACATTAAAATAATTAAAATAAACATTACACAAGCACAAGTAAAGTGGCCCATGAACACCAATAGGTGTAGCGATGACTGGTTGTTAAACAAAGACTAAACATTAAACTATTAATTATAAACATTAAACTAACATAAACATTAAACTAATTAATATAAACATAAAACAAATACTATTTAATAAACATACCACTTTTCTTAACCACTACTTAATTGAAACTTATTTAAATCATAATCAAGATGCACTCAACCACTTAGTTTTGTGGAGATTGATGGCCTTTAAACAAAAGTTAAACATTAAATTAATTAATATAAACATTAAACTAACACAAACATAAAACTAATTAAATCTTAATCAAGATGCATTTAAGCATAACTAGATACGACGACCATGAAATGAATCCCAAGTGTACACTTGTTACAATCAGGTTAATCTTGTTGATCCGCTCACGGAAATCCAAAATCTCAGATAATATCTAAACACCTATCATTAAACTGTCAAGTAAGACGGGTTTCCTTCTACAAGGCGGCTCTAAATCCAACCATGCTATGGGTTGGTGCGGCTCTGGGTGCGATGCCCCTGGGTTGTGGTTTCTCATACCAAAGACTAGCCCAACCAGTCAAAGGGCATTGCATCAGACCAAAAAAAACTTATTTAAATTTTAATCAAGATAAGCGTAAAAGATACGACCACCATGAAATGAATCCCCACTATACACTTGTTACACTCTAGCAAATCTTGTTGATCCAGTCAAGGAAATCCAAAATCTCAGATAATATATAAACCCCTATCAGCATAATTAGCACAGCCACAAGTAAAGTGGCCGGTGAACACCGATAGGTATAACAAGATGCATTTGAGCATAACAAGAAACGATCACCATGAAATGAATCCCCAATCTACACTTGTTACACTCAGATCCAACATGTAACAATTCAAAAGAATCCCAAAAATATTTCATTACAAATTTAGTAATTTAGATTCAGAAGTAAAAATTTCCATAATGTTCTGAACATAAAATATATATATATAAAAGTATGCAAACATATACCTGTTATCAAAGACAGCATTCTATTCACACTTGAGGGGGCTGTGCTGGTGATGGAAGGACCTGCAACCAACGGTAGCAGAATGCTCACCACGTCAAGAGGCGGATTCTCCTTTCCAAACTGCAAGGCAGCTTTTTCTGCAAGTGTTTTCGACTCCTGGTAGAACTGCAAAAGAACAGGAACAGGAATGTAGAATTTTAATGATTATTATTTTCCTATGGATTAGAGAAGTATAATCCTCCTGAACAAAATTTAAGCTTACCCGCATCTGGCTACTCGTTTTCCTGATTACATCCAGTGAAGTCCAGCAGGATTCATCTATAACAAGTAGAGACTTGCCCACCGGCATGGCTGCAGCGAAAGACGAAGTAAACACGACACGCCTCACGCTTTCTGCTTTCTTACACGATTTAAGAACATTCAGAGTTCCTTGGACTGCTGTTTGGACTATCTCCTTCTATTTATAGATATACACATTTAACTTTGGTTAGCGCCTTAGAAGGATATGAACTGAAGCATGTAACACAAGTAACTCTGACACCTCTTTCATAAAACTCATAGCTGCCATCGGACTTTGATATTAATTACTTCTGTGTTGACAAATATATGCAGGCTTACCTCGGGATCCTTGCATTCACCAATCACCATAGGACTGGCAACATGAAAGACGCCGTGGCAGCCATGGATGGCAGAATCGAAGCTGCCTTCCTCGGAAAGATCTGCTGTGAAAAGATGAAGCCTCTCTTGGGCTGCTGGAAGTGAGCGAAGGAAGGTATTCTTTGATGGATCTCTGAGGGTTGCATGCACTGTGTAGCCATTCTCCAGCAGATTCTTGACGAGCCATGATCCGATATATCCTCCTCCTCCTGTCACGCAGTACACCTGAGCCCGGTTTTCTGGTTGAGTGGGAAGAGGATGAAAATCCATAAGAAAAGAATGGATGGATGCAGATCAGATCTTATCAGAAAAGAATGGATGGATATTGCAGATCAGATCTTATCAGAAATCTAATAATGGTTGATTGGTTATATGTTTTTTTAAAATATAAAAGTCAACAAATTTGTTTTTTTATATACTTTATTAGAAAGTGATAATGATTTTTATTAATATAAGGTTTTTTGGAATTATTTTTATAATATAAATGTTTTCATATATTATTATATTTTAATAAAGAAGTGAAAATAATAATGCGAATTAACCTCCATGGAGACCAATTCAATCTACATCAATATATCTCTTATTAATATGACAATTACTTTATTAATACAATCACTCCAAAATATTAAAATATATGGAGTTGGTGGTAGAAATAATGGAAAACCATCACGGAAAGTGACAACAAAATCTACGGCCATGGATTCTGACTATAAGATACTTTGTTCCCCACCATTAGTTTTCGTTTTTTACCAAACATTAAATAACTATTTTTTATTGCTTTATTTTGTTTAAAGTAGTACCTAACGCCAAAGCCTAACCAAACTACGGAGTATGCAAATGAGGCCAGTTGGAAGAATTTAAAAATATCAATAAGAATAGTTAATTATAAATAGTTTTATGCATGTGAATATAGCATCATAGGCATGTGTGTCATGATGTATACTACACTCTAAGAGAAAAGAAAAAACTTAGGTCCTGATGTCACTAGTGATGATTTTTTTTAAGGATTTTAAAATGTTAATAAGAGTGATAACTATTTTAAAATTGATTATAAATATTGATGTTTTCCTAAGATTTTAAAATGCTAATAATAATGATAGCTATTTTAAAGTTGATTATAAATATCGTTTATTTTTTTGCTTATTTATTTTTTTAATAGATATGTCACGGATAACTTATATGATAAATTTTTCAACTTCTAAAATATAGGAATAAAATTTTAAGGTATATTATATATATATATATATATATTTTAAGGTTCAATAGATCAATTTTGGTGTTAGGGGAGTGTTGTAGATTCATTTGAATTAGGTTTTTGGGATTGTATGTTGATGTGGAGTACAAGGAACACTTGGAATGGTCAAGGTTATATGATAGATAAAGTTAGTTGGATGAAACAATATAATTTTATTTAATTGTTTAAGTCAAAATATTTGGGAAAGAATGTAAATTTTATTAATTTTTATTTTTTTTGAACAATAATGTTTTAATTCAAATTAAATTTAAAAGGAAATATAAACTATCATAAATGCATCTAAATTCTAAATCTATCATTATGTAACAAGGAATGAATTCCCTTTAGATATTAACTTTTTTATTTAATGCAAAAATTTGAAAAAATATTTACAACTCATGAAAATAAATCCCTTAAGCAACTTAAATTAACTATAATATAGATGTACTTTGTTGAATGATGATGCATTATGATATAGTTAAGCAACTTAAATTAAAATGAAAATTTTAATTTATAAACTCCACTTTTCAAACAAAATTTGAATTAGGTTTTTAGTTTAGTAAAACAAATTATAATTTCTTTAATAATAATAAAAATAAATATTATAAATTTATTTTGTAAAAATATTTATATTCAAATATTTGTTTTTTTTTATGAAAAAAAATGCATATAGATCCCATTATTTTTTTTTCTTCACTTTTCCATACATCCAAGTTTGGGGGAGATAACCTAATGTAACCCGTCATAATGAAAACAAAACACATACTTCAAGTGCACTTTGCATTCAGCTCAAAGCTCAAAGCTCAAAGTGTTTCATAACTCAATTAATAATAGGAACACCTTTGCTTAACCTATCTAGTAGTAAGGCTCAAAGTGTTTCATGGCTTAATTAATAATATGAACACCTTTGATTAACCTAACTAGCATTAAGGCTCAAAGTGTTTCATGACTCAATTAATAATAGGAACACCTTTGCTTAACCTACACACATTAAATCTCAAAGCTTTTCATGACGCAATTAATAATAGGAACACCTTTGCTTAACCTAACAAGCACTAAATCTCAAAGCTTTTTATGACTTAGTTAATTTCTTTATAAATATCAAATATTTGTTACCACCATATATCAATCCTAAAATTTAAGGCTCTTGAAGTGTTTCATGACTCACTTAATATTAGTAGAAACACCATTGCTTAACCTAACTATCACTATATCGGTACTTAGATATTAAAATCACATGATATTAACTTTATGTTAGATGCAATAATTTTTACATGAAATCTAAAGTTATTATTTATTTGTTTTTATGACTCAAGGGGCACCTTTGCTTAACCTAACTAGCACTATATTGATATTTATATATTAAAATCACATGCTTTATTTATTTGTTTTATGACTCAAGGAGCACCTTTGCTTAACCTAACTAGCACTATATGTTGGACACACCGAGCACTACACTGAGATGGGGGGCTGAACAATGTGTATAGCCTTTTATTACTTTTTCAACTTTAACAATCATCAACAACTTATTCAATACATCATTCATTAATGCATTGTCACATTATCATTATATCATCAACATTATTAACACTTACAGCTCATCATATCATCATCACATAGGAATCATAGCAAAACACACTACACAAGATTTTTACGTTGAAATCCAAGTCCTGGGGGAAAACCACAAAATCCTTTATAATAATAATTTACCAGAAACAATTGGAAGGAGGCAACAACCCCCTTTGTTACAAAGACTTCAATTCTCCAGCTACAACTGGAAGGAGGCTACAACCCCCTGGTTTACAGGCTACAACCTGAAGGAAGCCTTAGCTCCCTAGATTTCCTTGCCTCGTCCTCCCACCCTGATATGAAGATAGAAACTGTTGAACTACAACAGCACTGATCCTGCGGACCTTCTATCCAATATCTGTACCACACTGTACAACCACTGCTCATCGACTGTCACTGCTCATCAACTGTCAACTGACCACTTGCACCACAACTGTGCCACACTACTCATCAACTGACCAATCAATCTGTTGTTCACATCATCCGACTCAGTCAATCTGATTCTAACCAACTGTATACCAGACTCAGTCCACCTAATTCAAGCCAACTACTCATACAACTCAGCCAATCCGAGTTAAGGAATCTGTTGATGTAACCTATAAGTCTTAATCAATGTAATCGCTGCTCATTGCCACTGGTCATCATTTCATAATTGTCATCTATATATTGTTGCATACATCACTGAGCATATATAATCCTGTGTTCATTACTGAGTATATAACATCACATATCACTGAGTGTCATACATTACTGAGCATCTAAATCACTGATCATTGTGTAAGCATCATCAAACATGTCTAGCGCATCATGTCACTATGTAATCACTACTAGCATCCGAACATTTCTCTATGTGTCCTACTGAGTCATCATTGTGCATTTCATAGCACTGTATAAAACACTGAGCATAGGTACTATCACTGTGTAAACAAGCTAAGCATTGTATAATTTATCACTGAACATGTACATCATAAGTAACCACCTAACATATCAATGTATGCTCATTGGTTCACTGTGTACCTTCATCATCGATAATATATGTTTTACTGTGCAAATAACTGAGTATATATCATCATTGTGTATCATATCATCGGGTATACATACTATCACGTCACTGAGTAAGCACTAAGCATAGGTGTAGATATCAAATTGCATCATATTATTAGCACATCCTATCACTGTCTAATGCCTAAGTGTAAATATAATCATCATTTTATCATACTTAGCATAATCAGTGTGTATAACTGTTGGGTGTGTGAGCTATTTCAAATAAAAAAACCTAATATTAATTATCAACCAGGATCAGTAAACTTAGAGTTGAAGAAAAATATATGCCAAGGTAGAAAAGGTTCTAAAGTTTCAGGTTTGTCAAACCTAAAAAATGTTTAGTAAGGAAAAAGATCGAAAGATCTTTCAAAATGAAAAACCGAGTTAAATATTCAAGAATACAACTAAGGAATCACAGATCAGAATAGTACTAGATCATACTACCCTACTTATATGGTTAATTAATAGGAAATATGGAAACAAATACTGAAACACAAATTACTTGTAGAAAAGTAAGAAACTACTAAATTAAACTTCCAGATAACAACTATGAACAGAATCAGAACTACGGATATTAGATGTTTAATAGGGAGAACTTGTAAATGTAAATTATTCTAGACTAAACCATCTAATTCCATTCTTCTTGATTACGTACATCAAATGTAATAGGAACTGGAGTAAATGTATTGTAATGACTTTCAAATGTAATAAGGAAGCTAACTGGAAGTAAATCAGACTTAACTTCTACAAACAAATGTAAACTAAAAATCAACAAACTACCACTAACTTTAAACATTATGAACTGCTGTCTATCCATATGTGAACAACATGAAACTAATGTAAGTTATAAGCAAGTAGAAAACTTAACAAAGATGTTAACCATTCCCTCCAATCCCTCCAAAATGGACCCAATATGGCAATATTCATTTTGAACACATTTTCCTAAAGGATGAGCCCTGTTAACCCCATTTTGTATGGGTGTCCACTTTCATCACGATCTCATTAGGGGGTTATGTGTGATAAAGATTGGATGGCTTGTGTTCTTGATTATAGACATCAAATAGAAGCATATGATGCATTTCCATATCTATGTGCAGAGGAATTTTTGTTTATAGCAAGGAATATTTACTAATGGCATTTTGGATAGAGCATAGGAGGAAGCATTTCCTATTTAATATGACCCGAAATATCATATAAAATGGAATTTATTTCATCCTTTCTGGTGGAAGAGTTGGATTGTTAAGTTAATGGAATCCATAGCGTCATCATATTTCATAGGTTTTTGAGGATTCTTGTAGCGATGTTAGAACATGATTAATGGCAGCCAATGGTAGGTACATATTATGGATAATTTTACTTTCAAACTGGAGCAAAGCTAGTCATGCATGTGAACTAAAGCAACAAAAAACAACATTTAGACCTAGAACCTAAGATGAAGGAAGTCCCCTCTTTACAGTGCAGCCTCTCATGTCCTTCCCTCTTTGTGGTGTAGTTTTTCTAGGCATATTCTTTGAAGACATATATGGGTTCAATATACTAAGATCCATGGAATAATATGGAGTGGGGTTCAAATCGAGCATCAAGAAGATGAGATGCTCATAGATTTTATCAGCACACCTTTCACCAAGATTGTATGATCACTCTGTCATTGCCAAGAATGTGTGTGCCTAATAAGCTTAGTGTCAAATTTGGTAGCATAAAATTAAAGAGAGTTGCTACATGTTGACCAACATCTAAAATGAAAAATGTGACAGTGAAACAAGTCATGTTTCTCTGAGGTAACAAAGTAATAAAGAAGGCTACCAAGTAAACATCTACTCAAATTGCTTACAACAATGCATGATTTCCTACCTTGCAATTTCTTAAATGTGATAGTAACTTGAAAGCAAATTTACATATGAAAATCCAACAAGCAATGTAAATGTAAATATGAAAATCCAACAAGTGTGAGGTGTCATTAAAGCTAATTCAAGTTGCAAGTGTAAGTTGCTAATTCAAGTTGCAAGTGTGAGTTGTGTACATTGGGAGCTATTTTGGCTAGTCTTCTAGTCATGAAAAACCCTAATCTCAGAATCTAGGCACGAACAACCATTTTTAATAGTAAAAAATGCATAGAATACCATGAATATAAATTTAGTATTATGTATATAACACAGAATACCCATAAAAAAAGGAGGTAAACCTTTTAAGCTAAAGCTAAGACCAATGATTAGAAGACATGGAATAGGAATATCCATACCTGTGTCCCTTGTGGAAATTGAGAAACTACAATTTCCTCAACATGCATATTCGTGTCACTAGCCTCTGTTTCTGACCAATCAATAAAATCCGTATCATCAAAGTTGTCATCATTCATGAATCTGGTATACTGCATAAATTCCATATAATTTATAGACATTAGATTTGGAGAATAAAAAAATTAGATTTCATATAATAAATTGAAAAATATTATTGCATACTTATGTATTTTGCCTATGTTTTGATTTTGTCCAGCGATGATTCGCTTATAATTATCTCTACAGTACGTTGCATACTGCTGAAGCTCTAATCGATTCATGCTACTCAAGCGATCATCAGAATAATCATCAAATGGGATTTCCTCCATACTGGTTGAAGATGACAAAGTATTTATGCCGATTTCCACCCCTGCCAATGCAGCCCCAACACGCTCTCTTATCTCTTCCCTCACCCCTCTTGCTATTTGGGATGTCATTTTCAACTCCTCTGGCAAAGCAACGACTCTAGGATGTGGCTGTACTAACCGAGGCATCGGACGCCTATACTGAACATCTCGTCGTGCATCAGGTCGTTCATATGTACAACCATTGCTAGCACCATAGAAACTGGATCTCGTATCTGTATAGTCAGGGTCCATGTGAAACCGGAACTCTGCAATCATCATCTTAACAAAATACTGAGGAACCTCGTCACTATTAGGGAACTTCCCATATGCACACAGGAACCTGGAATAAATATGGGTTGCAATCAGTGGATCATTGAATCTTGTGATCTTTAGACATTTTTTGTCTTCATGCCGTAAGTGAAAATATGAAAAGACAATTTCTTTTGTGACAAGTTTTTTTATTTCTTCAAACTTGTGGCGACCCATCACTGACAACCGCCTCCTATGCATCATGTCATGAAAAATATGGGTTGATGGTCCAACCCCAAGATATGTCTTGATCAAACTGTTCAGATTGTGCAAAAAAATCTGGAGACACTGTTGAGAACCAAAAGAGATATTTGAAGTGTCAATTTCTGCCTGCAATCTCGATGAATGCTCCTTCATCTCTTCCACAGTCAACATAGCGATGTTGTCTTCCCAAGAAGTATCCTCGGGAATATCTCTAGGATGACAGTAAAGAGGATCATATCTTTCATTGCGAGCATACTGCTGCACCCGACGACCTCTCCTTGTTTGGGGAGGTGGATTAGGATCAGCAGCAGCAAACCCTATAAGAAGTAAAATGCATGTGCAAGTATTAAAAACTATATATATAATTTGTCAATCAAATTATAAACATTTAAATCAAATGTGTTCATTTTAAATACCTGATGGAACCTCTGCATTATCATGAACATGGTGAGAAATAGAAATAAAGTCTTCTGAACCATCATTATTGTTAGAATGTACAGAAGCCCCTATAGGAAACCAAATATTGGCAATCACATGTAAGTTTACAGGAAAAATCATGTAATTTTTCACAAATAAAACAGTCATGTCAAACAAAAATTCTAATCAAAATGTATGTAAACAATCTCTACCTAGCGATGGCGTATCTGAAGAATAAGACACTAAGGGTGCCATCTGTGGTTGTCCAACGGCCCCTGTAGACCCACCCTCAGACAGAGGTCTGTCATTTTGAGAGCCACCACTTGTGCACAACAAGATCTTAGAAAGATCTGTGTAAAAGAAGTTGTATGTTTATATAGACTTGAGCGTGAATTGAATGACAATTGAATTTACCTGATGATGACCTTAGGGAGTGAAGCTGCATACTAGCCAAGATTGCTTCACCCTGAAGCTGTGAACCTGTGCCTGATAAGAATTTTCCACAGATTAATAAACATGTCAAACAAGAATTCTAGTCAGAATGTATGTAAACAATCTCTACTTGATGATGGCATATATGACACTAAGGGTGTCCTCTGAGTTTGTCCACCGGCAGTTGTAGACCCCTCAGACAAATGTCTGTCATTGCGAGAGACACCACCTGTGCACAACAAGATCTTAGAAAGATGTGTAAAAAAAGTTTATGTTTATATAGACTTTAGCATAAATTGAATAACCCTTGAATTTACTTGACGATGACCTCACGAAGTGTTGTTGCATAGGATTCAAGATTGCTTCACCTTGAAGCTGTGAACCTATGCCTGATAAGAATTTTCCACAGATTAATAAACATGTCAAACAATAATTCTAGTCAGAATGTATGTAAACAATCTCTACCTGACGAAGGCGTATAAGACACTAAGGGTGTCCTCTGAGTTTGTCCACCGGGAGCTGTAGACCCCTCAGACAGACGTCTGTCATTGCGAGAGACAACACCTATGCACAACAAGATCTTAGAGAGATGTGTAAAAAAATATTTATGTTTATATAGACTTTAGCATAAATTGAATAACCCTTGAATTTACCTGACGATGACCTCACAGAGTGTTGTTGCATGGAATTCAAGATTGCTTCACCCTGAAGCTGTGAACCTGTGCCTGATAAGAATTTTCCACCGATTAATAAACATGTCCAACAAGAATTCTAGTAAGAATGTATGTAAACAATCTCTACCTAGCGGTGGCATATAAGACACTAAGCGTGTCCTTTGAGATTGTCCACCGACAGCTGTAGACCCCTCAGACAGACGTCTGTCATTGTGAGAGACAGCACCTATGCACAATAAGATCTTAGAAAGTTGTGTAAAAAAATATTTATGATTATATACACTTGAGCATAAATTGAATAACAATTGAATTTACCTAACGATGACCTCACGGAGTGTTGTTGCATAGAAGTCAGGTTTGCTTCACCCTAAAGCTGTGAAGCTATGCATGATAAGAATTTTCCACAGATTAATAAACATGTCAAAATGTGTCAAACAAGAAAAATATATTTCAGATTAACAATCGAATATCCCTGACTGCATCACATTTCTTCGTCTAGCACTGATGGTAGATGTCTCTGGACGATCCATGTGTCCTTGTTAAGACAAAATGAGAAATCAACCAGGTTAATCATAAAATTAGATATGTAGGCACATGAAATGCAACATTAGAACCTATTCTAGCCTAAATTAATGCTAGCAAGCACACTTCAAAATGTAATAATACCAAATCAAACAACGAGGTAAACTAACACCACAGGTAAAGCAATTGGATGGTGCACTAAAAATAAAAAATGAGTTTGTTATGAACCATCATCAATCTCTATGGATGTCACCTTCCTCACTTCAAGGGAGTTAATTACATCTTCATGATGTATAAAATGACCTTATGGGTCAATCTAACAATTTCAATAATGTTTGAATATGCGGTAATTTTTGTGTATCAAAATATTTCAATTTCTTGCAATTCTATGTTTGTTGAATTATGTTTTATTGTGCTTAACTATTGTAATGATATCTTTCGTTACCACCTCCTTGAAAAAAAAACTCTCTTATCTACATCATCTCTTGGTTATGCATTAAATTCTGTTACATAAATTTTAAATTAAAAATTTAGAGGGAGATTAGGAACATACATTTTCATGTATTTTCAATTTATCTCCCTATAGGTTTACTAAAAATTATTCATGTGGATAATCATTGGATACAATATTAAATTGTGCATCCCGATGTGCTTATATTTTTAATAAACCCTTCAAAATATTAATTGAAAAGAATGTACGAGACATTCATTTCTTGGTGTTTTGGGTAGCTTGGGAAGTTGTGTCCTTTTGATGTTGAAGCTTTCTAAGGCTTACTCATTTCTATTGGAACATTAGAAACATGGTACTATCTCTGTTTCTCTCCACCTCAATCCAATCTCAATCCCCATTGTAGCTACACAGTGGGACAAGCACGATGACCTAGGATTCAATGGAAGAATGAAAAATTATATGTCCAATAATACCATTTTTGTGAAGGCACAAGATGTAACAGAGTTGGCTAGATCCTCAAATGAAAGAGCAACAAATGAAGGTAGAAACCCACTACCTCCTTAACCTTCTTGTGACATATTGAAGAAGGGAAGTAATGAGAAAGTCTTAAAGACTCATCTTCCACCAGCATGTAGAATAAGTGGCAAACTAATCAACCATAGAAAGATTAAGAAGACCAAGAGGCATACATCAGGCAAGACATCCCTGATTTGTCACTGCTGCAAGAGGAAAGGCCATAGAGCTGCTAACTGTTGGTATTCAGAATCATGTTCATTTTGTGGAAAGAAAGTTCATTATATGGATTCTTTTTGGGAGAATCAAGACATCTACAGGGATCCATATTCATTTTAGAGGAAGGATGGAAAGAACACTTCTCCAAACCATCCAATAGCTCAAGGGAAAATGGAGAAGGAAGGCAAGCAAAGTAGTCCAATTAAGTTCAAGATTTTTTTCCACCATTGCAAGTTGAGTGGACATTGGGAAGAAAAATGTTGGAAGCTTCATCCATATCTTCACCCCACCCATTGGGAAACTAATAGAAGGGAATGGAGAGTGAAGATAAGAAGTGATGAAGAGTTTCCTACATCTACAGTATAAGGAGTAGAAACTATCCAAGGAGAGATATACACTCAAGAGGAATGTAAAACTAGCAATATGGACAACAAATTGGTGTCAAGGATAGCCACATTCTAATGGTTTACAAACTTTCACCTAAAGAATCCACTTTGGAAGATGGGCCAAATATTGATGCATGTAGGTAAATGAATTTGGGGTTCCTTAGAACTCCATGAATATAGCAAACAAAGCGGCCATGGTTGAGTATGTTTTGTGGTTCAATGAATAGTTGATTCTATTTTGAGAGTGAATGTAGAAGCAACTATGATATGGTGGAGAATGTTGGTAAAGGATCCACTGCATCCTATTGATGGTTATCACTTGCAACCAAGCATTTGCAAGAGTTGGCACTATATTGGATAGTAAAAGTGTTATGATTACACACCAATTAGAAGGTCTTTCAGTTGATGTTATTGGAGATATAAAATGTTGATTAACACCTCACCAATCAATATAGATTTGCTTCTAGGATGAGAATTAACTCATCCTAATGGCAGAGAGTTGCTACCATGATAAGCAGCAATTGAGTCTTGCAATGAAGAGATCATTACCTGAGCATCCCAAGGAAACAAATGTCCATAAATTTGTAGTTGTATGAGAGGTCAACCTCACCAATGAAGCAAGCAACAATTCAATGGAATTAGGAAAGAGCATAAAAAGATCTCAATCATGGGCTAATGTTTTACTCATTGAAGATTGATTGAATCATGATTAACCAACAAATAATTGTTCGATGCCAGGGAGCAATTGATCCTAGCTGAAGAGGGAAGCCCACACTTCATTTTTTATGGCATATGTTACATAGTGTCCAAAAATGAGGGTCAATGGAAAAGGTTATATTACATTGTTGGGTCACAAACAAGGATAAATCACCCTCATTCACCCACTCAAGATGGTATGGACGAGGGTGCGAAGTTACCAACAAATCCAAGGAATTGAAAAGGGTCATAGAGAATAAGTGTTTATAGGTTAGCATTGTCCATGATGATCTTATTGATATGATATTTAATATGACAGTTTTGAGTAAAGAGAATGGGATGGGTGGGAGGAGCTATACATGTCATTAGAACGAGATTTGGATAAGATGTAGTAGGTTTATCCACAACAATGACAGCATTTGGACGGGTAGGTTGGGTGTTGGAATTAAAGAATAATATCTTGGTAGATCATGGATGTTATAAAACACAACATTGTTGTGCCATGAGAGGATGACTTATGGAGTGTGCAATATTGAATGGTGAGGGGAGGGGATGTGTATACCATGGGAGAATGCCTACCCATGTGATATACCTGTTGTGATAGGGGGAACCAAGACGAAGAACAAAAGGGAATTGGTTGTTTTTTTAGCTTCTTTTCAATAGCCAAAGCATGTTGAAAATCCAATGAAAGATAACATCTATGCACCAAAGTAGCTTCATGATGGAGAGAAGGAAGTAAGCCATAATTAAATTTAATTATTAGCACATGGTCTAGATCTGAAATGGAGATCTACATTTGAATTTTGAAAAATATTCCAATGTATATTGAATTTTCGGAGTGGAAAATTGACAGAGGTGAAGCCAATGTGGCTAGATATAAACACTCTCGAACTGCAATGTAGAATTGGTCCCCAAGTATTGATGGCACTAGAGAGTCTATTAAGACTCTCATTGAGTTCTATGCAAAGGGATTATTCAGTAACACTCATATTTTTCACTTGATCCCACTATTGGGTAGCTAATCCTTGTATATAGTAGGATACCAAGGTGACTTTGTCTCTTTCCAGTACTGTGGTCTAATGCTAGATATATGAATATAATGCATGTATCCAAATCCTTGAACTGGTCATCATGAAAAGCACCAGAAAGCTATGGCAATGTCAATTTAGGGTCGCAATGCAATCCAGAAATTGGCAGAGACATGGTCTAGTTGAGCTTCATATCTTGTAGTTCTATAGCCAAATCATGTATCACTTGGGTGCGCTCTTGAAGAAGTTGATTACGGTGCTAAATAATTTGTCGTTACTGTTGGAAAAATTGTAACTATGCTTCTGCAAGGGAGACATCCCTGTGATTGGAGTTCCCAGTGGGAGGGCACACTCTAAATTAGCAGATCTAAACTATTGTTGTAGGAAATACGTGTTCTTAAATAGAGAGGGAGAGGATCCCTATTAGGCTAGGGAATCTTGTAGAAAAAGGGAATGGATCCTTTCCAAGTTCTTGAGGTCTAATGAAGAGTGGAGAGGATCACTTTATGCAACTACAAAAGATGGTTATGATGCTAGGTTGATATATAAATAGAATAAAGAGTGCAAAATTGAAACTTCTATTAGCTCCAAAGCCTCCCTCTTTAAATAGTAAGAGCCTTCCTTATATATGTCACTCCAAAATGGGGACGATTAACATTGATCATGTCAACCATTTTATTTAATATCAAAAGCTAACTAGTAATTAAATGTTCGTGGTAATTATAATATTCCAGTTCTCCAATGTCTTTGTCCTGGGATCTATACCATCCTCAACCATAGCTTTTTCTCTACTAATATTTCTTGGATTTCAATTCTCCCTCAACCCTCTACTTCAACTACTTTTATTGCAACCATCCTCAGGAACTCGTTCCCACCAATTTTAAATATAAATTCAATATCCTTTGCTCCTTTAGTAGACATTCTAAACTACTTTTTTCCTTTTCATCAAGTGCAACCATTTGTGTGTGGACTTTGGAGAGATTGCAGCTCTTTCTCAAGAGCTTCCATTTTGGACATGTCATTCCCATTTCAGGATTTGAGAGGAGGATTTCATGAATTTGATCATGGAAAAATGGACACATGTAGACCTATTTAGGGGGGATATGGAAATGAAGAAATTTGTTGAGAACTTGTAGCGAATAAAGGGTGTGATAAAAAGATGGGAAAAATGCCATGCTACTCAATCTTTGGCTGATTCGAAGGATGTGAATGAAAGGATTAGGATTTTGTTCCAAGTTAATTTCTCAAGCACTCTCTTGGATGATGAGTTTGAAACCTTAAAAGTTCTTGAAGATAAACAACATGATCTCCATGAAAAAGAAGATAATGCATGGAGGTTAAAAAGTAGTGTAATTTGGCTAAGATAAGGTGATAATAACACAAAATTCTTTCACAAATATGTGAACTATAGAAGAATTTTAAAAATATTTGGGAAATAAAACATCCAAATGGAGAAATGCTAAGGAGCTTCAAGGATAAAGTTGAAGTAGACAAACTACATTTTTCTTCATTATTCAAAGAAACTTATGGTTGTCCAATTAAGAAGATAATGAGGATCATCAGTCTTGTGCTGAGTCTAATAGACAAAGAGATCAATTGAAATTTGGAGGCCGATATAACTAGTGAAGAAATTTTGTCTAGAGTTCATTTAAAAAGGGGAAGAGCCTAGGTCCAAATGGAATCACGACGAAATTCTATTTGGCCTTTTACTATATGTTAAATGAAGATTTGTTAAAGGTGGTTAAATAATCTAAGACATCGGGGAAAACATTGGGTGTATTGAACTCCACTTTCATTTCCCTAATTCGTAAGAAATAATATGTAGAGTGATTTGAAGATTATAGAACACATATTTCATTAAATTTGGAATTATACAAGGGATCTAGAATTTAGAACTTCAACAAGATTGAGTTTTCAAAAAATGAAAAACCAAAAAATTACTTAATTCACTCATTTCAATCTTTATATTCACCATTTTTTTATAATATTATCAATATAAGCTATATAAAATCAAATTTATATAAAGTTGAAGCATATCTTCCTAATATTAAACTTAGATTCCTTACATTATTTTATTATTATAATTTTTTAATTTGTAATAATATTTGAGTTGATCAAGGTTTACCTCATCTCATGAACAATAGATGTTGCAAGAAATTTCTTACCTATTAAGTTATCTAATGGCATTATTTGTATGTTGAAATTATTAACCATTTTATTTATAATTTGATAAAGCATATATTGTGCATGTGTTGAATTACCATATTAGTAAGAGATTGTCTCCATTTTAGAGTGACCTACAAAGTTATTTAATGATATAGCAGTCAATGTGTTTGTTACTGTAACAAATTTATGTATTCGCATAGTAACTTATTAATTCCCAATCTTGATAATGGGTGGCTAGAACATGGGTATTTTTTCTCAACTTCAAGAAACAACAAGAACTGGAAATGCCTAGGAATTGGCTGAAACCTCTAATACCATGAAAATTTATTAGCTCATATAGTCACTGTAATATTGAACCTGTGGATGAGGACACTACCCCTAATCTTATTTAGAATATTGACTAGAAAAACAATTAGTAACATATATACAAGCAACAACATGGAAAAGTAGGTCATACTCTATTTTATTTTCTTCCCTTTATATGTATTGTCGAGTACGGATCTAGAATTTAGAACTTCAACAAGATTGAGTTTTCAAAAAATGAAAAACCTAAAAATTACTTAATTCACTCATTTCAATCTATATATTCACCATTTTTTTTACAATATTATCATTATAAGCTATATAAAATCAAATTTATATTAATTTGAAGCATATCTTCCTATGCTTAAACTTAGATTCTTTACATTATTTTATTATTATAATTTGTAATTTCTATTAATATTTCTTACCTATTAATTTATCTAATGGCATTATTTGTATGTTGAAAGTATTAACCATTTTATTTATAATTTGATAAAGCATATATTGTGCATGTGTTGAATTACCATATTAGTAAGAGATTGTCGCCATTTTAAAGTGACCTAGAAAGCTATTTAATGACATAACATTCACTGTGTTTGTTACTATAACAAATTTATGTATTGGCATAATAACTTAGTAATTCTCAATCTTGATAATGGGTGGCTAGAACATGGGGGGTTTTGCTCAACTTCAAGAGACAATGAGAACTGGAAATGTCTAGGAATTAGGTGAAACCTCTAAAGACGTATTAGCTCCTATAGTCATTGTAATATTGTACTTTTGGATGATGACACTACCCCTAATAATCTTCAGAATATTGACTAGAAAAATAATCAATAACATATCTACGAGCAACAACATGGAAAATTAGGTCATACTCTATTTTATTTTCTTCCCTTTATATGTATTGTCTATTGTATGCCTTAGGACATTTTTTTCAAGTATATAGCACAATAGGTACTTAGGCACTTCACTTTTTCCCTTCATTTTATGGGATTGTTATGAGCCCACAAGTTTCTACATGTTTTGGACATTGTTAACTATCAATTATTACTTTGGATTATGTTGATTGGTTAAGCCTAGATTCTTTTTTATAATATAAACATAACCATCTAACATTTAAAGAAATATTCATCATTCAATACTATATATTATGATATGTGGTTGGCACTATTTTAGAGCCAACAAGAGAAAATATTGTATTGGATAAAGTCTAAGTATACCAATTAAGGTAAAAAAAAAATATTAATTAGAATATAAATTTTATAGTACAATTGGTTTTTTTTCAAATACATGAAGAAAGAGGGAAAACCCATTCTAGTTATTGCAAGTGTCCAGTATTTATTTTTGAAATGTTTGAACATATTACATTGAAAAAACATTAACTAGGTACTCCCATAGTAAAGTTTTTATAGACAAAGTCTATAATATGTTGTATGTCCAATATTTATTTTTGAAATGTTTGAACATATTACATTAAAAAACATTAATTAGCTATTCCCATAATAAAGTTTTTATAGACAGTCTATAATATGTTGCTTGTAAGTGCTTTACTGGACTCCATTAACCAAGTTTGATGGATCGAGAAGTGTGGTACATTTGAAATCAATGAATTAGAATAGAAACATTGAAGTACATTTTTGTTTCTTACAAATACAAAAGTGAAAACCCACTAAACTTATTAAAAGTGCATTTAACAATCAATTTTTTTTATAAGTATCTGTGTGTCATTTAACAATCAAAATCAAATTATTATGAATTTTTATTGGTAGTGCATTTAACAATCAAAATATTTTATAAGTATTTGTGTGTCATTTAACAATCAAAATCAAATTATTATGAACTTTTATTGGTAATTTTTATTGGAAACATTTTACAGATGTCAAAAGAAAATATTTTATAAGTCTAGGCGTGTTTTTTAATGATCAAAATAAATAATTTTGTTATGAATTGGAATAGAAACAAAGTAGTACAGTTTAATTTTTTTTATTATAATATATATTCATGAAGTGTTTGAATGTATTATATTGAAAAGAATACGAATTAGCTAGCCCAACATTATCGTTTTAATAGATCGTATCTAGAAGATGATGCTTTTAAATGTATTATTGAACTTGATTATCCAAGTTTGATGGAGTGAGAAGTTATGTCGATCTAGACAAAGCATTGGAATTTGTAATTTCCATGTTAGATATTGTTTGGTGTTTGAACGTATTACATTGAAAACAATGCTAATTAACTCCAAACATTATCGTTTTAATAGATCGTATCTAGAAGATGATGCTTTTAAATGTATTATTGAACTTGATTATCCAAGTTTGATGGAGTGAGAAGTTATGTCGATCTAGACAAAGCATTGGAATTTGTAATTTCCATGTTAGATATTGTTTGGTGTTTGAACGTATTACATTGAAAACAATGCTAATTAACTCCAATATAGTTTTAATATGCCAAATTAACTCCAATATAGTTTTAATATGCCAAAACTAGAAGATATTGATTTTAAGTGCATTATTGGACTTGATTATCCAAGTTATGGGAGAAGTTATGTTAATATAAACAAATCATTGAAAGTTTAATATTTCATGGTGTCATGTAATTTGCATGAAGTATCGTCACATGAATACATTGCAATTTAAACAAAATTTTCATATTTGTACCAAATAATATAAAACTCCTCAAATAAATTTGAAGAGAATATTCAATATACAAGAAAAATTGAAAAATGTTTCTTCATGTATTAATTGGTCCTCCAAAGAACAAAATTACATCCATGAATCATCTCCACCTAATCTCATGTTATTCATTCAAGTAGGTCAAGGACATCTTGTACACCATGTTTATTTATCTTGGCCTTCTTGCAATGTTCTTTCTTAGCCATCCAGGCCCAAACTATGGTATCAATTGGAATAGATCCAAGCTCTATGTCATCAGGATTTGGTACCCAATATTCTTCTAATACTTTTCCATTGTATTTCCTTGAACCGGGCTTCCACCAATCAACTTTAACATGAAGAGTATCACTTTCATCATCTTGAAATATATTTGAGGTGGCTTTTGCCATCCAAATCATCTCCCCTTCTTCCTCGTTTCCTGATCTAACTAGCAACATCTTTCCTTTCTCAACATCATTAATAGGGTTGAATGTTGTCTTTGGCTTATTGCACCTGGGTCCAACATACACGGGTTCACCTGTCATAGTATCAAAATCCCCATCCATAATATTTGAGATTGCATGAAGCGCATTACGACCAACATCTGGAGTTTGCCTTGTCTTGGGCCAGAAATCCTCAGAAGATGAATCATGATCATTGTAATCTTCATATAAAGTATCAAGAACTCTTTCCCAATACTCTACCTTATTTTTCCATTCTGGTGTAACAATTGGCAAATCCTCACCACCCATTGTGTCTTTCCACATTTTTATGTATGATGTTATTCCTTCTTTTAGTTCTTTTAAATAGATTTCATTCTCTTTGGGATGTAAGAAAGATGGCTTCCCTATGGGAAGTTTAGATCGACCTTCATCGTCTGTATTCCATAACTCAACTGGTTCTGACCACTCAACATCTCTTATGGATTCTTTATACCTTAATACCGGAACATCATTGAGTACAAGAAATTGGAAGTACTGAACATTAAGATGTCCAACTAGTGCATTTTTTCCTTCCTTGATGTATCCATTAAGGAAGCTTTTGAAGTCATACACCTTATCAATCAGTTTAGGTGGAAACACTCTTTTTTCTTCAATTTTGCGATATGTATCCATCATCTTAGGTAGAGAATATATATCTTTACTTTCCAAGCTGGAAGACATTCTCCCATAGGTCCCGTCTATGTCTTCAAGGGTGTGTCCCACGAGCAAGAACCCAACCTCAATAGTGATGAAGACACCAAGTGCAGTGAGAAGTGATAGAAACATGAAAAGATAACGATTTTTATTATCACTTGCTGCATTATCCAATTGTAACAATAAATGTGGAGGAAGAGGTTTAAAATCGATATCTTGATTTTCTAATCTTCCATGAGATAAAAATTCATCCTTGTACACTCTACATTTTGAGTAAATAGAGGTGTCAAGTAATACATTTGAAAGTGGGTTTCTTGAACTTCCACTCTCATAAAGAAGATCACCATACATATCAAGATGTGGGTCTTCAAGGTCCCTAAAGCACTTAGCAAGTGATGTAATGGTAAATTGTGATCCCATATGTACAAATGGTAGGGAGAAATGACCAAAACCTCCTGTCTTATGCCCATGTGTTAGCATACCTGTCAATGACAAACCCAAGTTTATTCCTACAATAGATTTTGATTTGACGCGTAGCCTTGGAATTGAAGTCTTTGTTTTATCCATTTTATCATGGATAATACTCAAATACTCCTTTGGAAACCTCTCTGACATGATTCTATGGGCATAGTAGCAATGTCTTCCGCACATAACGATCTTGTTATGTTTGTTCAATCTAGCGCGTGTCGTTTCTTCCAACTCTTTTGTAGTTGATGACTTCATTTTTGCTTTCAACACAATACATTCACCACATTTACTGAAGTTGGTGTTCTTTGAGAATGCCACGTCTCGAAAATGAGTGTTCCAAATCTTGCTCATTGTTGGTTGTGATATTAATGGACAATTGAGCTTTTCCAAACCCACATTGATCTCTTTTAACAAAGAGCTTTGTGTGTAAGTCGAAGGCAACAATCTTAGAGGAGAAGAAGTTCCATCTGCTTCGACTTGACGTGTTTGGTTTGGCAAAAAATCTGAATTGTCCATTACAATTTTATGCAGTATTTCTATGGCCGCCACAGTTTGTGCACGTGCTTTACATGTATTGGTGTTACCATGAATGGATTCCATATGTCCTTGTTCAAAATTATGTTGGTAGCTATAGAAGGTGCTTTGAGGAATCTTATGTATCTTGTACCATGCTTTCTTACAAATAACATTACCATCAAATCTCATGTCCTTTAATTTTCTAATAATAGGAGGTAGGCATTGGCCATGGCTCATTGACATGATAGTGTTTGAAACAAGTGAATTCAATACAAATTCCCTGATACCATTTTTGTCTTTGCATTCCATATCCCTTCTAGCATTTGCAATGGCATTCCTATCCACATGTTGAAGACAATCTTGTTTACAACATTCATCTGCAGCCAAAAGTCGGACTTCTTTCTCTTTATCTATCTTGGTTTGACGTTTTGCAACTTTTTCTCTTGTCATAGCTCGTTTAATCTTTTTATATGGCCTCGATGCATTAAGAACATTGACATCTTAATCTTTTTTATTATAAAGATCCCCATCCCATCGGTATAAAGGACTTGTATCCTCTATAACATCCCATATCAGCATTTCCATGGGTGGCTCTTTGTACTTTGTCTTGACCCTTAACATCTCACCTATGTTGTCCACCAATTTATGTATTAGCCATCTAACCAATCCATGTATAGACTTATCCCCAATCTTGCATCTTTCACAATACCCATGTATCTCTTCCACAAAAACACCAAAGTTATCTTCACCTAGTGTTTCACCCACAACCATGTCATCCTCATGGACATTAACTATCATTCCTTTGGCAATGCACATAATTGTTCCTATGCATCCATGTGTAAGAGAAACCCTTGTACATGTGAATGCAGCCCTATCTTGTGGAATATTTATGGGTTGATCTTCACAATGAGGTTTCAAATCTATTTATGGCCAAATCTCATAAGATTCTATTGCACCTCCTAGTGTTTCCTCAAATCCAGTTGGATGTTGTAAAGGAGCATCATTTTTTAACACCTTCTCAATTCTAACCACTATGCATCCTTTCTTTACAATCTTTCCATGAACCTTATTCCCAAGCTCTGTATTGAATATGGAGCCCTCACCCACCTTCACTCCATGTTGTAAAAGATCTACTTTGTCTCCAATAGAAAATGTTGAACAAACATTTGCACCTGTACACCAAACATAACAAACTTAGTATTTTCTAAAAAAAACATTCAATAAACTATGAATAATTCTTAACACATGCTTTGGTATTTGATTTACCTATGGTGTGCCTCAAATCTGTAGTCCTCCATGGATGTGTGTCCCCTTCATCAACATATTCCACAATCAAATGTGGTTGAGTGACATCAATTATCAAAACCATAACATAACCTGCAACAACCCTTCCTCCACCATAATAAGTTCCAACTTCTGTAGATTCAACCTTTCCTAGCCCAATAACTTGACCATTAACCAGGAGGTCAACATAGTCCCCTTTTGTGAAAATTATACTTGCAGCCCTATCTTGTGGAATATTTATGGGTTGATCTTCACAATGAGGCTTCAAATCTATTTCTGGCCAAATCTCATAAGATTCTATTGCACCCCCTAGTGTTTCCTCAAATCCAATTGGATGTGGTAAAGGAGCATCATTTTTTAACACCTTCTCAATTCTAACCACTATGCATCCTTTTTTTACAATCTTTCCATGAACCTTATTCCCAAGCTCTGTATTGAATATGGAGCCCTCACCCACCTTCACTCCATGTTTTAAAAGATCTACTTTGTCTCCAATAGAAAATGTTGAACAAACATTTGCACCTGTACACCAAACATAACAAACTTAGTATTTTCTCAAAAAAACATTCAATAAACTATGAATAATTCTTAACACATGCTTTGGTATTTGATTTACCTATGGTGTGCCTCAAATCTTTAGTCCTCCATGGATGTGTGTCCCCTTCATCAACATATTCCACAATCAAATGTGGTTGAGTGACATCAATTATCAAAACCATAACATAACCTGCAACAACCCTTCCTCCACCATAATAAGTTCCAACTTCTGTAGATTCAACCTTTCCTAGCCCAATAACTTGACCATTAACCAGGAGGTCAACATAGTCCCCTTTTGTGAAAATTATACTTGCAGCCCTATCTTGTGGAATATTTATGGGTTGATCCTCACAATGAGGCTTCAAATCTATTTCTGGCCAAATCTCATAAGATTCTATTGCACCCCCTAGTGTTTCCTCAAATCCAGTTGGATGTGGTAAAGGAGCATCATTTTTTAACACCTTCTCAATTCTAACCACTATGCATCCTTTCTTTACAATCTTTCCATGAACCTTATTCCCAAGCTCTGTATTGAATATGGAGCCCTCACTCACCTTCACTCCATGTTGTAAAAGATCTACTTTGTCTCCAATAGAAAATGTTGAACAAACATTTTCACCTGTACACCAAACATAACAAACTTAGTATTTTCTCAAAAAAACATTCAATAAACTATGAATAATTCTTAACACATGCTTTGGTATTTGATTTACCTATGGTGTGCCTCAAATCTATAGTCCTCCATGGATGTGTGTCCCCTTCATCAACATATTCCACAATCAAATGTGGTTGAGTGACATCAATTATCAAAACCATAGCATAACCTGCAACAACCCTTCCTCCACCATAATAAGTTCCAACTTCTGTAGATTCAACCTTTCCTAGCCCAATAACTTGACCATTAACCAGGAGGTCAACATAGTCCCCTTTTGTGAAAATTATACTTTCAGCCCTATCTTGTGGAATATTTATGGGTTGATCTTCACAATGAGGCTTCAAATCTATTTCTCGCCAAATCTCATAAGATTCTATTGCACCCCCTAGTGTTTCCTCAAATCCAGTTGGATGTGGTAAAGGAGCATAATTTTTTAACACCTTCTCAATTCTAACCACTATGCATCCTTTCTTTACAATCTTTCCATGAACCTTATTCCCAAGCTCTGTATTGAATATGGAGCCCTCACCCACCTTTACTCCATGTTGTAAAAGATCTACTTTGTCTCCAATAGAAAATGTTGAACAAACATTTGCACCTGTACACCAAACACAACAAACTTAGTATTTTCTCAAAAAAACATTCAATAAACTATGAATAATTCTTAACACATGCTTTGGTATTTGATTTACGTATGGTGTGCCTCAAATCTGTAGTCCTCCATGGATGTGTGTCCCCTTCATCAACATATTCCACAATCAAATGTGGTTGAGTGACATCAATTATCAAAACCATAACATAACCTGCAACAACCCTTCCTCCACCATAATAAGTTCCAACTTCTGTAGATTCAACCTTTCCTAGCCCAATAACTTGACCATTAACCAGGAGGTCAACATAGTCCCCTTTTGTGAAAATTATACTTGCAGCCCTATCTTGTGGAATATTTATGGGTTGATCTTCACAATGAGGCTTCAAATCTATTTCTGGCCAAATCTCATAAGATTCTATTGCACCCCTAGTGTTTCCTCAACTTCAGTTGGATGTAGTAAAGGAGCATCATTTTTTAACACCTTCTCAATTCTAACCACTATGCATCCTTTCTTTACAATCTTTCCATGAACCTTATTCCCAAGCTCTGTATTGAATATGGAGCCCTCACCCACCTTCACTCCATGTTGTAAAAGATCTACTTTGTCTCCAATAGAAAATGTTGAACAAACATTTGCACCTTTACACCAAACATAACAAACTTAGTATTTTCTCAAAAAAACATTCAATAAACTATGAATAATTCTTAACACATGCTTTGGTATTTGATTTACCTATGGTGTGCCTCAAATCTGTAGTCCTCCATGGATGTGTGTCCCCTTCATCAACATATTCCACAATCAAATGTGGTTGAGTGACATCAATTATCAAAACCATAACATAACCTGCAACAACCCTTCCTCCACCATAATAAGTTCCAACTTATGTAGATTCAACCTTTCCTAGCCCAATAACTTGACCATTAACCAGGAGGTCAACATAGTCCCCTTTTGTGAAAATTATACTTGCAGCCCTATCTTGTGGAATATTTATGGGTTGATCTTCACAATGAGGCTTCAAATCTATTTCTGGCCAAATCTCATAAGATTCTATTGCACCCCGTAGTGTTTCCTCAAATTCAGTTGGATGTGGTAAAGGAGCATCATTTTTTAACACCTTCTCAATTCTAACCACTATGCATCCCTTCTTTACAATCTTTCCATGAACCTTATTCCCAAGATATGTATTGAATATGGAGCCCTCACCCACCTTCACTCCATGTTGTAAAAGATCTACTTTGTCTCCAATAGAAAATGTTGAACAAACATTTGCACCTGTACACCAAACATAACAAACTTAGTATTTTCTCAAAAAAAGATTCAATAAACTATGAATAATTCTTAACAATTGCTAGCTTTCTAATAGAAAAACTCTAGCCATGAAGGGAAGCTAGCTATCGTTAGCTTTCCAATTGATAACACTATCCATGGTGATTGGTGGTTGCTAGCTTATACCTTCAGCTTGCGCCATGTGCTCTATTTTGAAATAAACACATGGCACAAGATCAAGGAAAGCTAGCGACTGCTAGCTTTCCTCCTAGCATAAGCATTTCCTTCTAGGATAATAACACATACTTATGCTAGAAGGAAAGCTAGCAGTCGCTAGATTTCCAATAGAAAAATCCTGTCCATGGTCATTGGTGGTTGCTAGATTATACTTTGAGCTTGTGTCATGTGCTCTATTTTGAAATAAGAACATGGCAACAGATCAAAGAAAGCTGGCGACTGCTAGCTTTCCTTGTAGCATAAGAATTTCCTTCTATCATAAACACACATGCTTATGCAAGAAGGAAAGCTAACAGTCGCTAGCTTTCCAATACAAAAACCCTGTCCATGGCGATTGGTGGTTGTTAGCTTATACCTTGAGCTTGTGCCATGTACTCTATTTTTAACGAATGCTACCTTTCCTTCTAGCAAATGCATTTCCTTTTAGCATGACACACATGCTTATGTTAGAAGGAAAGCTAGCAGTCGCTAGCTTTCCAATAGAAAAAACCTGGGCATGGTGATTGGTGGTTGCTAGCTTATACTTTGAACTTGTATCATGTACTCTATTTTCAAATAAGCACATAGCACAAGATCAAGGAAAGCTAGCGACTGCTAGCTTTCCTTCTAGCATAAGCATTTCCTTCTAGGATAATAACGCATACTTATGCTAGAAAGAAAGCTAGCAGTCGCTAGCTTTCCAATAGAAAAATCTTGTCCATGGTGATTGGTGGTTGCTAGCTTATACCTTCAGCTTGCGCCATGTGCTCTATTTGGAAATAAACACATGGCACAAGATCAAGGAAAGCTAGCGACTGCTAGATTTCCTCCTAGCATAAGCATTTCCTTCTAGGATAATAACACATACTTATGCTAGAAGGAAAGCTAGCAGTCGATAGCTTTCCAATAGAAAAATCCTGTCCATGGTGATTGGTGGTTGCTAGATTATACTTTGAGCTTGTGCCATGTGCTCTATTTTGAAATAAGAACATGGCAACAGATCAAAGAAAGCTAGCGACTGCTAGCTTTCCTTGTAGCATAAGAATTTCCTTCTATCATAAACACACATGCTTATGCAAGAAGGAAAGCTAACAGTCGCTAGCTTTCCAATACAAAAACCATGTCCATGGTGATTGGTGGTTGTTAGCTTATACCTTGAGCTTGTGCCATGTACTCTATTTTTAACGAATGCTACCTTTCCTTCTAGCAAATGCATTTCCTTTTAGCATGACACACATGCTTATGTTAGAAGGAAAGGTAGCAGTCGCTAGCTTTCCAATAGAAAAATCCTGGGCTTGGTGATTGGTGGTTTCTAGCTTATACTTTGAACATGTATCATGTACTCTATTTTCAAATAAGCACATGGCACAAGATCAAGGAAAGCTAGCGACTGCTAGCTTTCCTTCTAGCATAAGCATTTCCTTCTAGGATAATAACACATACTTATGCTAGAAAGAAAGCTAGCAGTCGCTAGCTTTCCAATAGAAAAATCTTGTCCATGGTGATTGGTGGTTGCTAGCTTATACCTTGAGCTTGTGTCATGTGATCTATTTTGAAATAAACACATGACAAAAGATCAAGGAAAGCCAGCGACTGCTAGCTTTACTTGTAGCATAAGAATTTTTCTTCTAGCGACTGCACACATGCTTATGCTACAAGGAAAGCTAGCAGTCGCTAGATTTCCAATAGAAAAATAATAAGAATCTCTTTAAGTTCACATTTCCTAAAGATTCATAATAGCCTATCCCATAGAGACCATCATTTAACTTGCTAGATGAATAACTTTTGGACATGTCAACATGAGAGAATAAGTGTTTATAAATGACAAGCTTTAAAAACTCAGCATCTTCTTCCACATTCACCTCATAATAAAACTTCCCATTACATAGTGTTAGCACTTAGATTTTATTCCGGTTGTAAAAGAATAACACCTAAGGTAACCTATTTCAAACCAAGCTTTAGGTGGAAAATTCAGCCATTTTTCCACCAGAGAGGGCTCTCTCACAATACATATACAAGGACTGAAAAATATAAAAGTTCTCTCAAATTTTCTCGAAAGGATTTTCTGGTTGAAAAGGAAAACAAGAAACATTGGGCATGGAGTCAAAGTTTCAAATATACAATATACCAGTAAGAGATTTATACCAAACAGATTTCCATAGAGGCAAGATAGCAATCATATTACAGTCAATTTGATTTTTTCAGGTGGTACAGAAAGAAATAATGACATTCCATCAACAACAGGCATCTAACTTAGGATGAATCCATTGTCAACTTTGGAGAAAATAGTGAATATTTAAATGATATAAAACGAGGCATAACCAGTATGAATCTCGAATTATTTCAGACATTGATTTAAATATAGAAGAAAAACATAATGGAAGATATAACAAAGGAAGTGAACATGCACATATAAAGATAAAGAAAAAACGGACTGTAAAGCTGATCAACACATGAATCTCTGGTCTCAAAAGATGGGTATTTTCACTGTACTGCTTTTATTTATCAAAAAATAGATCTCCAAACATACACTATCTCTCAAAAAATTTCCAACCCCTTCAACAATGACTCTCATTGTTCTTATACAAAATTTGGAAGAAGCTTGACATTACTGCTTCTTTTAACTAATAACTGAAAATATTTTAACTTAAAAGATAACTGTCTTTGAGCAATAGATAACTGTCTCCAAATAATATTACAAATTTAAAATAAAAGTATCCTTTTTGCCACTTGGCAAAATTTTTGAATATCATCTTTTTGCCACTTGGCGAGAGTTTTGAAAGCCTCTATGAATGGACAGAATATCTTGTCCTTCCATATTTTTCCACATAAGTCCACTGGTCGGCCACGGGTAAGTCATAGTTGGTCATTTCCTTCACCAAGACTCGCATTTCAACATGACCTGCATAAGAAACAGGAAGAAGGTTTCCACTGGTTGAGATTAGCATATTTAAAATTTCAAAATCCTCTGATATTTTCTCCATTAAAATTTTCCCTGTAAGCATATGATCCAGCTGGTGGAACTTTCTTTGATCCATCCTTATATCAAACAGCAATCTCTTATAATCATTCGGAGGAATCAATTCATTTTTTTCATTCCAAAAAGCAGGGAACCCTTTGTTTACTAATTTTTCAAATTTCTTTTTGAAATTTACTACTTCTTCCCGTATTTCTCCAGCTTTAGCTTCGACATTCTCAACATGCGAGTATTTCCCCAAGATCCTTCTGGCCCATGTGATGACTGAAATTTTGTTCGTTATATTCATGGCTATCAGGTCTGCTTCAGTTAGACTGTTTAAAAATGTTATTGCTTTCTGGGCTACGTCTTTTGGATTTTTATTTAAGCTTTCCCTGACGGCTCTGCAACTTTCGAAGGCATCTTTGACCACCTTTTCTTTGACTCTTATGTAATCTAGATATGATCTTAGTTTCTCAACTTATTTTATAATTTGGTCCCACACCAGGTGTTTACAACCTTGCATAGCAGCTTGCCCTGTCACATGAGCTACTAATCCTTTATTATTATTACCTAATTCCTGATTCTTTGTTTGCAAGGTTTTTATTTCTTTATTTTTTATTTCATTCTCTTCTGTCAGCTTCTGTATTTCAACCTCCAATTCTTTGATTTCATTTTCCCTTAAGCTTACCTGGGACATAGCCTGTAAAATATCATCTACTCCCATTTTATCTTCCTGTGTGTCTGTTTGTACTTGTTGCTGACCACTTCCTGCTAATCTTTTCCTCGCTTCTGCCAACTATTCTTCTAAAATGATTTTCTCTTTTTCCCACCAATCTTTTTCATCAGAAAGCTTTAACATTTTAGCAGTAACATCATTGACTTCATTAGATAATTCTTCTTTTTCTTTTTCCAATATTGTCAATTCTGCTCCTTGGATGAGTACAGTGTCTAGAATTTTTAATTTTCGTCTCAACGTCTGGATCATATCGTCTTTCTCTTTGAGCAGTTTGGTTGCTGCATCTCCTTCTTTATTTATCAAATCTACTTGCAATTTTTTAATCTGTTGCTGTCGAGACTTATTCTCTGCCTTCTCCTGTCTCAATTGATTATTCAATTTATCCACTGAACTTTTCAACTTGTCTGCTCTTAATATGGCTCCAAAATAGTCTGAATATATGACTTCTCCAGTTTGTCTATGCAATAAAATTTAATCCGGGGCATTTATTTTAGACAAATGTATATTCATTTCTGAAATCTTATTTTTTGTGACAACTGAAAATTTCAAGGAATTTTCCTTGATATTTCTGTTAGTAAATAAGCTTACCTCAGTATTAGATATACTTCTAACCTTCGGAAACAATTGACTGGTTTGTTTAGCGGACTCCTGTTTATTTCGACTATGCTCATCAAACACATCCATGATATTCTAGGGTCTATTTACATCACCCTCTACAGGGGTTTCTTCAATGTTGTACTCTTTAACTGTAACCTCTGGTATTTCTTTTTCAGCTGTTTTAGCCTCTTCTAAAATTGTTTTTAACTCTTGTGGTTCATTCATTTTCAATCTTTTTCCTCTTTCTGTTTCTTCATCTTCAATGATCATTATGTCCTGTATGGGTCTTTTAGATCCAACCAATGCACTATCTATTTCGCTTTCTATCCCTGTTGTTGTGTCAATCAATGCCATTTCTTTGTCGGATGCATCCGGAATGATTTCTTCTTTATATTCTAGCCAATTGGCTCTGTCCGACATTCCTTCAACAATCTGATGGTTCAGGGCCTTGATACGATGATCCGTTCTTCGTTTTGATATGATGTTTAACGGGTCATACTCCATAGCTGTATCTGACTCAAAATTCATATCCTTCAACAACTTCTCTATATACACTACAGCATTCTTATTCTTTATTGTGAACGGACCAAATGTGAATGGGTATTTAATGTCTGTAGCTTGTCTGTGAATCAAAAAATTGTTATCTTCCACAATCAACTTTTGTCTTAAGAATTCCAAGGCAAAAACCCTTAAAGTAAGAAAAGTTGGTAACACATAGGGTTTATGTCTGAACCCATATAATCTAATTACTGTACTGTCTTTCGACAAAAAACAATCTCCTGTTGCATATTCTGTACTCAATTGCATGGATGCCTGCATTTCCGGTAGTACTCTAGGCAGATTTTTTCCAAAAATCATTCTATAAATCTCTGAAAGCATGTAATTGATGTAATTGAACATGTTATTTTCTAGTAAAGTCGTGAAAATGATTTCTGGGAACTGCAACTCGTCTTGACTGGCTGACATAATCATTTTCATCAAAGAGGCCTGAAACCTGAAATGTCTGAAAGTGGGAAAATTGACCATCTCGTCATGAATCTTTTCTGTTAAAAATGCTTCAAAATTAAGTCTAGGGATTTGATTTTCACCAATCCCTGACTGGACTGTACTCATTTTGTACAATAAACTCAATTGAAACTCGGTTACATACAAATCCGTATCCAAACCTAGAACTACGGCCAATAATGTCAAAACTAACTGGGTATTTTCATTAAAAAGATTGATATCTATAGGGTATGGGACCTCCGAAATGCTGGTCTCTGGCTTGAGACACGATGAAAAAAACATTTCCCTATCATTTTGAGAAACATGATGATAATTTTCAATAATGGAGACTTCAGAGAAAACCTCAGGGTCAAGGGTTTGGGAACAATCTACTTCTAGGGCTTTAATTAACTCTGCTGGCTTTATTTCGCAAATGACTCGGGTTTTTTGGCTGTTTAGAACGAATTTCTCTTCCCGGGAGTAATTTTCGACACACCATGATACGAATTCTGGGAAAGAAGGGATTTGGTCGGGGAAAAAGGCTATCAAAGACGACTAGTGAACTCTGTGGGGGTCTGTCCCTTCCTTTAACAATTCACACAACCTAATTTTTATATCAGATATTGGAAACCTAATTAGGGTATCGTAGACGTCTTCATCTCTATCCTCTAGGGCTTCTTTTGATTTAAAAATGTCTATATCGTGCACAATCTCCATTTAAACGTTTCTTTAAACAAAATTCTGTTTAAAAACGTAGGACAGATAACCCGACCCTACCTGTATGTACCCTCCTTTCGCCTTATGTCGCAATCGCAGACCTCCACCAGTCTTCAGAGCTCTTCGGGATAGTGACACATGCAGAATGTCGTTATGTCGAGCCCCTTTTGTTTTATATAAGACTTTTGAATTAACTTCCCTGCACCTTTATGAATGCGGTTCATATCTGACCATTGATCTCGAGACTTTGTTTTGGACCGTCAGATCTCGCCTCCCTTTATTCCATCTGGTGGTATCCGGGATCAAAAAGATGTTTTCTTTTCCGGTTTATTCTCTGCGCGGATCAGCCACCTCCTGACACCTGTTCGAGTGGTTTATTCTCCGTGACCGCTCTTCCTCATATCCAGTGTGCACCTTCCTAGATGCGGATGAAACAATGGCTGTTGATTTGATTAAGGTTTATATCGGCCCTCCGATTGCTACAAAGTATACGCCATGTGATATGACCCCGCCACGCTTGCTCTATCTGCCACGTATCAGGTCCCACCCTGCCACGTGTACTGACCCCACCGCGCTTTCATATTTGCTGGTTCCGCCCGGCGCTATGGTGGTTTCCTTTACCGCTATATTACATATGCAGAAGGATGAGGTTTGGACACGTGTCCCGGTGGTATTGAGTCCGCTACCGCCCACATCTATTTGCCGCCGATCACTTTGGCGATGCGGGAAGCAATATCGACCGTTGATCGAGATTTTTGACATCTCCACCACCGAAACTTGATCGGGGTTTAATCTTTTCACAAATTTGCTTTCGGACTTTGCATAAGTGGGTTTTTTGCTCTTGTTTTTGAATTGTCAACCTTTTCTTCAACCTCCTTTGTGATAATTTCTTCCTTTTTGGAAATTTTAGCAAACTTTTTGGATTTAGTCATTCTCAAACCTTAGTGTCAACACATAGAATGTCAATCTTTTCTCTTGTTACATGAGAATTATGTCCAAACACAATGTATAGTTCAATGCGCTTTGTGTCAGTGATTATTTTAGCACCCATCTGCATTTCATAGTTCAATACATCTTCCATCCTTTCAAATTCCTGGTGTATTTTCTCTATATCTAAAAAAATTGGATTTCTCTTTTATGATGGTCTACCTCTATACCAAGCCGGTAGATGTTGCAAGTTTGTTGAATTGTAGCAACAAGAGAATGCAAATTGTAATTAATCTATACCTTAGTCTAATTAATTTTTGTCCAATAATTATGCTTTGATCATTACACCATTCTCAACTTTTGTACCTATTTTTGGCATTTCAAACTCCAAGCATTCCAATCTCCAACTAAGTATGACATGTCAGTTTCCTCGGTATGCACTTGTCACATTGTCGTAAATGTTATCAGGACTTCAAACCTCATTACTTGTTCAAGGTAGTGGGTTGGTGAATTAAAATTGGCATCTTGCCTCTCCCTGTTCATTCTTCCATTGTGGAAGCCCATCCCCTGCATTTGCTTCTCAACCAGACATCTCACCCTTCTGCAGCGAGACCCCTACATATGCTGCTCGAGCAGGTTCTATTCTACTCCATGTTCTGTTCTACTTTTGTTTTATAGTTGCATAGCATTTCCAATGCAAGGCAAACAACTACAAGTTACACACCAAATTGGCGATCAATCCTAAATCTCTCTATAAACTTAATAGGTAGGACTAAACTATTATGACCCGACACTAAACTTTTCCATCTAGGTCGATTGATCCATAATGTAACGTCCGGAGGGATCTAATGGTCAGTGAACCATAGATTTTAAATGGCTAATGTCCCATATATTTTAAACGGTTAATGTCGCATAGGTTTTATATGGGGTTTCCATGAGAGGAAATAAAAATATTCCACTCTAAATGCCATCTTTTTTCAACTTATAATGTGTTAAACCATATCTTTATGGTTAATGCCTCATAGATTTAAAATCATATCTCAATAGATATCAGTGATTTTACTATCCCCTTCTAAATATATTTTGACCATTAAATAATTGAAAAGAGAGATAAATTAATATTAAGTTAATTTTAAAATTACAGTCAAGTTAAGCATCAAATCAATTGGATATATAAAATTATATACATCAAAACCTTCAACTTAAGACATGTGATTTTCTTTACAATCTTTCATTAAATGGATATTTCCTACCAATTTCATTGAATTTAGGATAGTTTTGGAATGCCCTAAAATAAAGTGGAGAGGGTTTTATGGGGAAAGGAAATTATTAAAAGAAATTTGAAAACCTAAAATGCAAGATAAGCACAAATTCTCATATTTCATAATATTAAGAATCACTTTCAAGTGAGGATAGATGGAAGTGGATACATTGTGGAAGTTATCTTAATGTAGACAAGTAAGCAATGTGCTATATCCTCTAATGAATGATCTTATGAAGTGGAAGAACCATATAAACTGAAAAAGGCCATCAATAACACTAATCACTAGACTTTGTAATATTTGTAGGTTCATATTGACCTTCAACAATTAAGACACTAGAAATGGATGGGATGTTTGCAAAACTTTATCTCATAATCATTTATAAAAATGGAAATATAACACATAGGAAGACATCCTATTGATTCTATGTGCATTGAAGATCATATCTTTAGCTAATTTGGTGCACATGGATCCTTTCACTCATGATTCATACACAGAGGAAAGAACATAAGATTACAATTTCATGAAGATATTTCATGGATACAAGGCCAAAGTCATGAAGAATCAATTAAAGTGACAGCAAGATTTAGTATCATCTCCAAGATGCATTTCTCAACAAGATATATAAGTGTTATACACCTATATAGGTGAGAGAAAAAAACTAATAACAGAGGCCCATAACTCTGATGTTGGAGGTCATTTTGGTTTTGAGAAAACAAATAGTAACTTGTAGATATGTGTCTTGTGCCAAATTCAGGAAGATGTAGATTGGTTCATTAGAGGATGCATACGCCATTGCACTAGTAAGACCAACAATGGGAAGGAAGGTTTATATCAACATATACATATAAGTACTAGACCATGGGAGAACAATGCATTTTGTGGGAGGTTTTTCAAGAAGCATGTTATGGATTTTGTAAATAAAATAGCTTAATAAAATAGTGTATAAACCAGTGTACACCAAATATGAGAGTGAAACATAAATCCTAAAGTTATAATAGAGATGAATTAAATAATAAATCCTTATATTTATTCTCCATTATTTCTGGATTCATTGTGTTAAGGAGGGGTTTATCGATGTTTCATACCTACGATACACAATCCATATTCTTACCTATCATGAAGATGGACTACATATCATAGGTCCGAAACGTAGATAAATCCCTCCTTAACACAATGAATCCAAAAATCATGGAGAATAAACTAGCACACTGTGAAATCCTGAGAGAGAAAAATCATTATATTCATTAAGAGAATCCTTAATTATAATGATTGTAACTACATCTCTCTATATAATATTCCCTATCTCTCCATATAATATCCCCAATTGTACTTGTGGGTCCCCTATTAGGGTTATCCCTATTAAATATTCATGTAACCACATTACCTATATATTCAACCCCATATATACATCCCATGGAGTTATAACATATCACCCCATAAAAAGGATTCGTCATCAAATGTTTGTAGCTAAGGCTTTTATATGTGATGAAACCTAATAATAGTAATGGTTATTTATATTTGTTCTCTCTTGCTACTACTATTGATTATCCATCTACCTATATTTAATTTTTTTTTGTCAATTCTTCATGGCTTCCTTTCCTTTGATTGCATGTGCATTATTATAGCTTCTCCAATTTGTTATAGTTTTTGTTCTTTGATAACATCACATTAAATAATGGTCCCTTTTTGCCTCATTATATGAACCATTGATTATTTCATCTTCATCCTTTGTAATGTTGACACTTATTGTATTTTTTCCGATATTTCATTGTAAAGAGGTATCAATATGGTTCCACCATTAATGGTGCTTCGTAAATTTTGATGCCCTTATCACCCCCTCTCCTTTTTGGTACAATGACATGCTCCAACTATTATAATTATTGACCTTCAATTGCTTCTACTTTTGAGATAATAAGATCATATTTTTCCTTCATATTCTGAAGATGATGTTCAAATTCAACAATTATTTTATGGTGACCTTCTTATACCTTCTCATCCTTCTCCTTTTGTACTAAATGGTTGATGTTATCCATCATTCTATCCTTCTTCGATTATAAATTGAACTTTTAATTTGACATATATTCAAAATTTAGGGTTTCTTCAACCTTCTTGCCAACATAATATTCAAGTGTTTAGGTAGTTTATTCATCTATAATCTTTCAAAATACTAACTAATGACATAGACCATATCCTTAGTCATATTATATGATTCCTAAGAGTGATCTCCCCGCAAAGTGATATTCTTAGCACGTACTATAGCAATGTAAGATAATCGAAGAGTTTATGGAAGCATGGGTATAGGCAAAAATAAGGGACTTCCTATATACCCAAAGGTACATGGAAGATTAAATCTCTAAGCATATTTTATGTAATGTGGTACTAATTGCTAGATACCAACATAGGTTCACTAGGGAGCCCAACCAAGTGACTCAAATTTCCTACATGTATGTTTCCTAGTACTGTTTTTTTCCTAGTAAATAGCATATATTTGTGTTTAAAGATGCTTGAACATGTTTCTAGCTTTAAAAAAATATGTAAAAATTGGACATGTGCTAGCATTGGAAATGTAACAACCCAAAAAAAAGGAATGCAGAAATTTTAAAACTTTTATTTCCTTTTCTTCAATAGGAGTTTGGCATAGGAGACAAGGGTGACAACTAAACCCTTAAAGTACATATGGAATCTAAGATTCAACAAGAAAATGTGAGAGGCAGGCGTCGAGCAGAAAAGAGTTGTCACATAAATGAGCGATTGCTCAAGGGAGTTAACCAAACTGTTTTTCTCCGCTAGGGTCAACCTTCAAATATTATGAAGATTCTACCACAAGATCTACGATCGAGAACCGAGGGGGTATTAATTCCCAACTATATCGCACCATCACCATAATAGACTGATTGTTTTCTGCCCAAAACACATCACTCAACTGCTGCATCACAACCCAAAAATAATGGGCGGATCTCACAAGGAAGAACATGAAAACGCCGAGTTGACAAGTAGGGAAAAATTCCAAAAAGTTATTGAGGGTTCTTGTCTTTCACTTAACAGTAAGTTCACGAAATTTAACAGTTATTTGCAGACCATGACCATCTGCACATTGCATGCACTCCACAAACGTATTACACAGGCCTTAATACCACAATTCACTTGGTACTTAACACACAATCACTTCAAATATATAAAATAATCGACTTAACCCTCCAACCTTTAAATCGAGGTCCCTGACACATTTCACAATCTTTTGATAGATCCGTCTAGGGCTCGCTTCCTGCATTTCACATACTTAGTTTCTTGAATATACAGACAGGGAGGCGAACGAAAGGATTGAACACAGATAACAATTCTTGATTGTAACCATATCCGAGATCATTAACATGATCATACACAAAGAATTACACTGAATAATAAAATTTGAATGAATTCATGTGCTAGCTAGAGTTAATATATAACGGAAAGCAGGATGGCAAAGTGCACAGGTATTTCCCATGAGATGTTGTAGTTGTTTCTATGAACATTCCACGCACTAAACCCGACTAGACCAGAAATTGGATAGTATTTGGTTTAGGGACTGAAATTTTGTTAAGAAAATGCCAGAGAATTTGATGAGACAAGAATGCCTTGTAGCACTAGGAGATAGGATGACATGGCAGAGAGATGTATCTGGAACTAATGTGGTGCTGTCAGGATGATTCATGGAGATGGATGAAACACTGAATGAAATGCTGCTGGCCACCCACGCTCGTGAAGGTAACTCCTGTAAAAAATTCATTACACATATCTTGAGAGCTGGAGATACCAACAGAAGCAATTTATGGAAATAACAACAAATAATGCATACGCTGAGGCTATTTAGTTTATATACCAGTTGGTGCAAGGAGGAAATGTGCCCTAAGCAGGCATAGACTGGATCTCGTAGTTGAGCATGTGCCTTGTAGGATGTGTGACAACTATTTGGCAGCGCTAGATTATGAGAATATATAGCAAATATTTCCAGACAATGCTCGCCCCAAAAATATTATGAACTGTTGCAAAATGCTCACCGCCTTCATCATAGCCTTAGTATGGAGAGAACAACATCCTTTCACCCATTTTCTTCTAAGAAACTTGCAAGCCCTGAAGGCGCTCCTCCAATGCACAAGATTTGAACTACCGAGTCCCGACGGTGAGTTTTCTGAGGTATCCTTGATGGATCTTCTGCCATGGCGAAGAATGGAGAAAATTGGTGAGGAACCGTCCTTTGGTAACTTTCGTGGAGCGCGGGCATTTGAGATTTGAAATTCAAATTCGCTTTTTTGAACACCGTGTCTGAACATTGAAGGGATAGGATATATATATTATGCATTATATGCATGGACTTGGTATATGACATACATTAGATTCTTAATAAATTTGTGGTCAAAATAGGTTATTTTGATATAAGATTATTTTATTTTTTATATATTTATTTCTTCTTCAAATATAGGATCAAAATAAGATTGAGTTACAAATTTTTTAATTGAACTAGCTCAGACTTTAGAGTGCTAACAATATATTAAATGAACTAAATCTGTGAAGTTGGTTATTATTACAGTAAACTAAAGAGTTGATGGGCATAATTCTATGAAATCATATTTATGCAGACTAAGTACAATGCTTCGAAAGATATAAGTTGAAAATAGAAAAGCACTACAAACATAAAAGTTGAAACAATTTTAGAGGGCATACAAAACCAAATTATAATAAGGGAATTTCTCTACTCATTTTCATTACTCAAACATAACAATATATATACACATTTACAACATTTGCCTTACCACTATGTTTGAGGTCCATGGTAGACTCTCTCAATTGCCATGTCTTAAGACCATCTAGCTAACCCCTCTCAAATGACAACCATTTTTTTATTATTCATGTTTACTCATGGTGCAGCTTCCCCTATGCTTCATCCATCTTCAACTACTCTTTAACTTCCATATGACTACTTGAGCACATCTTTGTCGCTTCAACTTCCACATTGATATTTCAACTTCCCTTAGTGCACTTCATATGTCATGCACAGTTACCCCATGCTCATCATGTGCACTCATTCTCATGCACATTTTTGCTCACATGCACTTGACTCATAGTTGGAATAACTAACTTGCATCCTCCTTGGATGCACATTCCACTTGAGCACACCCCTCAAAGTATCGCATGTTTTTTGTTTGTTAATCCATGCATGATCGACATTATGTTATTTTCTCTTGCCGTACCACATTATATCTTCTATGTTTTCTTTTGTATCAAACTTGCTTGTGTAACACTAGCATGTACCAAGTACTGGTACATGCTAAGTACTGTACTTCCTTGAAGCCTGTACCAAGTCGCTTAAGTAGTCCTAGTCCCCTTGTTGTTACAACTATGTTTGAAATTCATGTAGGCAAGCATTCTTTGACATTGGTGTTCGTGGAAACAAAAAAGGGATCTGATTCATTGGAATACTGGTTGTGTTCCAATAGGTTTCCACTGTTCCAGCAACCAGTATTCATGGAGACAGAAGCCAAAGGAGCGTGAGAAAATGACTTCAAGCATCGAGCTATTGACTCATCAACCGTGCGAGCTCCATCGACCATTCAACCAATGTTACATAACGATGTGTGGGCTCCATCGACCATTCAACCAATGTTACATAACAATGTGCGGGCTCCATCGACCATTCAACCAAAAGTTGTTTGATAGTGCACAGAGTCACATTGTATCGTTTTGTGCGGGGTCACGGTTATGATTGGAGACTATTCCTTGGAGGGTGCACAAAATGGTACGTTGTGCAGCCCCTCCGCAATGCCAAGAGTCGAGACCATGATCTGTGCACAAAACTAAACTCGTTGTCCCATGTGCAAGCTCGACTCTACATGCGACGATACACATTTGATGGTTGCACCATGGTATTGCGGGCTCATCATATACACATTGGCCAGTGCAAAGGCGATTTGTGCGAGCTCACCATCATAATATGTGACTGGTCTTAAGAGGGTGCACAAACTTTGCTTCGTACTTTGTGCAAGCTCTCGTCACATGATGTTGCAAATAAGATTGGACGCACAAAACATATGATATACCATATGATATAACCCATGTAACATTTCATTGTTTTTCACCGCTTTTCATATGCCATTTCCGATATGTTACATGGGTGTATAAAGCTATTTTTCCAAAATTATTTTTCCAAGGACGCTTCTTCGAAAAAACTAAGTATTTTCTTATTTTTCTTTTAGGTTCACTCTTTGGATGGTTTAGGGGTGAAACAAACTGAGGGTTTTCATCAAGTGGAATTTAAGCTTATGGAATCAGGGATAGTTTTCTCACTCATATTTTGTCAAACTTTTCAAGGATGAATTGCTTGTACAGAAAGAATAGGCAGTAAGGGCAAGGGGGGTTTACTATATCCAAGTGTATGGCATGATAATAAAAAAACCTGTAAAGGAGAAATATTAGACATGGTATGATAAAACATACCTTATAAGGACTCCGTCCAAATTGTAGTTGTATAGACATCATTAAAGAGTAACAACACTTGGATCAGTGGCCTTTAGCTCAAAATTTCAGGTGGGGCCCCACATCACATAACTTGGGGAGTTGTTGAGGGATCAATAGATTATTACATACACCAAAGGAGAAGCTCGAACTAGGCATAAAATTACTTGTGGAAGGTATTCCAAGACTAGGAAAACGTAGGGTTGGAATGCGTTTGCTAATAGATGGCATTATGAATGAAGAGACATTGGGAACATGTGGCATATGGGTAGAAGAAATGATTTTGATAACTAAATATACATAAGAAGCATTCATGTTTCCTCAAAAGACACTAGGTGTAGTGGAAGTACATCCCATGCTTGTTAGATTAACCATAATTTGGTTCTAGACATATTATGTTGTACATTTTGAACAAATTTAAAGGGATCTATGGGAAAAGGTACATCTAGTTGTATCAAGACATGATCGTCAGGTTGGGTCAAGGGAGGATTATAATGGGTCAATGTCTAAATGTCAATAACTTCAATTTTAGGTGTCCCTAAATATTCGGTTAAGTTTGTATTTGTATCACGTGGATACACAGTATGATCAGGTGGATCATGTATGATGATATGTATAAGGTAGATACTTGGTATGCATCAGGTAGATGCATTGTATGAATTGTGAAGTATGTTGAACTTGTGATATTCATTGACATTGATTGGTATATTGAATTACGCCTTTTATATTACTTATTTGTCTTTATTATCCATTGTTGACTCCATGCAAGGCACTAATATTATCCATAATGATTGTAGAATGGTATTTCCAGGTGTGTTGGTGCTTACAGGGGTTATTCCTCCATTAGGGACTCTCCCATGGGTTTAGGACTTAACCAAAAAAGATGAGGAGTTAGGTTATGGTGACATTGGACCTATGTCCTCCCCACTTACTGTAACTAGCCCCTTGGTCCACACAGCCTAGGTGTTCTAGGGATGATAGTTTGTATAATAACAGGGAGGAGGAGAGGGGTTAAAGAGAGAGAGGGAGAGAGTGTGGGAGTTAGAAAGGAAGGGGGTTAAAGATAATCGGAGAGAGAGATGGGGTTAGAGAGAGAGTGGGGGGGTGGGGTAGAGAGATGGTTTGTTATGGAAAAGGGGATAGAAAGGGGGATGAGAGGGAGGGAGGTAGCATGGGAGGTATAGATTAGCAAAGGGATAGATCTAATGAGTATGGTGGGAAGTATGGAGGAGGGGATTTTTGGAGGGATATATTGAGAAATGGTGGGAGGGAGAGAGAGGGGTAGGGTGTGAGAGATAGATAAGGAGAGATGTAGAATGGATATATTACGAAATACTGTGAGGGAGAGAGAGGGTTAGGGTTTTAGAGATAGATAGTACTTAAAACCAGAGTTTATTATTATGAGGACCCATCCTCCAACATAGTTAAGAGGGTTTTAGGAATAGTAGATTTCAATTATCCAAGACATGTTCCCCTACATACAAGGAAACCATCCAAATGGGTCTATTTACCCAATAGCTCCATTGGCCTAGTCATGATGGAGACATTCATCAAAACATTCTTACCATGCGAGCATTAACGAATTCGAGATAAAATTCTTGCAAAATTACTACCCATTTCGTATAGTTTCCCCTGATTATACGACGGGACGAAATGTGTTGCATGGGGTTCATTTTAGACACTATTTTTGTTTTTCATGGAAATATATAATGCCCAAGTATTTAATTAGCATGAACCACTGCTAAGGCCACTCCTCTACCTAGGAATACCTAAATTCAAGGACAACAAGGCCCTTACCAAGATAGTATATGGCATATTCCCGATATGAATCATCTTCTTGTACTAATACCATCCCTAAACTAGATTCGGTAGCTTCCAAATATAGCAGAAATATATACTATAGTTCAGAGGACTAAGTATCAGGGTTGACATCAAGATTTTCTTCAATGCATCGAGTGAGTGTTGAGTTTGGTCATCCCATATGAATGGTGCATCTTTTTTGAGAATACACATGAAACATTTATCTATTTTGGCATAATTTGTGATAAATCTTCTAAGTAAGTTTGATTTCCCTTGTAGCATTTGAAGTTGTCGGATTGTTTTCAGGGAGGAGGGGGGGAAACTATAATATTGCATCAACCTTAAGGGAATAAGCCATAATCCTATACTTGGATACAATGAAACCAAGTAATCTTTGAATATCCACACCAAAGATGCATTTATTTGGGTTCAACCTAATGTTGTACTTACGACATCAAATGAATACAACATGTAGATGTGCACAGTGTTCGGCCCTTTTCTTAGATTTAGCTACCAAGTCATCAAGATAAACCTCGATGACTTTCCGAATGAGAGAGAGATGACTTTCCGAATGATCTAAATAGAGATCTCCTGATCTCTATTTATACAAACCTATTTTCCTAGTGACCTTATGGGGCCGAATTGTCTAGCTAGGTACATCCACAATATACTATATATTTTAGGGCCGACCCCACACATGGTGGTCTAATAACCCATCGGCAAGTACACACACTTGCGACACTTGTCAATCCACATGACGACACTTCCTTATAGAGGAATAACACATCTCTAATAAGGGTACAATAAATATATATATGAAATACATAGATGAAATACATTCCAAAGTTACATATACATCAACACTCCCTCTTAACTAGGAAGGTATTTCTTGACACAGATCTGCTAGACAAGTCTTCTTCTCGAGATCATCATCATCGATGCATTGTCATCATCATCGTCACTGCTACTGCTATCATATATGTGTACTTCAGATATAGGAGCATCATATAAATACCCAACTTAAAGAAATAGGCACAATCAAGCTAATGTGAAGTTTAAACTCAAGCAAATATGTCAATCGAAGGAGGAAACTGTTGTATTGCAAAGAAGCTTTGAATCACTAAAAAAGGAAAATGTGGCCTTCCAACGCAGTAGATCGACGATGTGATAATTTGCCATAACATTCTCCAATGATTGTTTATGTTTAGATATATGCAAATGCCTAAAGTACTCAAATGCATTTCTAAGTAATGCTCTAGGTGCAAACTTATATGTTTTTATGCAGTTAAGTTTAACAAGCATTTTCACTAGGAGCAAGCAGATCAGTGCTTATCTGCTCAAGCGTGGTATTCCATCAGAAGTCGACATCGTCGTCGCTCTCCCTGTGTGTGATTTATCCGTACTCTACGACCTTTCATATTCCTTTGTGTGTCCGTTGGTGAACCGTTTCACCTGTCGCTACACACATTTCTCACAAACGTAAATTAGTAGCAATGTCCTCAATAATCACAATTTGATTTATAAATCTGTTGCTTCATTAAGCATCTATAGTTTACTCAATCATTACTCATTCGTCTAATCACATAATCAATTGCACAACTAGTCATTAAGCACCATTCATATGTACAGTTTTCATATCAAAGTTAATTGTTAAACAACATGAAATCGTCCATTCACAATAACTACCCAAATGCACATATATCAATCAATCGTAATCATAAATATACTCAAAATAAAATCATAGGGTTATTTTATTAATGTTTCAAACAGTCAGGTCACTCAGCAGGTGCCCTCAATGTCTATAGTAGTCTAGGGGCACTACATACACCCCTACTTATTTAAAACTTCGTCCCGAAGTTCAGAATAAATGCGGAAATCTATGATGCATCTCAGCTGCGTCCTCCCAAGTCGCACAGCTAGGACTATAAATGTCCCACTACACTTGACTTGATCAATTCGTGCTAATCATTAAGCAAGATGTAATCATTAAGCAAGATGTAATCAATCAATTATCCCACCCCACACAATATAATTTAATTCCTTAATTCATTTATCAATTATTATCGTCATTCAGATCTTCAGGTTTTCCTCAATCATTTAAGACATAACAAGGCTCAAGAGACCACTATATCGAAGTTGTTCAGCCGGGTCACTTGACAGGTGCCCTTAAGGTCCACAGTCATTCTAGGGGCATTACATACACCCCCTCTTAAATAGAACTTCATCCTGAAGTTAATTTTTGTTCTTGTACTTTCGACACTAAGCTTTATCTTAATTTCCTTTTATCATCTTCTTTCCATTCCCTTCTATTTTTCTCCAACAATCATGGCCATATTAAGCACAAGTGGTTCTAATCATTATTATTATTATTTTTTTTTTCCAACATGGTTCCAATACATTCTCAGGAACTCAATCATAATTGTGTATAATATCAATTCGATAGTACATTCAATAACTGTCGGTCCCAACTAGATTTTCGATATCACTTATTCTTGTCATTAGTATCATCATGTTCAGCTCCATGAGCTTATTATGTATTTCCCTTATCTCTTCGTTTATGTTGTCATAGGACCACTTCGACAGATTCATCAAGTCGCACAAAGTGTCTTCTTAACCCCATCAAGTTCCATCTCGAGGGCTAGTTGTCATTTTATCATGTTTGATTATGACCTAAGGTTAGCTTCATTGCGTTCTATTTATTATGCTAATCGTCTCCATACTTCTTTTTATGAAACATTGCCTTCATTTGACCATTTCGATACCATGGTTAAATTTCAAGTTCGTAGTCATGAGTTTTCATAAATGGTTTTGTCGTAATGCAAAATGCATGTCGTTGAGTTCAGCTCATCATACCAATCACATTGATATCTCGTTTTTAAATTTTAAGTTGGTTTCTCTTCCTCGACAATCCGTCAAAGTCTCGTCAATCTGAGCATCTTGGTGTCTTATCATTTAAAACTGATCAATTTGTCGTCATTCAGCAAATCCACCGATTATATCCGTCCACTTGTTTTCTCATCATGGCTATGTAGAAAAAGGTTTAAAATATCGTTGGTCTTTGTTCCAAGTTTCCCCGAGTAGATTTTTCTTAAAATTCAATTTTACGTTATTGATACCATCTCTATTCGACAATTTAATGCTCGTAGTTAGTGAATGATTTTTTTTTCTTTTTTCTTCTTCTTCTTCTTTTTTTTTTTTTCTTTTTTTTTTTTTTTTTTATACTATAAGTGTCTACTCCTAAGTTATAGTTCTTTGGCTTTCCAAAGCATTTGTTCTGGAACAATTATTCCATATGTGAATTGGCAAGGATCTCTATCATAGTTGAAATATATCTTAAATAAGTAACACTTGCAAACGGAAACCCTAAGGGTACAATTTGACAAAAAGGAAGGCTATGTCTTTAATCTTACAACCTACAATCCCCTAAGTGAACTGTGAAATATAGGCATGTGTTAACTTTTCATCTAGTTCATTTTATAACATCAAGAAATATCATAACAGTATCTTATCTTTCAACCAGTTCATATTATCATATAAACGTAGTATAAATATAATAATACATTAGCCTTTCACAGTATCCCATAAAATAATTATGAACTATAAACAAGGCATTAACCTTTCCTTTACATCTTGCTATCCCATTAACGAAATATGAAATATGGTGATGCATTATCCTAAATTTACCTAACTCATTTCATCACATAAACGTAATATAAAATATAATATAATAATACATTTAACTTTTCAAATTACATAAGAAAGTACAAAATATAGACAAAATATTAATCTTTCTTCTACTTCCAGTTATCTCCCAAAAAAAATGTAATATCACACTACTTTATACTATCATGCATAAATAAAAAATATTACAATATCTTTCAACTAAATCTTATAATTATAATAAGGTATTATAAAATATAATAATACATTAACTTTTCATCCATGCCATAAAGAAATATGAAATAAGAACATGCCATAAAGGAATATGAAATAAGAACATACCATACATTATCATCCATTTCATGTCATTGCATAAATGAGAAATATTGCAATATCATTCAACTAGTTTTTATAATTATAATAATGTATTATAATTATTGACGTAGTACCACACGAAGCGCCATACAGTCCTATCGAAAACGTGCAGCTTGATCATGAGCCAGCTGCAGCCATATCCTGGAGATCTCATCGTACACAGTCTCACTCCCGCCATATCCTCAAGGTTCAACGCCCACCTACCTGCATTCAACGCCCATCTACCTGCATTCAAGGCAGTGCAGTCCATTGCAAAATGCCAAGAGACCTGGTCCTCATTCTCGTCCTGCAAATTCCTATAGCTGGAGCTGCTGAAACATTGTTCTTGTCCTCTGCAAATTAGAACCTGAATCCTATTGCGAGCAGCTGGAGCGGCTGAATCGTCCTCCTGTAAATTAGAACTTCTGGTACTCCTCGTCCTACAAATTCCTATCATTCTCGTCCATTTAGTTTAGTATCTGGATTTTGTACAAGGCCCATGGGGTATGGGTATTTTTGTGCCTTCTTCGAGTTATAAGAGGTTGCATATTTCAGTTACTGGAGATATCTGCGAGTCTGTTGTATGCTTGAAAATCTTGATCTGAACATTCCCATATAAATTTCGTAGCAACGTTTAAATTTGTAGTTTGTATGTTCTTATTTCAAGCTTTATCAGTTTTTAGAGGTTTGTACTGGTTCTTATACTTTGTAGTGCAACTTATACCGTAGCATGGATTTATATTTAGTGTACCTGACTATTTCTCAAGGGACGCTCCCTCCAGTCACTCATCCTAGTACTTTTGTTTAAAGCACTTCCCAGCACAGTCTTTGCAAGGTCAGAAAGCCCCCCTGGAACAGATGGAAAAACCTTTTGAAGGTCTAATTTAGGCACTTCATAGTAGCGAAAACACTCCAACTCTCCATAGGAATCAGAAAGACGCTTCAGGTCAGAGTGCAAAGCATACCCTAACTTCAAAATGCTAGTTGAATGAAATACAGCTTTAAGGCACAAGTCCAGTGCACCTGGTTCTTTGTTAAATAAATTCACCATCTCAAATATAAAAACCTTTTTTGCAGTAGCAATCTCTGATATCGAAACCTACAGAATTAAAGGTAATTCAAGGTTCCAAAAAAATAAAAGACAAATCATCCTTGGTTAATCGAGACGATGGAAGGGATGATTTTCCATAACTTGATTGCAATTATCTTTTTGAGGATCTTTTATTAAACGTTGTAGAGGGAGATGGGCCTAAATCTATCTACAGATGTCTATATTAACGTCGTTTTCCATGAAACCGTTTTCCTGTATCGCCCATTTGAATTTTGAATTTTGAAATTTTTTGTTCTGCCTTACTACCAGATACAAGTGACATTGCCGCTTCCCACCCTCGTTTGAGTTCGAACATATTCATAGATAGGAGCACACGATATTTTTTTGTCACTGGCCTGGAGTTTAATTCATAGCCATGGCTGACCTAAAGCCTATAAAAGCCTATTTGTATGGATGAGCTTCTTACTATCTTATGAAAATCTGCCTCCTTAAATGATGATGAGAAGCCCAAATTGAGAGTAAGAGGTTATATAATTATCTTTGTGGAGACTTTTGCGGGGGATTTCTCCCTACTTCATGTCTAAATAATGACACTGATATTACTATTTGCATTTTACACCACTGTCATTACGATTTTCATTTACACCTCTCTCACTCTGCTATCGTGACTATGCAAATTTAGGTAGTTACCATCCGACTCAATTTTCTAGCATGATGAATCTTTACCACCAACCTTTACAGGTTTTGTAAATGGGAGTAAAATGGTACTAGTGTAGTGTTCTTCCGTAAAAATATATTAAGAAAGGGTTCACTCAGGTGTAGAACTATAGACTTATTTGATTATTCTGCCAACTCAATGCAAGTTTTGGTTACAACTCTTTTGACATTAACATGGTTGGAAACTTTTAATGTCAAAAATAAAAATGTATTTTATTTTTAGATAATTTATTTTTTATTTATCAAATTTAAAAAATGTAGATGTTATAAATTGTGAAAACTTCAATTTTATAATACCATGAATCTGGGTTTTTGACAAATGGTACTGACATGATAACATGATAGTAATTTCACAATTGCATTTAATATAGGCCGTTATTAGGTTTTCTTAATATAATGGATCTATATTAAGCATAACCTCTTCTCAATTGAAATATATACTTATTGTTGTGCTCCAAACTAACTTTATATGAGTCGATTGAATTGTAAAAGTTTGTAACTTCATATGAGTAGGCTGATTTGTAAAAGAAATATATACTTATTCTTGTGTTCCAAACTAACGGCATATGACTGGGTTGAATTGTAAAAGTTTGTAACTCCATATGAGTAGGCTGAATTGTAAAAGTTTGTAACTCCATATGAAAGTGTCTATTGTTTGGATTTTTTTAGTATTTTTTAAATTATTAATGATATTTTAATGGAATTTAATATTTATGTTAATTACTTTTAAACCATTCACATTATCACATTATCATTGATGTTTATCTTAATTAAAAAAAAATTATCTAAATTATCAAAACATTTTATGATTTTGGTTTGGATTGTTTATTTTATGAGATTGTTTAAAAAATAAATATTTGTCATTAGAATTATCAAAATATTTTATGATTATGTTTTTGAAAAAACATTTAATGATTTTGTTGACTTGAATTACATTACATCATTTAATGATTTTGTTTTTCCACTAACCTTGATCAATACATTGATTGCATTATATCATCTCAATTATTGGCATATGACTTGTACCACATCTCCTTCATCTTCTTGCCACATATTTTTTACTCATCCCAAGGATTTTTTTGACTTTCTACTTTCCATAACACTTACTTAAAAATGAAGGGCTAACATAGAACATGTTATTATGAGTGTATAAATATTATTATGTCTAAATTTATGATAGAAATAGGAAGTGTTCCCCTTGTCATCCATAAGCAAATGGAATAGTTGAGTGATTTAATAAAAAAATTGTAAAAGGATTTAATAACAATCCACCAGTGTTTGGTCTTGGAACCCTCTCTTATTCTTGAGGTTTTGGAATCCTTAATTTTCTTTAAAATATAGATAAATTTCTAGGAAATAGTTTACATTGTTCAAATAGATCCATTAGGTGTTTTTCTATTTTCGAAATATTGATTTTAAAAGTATACCATTAGTTAAAATTGATTTAAAATTTTCAATTGGATATATTTAAAAAATAATAATAAATCCATAAGTAATGAATGTTTTTTTGCAATAAAATTGAGTTTACATTTATTAAGCTTAATAGAGTAGTAAACCTTTTTCTAATTTACTTACATTCAAAACATGAAATGAAGCATCCAATAGTTCATATTACCCCATCTTTGAAAAACCCAAAATTCCATGATGATGAACTTCTTTTCATCTTCAATATAATTTGCTATTTGTTATTTCATCTTGGTATTGTTTAACACAAGCCATTCAACTTTCAATTCACCTAATTAACTTTCAATTAAATATGGGCATCTAGGCCATAACATGGTTAAGAGAGGTAAAGAATTATTAAAATTGCAATTTCAACTTTAGAATTATTATGTAGGAAAATGCAATTTCGGCATTTTGATAATTACAAGTTTTAGAATTTCAATAAGTATAATTGAGAATAACTCACATTCTGTAAAATGAAAATGCAATTTCAACGATCATGAAATGCAATGAACCAAGAATTGAAAAATTAAAGATATTGTAATTTTTTTATGAGAAATTGTAATGTGACCATCCAAAAATTGCAATTGTAATTTTTTTTTATCATTATATAATTACACCTACATATTTTTTGAATTTAATTTTATGTAGGATGTTAAATATAATAAATACTAAGACAATTTGATTAAATACATGGATTTATAAAACCCTAGATCTTCACCAAACCACTTAAGCCACTCTTTATTATATATATATATATATATATATATATATTTCTTTTCCAAAATTTTAAATATTTATATATATTAAATTTAAATATTTTAAATTTATCCCTTAAATATAAATTATAATTTAAATTTTATCTATGCTAATTTAAATATAACTTTACCAACCACTTCAACCTTACTATAATTGACCTTAAAACTTTAAATCTATGAAGAACTTTTAAATTGAAAGTTCGTGAGTAGCTTTATATTTTTAAATATTAAATTTTAATTTTTTAAGAAACCTAGGTTATAACATTATATGGAATCTAATTAAATTTAATAAAATAATACTAGCGCTATATAATTATACACGAAATTTAAATAAAAATATATACGAAATTTAATTAAATATAAATAAAATAACACTAGCATTATATAATTATATAAGAAATTTTGCCGAAACCCCTTTTATTTTGACATGGTATTTTTTTTTTTTTTTAATTCCTATCAACAACTAAATTAAATTAAATTAAATAATAATTAATAAAATTAAATAAAAAAAATTAAATTAAATTGAATTAATTAAATTTTTTTTAAATTGAATTAATTAAATTAAATTAATTAAATCAAATTAAATTAAAAGCCATTAAATTAAATTAATTAAATTAAATTAAATGAATGTTAAGAGACACTACATTAAATTAATAAAATTAAATTAATATTTAAAAAACATTAATTTAAAATAATAATAAAAAAAATTAAAACAATATAAAACACAAAAAAAAACCTTTTCTTTTTCGCATGGGGATTGATGCCAAGGTAGGATCGACGACTCTCCTTATTCCGCGTCGGCAACATGCACGCATGGTAAGGGTGGTTGGTGGTCGCGGAAAGGAAACCACCATCCCACGTGTTCATTCCTTACTCGTCCGCATTCCAATAAAGCGGTATAGTAAACCGCTCATGGGCAACGCGGAAACCGTCTCACGTGCCGTCAAAAGTATGCCTATTTAAGGATGAAATAAGGTTTTATTTGGCATTGCAGGGCTGCTTCGACTTGGCTCTTGGTTTCATGTAAGAGCCTCGGTGCTGGGCAGATATGTGGGTAATCTCATGGACGATGGGAGATATGATATCCGTGGGACCCTCCTGGCTTGGCATTCGGTTCCCTAATGCAGGGGTTAAATTTGACGGGCACCCTTACCCATCAGGAAATTTTTTTTTTGACGGTTTGGTTTATAAAGCTACCCTTCATATAACGTTTAATAAATATTTTTACCCTTCTATTATTCCTAATATTGTATATACATTTTTTAAAAAGCAAAGTATGAAGCAAATTATAGCATATTTACAGCAGCAGCATCAAAAATGTTTTTAGTGGTGGTGTCTCTAATTATTCTTGCAAAGTTTCGATTTAATATTTGGAGCTTCACTAATATTTATTGTGGCAGATTCAAGACCCGAGGGCTGGGGCTTGTAATTTCACTGCAATTTTCAACTTGGGACACTCGAATTATGACATAGGTGGCCTTGTGGCAGGCGTGAGGCTGCATTCTCTCCTTCCCAGCCAGGAAAAACACACTTGGAGATACTATGAATCTAGGGAGAGCTTGGTTATCGATTTTTTTTTTATGTACCTGGACGTTTTATATCTTGTTGGGTAATTTCTTGATGTAAATATTTGAAAGTATAGACTGACCGTTTGTTAATGAATGAATTATAGACGAGGCAATGAATCTAACATTGCTGAGCTAGTATTTTAAATTGGTGGGATCTAACTTTAAACATGGATCAAACTTTGCATGCGTTGGTTCTACCATTAATCCAACCGCCACCACTTTCCCTTTGTTTGTTGAAGTAAATCATTTTAATAGATTCAGAGCTGAGGCTATGGATATATTTTCCCAAGGTAAATTTTTCATTTCTATTGTCATTTTTCATCAGCATAGGTTTATCTATTTGACTGGTTTTTTAGTCTCTCATTTAACACAGTTAGTGTAGTTAGTATGGGGAATTAATCAAGCCCTCAAATTAAACTAAATTTTTGGAAATCTATATCTAAAAAATGGATAAATTTTGTAAAAAGAAAATTGCATCTAAACTGCAAAATTGTCTTAATTGAGCATAAATATATTTCTATTTCCTTTAAATTATTAAATTCGGAATCTTACTTTCAATATATTTTAATTTTTTATGAAAATTACAATTTTATTTAGAGTCTAAACTGTAAATGTTGGTTAATAGGTTACCTTATTTTTGATAGGCCCAGCCATCGGCTATTGTCAACCTCCCACAGCCGAATGTATTTGACAAGGACCTTTACTCCATGGACATGAGCTAGAACGATATCTCACACTCCTTCAGTTCCAATATCAGAGAGAACCAAATAAATACCCTGGCCATTCCCCATATTATTAACAAATTAACATCTTAACTTAAGGTTACTACGGTTTTCTTCGCCAATGGAATCTTATAATTATAGCTTTAGATAATGGACATTTGTAATGTTACTATTTTGCAAAATTGGTACCAGCAAGGGGGTTGAAGTTTCATGGTTCACAATACGGTACCTACCTCTGAGAAGGATGTTTGCCCCAAGAGCTCGAACCCTTGCATTCGCAGCGATTTATTGGAACTTGATGCGGATGCCTATGGGCTGTAGCGAGAGTCTCCCTTAAGCATAAAGTGCGATCAACCGGAGTACCTGATCTGAAACCCTTGATGGTCCAATTTGGTTCCAGAAGATCTGGTCCCCCGGGGCATGGTTGTTTCAGTGCAAATGATGTTGGCTCTGACATGCTGCATGCCAAACCATAAGGATAATAATATGACTGCCATAATACCCTGGAGATAAAGTCTGCCAAAATTTTAATCTGCAACTGGAAAATGTGTGCCCAATGCCATGAATCACGATGGAAGAAGCCGGGAAATGGCATTGGCAATTACACATTAATTATGGTGTTCATTCAAAATTTATTATCTGTACAATGGACAGATATGATGTGAGAACCAAAGATTGCACAACAGTGTATTAGGTGAAATTAATAAATTATAGCTTTAAAAAGGGGCATGGTTGAGTTTTACTGTTTCAAATAATATATACACACAAAATTTAAATACGGGTAACTTTTAACTGTGACCGTCAAATTGACGACCTTCAAAATTAATCAAACTTCGTAGTTGAGACACTACATTAAATTAATATTTAAAAAACATTAATTTAAAATAATAATAAAAAAAATTAAAACAATATAAAACACAAAAAAAAACCTTTTCTTTTTCGCATGGGGATTGATGCCAAGGCAGGATCGACAGCTCTCCTTATTCCGCGTCGGCAACATGCACACATGGTAAGGGTGGTTGGTGGTCGCGGAAAGGAAACCACCATCCCACGTGTTCATTCCTTACTCGTCCGCATTCCAATAAAGCGGTATAGTAAACCGCTCATGGGCAACGCGGAAACCGTCTCACGTGCCGTCAAAAGTATGCCTATTTAAGGAGGAAATAAGGTTTCATTTGGCATTGTAGGGCTTCTTCGACTTGGCTCTTGGTTTCATGTAAGAGCCTCGGTGCTGGGCAGATATGTGGGTAATCTCATGGACGATGGGAGATATGATATCCGTGGGACCCTCCTGGCTTGGCATTCGGTTCCCTGATGAGTCCTCGGCGTTGAGCACAACGCATCTTTTATATATTCTTGTCCTCTTATGTGAACTCAGTGCATGGGATTCGATGGTGGGCATTGATGTGTTAAGTGCGTGGGCCAATTGGCTCTAGTTGTTGAGTTCGGGCTAGGCACAAAGGAAAGAAGAAAAACACTTGGAGGACAATTGATGTGGCGTTGGGCTCCGGGCGCTTGGTACACCTGGCTTGAGCGCTAGGGTTTCAAAGGAAGCAACATTTTGTATGAAATTCGTTTCGGACAAAACAAGCAGCAACAATGGAGAGCAGTATGGAAATCGTTTCATGCATTTGCCATGCTTGTAAATCTTCTTAGTTATTGGTCAAAATGGATCATATCGAGCTCAAATGAAACGATTTCTGCGTCGAAATTGCTGCGATGCTTGTATTATAAACAATATTGCAGGCAACAATATTATTTGAATATTTGTTTTATGCCACATTTATTGAAATGAATGTTTAAAACAAAATGTTACAGGCAAGAAGGCAGATCTGCATTAAAATAATAGGAAATGAAAATTGATCACTTTGGCTGCAGGTCTGAAATTTGGAGAACCCTCTGTAAATCCTGTGCGAGACTTATTGTTTCGTATTTATTATGAATACAATTTCTTTATATAAATGCAATGAAGTGTTTTTTTTTGTTAGTATTAAATTTTAGATCTAAATATTATAATGGTAATATATATAGTGTTGTAACTTGGTTTATATGTATTTATCTATTTGTTTAAAAACATTGTTTATCCCAAATGCTTTAGCATTGGATTAATATTAGGGTTTGAATATTAAAAGAGTGTATATAGAAATGTTGTTGTTTTTCTGGAAAGGTTTGTTTAATGGGGTCTAGACTGAGCCCTAAATAAGCAGTTATATATATATATATATATATATATCATTCAAATTCTATTTCTGTTACGCCTTACGAATAAATGGGAAAAGGCTCTTCAAATTATCTTTTTGCAGCCATCATACTGGTTTGTTATTTTCTAGTAAATTTCACTAAAGTTCCAGGTGTAGTTAGGCCCTAAGGTCTCAGTGTCTGAGCCTTGCACTCTGATACCAACTGTAGTTCCCTATCTAGGCACTGGGTCTATTCCAGGTTATCAGGTTATACCTAGTTTTTCCCTTAATTATTGTTAGAAGAAAACAAGAGATTCAACCATCTATATTTCTGTTTCTGTAAATGTTTAACTGTCTGTTTTCTATATGTTTACATGTCTCTGCAGTTAAATAAACATAATCCTAAAAATTTCCATTTAATTCTGTTCGTTTGACATGAATAGCTTGGAAATAAAAGAAAATACATTCTAATTAAGCTGGTTCAGAAAAATACCTGAAACCGTCGATTGCAGTAAGATAAGAAGATTTCTGGAATGGATTCTGTAAGTTACCTTAACAACCCCAAAATGATGTGTCCACCCTGCCGATCAGCTATTATCGTGCTGACCCTAGGAAATCAACGGATTTTCTAGCCCCCGAGCCCACAGACCGATAATCCCGACAGCCACTTTCCATGGTAATCATTAATGCATCCCCTTTTGAGGTAATAAGGTGGATTATATATTATTTTATATCATCCCAATTTCTCTCTAGTAATGGAATTATTCAATAATTTATTCAAACATATCCTTTTAATTTACTTGGGATGATTCCGTCCGTTAATTAATTTAATAATTTATTTAATAAATTCATTATTATTCAACCCACTATACTTTATAAAAGGGATTATTATCATTATTATTATTAATTAAATAATATTAATAATATAATAATAATAACAATAACAATTAATAATAATAGTAATAAATTTAAATTGTGAATAGTAATTTAAAATATTTATTTGGTTAATGGATAAGTGTCAACATAGTACCTCTGTGTATAAACAATGAAATATAATTAATGATTTAATTAATCATGATCAACAATTATATAGCACACTCCTCTATTATTAATGTTTAACTTTTATACTTCACCTTGAAGACACCTTTACTTGAGGATACTTACAATTAATGACATTTATTTTACACATGAGAACTTGATAATCTTTTACTAATTAAGTCATCCACTAAACACTTAATTGACTTATCCATGATAACTTATATCATTGTTAAATCTTGATAAGTAGGAAGAAGTTCAACGTGTCTCAACGTGTTTGAAACCAATAAATTTAAACAGTATTTATAGATAATCTGTTGGGGTTAATTTTTTTTAAAGACGTTACATGTCAGGTCATATATCAGATCCTTTTTTAATCCAAAGAATTGGGTGGGTTTAATTTAGGTTTAAAAGGATACAAGTTACCTCATATATGTCGGTTAGCTATCTTGTTGGTGTATGAGACTCCCTTGTTTACCCTTAAATACGATTGCTACTATCATTAAATATTCATCTTTAATTATAGGACTAATAAGAAGAAATCCTCAACTCAAATATGTAGTTCTTGAGCGTATGAAAATGAGAATCTAGAGTATGATTGATTCCTTTGAATTCTTCCAATTGTTTCATACTTGATGGAGAAACAATAGTTGAGAAAACATGTTTGCAAATAAGGTTGCATGGTTACCAAAGGGGAAACTAGTGGAAAATGGGGACACCCCCAAAGTGGTTTTGTTACCATAGATATCATGAATTGAGTTGTACGCCAAGGAAAGAATCCAACACTGTCAATGCATGTTAATCGTTCCTCAAGTGTAAACATATGTACTAATACAAGACATTTCATAGATGTGCATTTAAATTCCTTGTCTGCAGGATCTTCTCCTCAATACTGTCCACCATGATGGTGGACTCAACTTAATCCCAAAATTGAATTCGACACAAATCACATTTGGGATAATTGGTTTATAGGTTATCTTTTTTTTTGGTATGGAACAGGGGATTGCGGATAACACAAGAAGCAGGTATTGAGCTTGACCTCGAAACATAATACAATTGATGCAGTGAACAGATATCGGGTAAGCTTAAAATTTTTGGAATCATTCTGTCCATTATTGTAAGAAGGAGTCTGGGTTATGATTTTATGTCTGGTCTTGTGTTGGAATTTTTCTTTAAACTTTATTTGTAGTCTTCATTTAAGAAACCTCATGAATTTATAATATACTTGCTCTGCTACTAGATGCATGTATCACATAGAGCCTTTGACTTGTATTTTTGACATTCCCCATCTCACTAAAATGGCCAATGATAGTGTCAATGAAATTAAGAAGATCCTCAGACAAATGACCTACTAGCTTGTGGGCATGAAACAAGCATAGAATACTTAAGTATTCACATCGAAAAACATGAATCCAAGAAGGAAAACATGAAATCTAAATTCCAAGAACTAAATATTGATTATGATAAAATTGCGTCAAACTCATAGATGCATTACAATATCATATTGGGTTTTGCAAGAGGTTCTCGACCAGATACATGATTTCCTAGTGTTTCAATTGCTTCAATGAAGGGGCATATTATTTATGAAGACATTCCAACAAACAACTTTAGCACTCAATGAGAACAACATGAATCAAAAAGATCAAGGGAAAATTAAAGCAGGACAACAAATGGAAGAAGGCCTCAATGGAAATTATCTTGGCTCTTAAACTTCTCATATATGCATTTTACTTGTCTTGTTTATTAGTAATTATGTAAAGTAGTATAGCACTAAATTTGAAATTCATAAGGTAGGTATTGTAAGAAAGAAAAAGCATCATGACCAATTAACATATTTGTTGAAAATATTTATACAAGAATACTATAATGTTTTTTGAAATTTTTGTACTTTTTATGTTATTTGGTTTGTCAACAACCTTTTTATAAATATATAACTACCTCTTTTTTGTGATATATATATATATATATATATATATATATATTTCCTATGGGATAGAGGAGGGCATCTTTTAACACATTGGTGACCCATTCTAAGTTTTCTGGTTTTCCCCAAGTACTGAACCGGTAATATTGGTGACCTAAATAACTATTTTAAATAATTGCCAATCATTTATTTGAATGTTGTATTTCTAAATTTCATTTTGTAAACCTCCATGGTATAATCAACTCTATGAATGTATGTAGGATGTAATATATGGCATTACTTGTACATAAAAATAGCTATCAACTCTATGAATGTATATAAGTATATGGCATTACTTGTACATAAAAATAGTTATCAACTCTATGAATGTATATAAGATGTAATATATAGCATTACTTGTATATAAAAATAGCTAAGTAGCTAGTGTTTTTTATATTTAATTATTTGATATAAGTTTGTAACTTACATATAGTTTCAATATATTGTACTGTTTCCATTCAAGTATTCTTGGCTTCATAGCTTCTAGATTATTCTCTATCAAAGAAGCAAGACCAACTAAGATGAAGATGAAGTTATGGGAAAAAATGGCATTGGCATTGGCATTAGCTTTAGTCTTAGCCAAACAAAAAGTAAAGAAGAAGACTAGATTAAAAAGAGGTTGAAAATCTTGGTAAGTTTATAGATTTTTTTTTACTTTTACAATTTTGTTTATAGATTTTTTTTTTTATTTTTACAATTTATTTTATTTAGTTTTTTTTACATGGTTTACACGGTTTATTTAGTTGTTTTTCTATTAGGTTGAGTTGCATTATTTTCATTTTAAAAGAAAAGACTTTTCATTTATATGCAATATCTCATGTGCGCTCAAAACCATCACTTTCTTTGATGCACACACACACACACAAGAAACTCTCTCGTCACTCACTAAGTTAAAAAATAGCTTAAATCTACTCACTTAATACCTCCATAGGAGGGCACAAAAGAATCTTGTAGTTTAGGTAGGATTTTGGGGTTAGGCATCCAAAAACATAGTTGTTGTCCTTAGGGTGCTTTATAAATCCTTCTAAATCAAGTGGTAGTGTATAGCCACACGGGGCAAGTGAAAGAGCAGTGTCACGCCATAGGAGGTCAAACCCAAGGTTGTGGGTGTATGTTCTCTCAAGTGGGCTCACCACCACTTGTTGAAAAGGAGACGACCCAATACCGTTCGAGGGATAACTGCTCTTTCTCCACTTGACGAAGGTACTTAGTGACCAACTTAGGATGTCATTCCTTATAGGTGACTGTCGTGGAAGCCGACAGTACCTAAGACAGATTTTGTCACAAGATTAAGGAAAGCACACGTCACAAGATCAAGGAAAGCTAGCGACTGCTAGATTTCCTTCTAGCATAAGCATTTCCTTCTAGGATAAGAACACATACTTATGCTAGAAGAAAAGCTAACAGTCAGTAGCTTTCCAGTAGAAAAATCATGTCCATGGTGATTGGTGGTTGCTAGCTTATACCTTGAGCTTGTTCCATGTGATGTATTTTGAAATAAGCACGTGGCAAAAGATCAAGGAAAGCTAGCGACTGCTAGCTTTTCTTCTAGCATAAGCATTTCCTTCTAGTATAAACACACATGCTTATGCTAGAAGGAAAGCTAACAGTTGCTAGCTTTCCAATAAAAAACCATGTCCATGGTGATTGGTGGTTGCTAGCTTATACCTTGAGCTTGTGCCATGTGCTCTATTTTGAACGAATGCTAGCTTTCCTTCTATCATAACACACATGCTTATGTTAGAAGGAAAGCTAGCAGTCGCTAGCTTTCCAATAGAAAAACCTTGGGCATGGTGATTGGTGGTTGCTAGCTTATACCTTGAGCTTGTGCCATGCACTCTATTTTCAAATAAGCACATGGCACAAGATCAAGGAAAGCTAGCTACTGCTAGCTTTCCTTCTAGCATAAGAATTTTCTTCTAGGATAAGAACACATATTTATGCTAGAAGGAAAGCTAGCAGTCGCTAGCTTTCCAATAGAAAAATAATGTCCATAGTGATTGGTGGTTGCTAGCTTATACCTTGAGCTTGTGCCATTTGCTCTATTTTGAAATAAGCACATGGCAAAAGATCAAGGAAAGCTAGCGACTGCTAGCTTTCCTTCTAGCATAAGCATTTCCTTCTAAAATAAACACACATGCTTATACTCGAAGGAAAGCTAACAGTCGCTAGCTTTCAATTAGAAAAACCCTGTCCATGGTGATTGATGGTTTCTATCTTATACCTTCAGCTTGTGCCATGTGCTCTATTTTAAACGAATGCTAGCTCTCCTTCTAGCATAAGCATTTCCTTCTAGCATAACACACATGCTTATGCTAGAAGAAAAGCTAGCAGTTGCTAGCTTTCCAATAGAAAAATCATGTCCATGGTGATTGGTGGTTGCTAGCTTATACCTTGAGTTTGTTCCACAGATGTATTTTGAAATAAGCACATGGCAAAAGATCAAGGAAAGCTAGCAGTCGCTAGCTTTCCTTCTAGCATAAGCATTTCCTTCTAGTATAAACACACATGGTTATGCTAGAAGGAAAGCTAACATTCACTAGCTTTCCAATAAAAAACCCTGTCCATGGTGATTGGTGGTTGCCAGCTTATACCTTGAGCTTGTGCCATGTGCTCTATTTTGAACGAATGCTAGCTTTCCTTCTAGCATAACACACATGCTTATGTTAGAAGGAAAGCTAGCAGTCGCTAGCTTTCCAATAGAAAAACCTTGGGAATGGTGATTGGTGGTTGCTAGCTTATACCTTGAGCTTGTGCCATGCACTCTATTTCCAAATAAGCACATGGCACAAGATCAAGGAAAGCTAGCGACTGATAGCTTTCCTTCTAGCATAAGCATTTCCTTCTAGGATAAGAACACATACTTATGCTAGAAGGAAAGCTAGTAGTCGCTAGCTTTCCAATAGAAAAATCATGTCCATAGTGATTGGTGGTTGCTAGCTTATACCTTGAGCTTGTGCCATTTGCTCTATTTTGAAATAAGCACATGGCAAAAGATCAAGGAAAGCTAGCGACTGCTAGCTTTCCTTTTAGCATAAGCATTTCCTTCTAAAATAAACACACATGCTTATACTAGAAAGAAAGCTAACAGTCGCTAGCTTTCAATTAGAAAAACCCTGTCCATGGTGATTGATGGTTGCTAGCTTATACCTTCAGCTTGTGCCATGTGCTCTATTTTGAACGAATGTTAGCTCTCCTTCTAGCATAAGCATTTCCTTCTAGCATAACACATGACCCTTATTATACATCATCTGTGCAGATCCAGTCGACCTTGCATATAATCAGAAATGGTCTGGATGGATAGATGTCTTCTTGGATACCTTCTGTCCAAGAACAGATTGGGAGAATCGACGTGCAAATTTCATTCTGCACCTTAAAGCCGATCTTGAAGTTGCTCATCAGAACTTCCAGTGGTTTAAGTTTAAACTGATCCACGAAGGTGGAACCTATCAACCACTTGAGCACAGAATTTATGCCCAGCAAAAATTTATCCGAAGATCTATTGCTGGATAACACATAGAGTCCAGAGTTACAACCAGAGAGATTCCACTGGACTATAAAGTAGAATCACATTTCAGAGCTGAATTCCTGTGAGAGTCGAATCCTTTGTTTAAAGGCTCCGACATTGAAAGATGTTTCTCTCAGTTCCTATATCCGCCTCCTTCTCCTGTTCCATATGAACACGTGGATGAAGATGTATTGTTTGGTCATCATGCATATGAATCAGACGATTTTGAAGAAGAATGGCTGCACGGACGTGATCCATACGACTGAGCGAAAGCAGCGGTGGGCCCCAAGCTAGCAGTCGCTGGCTTTCCAATAGAAAAACCCTAGGCATGGTGATTGGTGGTTGCTAGCTTATACCTTGAACTTGTGCCATGTACTCTATTTTAAAATAAGCACATGGCACAAGATCAAGAAAAGCTAGCGGCTGCTAGCTTTCCTTCTAGCATAAGCATTTACTTATAGGATAATAACACATACTATGCTAGAAAGAAAGCTAGCAGTTGCTAGCTTTCCAATAGAAAAATCCTGTCCATGGTGATTGGTGGTTGCTAGATTATACCTTGAGCTTGTGCCATGTGCTCTATTTTGAAATAAGCACATGGCAAAAGATCAAGGAAAGCTAGCGACTGCTAGCTTTCTTTCTAGCATAAGCATTTCCTTCTAGCATTTTTGAGAAGGAAAACTTTTCTTTTTAATGAGTCTCTACTTGTGCTAGATGCAATGGATTTTTATTTATCTTTAAGTATTTAATATGTTTCCAGGACACATGACCCTTATGTTGTTTAATGAGTTAACAAAATGTAATGATAAAAGAACTAATTGGTTAATGACATAAAAATATGATGATTTAAAGGTCTTTTCTGACGGACAAGGGGGTTCGGTGCTCCATCAGGAACTGTTAGTGCTCAGTTGCATCCTTAATTGCTCAGCGCGTGAGGGTTCGTGTAGTAATTTAACTACTGATTCTTTGCTCAGGTAGTTTGACTGTCTTGTTATTTCCTCTGATTTTGGCAGAATGGCTCAGCCAGGGGACAATACCGGCATCCAGGACATCAAGAAAAGTTTGGGGCGGCTGTATGAGATAGTCTCCATAGGAATTATGGATAACAGGGAGATAACCTGTGTTATAAAAAAGATGGAGGACACTGTGAGCTACACTTCCCTTCAAATCAGCAACCATGACTCCAGGATCGATGATAATGAAAGATCCTTGCGCGAGATGATAGGGAAGGTGGATATGATCCAGGAGGACCTCGCACGACTCATTTCCATGAACCAGGGCAGCAGGAACAATGCAGTAACTGTTGAAGGGGAGCGTCAGATGGAGGAAGAATCAGTGGTGCAGCCAGTCCACTTCAGGGGCCACCTGTAATCTGGTTTTTATGGGTATATGTTTTTTTGTCTTTTATTATGTAAGCAATATATAAGGGTATATACTGCCCGTTCTGTTAGTCATCATGGAAGAACTCTATATATAGTTTTTTGGACCCTTTGCAGGCTTAGTCTACAATGCTCTATCTCTGCTCTGCAGGACTATCCTTCCTCTCTTTTTGCTATGTACTAAATGGCTGTGCACATCCCCTTTATAATATACTCCTTTTTAGTTTCTGTTCAAAAAAAATATATGATGATTTATAGTCTATCATTTATATGGGTTCAATTTATTTATTTTTTTGTTCACAGGTCTTTAAGTAAACCAATAAACTTAATTTGGTATAAAAGCTATAATGAAGGAGGTCTTCTTTATGTATATTTTACTATGTTTATGTCTATTTTCGCATTAGAGGTAATCTATGTGTAACATTTAATTGTTATTAGCAATAGAAAACTAGAGGTAGTGTCTTTGTATAATTTACTTGTTATTAGCAATAGAAATTATCTCAAAAATTATATTCTTGGTGTAGCCTCCAAGCTTCACATGAGGTCACAAAACATAAATTAGTTAGGTAAGGAAAGCCTTGAACTTGTGCCATGTACTCTATTTTCAAATAAGCACATGGCATAAGATCAAGGAAAGCTAGCGACTGCTAGCTTTCCTTTTAGCATAAGCATTTACTTATAGGATAGTAACACATACCTATGCTAGAAAGAAAGCTAGTAGTCGCTAGCTTTCCAATAGAAAAATCTTGTCCATGGTGATTGGTGGTTGCTAGCTTATACCTTGAGCTTGTGCCATGTGCTCTATTTTGAAATAAGCACATGGAAAAAGATCAATGAAAGCTAGCGACTACTAGCTTTATTTCTAGCATAAGCATTTCCTTTTAGCATTTTTGAGAAGGAAAAATTTTCTTTTTAATGAGTCCCTACTTGTGCTAGATGCAATGGATTTTTATTTATCTCTAAGTATTTAATATGTTTCCATAACACATGACCCTTATTATTCTTGTGCATGTGAATAAAAGACATGTAATAGAATATTGTTTGATAATGCTCATTATTTCATGTATTTTTAAAACAATTTAAACTTATAGTCGACTATTTATTATTGTTTTTAGAAGCTATGGACTCTGGTGCAATGACAATTCCAAGGAATAATTTGAAGAAAAAATGAATTGCAAGTGACACACAAACAACGCCTCCCCCATGTGGTATGGTGGTTTTAAATATTATTCTCTCATTTCTAAATGGTTAGACTAGAAGACTATATGGTAATATTTGTGATTTTGATTTCATTTTATTTATAGTAATAATTGCTTATTATTGTTTTTAGAAGCTGTCGTCTCCAAAGCAAGTAAAATGCCACAATCAGCATTCAAAAAACAAAAGCGTCATTCAACTCAGATTATAAATTCAACAATGGGTTCTAATTTTGAAATGATTAAAAAGTTCAAAACATCTGCTGCATATGAGTATGTTGAAGATTGGTATGTTGAGATTGAAAGTCCCATGAATATGTTTCCAGATATGTATCTATTTGGATCCATGGATGGAAATGATATACAAAGGCTAGGGATAATTGTTAGTTGCTATGCTCTCAATCATAGTCAGATCGATTTTCAAATGGAGGTAATTGAAGAAAATGAAGTGAAATTATTTTCTTGCCAAGTTGATTACACAAAATTTAGACTAGATTTGATTGATACTAATACAGAATTTCCAGAGTCAATAAAAAAGTCACAGTTTAAGTTGGACAGTTTTGAGAGCTTGAATGAATCTGGTCTAAAGAGTTGTGATGATCTTGTACAACGTATTACCAACGTTATGAAATATCGCTATGTGAGATGTAAGAAAACATCATCCGTGTTTCTTTATTTGTAACAAAGAGGTAAACTACTTGATAAAATACCAGATAATAAACTCGAGGCTGTAGTGCCCCTAGACTACTATAGACATTGAGGGCACCTACTGAGTCACCTGACTGTTTGAAACATTAATAAAATTACCCTATGATTTTATTTTGAGTATATTTATGATTACGATTGATTGATATATGTGCATTTGGGTAGTTATTGTGAATGCACAATTTCATGTTGTTTAACGATTAACTTTGATATGAAAACTGTACATATGAATGATGCTTAATGACTAGCTGTGCAATTGATTATTTGATTAGACGAAAGAGTAATGATTAAGTAAATTATAGATGCTTAATGAAGCAACAGATTTATAAACCAAATTGTGATTATTGAGGACAGTGCTACTAATTTACGTTTGTGAGAAATGTGTGTAGCAACAGGTGAAACAGTTCACCAACGGAAACACAAAGGAATATGAAGGGTCGTAGAGTACGAGTAAATCACACACAGGGAGAGCGACGACGATGTCGACTTCCGACGGAATACCACGCTTGAGAAGATAAGCACTGATCCGCTTGCTCAAGAGGAAAGCGTGAGGGCGTATGAGGTGGGCCACGACGAAGCTGGTCACGTACGAGTTGGGGGGCGCGCAGTGAGAACGGACTCACTCCTCAATGCCATTAGTCCATAATAGCGTGTAGACGGAGGATGGAAGGTAACGGCTCCTGAAATCCCTACATGAAGTTTCCGCAAGTCAAAACGGAAGGATGACGGCAGCAGGGCCCGACGATGTGGTACCCTGCCGAGAACGGAAAGAGTGAATGCAAGGACCCAACGATGTGGTGCCTTGCCGAGGAATGGAAACTATGGATGACTGGACTCGACGGAGTGGTGCCATGTCAGAGAAATTAAATTAAGGAACAAGGAGGCCCAACGGCGCGACACCGGGTCCCTAGTAAAAGTTGATTGCTAAACTTAACCGCATTGAAACATATAATTTTGCACCTAGAACTTTACTTAGAAATGCATTTGAGTACTTTAGGCATTTGCACATAAATGATTACTTTGGCATTTAAATAATATTAAGTGTTATTTAGGCATTGCACATGAAAGGATATTCCTGATTACTTAAAAATATTATAAATATTTATTTAGGAGCAAAATAGAATCCTAGGCATGGACACCTAGTCAATTCCACCTACACCACAAATCTAGGAGTTAAGTGAAATATCTAGGGGACAAACATGAGCAAACTTAGGGATGTTGATGCATCTTCTAGAGAAATTGACACTTGGATGGGTGAGTTTTTTTTCATTAAAGAATTAATTAAATAATTATTTATGCATGAAGCGACATGTGTCGCAGGGGATTTTCCTTTAAAAGGGAGACTTTGGGGATGGGTAAAGGACCCAGACCCTGGATGACTATCGTAATATTGAGTTACCTCATGACTTGCTGCTATTAAGGGTTTGGCTGGAAATCTTGGTGGGGGGGAATCCCAAACTGGGTTTCTTGATTTTTTTTGTGTGTGTGAGATCTACGACCCAAAGCTCGGGGGAGGCCATGCGACTGAAAGCATGAGCCTATGTTTGGGTGGCGAAGCTAATGGTTGCTTCACTAATGGTTAAACGAGCTTTGCTGGAAGGATCCTACGGAAGATGAAGGCGATAATGGACCAGCTGGATCGGGTTGACAGGTTAAGGTTTTGCTTATTTTTGTTAAGTTATTCACGCTTTTTATTTTATTTTTCCAATAACTATGATGGCTAATTTGTTTGTATGAAGTTGTTAAAGTTTCGAGTTCAGTTCAAGGGGACCCTAAAGGAGGGGTCCTACATTTGGTATCAGAGCGGGTCGAGCCTTGAGGGCACCGAACTTAAATTTTTTTCAAGGGTGCGTCGGTGACCGTGGTGAATGCCGGTGGAATTGGAGCTGCAACAATCGAGGAATATCACCTTCCCACCAGAGAAGCTATTCTACAGGTTCTTATTGAGTAGAACATTTTATATTTTTTTCTTTCTGATGTCGATAAATAATTTCTAAGATTTATGAAGTCTATCTTTGTATCATTGAATTAAGTTAGAATTCTGTATCTATCTAGAAATGATTCGGATATATTTTATTTATTTAATTTTTATCTCTGTGTTATATTCTTAATCTCTGAATATATCATAGACACGGCGATCTCATTGAAATGAGTTAAAACTCTGTATATACCCAGAATGATTCGAATCTATTTTGTTTTTATTACTTTACTGTCAGAAAAGATCCGTCTCTCTGAATACGATTTCTGTTTGGCAATATCCTTTATCGATTTTTTGTTACAGAGTAATGCGATCTATCAAAGATTTCAGATCGACGAATTCCTTTCAGTTGTTTAACTTTTTTTTATTGGCCACAGAAAAACACTGAAAGATTTTATCTTTTTTTTTTAACTATTTAAAAATCCTTTCAAGGATCATAGAAAATACTACGGATCGTACTCCTCTTGTGTTTGCAAATTAATTTATCGGATCATGGAGGGACACTGTAGGTTGCACTCCTTTTGCGTATATATGATGTTGTATCAATCACTGAAATTGACTTTATTAGAACTTCTTTGTCTTCACATAGATCTACGATCTACTTCTAGCTCTTACTCAATTCAAATTCCTATCTCTAGAACATGTTCCAATATGTGTAACCGAGATGAATGTAAATTTTATGAACTATGTATTTTACTCTCCAGCTCAGAAATGAATCCGTAACTATTTCTAGCTTATAGCTAGATCTGAAATCTCAAATTCAATTTATGTTTCAATCTCTGACAATGAGATGGTCGTGTGACATCTGTATCCCACTCTCCAGCGTAGACTGAGATCTATAATCCTTGTTAAAATTAAATTTTAGATCTGAAATCCTTGTTCAAATTAAATTTTAGATCTGAAATTCTAATTCCTGAATGTATAAAAATCTTTGAGTGATTTCGTAGTTGAATCTTGAAGTATCAACGTTTGACCATTGTTTTAACTAAATCTGGAGCTTTAAATTTAAACCTGTCTACAATTTGATCTGTGTCATGAATTAGTCACCAATCCGTGCGATTATTTATTTATTTTTGATATATCAACACCCTCAACGCCAAATGGTGTAGATCCTAGATATCAGACCCTGCGCAATCATCTCAGACCCTAGGCAATATTCTCAGATCCTGAGCAATTTATTGTGAATTCTTACGTGGGCTAAGGCGTTCGAATTCGGTTGAACTGCTACTAACTTAACTCCGTGTATTTTATTTATTGATTAAGGTATTTTACTCAGATCAATTTAACCTATCTCGACTCGGTGCTATATATATATATCAATCTATACTTAGCCAACTCATCCGATCCAGGTCAACAACTTATATCTTCGGATGGTCTGAGCAATGCGATTAAGCAAATTATCTGGCTGATAACTCTTTCTCTCATGGATCATGGATACTTACCCATGATTTCTGAATGATTTGGCTCAATCGATCTCTGTCTGCAGTTAGAATGAATTCTTGTATTGTTGGTCGTCGATCCTCCAATCATCACCAATACACATCATTCAATGGTTTATCAATCATCGGTCGGGAGTGGACTGGAATTATCATATTGCTTCACACCAAAGGTTAGGGATCCAGATATCGATCTACAGTGGATGCTCCGCTAAGCATTCATAATTTATACTCTGTCAAAATCACAGTTTAAATGTCCAGATTTATGTAGTTATCCATGTCGATACTCTGCCCAACCCTAGATATTAAAATCTTGGCAAGGATTTCGGTTGACATCGAGATCGTATGGATGCTCTATTTTTGCAAATCATTATTTTTCCTTTTATCCAACGTCTACTTCGATCTTTGAGCTATCTAAGGCATCTATCTGTTCTATTATTTTGGTTAGGCCTCTGATCTACACAATGCGCCGATAGCATCAGACCATTCGTCGACCTTTGTTGATTATCAAATAAATCGTATATAAGTTGATCTAAGTCATATTAAATGTTCTCCGTTCCCAATCAGCATATCCACTATTTTTTTTATATAACTTGGAGCTGGAACAATTAATTTTCCAGAACGCTGAATTCGAGCACTACTTGAAGTCCCGAAAGTATTGGCAAGTCTCTTTTTGTCTGGGCTCTCCCTCCCAAAATTCCTGGTTCCATCCAGAGAAGGTGCCTATTTTTTTTCTTCCAACGTTACAGTCTGTTTATCACTTAATTTACGCAGTTGATTAAGATTAATAGATGTGATATTTAGATTTGTTTCCAATTTATTTAAGTGTATGTATAATTATGATAAACGAATATATTCCAATTTGATGAATTAAAATAGTTATATTCATAACTGTGGTCAAATCGTAGGGTTGAATATGCGTCTATTATGAATAGTTACTACTGTCATTCGTAAATTAATGAATGAATATATATATTTATTACATATATATACGTTTCAATTCAAGAGATTTGCATTACTTTGTTATAGCCGAAAATTACTTTAACTTCATTGAAATAGATTTACATGTGGATCTCCTTTAGTAAGAAGTGGGATTCTTTTAGGTTCAGTAGTCTGACGGAGACGATGGTGCCAACCGTTTGTATTTACACCTTGCCACACCGGGATTGGCATGATTGACTGATGCACTTGACCTGTTCGGTGCACTACATATCTTAAAATTAAAACCTATTATGTTCCGGGGTGTAAGTCTCTAGATCTGCAATCCCTTGTTCGAGTAACCCGTCGATATAATTCAGTGATATGTCTTTTCTTTATTGAATTGGTTAAAGAGAATGAGATACATGAAAATATAAATATTTATATAGATAGTGCTAACACTACTTCCAGACTTCCAGAAAGGGATTCCTTTTACCTGGGGAATTATTACTGCAGTAAAACTTATGTTGATTGTGCTACCCTTCCTCCCCGCCCATCTATCAGAATTGCTCCAGATCCGCTCTGTTTTCTATCCTTTTTGCTGATTGTCCGAGGATTATGCTAAGATTTGAGCGGGTGCAATACTCAGATCCGCTTATCTGTTGATACTAATTCTTTTACTATTGCTCAATATTATATATCACAGATATGCTAGACCTGGGAAAACGAGGTTACACCGAATCCGTCCCGCTTATCCTGAGAGTTTCCTTGTGATTTAAAGTTTACACTTATGCTCCAGGTTGTCAAGGCAATGGCGTCTTGTAATAGATTGAAGCTGGACCAAAGTTGGATTCGGTAGATTGTGACGTGTGCATAATGAACTAGATTCTATGTTTTTAGGGAAAAGAATTTTAGTTGTGTTGAAGTTTTAGTTAGTTACGTCTTAATATGGTGTGTTTAGTTATTTTATAATTGATAAGTAAGGATGTAATAGTTTGGAATGCCTGCTTTTATAAATTCAAATAAAGAAGTTAGGATCGGAATGGATCTGCAATCTCACAATTGGTTGTTTCCGGATCGATCAAGTTGCTTCTTTATCCCACAGTTCCCCAAATTTAGAAGGTCGGAAGGAATACACAATTAATTTCCTTATTTAACGTTCTTCAGATCCCGTTCTGAAAAATTGATTATTTCAGAGTTTAGTTTCCGTCCGTTGATTATTTAAAATAAATTGGCTTTCGAACCTGTTAAAGAATGTTTATCACAGTATGGAAACTACCTCGTAATATCCGTGATATTTTATTTATGTATAAGTGATTAAATTTGGACATACATAGATAACAAAAATTACCTGTAAATCTGAATAGAAAACCAGCATTTTGATGGCTTTTTCATTTTTGTTCAAGGCGGATTGCTTTACATATTTTAATGGCTTTTTCATTTTTGTTCAAGGCGGATTGCTTTACATATTTTAATGGCTTTTCATTTTTGGTCAAGGTGGATTGCTTTACATGTAGAAGTTATGTATTTTATATATTTCTTATAAATCACAAGATTTTAATTTAATGCATTTTATATGAGAAGGCTTTTTATTATATATATATAAATGGTGAAGAATACATTAAGGTTATATATATATTGGCCATAACGGCATGCTACATTTTTCCTTTCTATAAAGAAAGAGTATAGCCTATATATATTTTATGTATTGTGTATGAATTGAATATATATATATATATTATAGAAAAAAAATATTAAAAAAGGTTTGTTTTCAATGAATTACATAACGTCATTCTTAAATTTATATATAGCCTTAAAAGTTCCATCATATTGGTGCTAAAAGGAATTGAAATTGTTTTAGAAAATGTGAAGATAAAAAGAAATTGTATAGGTTACAAAAGGATAAAAATATCTATATTCAATAAATAATAATAATATTTTATGATTATTTCATTATTCTAACTTCTAGGAATTCATACCATGATAAGAAGTAAGTGAGAAGAAGATTGTATTATCAGGTGGAAGGATAGAGTATTACTATGTTTATAAAACATTTAAATATCATTTTATTTCTTAAAACTCTTTTGTTGTGATGTTGTTAAAATAGATAGTTCTAGTGAAATGATGTGTTAGTGATATGTGGAACGTATCACACATATAGATGGGATTTTGATTATTTAATTTATAATGATTATCTAGTAGTAGGTGATTTAGGAGGGGAACCTTAAAAGCATATATATATGTATTTAGGAGAAGGCCCTTCTTATTGAAATGTGTTTGATTTTAAACAAGGAGATGTAATATGATGTTTTAGAGAACCTTAGTTGCTTGGGGAAAATTGCATGTAGGAAGGAATGCACATATACATATCTTTTTAGAAAAAAATGGGTATTAAGGTGGAAGACGAGCACAAAATATTTAAGGAAAAGATAGACAAATTGATGAAGATGATGCATAAACGACATGGTAATGATAAAATATAACTTGGAAGACATACCAAGGGGACAATGTAAGCAATTTTGACATAAGAGTAGCAATTGAAAAGGTGATGATTAGAACCAAGTGGATATTTAATGGATACATTACAAGCAAATTTATATGTATGATCAAAGTACCTTGTGAAAAGTGAAAGAACACATATAGCCATCGTGGGATGACGAGTGCTTATACATATAATTGATGAATTTACAATAACGGGAAATTCATAAACATTAACTGATAAGGCACAATGATACTATGATCGATGAGACTTTAAGAGATTGTCGAGGGACAGAAACGGACTTAAAGTTTGAAAAACAAAACATCAATGTAACCAGCATGATGAGTTGAACTCAATGACATGAATTTTTCTTTATAAAACACCATTTATGAAATCTAAAAACTACAACTTGACTTGACCATGATATGATAAATGGAGACATAGAACTTGGAGATCCTGTCAAAGCATTGATTGAAGACGATCCTGGCAACCAAAGTATGTAGAAGATAAACACGACGAGCTGAATGCAATGATGCTAATCATCGGAGATGATGAAGTCTAAATGGAAATACAACTAATTCCCATGATACGACTCGAAGAGATTATGACAACCCATACATGACGAGATTGGGAAAATATGTCATATGACAACAGAAATGAGGAAATGAGGTAAGGGCATGATGGGTTCCTTGACTTGAACCACTTGTGCTTATAGTCATGATTGTTGGAGAAAAATAGAATAGAATGACATGAAGATGAGAATGGGAAATTAAAAGGTAAAGCCTAGCATTGAAATTACGAGAACAAAAATTAACTTCGGGACGAAGTTCTATTTATGAGGGGGTGTATGTAATGCCCCTAGAATGACTGTGGACCTTAAGGGCACAAGTTGAGTGACCCGACTGAAAAACTTTGATATAATGGTCTCTTGAGCCTTGTTATGTCTTAAATGATTGAGGAAAACCTGAAGATGGGAATGACGGCAATAATTGATAAATGAATTAAAGAATTAAATTATATGTGTAGAGTGGTATAATTGATTGGTTAGTTCTTGCTTAATGATTAGCCTGGATTGATCAAGTCAAAGTGCAGTAGGACAGTTACAGTCCTAGCTCTGCAACTTGGGAGGACGCAACTGAGATGCGTCATAGCTTTCCATTTTTATTCTGAACTTCGGGACGAAGTTCTAAATAAGTAGGGGTGTATGTAGTGCCCCTAGACTACTATAGACATTGAGGGCACCTGCTCAGTCACCTGACTGTTTGAAACATTAATAAAATAACCCTATGATTTTATTTTGAGTATATTTATGATTACGATTGATTGATATATGTGCATTTGGGTAGTTATTGTGAATGCACAATTTCATGTTGTTTAACGATTAACTTTGATATGAAAACTGTACATATGAATGATGCTTAATGACTAGCTGTGCAATTGATTATGTGATTAGACGAAAGAGTAATGATTAAGTAAATTATAGATGCTTAATGAAGCAACAGATTTATAAACCAAATTGTGATTATTGAGGACAGTGCTACTAATTTACGTTTGTGAGAAATGTGTGTAGCGACAGGTGAAACAGTTCACCAACGGACACACAAAGGAATATGAAGGGTCGTAGAGTACGAGTAAATCACACACAGGGAGAGCGACGACGATGTCGACTTCCGACGGAATACCACGCTTGAGCGGATAAGCACTGATCCGCTTGCTCAAGAGGAAAGCGTGAGGGCGTACGAGGTGGGCCACGACGAAGCTGGTCACGTACGAGTTGGGGGGCGCACAATGAGAATGGATTCACTCCTCAACGCCATTAGTCCCTAATAGCATGTAAACGGAGGATGTAAGGTAACGGCTCCTGAAATCCCTACATGAAGTTCCCGCAAGTCAAAACGGAAGGATGATGGCAGAAGGGCCCGATGGTGCGGTACCCTGCCAAGAACGGAAAGAGTGAATGCAAGGACCCAACGATGTGGTGCCTTTCCGAGGAATGGAAACTATGGATGACTGGACTCGACGGAGTGGTGCCATGTCAGAGAAATTAAATTAAGGAACAAGGAGGCCCAACGGCGCAACACCGGGTCCCTAGTAAAAGTTGATTGCTAAACTTAACTGCATTGAAACATATAATTTTGCACCTAGAACTTTACTTAGAAATGCATTTGAGTACTTTAGGCATTTGCACATAAATGATTACTTTGGCATTTAAATAATATTAAGTGTTATTTAGGCATTGCACATGAAAGGATATTCCTGATTACTTAAAAATATTAAAAATATTTATTTAGGAGCAAAATGGAATCCTAGGCATGGACACCTAGTCAACTCCACCTACACCATAAATCTAGGAGTTAAGTGAAATATCTAGGGAACAAACATGAGCAAACTTAGGGATGTTGGTGCATCTCCTAGAGAAACTGACACTTGGATGGGTGAGTTTTTTTTCATTAAAGAATTAATTAAATAATTATTTATGCATGAAGCGACATGTGTCGCAGGGGATTTTCCTTTAAAAGGGAGACTTTGGGGATGGGTAAAGGACCCAGACCCTGGATGACTATCGTAATATTGAGTTACCTCATGACTTGCTGCCATTAAGGGTTTGGCTGGAAATCTTGGTGGGGGGGAATCCCAAACTGGGTTTCTTGATTTTTTTTGTGTGTGTGAGCTCTACGACCCAAAGCTCGGGGGAGGCCATGCGACTGAAAACATGAGCCTATGGTTGGGTGGCGAAGCTAACGGTTGCTTCGCCAATGGTTAAACGAGCTTTGCTGGAAGGATCCTACAGAAGACGAAGGTGATAATGGACCAGCCGGATCGGGTTGACAGGTTAAGGTTTTGCTTATTTTTGTTAAGTTATTCGCGCTTTTTATTTTATTTTTCCAATAACTATGATGGCTAATTTGTTTGTATGAAGTTGTTAAAGTTTCAGGTTCAGTTCAAGGGGACCCTAAAGGAGGGGTCCTACAGAGGCTCAAATGCTTGCTTTGAGAAGGGTATATTTAGCTGAGCTAGAACAGAGCATTAAAGAAAGTGAGTTCATGCCTACTACAGAGTTTGTAAAATCCCAAAAAGAAGACTCTCAGATAGAGAAGCTTGCTGACCAATGCGATGAAATCCATGAAAATTTTAAGGACAGTTATTTATTTTCAAGCTCTTTTACCGTGAAGGTGGATGTTCGAAGATGTGTAGAAGCACCCAAGTTATATAAATTGAGATCAAGAGATGATTTAAATGTTCGAGTATTAGTAAAATCATTCCTACAGAAATTTCAAGCATCATTGCCTGATGCTCTTCTGATTCCATTTGACACAAAAGAGTCTGATCCGATTGGAAACCCTGTGAAAATCATGAATCAAATGGATATAAATGCCAAGAAAATCAATTTTTGGATAGTTGATGGGAAACACACCATTCAAGCAGCAAAATAAATATTATCAAATCCTAAATTCAGTCTATCTGCAAGACAATTCCTAATTGCCACAAATAAATTAAAGAAACAAAAATGTGGGAATTCTAAGACGGCTGAAGACAAGGTATGCAATTTTTTTTTTTTGCACTTAGTTTATATTGTTATAACTAAATTCATGGCTATTTTATTTGTGATATCACATTCTTACTAATTTATATTTGTTATTTTTTAACAGGTTGATGATGAAATGTTGTGCTCTTTCTTCGATTGTCCACTAACAAACTTTGCTGAAAAAAAAGTCTTGTTATATCTTGATGATACTACTTGGGATAAATGAAAAGTTGTTTTTAATTGTTACAAACTAGGGACATTAATGTGTTCTCCAAACCAACCTAAGGATCCAAACTATAAGACAAATAGTCTGAACAGTTTGGTATCAAGTTCTTTCCGTCCCCTTCAGGGACTAACCGCTGAAGAAATGTGTTCTGTAGCAGATAAACTATTGGATGGAACTGTCTGGTTTTCTATTCCAGTGAACCATCCAACCAATGCCATAAAAATGAAAGATTATTGTTCACAATTGAAAACCAAAAGAACAATTTTGGAGGCAATGGTAACATATTGCAAAAGTCATGATAAGAATCTGAATGATAAGATTCTTACAACATCCAATATTCTTGAGCATTATGGAATTACTGATATCATATTTGCCAACTTCTGTAAGACAATGGAAGGGTGTAAATATGTAAAAGGATCACGAAATACAAAAATAGAGTCCCTTTCTCCACAAGCCTGTGTGGTCCTTGATAGAATAATTGATGCATCGACAGGTATACAGGAAATTGAGAACAGTTTTGAATTCGGTTGTCATTATGGGGGTCCTAGCCTCTTGTCAACACTTTTGCACTCTTTTCCTTGTCAGTTTCAACCAATGTTATACACTGACTTTGTTGTGTTGGATACATTGGCTTTGAAAGATGAATCATTCCTTAAGGATCACTATATTGAATTGTTTCGATTTTTAATCGAAAAAAATGGGTTGAAAGATTTTACTATGATTATCTTAGTAGAAATTTGGTCTTGTAAGGATGTACACCAAGCTCTGGAGATTGTTGTCAAGGACTCAAATGTCAACTATAAAATGGCTACCGGTCTTTATGAATATAAAGAACAAAATAAATATAGTTATGATATAGTTTTAACTATACATTTCTATAGTGAAGAGTCAAAAAGTTTAGAGGCCTCAATATACTCTCACAGTTTTAGAGACATATCTGATGAAAATGAGAGAGATTTTGAATTCTATGAAGAATTATTGCAAATGCATCAACAACATAGTGATCTAAATTTGATTATTTCTCTTTATGCATGGAAAAATTTACAGCAGGCTGGCTATACATATGGAAGAAGAATGGCATGTGTCGTAGAAAACGAGTTACAAAGGACTACCATGCTGACTAATCAAGAATCCTTCCAATTGCAAAAGCCAATGTCTAATATATTGCTGTTGGAATATCCAGGTATTGTACTTGTTTTGTTCTTTCTCTAGTGATTCTTTGGATTCTATGCTATTTATAAATCTTGATTAACAAGATGTTTACTATAACTACTAATGGCGGAAATTGTAAAGAAAACAACGACAACACTTTGCAACAAAGCAATGATCAACATACTGTGCACAATGTCGAAGAAGTTTTCGAGATGCAAATACAAGACGAAGAAAATACCATACCAGGTACATAATTTATTTTGTTTCTTTTGTTGTATTGTACTTGTTTTGTTCTTTCTCTAGTGATTCTTTGGATTCTATGCCTATTTATTTAATGAATTTCATTCGTTGATAGATTTTATAACATTTCATATGTTTATTACAGTGGCAAATGAGGAGAAAAAAGACAGTGATCAAGGGAATGTGATAGAAAGCCATAGTCAAGAACATGATATCATATCAGGTACTTCACATGTCTCTTATTTTCAATTAAACATAAAATATGTCTTATAAAAAAAATTGATTTAAAGAAGTATTATTGGTATTTGATTGAAGGTTTGTTATTTTGGCTCTAGGTTCTATGAAGACAATACAAGAGAAGTGTGGCTTATCAATAAATAGTACAAAAAATACTCAAAGTGAGTGTATTTCTTCAACAATTTTTTTTAATAATAATTTATGTAGCATGAATAAAATGAATTTACTATGATATCCATTGTTGTTTTGCAGCTATTATAAGTCAAAAGAAATTAGTTATTTTTGAATTGAATAACATTTTCTGTCAGAGCGTTGATGGTGATGCATCACAAAAAGAATTTATCGAGAAAATGGGAAGGGCCGCATATTACACGATAGAGAAAAAATCATTTTGGTTTCGTCCACATGCAAAAACATTTCTTGAAATGTGTTCCAGAAAAGAATCTCTTGACATTGCAATTTGGACGACATCTTTGAAACAAAACACAACAAGAGTTATGAAAAAGCTGGTTTCAGAAACATTACAAGCAAAATTATTGTTTACATGGACTGCTTCAGATTGCAAACAACAAAAAGGAAAAAATGACATTGATAATTCAACACAAGTTATATACAAAAAACATCTGAAAAAAGTGTGGAGAATGTATTCTCAATATGATGCTACTAACACTATTCTAGTGGATTGTTTAATGGAGACAAAGAAAGAAAATCCCAAAGAAAATGTGATTATTGCCCCTTCGTTTGATGGAAAGAATGAGGATAAATGGTTGATCGCTGATCTGTGGAGTTTATTGAATAAATTCTACAAGGCACTCGATGTTCGAGATATTTTGAAGAATCTTCAATGACTTTTAATAGTACATTAAGATAATTGTTATTCATTTCCTCTATAAACAAAATCTTGAAGTTTATAATATAAATTCTTGGTCATTGTACATTTGATGACTTAATTCTACATGTGATGTGTTATTATTGTGTTTTATTTTATTATCAATTTAATGTCAATATTATTTCATAATACTCATATAAGGATTGTTGTTGTGTCATTATTATAAATTAACATATTATTATTTTGTTTATTTATATTGAGATATTGAGTTATAAAAAGTTAGTGATTTGAATAATAGTCTTATGTGTTTGCGTAAAAATGTAGTATTCCATATTAATTAAATAATTGTATTAGGTTGTATGTATAAATTAACGTACAATTACTATGTTTGAGCAATTGCAGTATATTTATCAATTGCGTCTTAATTGATCATTATAACTCTTAGAAATCAGTGATTTGAATGTTAGTTCAATGTTATCATATGAAATTTTCTTATTTCTTAGAAATTAAAAAAATGGAATATCATATCAGGTTGTATGTAAAAATTACCTATAATTAGCTTGTTTAATTGAAATTTAAAAAATTGTAAATCTAGGTGGTGTGTATAAATTAACATATAATTGGTTTGAATTGGACCATTGTAACTATATTTTTAAATTGTGATTTGAATTTCATTGCAATGTGCTTATATGCATTTTTCTTATAATTTCTTGAAAATTAAAATATCGTATGAGGTTGTATGTAAAAATGAACATATAAATAGTTTGCTTGATTTAAACTTAAAAACTGTAAATTTAGGTAGTATGTAGATATTAACATATAATTAGTTCAAATGAATTCGACTATTGTAATTATATTTTTAAATTGTAGTTTATCTCATTACAATTCTTAAAAATTAGTGATTTGAGTAGTAGTTGAATGTGTTTGTATAAAAATACTATTCCAAGGAAATTACTTTTATTTTTTTCATTAAGTTGTTTGTTTGGGAGTGGAAATAAATTGGATATGTTTTGATGCCATTAAGCAATGAAGTTTTGAAGTGAAAATATGTTAATGTTATATATGTGGCAGCAATGCAGATGGGATTTAATATCAGTCGGAAGATCTTGTTGATCTTTGAAATGGAAGGAGTATTCTTCTCGTCGTATTCCAAAGATGATACGAGTTGTCAAATTCAAAGAAAACCAGATTGGGAGCTTGGTGATAGATCCTACTTGTGTAGGCCTTTTCAATTAGAAGTATTAAAATACTGCCTAAAACATTATGATGTTGCGATATGGACATCAAATGTTACTAACAAGTACATTTGACAAGTACTTGAAAAATCAAATATTGATACAAGTGACTTTGAATTCATATGGGATAGGTCCCATTGTCACTTGCAAACAAAATTCAAATCATGTAATATGATACAGTTTTATGAGAAAAGGCTAAGCGACGTGTGGTCCCAATATGGAAATAAGTACACAGAATCAAATGTATTGCTAATAGATACATCAAAGCCTACTTCTCAATTCCTCGGATATCGGTCAAACTGTATCTTAATAAAGGCTTATATAGGACATGAACACGATACTTGGCTTGTGCAAGTTCTATTCCCCCTTTTAAAGACACTTCATCGCATCAAACAGAAACGCAACTACATTCGAATGTTCAATAGAACATTGAGTTCTTTGTATTAAGTGAAGATATTATTTTATGGAAATTTGTTGACGATTACATTGCAATATTTCAATACAAGTTGGACACATTTTTTGGTGAATTAATTTGTATGATTTTATAACTTTTATAGATAGATGATAATTGAAAATGATATATAAATACAATTATTAGTATTATTTATGATTGCTTTTAGATTGACAAGTTTTTGCATCATACAACATTTGATTTTCCCATTCAAAATATTTTCTAAATTTGTGCTCTTAAATCAACTATTTGTAATTTAAATCATCTCATAAAAGCCAACAAGGCATGCAAGAAACTCTCTTTAGTTTTATTTATCTATATGTATTAATACAAGTGCATTACAACACTTGATTTCTCTATTCAAAATATTTTTTAAATTACATACTCTTAAATCAATTATTTGTAATTTAAATCATCTCACAAAAGCCAACAAGGAATGAAGTTCTCTTTAGTTTTATTGATCTATATGCATTAATACAAGTGACACACAAATTTTGAATTAAACCTCCATCTATATAAAAGCACATTTCTTACAAAAAATATTACTTCAATGATAATGAGTGCTAAGTGTACTAGAATTTAGATTAAAGCATGATGAGTCATAGATGAATGATTTTGAAAGGTATAGGCATTTGATTTCCCAATCTATAACTTATTGTAAATGTGTATTCTTAAGTTAATAGTTTATAATTGCAATAATCTCATATAAGCCAACAAGACATGAAATAAATTATTGACTGTTATTAGCCTATATTCATTAATATGAGGAGTTTATCAATGCAATATGTAATTTTTGAAATAAAACCCCATATAATTGAAGTTGCAATTGTTTTAAAACACAAATGAGTTCTTTGTATTAAGTGAAGATATTATTTTATGGAAAGTTGTTGACGATTACATTGCAATATTTCAATACAAGTTGGACACATTTTTTGGTGAATTAATTTGTATGATTTTATAACGTTTATAGATAGATGATAATTGACAATGATATATAAATACAATTATTAGTATTATTTATGATTGCTTTTAGATTGACAAGTTTTTGCATCATACAACACTTGATTTCCCCATTCAAAATATTTTCCAAATTTGTGCTCTTAAATCAACTATTTGTAATTTAAATCATCTCATAAAAGCCAACAAGGCACGCACAAAGTTTTGTAAATGTGCATTCTTAAGTTAATAGTTTATAATTGCAATAATCTCATATAAGCCAACAAGGCATGAAATAAATTATTGACTTTTATTTGCGTATATTCATTAATAAGAGGAGTTTATCAATGCAGTATGTAATTTTTATTGCTAATGAGTGCTAAGTGGTATTAAGGGTAGTACGAGATTGGTCATAAGTGAGTGACATTGAACTATAAGAAATTTGATTTCTCAATTCATTTTTTTGTAAGTTTGTATTATTAACTCAATTACGATTAATTGAAATAATCTCATAATAGCCAACAAAGCATGAGATACGCTCTATCTTTTATCTTCTTGTATGCATTAAATGAATGTATAAATGTGATGTGTATTTTTTGGAATAAAATACAATGTAAAAACATTCCACAAGTAGTTGAAAAATCAAATACTGATACAAGTGACTTTGAATTCATATGGGACAGGTCTCATTGTCACTTGGAAACAAAATTCAAATAATGTAGTGTGATACAATTTTATGAGAAAATGTTAAGTGATGTGTGGTCCAAATATGGAAATATGTACGAAAAATCAAATATATTGCTAATAGATACATCAAAGCTTACTTCTCAATTCCCCGGATACCGGTCAAATTGTATCTTAACAAAGGCTTATATAGGACATGAACCTGATACTTGGCTTGTCCAAATTCTATTCCCCCTTTTTAAGACACTTCATCGTATCAAAGAGAAACGTAACTACATTCGAATGTTCAATAGAACATTGAGTTCTTTATAGTAGGTGAAGATATTAATTTTTAGAAATTTGTTAACGCGTACATTGCAATATTTCAATACAAGTTGGACACATTTTTTGATGAATTAATTTGTATGTTTTTAAAACTTTTATAGATAGATGAGAATTAACAATAATATTTAAATACAATTGTTAATATTATTTATGATTGCCTTTAGTTTGACATTTTTTTGCATCATACACCACTTGATTTCCCCATTCAAAATATTTTTTTAATTTGCGTTCTTAAATCAAATATTTGTAATTAAAATCATCTCATAAAAGCCAACAAGGCATGCACAAAGTTTTGTAAATGTGTATTCTTAAGTTAATAGTTTATAATTGCAATAATCTCATATAAGCCAACAAGGCATGAAATAAATTATTGACTTTTATTTGCATATATTCATTAATAAGAGGAGTTTATCAATGCAGTATGTAATTTTTATTGCTAATGAGTGCTAAGTGGTATTAAGGGTAGTACGTGATTGGTCATAAGTGAGTGACATTGAACTATAAGAAATTTGATTTCTCAATTCATTTTTTTGTAAGTTTGTATTACTAACTCAATTATGATTAACTGAAATAATCTCTTACAGGCCAGCAAAGCACGAGATATGTTCTTTCTTTTATCTTCTTCTATGCATTAAATGAATGTATAAATGTGGTATGTAATTTTTGGAATAAAATACAATGTAAAACCATATAATTAATTGATAATGAGTACTAAGTGGACTATTTAGACTCATTCGATATGTGCCATAAATAAATTCAAAAGAGCATGGGGTCATATATAAAGCTCAACTAAAAGATTTGAAAAATATGTTTCAACATCTATTTCTTCGACATTTAAAAATCTTATCATTTTCTTTTCCTTTTGGTGAAAGTAATTCTCGGCCATGATTTCTTAATTCGATTTCTTCACACTTTCATTGTGTATGTATAATGTTGTACCTAACAACTATCCCAATTTTGACGAATTTATAGTTATTATTTGGTTCGACATCAATACATTTCTTATAATTTATTTTATTTTAATTTAATATTGTGATTTCCTTCCAATCATGCTATATTATAATATGTTATTTAACAATAAAAATATTTAATATGATACTTTGTTCACTTCAAATATAGATAGAGATCTTCTTGTAATAAAACATGCAATTATGTGTGCAACTTAACTTCATTAATCCTACATTTTATATCTTCATGAATATTTTTTCTCACGGTTCAACAAATTACAGATTTTCATATACTCCTCCTAATTTATGGCATACCGAACTAGTTATAAATGATACAACATTTCATTTTTTATGATTGTATATTAAAAACACTTGGAGTAAATAAAATTTGTGACAATAAAAACATTCTTTCTAGGATTAGTTTTTCCAATTTTAATGGAATATTTCTTTAATGCATAATTTTTACAAATTAAATGAAATAAATAAAATGTTTACAAAAAAATTCAATGTCATGGAAGTCCTTGTAATAGAATTTTTCTAGATTTAATGAAATAGGTGTTATAGATCCATTTCCTTATGAAATCTTATTTATAAACTCATTTTCAAAACCATATATAATAGGTGGAAATGGCCAAGGAAAAGGTCAAACCCTATGTTGACACTATATTTGAAAATACTCAAACCCTAAAAAATTTGTCAAAAATATCCAAAAAATGTGAATTTACTATAGATTGGTTGAAATAAAGGGTCATAATACAAAAACACCAAAGAAAAACCTACATATGCAAAGTCCGAAAGTAATTATTGAAGAGGTTAAGTCTTACTGCAGTTCCAACGGCGGAGATGACAATAATAGAGATCAATGGCTGTCATGGTTTCCCGTACCGCCCAAAAGATCGTTTGCAAACGTTGGTGAGTGGTTGCGGACATAATACCGCCGGGTACGTGTCACATTCTCATTGGTCCACATCAACGTGATAGTGGTATCACAAACCACTACAACGCCGTGCGGAACCACCAAAGGATAATACGCGGCAGGCCATAGCACGTGGCAGATGTAGAAGGCATAAGGGAATACGCCACATGTTGATATAAATCGGACGGACGATATACATTGGGACAAAAATCGATGGCCAAGATTCATCCGCATCATGGGAAGTGCGCACTCAATAGAAGAAAGAGTGGTTGCGGAAATTAAACCACTCTAACAGGTGTCAAAAAATGGTTGATCCGCACACAATAAAAACTGGAGAAGAAAACCGTTATTGGGATCGTGGATACCACCATGGAAAATAAAGGGATGCAAGATCTAACGGCTCAAATCAAAAGGCTCGTGATCAACGGTTGGATATAAAGTACATTCGGAAAGCTGCCAGAAAGTTAAGAAAAAGGGCTTATATAAAACAAAAGGGTTTCAAATAATGACATTTTGTCTATGTGTCGCTATTCTTGGAAGCTCTAAAGACTGGTGGGGATCAGCAATTGCGACAGAAGGATAAAGACGTGTCTATACAGGTCACCTTGAAATGCGAGTCCTGGTGAAGAAAATGACCAGTTATGATTTACCCACGGCCGACCAATGGAACTATGTGGACAAATATGGAAGGACAAGATATTCTGTCCGTTCATAGATACATTCAGAATTTTTGCCAATTGGCAAAAATGATGCTTTTATTTTAAAAATTTGTAATATTGTTTGAAGATAGTTATCTATTGTTTAAAGACAGTTATCTTTCGAGTTAAGACATTTTCAGTTACTAGTTAAAAGAAGCAGTTATGTTAAGGTTCTTTCGAATTCTGTATAAAAGACAATTAGAGTCATTTTTGAAAGGGTTGAAAACGTTTTGAGAGACGATATGTTTTGAAGTCAAATTTTTGATAAATAAAAGGCCGTACAGTGGAAATACCTATCTTTTGAGACCAGAGATTCATGTGTTGACCGTTTTTACAGTCTGTTTTTTCCCTTATCTTTTTATGTGCATGTCTACTTTCTTTGATATATCTTCCATTATGTTCTTCTTCTATACTTAAATGAACGTTTGAAATAAATCGGGATTCATACTGGTTATGCCTCGTTTTATCGCATTTAAGTATCCACTATTTCTCCAAAGTTGACAATGGATTCATCCTAGTTAGATGCCTGTTGTTGATGGACTGTCATTATTTCTTTCTATACCACCTGCAAAATCAAATTGACTGTGATATGGTTGCTATCTTGCCTCTGTGGAAATCTGTTTGGTATAAATCTCTTGCTGGCATGTTAAATATTTGAAAATTGACTCCATGCCCAATGTTTCTTGTTTCCTTTTCAACCAAGTAAATCCTTTTGAGAAATTTTGAGCGTATTTCTATATATTTTTAGCCTTTACATATATCTTGTGAGAGAGCCCTCTCTGGTGGAAAAAATGGCTAAGTTTTCTACCTAAAGTTTGGTTTGAAATAAGTTACCTTAGGTATTATTCTTTTACAACCGGGATAAAATCTAAGTGCTAACACCCTAGCTGGAATATCATGTCAATAGGGCGCCAATGTCAAACCCTAGCTGGAATATCATGTCAACAAGGCGCCCATATAGAATAAGACTGTCTTATAACTTTATATATTGGCCTTCAGGCACTCTACGATAGATGTTTTCCATTGTATCACACCAATCCAACAAGCTTCGAACCACCTTTCTTTAGCGCCTCACCTTTGTTTCATATGCCCTTATAAATTGTGATCAGCCCATCTCGACCTACAACAACTGGAACTCTACAATTGGATATGGCTTGTGAATTTGGACTCTAACCCTAACCCTAAGGGTGAATTGATTGAAATCAGATTAGTTCCAAGGAATTGTAGCCAAATTTGAAATTGAATTCGGTTGGGTTTTAGAGAGATGCCAGTGGAAAGAGAGAAACATACCTGTGTGCGGTCGTCTGATGGTATGGTCGTCTGGATCGAACTGGTGGTGGCAGTCCTCTTCTCGTGGCCATTCACTTCGTTGCCGTGGGGGTCTTCCTTGAAGGTGTTTCAAGAAACAGAGTTGCAGTGCACCTGCTCTTCCCCTTCGATGTTTCTGCATAGTGTCGGTTTGTGGGAAAATAGACACCAACAACAACAGCGTGAAAATGACAATGTGTGTGGCGGGGAAATATTATTGCGTTTATATAGTTAAACATGTCTCGGTTGAGACATTAAAAGGAATCAAAACTCTCGACCGAGAAATCTGTCTGAGAGTTTGACAAAAAAAAAATGGTTATACTCTCGAATGAAAAATTAAAAACTCTCGAGCGAACAATTCTCTAACTATGGAAAAACTCACGGATGAGAGAAATCTAACCGGGGTTAATGTCTCACCCGAGAAGTAGTAAAACTCTTGCCCGAGAAAATTTGTTGACTTTTGTCTCGGGTGAGAAAACGGAAATTAGAACAACAAAAAAAGAAAATTGTCACGGAATTGTTTCCCACCTTCGTGTTTTCACCCTATTCCGAGGAAAAAAATAGATTCCACTATCCATTCTGTAACCGCCCTTTGGATTCATAATTGGTTGCTACTGCTTCCACTATGTTGCTTTCAGTTTCTCTCTAATCAAGATTTGATGTAGTTGTGAGTTTTGATATTTCCCCTCGTTTTCTTTTTAATCTAACACCAACAATAACACTTATTGATATAAAAGATATGATTATTGAAGAAAAACTAGTATTAGTTTAAATCAATCTTAACTATGGAATTCTGGATATATTATAGATATAGATCGAAAGAGATCATATCCTTAGAAGTGAAAACCATTTTTAAAGTGCAAAAAAAATGAAGAAGAGTAAATAGCAAAAACAATGAACAACTAACGTCATACCTAGATAGCAAAAATAGTCACTAAATGTCGAAATAATTTGCAAACATATAGTCCAATTTTTTATTTTTATTTTTACTTTATATTTATATATATATATATATATATAATTGAAATGAAATTGAAATTTAAGATCAAATCAACATTGTAAATTTTTGTTTACTTGATATTTTATTATTCTATAAAATGCTACTTGTCACTTAACACACTGATTGCACTTCTCCATCACACTAAATGACCTTTTCAACTATCCATATAAATTTTAAAAAAAAATAAAAATTGTTAAATACAAAATATATACATTAATATAAATTAAAAAAACATAAATGATTCAACACGAAATATGCATATGCAAATGACGTAAGTGATTGGTGTTTTCGAAAATTTTAAAATGTTTATAAGAATAGTCAACTCTAAATAGTTTTATACCTGCAAATGAGGTCAGTGTTGATGTTTTTCGAAGAATTTTAAAATGTTTATAAGAATAGTCATTTTTAAATATTGTTTATCTTTCATAAGACTTAGGCATGTGAGGCCGGTCATGGATGATGTATACCACAATGAAAAAGGAAAAACGTAGGCCGGTCAACTTCCAAATTTTGGAAGTGAGTATTGATGTTTTTGAAGAATTTTAAAATGTTAATAGTAATAATAATTACTTTTAAATAAAGTTGTACAATTTGTATTTTTATAGTTATTTTTGTTGGTATTTTTATTTAAAGTCTAATTTTGATTGCAAAAATAAATTCAATAACCTTATTTTGATAAGCATGTGTAGATAATGTGTATGATATAAATTCATAATAATAATAATACTCTTATTATTATCTTTTAAAAAGCATTTAATTATATATGTTGTAAACAGAGGTCACGAGTTCAAATCACACCCGGGATTATCTGTGTCCCATGCTTGCGGGAGGTTGTGGGGCACCTAGGGGTATAGTGGTAGCGGGATTGGATCCCTGGACCCCATGTCACATGAGTACCAGCCCAGTCTCCAGTTGTCGATTCCCCTATTTACAAAAAAAGTTAAAATTATAAATTAATTTTAACCATTAGGAGGATATTTGGGATTGATGTCGAGTACAAGATCACTTAAGATGGTATGATAGGTAGAGATTTTTATTCCAATGTATTTTAGTTTGGGTAGTTATATGAATTTTAGTTTGGGTACTTATATGAAACAACATAATTTTATTTACTGGTTAATGTTAAAATATTCAAGGAAGAATGTCAATTTTGTTAATCTTTATGTTTGGAATAGTATTTTGAAGCGAGTTCACAAGGATTGAATATTTAGTTATTCTTTGATTCAAACTAAATTTGAAGATAAAAAATATAAATCAACATAGATTCATTTTAATTTTAAATTTATCAAGTGTTAAGATGGATCAATTTCCTTTGTATACAAACATTTTCTTTAATGCAAAACTTGAGAAAATATTTGCATCTCATGGGAACAAATCCCACTTGATAATATAGATTTGGATTTAAGAACTAAATTTCAAGATAAAAAAATATAAATCAACATAGCTCCATCTTAATTTTAAAATTATCAAAATGTAAAGAGAGATCAATTTCTTTTGTGTACAATCCTTTTATATAATGCAAAACTAGAGAAAATGTTTGCACCTCGAAGGACTAAATCCCCCTTAATATTATACATTTGGAGTTAATATAGATATATTCCAATTTATTTTATTATAATGATTATTATTATGTTTTAACTATTTTGGTAATTTTTAAATATGTTCATTTCTTTATTTTATATTAAATTATGGTAAACTATATTTTAATTTATCATTTTATAAATGTATCTTTTTAGTTATTTTATTATTATAATGGTTGTTTTTTAATTTATCTCACTTTTTCAAAGATTTAATTTATTAATTTAACATATATTTGTAAATTCATCTAATTACTCTTTGTGTAATAATATGAATGTACTTTAGGGGAGGCATCTATGGGGGATCCTATTAGATCTTGATGGAAATAAATTGTTTTCTTATGAATGGGGAATGAGACAAACAAAAAATAACCAAGCATAGTGGTACATCCTTCTAGGAGGATTGGAGTTCATTATTTCTCTCATGAACTCTAAGATAATGATTCCCGGAGACTCTTTATGGGTGATATCTCAAGTTAGGAAATCGATTATCTCAGACAATGAGGATTTAGAGTATCTTTAGAAAAGGATTTGAGACAAGTTAAAGGATATTAGTGAGGTGAATATTTTCCATATCCCAAGATGCAACAACTAGGAATCGGATATGCTCGCTAACCAAGAAGTAGCTCTAGAGCATGGCTATTTTTTTGAAATTCCCCACTAAAGGAGATGGATCCCATAAACCATGGTGGAACCATGCACTAAAAATACTCCACATATAACGACATTTATGGAGGACACTTGGGAGGCATTTCACATTCTGGACATGTGGCACATAGGGCATTTAATTTCCCGCATGGGAGAAGCATCTTGAGCAATCCTCAAGACTTCCCTTCTAGTTATGAATTTATGACATTTGGGATATTGTTCTCTGGTAAATGATGGTAGTGGGATCTCTCGCTGCAAAGGATCCCACAAAGCAATATTTTGTGAACATTTTGGTAGTGTGTAGTCGAAAAGGAATCGGAGGAAGTTAACCAGTAATGAATCTTAATTTTAATTACCAAGAATCTCATTCAAGCTTGTCATGTCTACGTTGCCAGTGCGTAGAACAGTTGGTGGAGTTGTGGTTTATGGTCATAATTTTCTAGGTGTTGGATCCACGACAAAGTTTCTAGATTTCTGATCGCTATGGATGATTCGGGTTGGAGCGTTTGGCTTGGCAAGATTTAGGGAGCCCTCGGGGACCTTCATATTGTGACATACATAATCAATTCACAACTTGAGTGGGTTATAGTAGTCACCAAACAACTTACCAATCATATTGTTCAGATGTATGCTAAGTTCAATGACTTAGAAAGCGAGGTACATGAGTAGAGAGGTAGATAGAGAAGTTATTGATAGCCTTAGAGGTGCATCAATAAATTCTAATGAGAGGTCACTCATAAAATGCACCTTGTGAAAATTCAAAGGCCATGGAGGAAGATGTGGTGTAGTAGCTTAATATGGTCCCTATTAAAATCTCTAATTCCCCAAAAAGGAAGAAGGAGATGTGATTATGCACGAAACTCTTGGTGGATTAGGCTAGTTCTAGTTCTTTTATGCATTTTTTTGTAAATTTGTTGAAAAAGTTTGTTAAGGTTTTTAGTACTTAGTAACATGTTAAATACTCAAAAAAGTATAGTTTATCAATTAGATAGAAAAATTTGCAGAATAATCCTTCTATAACAAAAGCCTTTTTGTCTAATGATAAATTGTAAATTTGATTGCTTTTATCATCTTTTTTCAATTTAATACTATAATCATTATGATTAAAATAATAATAATAATATGAATATACCATATTAAATTCATTAAGTATAAACAAAGAACAAAAATCTTCATATTTATGTTTTTTCGAATTTGTTAATTTGCTTGGATATTATCGATTATAATATATCTAAAACAAAATTTAGATTAATTTCTTTATTTTCTATTTATTAAAACATATTATAAATTTTTTAATAATAAAATGTAGAATTAATTATTAATTTATTCCATTTTATGTTATATTTATATTTCTAAATTTAATTTATATATTTTTATTTTGATAAAAAATAAAATAATCCATAATCGACCTCTCTAGTCGCTCTTCATTCTGTTAACATATAATCTCAACCATATAATATATTTACAATGGAAGGGTTAAGTATCACATATGTGTTGCCACCATAAATGGACCCTAAGATTTAAGGTTCAAAGTGTTTCATGTCTCATAGTATATTGTACGGTCTATCTTTGCTTAACCTAACTAGCACTATATTGGTAATGATATATTGAAATCACATGATTATGATTTTATTGGTAATGATATATTGAAATCACATGATTATGATTTTATGTTGCATATAATATTTTTTTTGATAAAATTTAATTTTCTTCTTCGTCATACATATACAAATTTTATATCATATATATACACATTTTATATCTTAGATCAAGCTAGCAATACAATATAAGTTTATCGTAGTTTTTTAATAAGGTTAATATATAACATAAGTTTATCGTAGTTTTTTAATAAGGTTAATATATAACATGATATTTGCATTGATTATGAACATGTTATATATTGGTTCAATTTATTTCACGACATCAACTATATTTAATATACACAAATTTTCCGTTGATATATGTTCTTCTTTAGTTTTGTGATGTTTTTAGATCAAGGAAAGATTATATTATTTCAAGAGAAAAAATATATGGAGGAAGACAATCACATTGTATTTAAATTTCATATGTTACTAAATATGAATAATTAAAATAAAGTAGAAAGTTTAATATAATAAAATTATATAAATAAATTCACATATATTTTTTTATTAAAGTAAGTAAGTATAAGTATATATATATATATATATAAAAGTTAGCTCAAAGATAAATAAATATGTAAATACTGTATCTAAATCTGCCACCTACATTTTTAATTAATATTAAGAATTAACACCTATTTACCTATCTTAAACTTCTACTTAGCAACACTCTAACACACTATCAACTCTTTATTTATCCATTTATTTATATCAGCCGCCCTTAATGGAGAAATGATTCTTTTTGATACCTAAAAAATCTCTAAATATTGCAAACTTAGCCTTTCCCAAAGGCTTGGTGAATACATCAACAACATTCTCATTTTTATTATAGTATAGCAAGTCAACTTCTTTTGATTGAATCTTTTATATTACAAAATGATATTGATTTCAATGTCTTTTGTTTTGCATGATAAAATTCAATCAATTTTAATAATTTCATTGAGTGTTAATTATTACACTTGATAGGTATAGGTACCCCTTATCCAAATTGCATCGTAGGTAGCATTGCACAATGCTTTGTACTCAACTTTAGTACAGGACAAAGAAAAAATTTCTTACTTCTTGCTACTCCACTATAGAATATTGAAATATTTATGAGTTGACTAAGCATGTTTAGTAAGAAGGATATATCAAGTCTTGTGGTGATAAGTAGTTTAAGCTTACTAACGGTTGCCTATACAAAGTGTCATTTACTTATTTTGTATTATCATCAATTAACACTCTATTGTAATAGAGTAGAGATTGGTTTATCTTAGATGATAAAAATTTTAGTTATTGCTTTGTATAATTTGAGATGACTTGCAATCCCAAATGGGAAAGCATGTTTATGCAGAAGGAAGAAGTTAGGAGACCCAATGAATTTGGGGCTTCTTACATTAGACAAGTGCCATGGAATAAATGAGCCACCGTCCATACCAAAAATATGGGGTTACCAAGACAAGCCATAGGGAAAGCATACCAAACACTAAACAAAACACAAGGAAAACACCGTGCAAAATGAGAAGAGAACTTGAAAAAAGGTGAAAAACAAGGTGATCAATAAAACTACAAAGGAGCGCTTGGTAAAAAGACAACAAAATTCAAATAAGAAGAAGTATTGGTCATCACTTAATTTTTTTGAGATAACTTACAAACCCAAATTGAGAACTTTTCCTACAAACAAGGAAGAAGTCAAGAGAACAAACGATGAACACCATTCATACACCTACTAGAAAGATGGGGTTGTCGAGATAATCGGGGAGGAAAGAAGATAAAACACTAAACAAATTCCCATGTTTAAGAAAACATACTCACCCAAGATCCTTAGAGTGTTTCTAATGGCCACTTGTGAATTGGCATTCAAATATTCGAGAGGTAAATTTGTTGTTCACAACAATTGAGATTAAAGATAACAATTACGTGATTCATATTCATATTCATATCTCCCATCATGCAATGTATATTGGCATTGCTCTTAATTATTGTCTAATTAAAGGACATATGTAATTTTTGTAAGTTATTTATGGTTATAGTTATAAAGATCATTGAATTATAAATTGAGTTCAAATTTATGGAAACAATGCATAAATTCATCTAAATATTTGTGTGCCCCAATCATGCACACTACTATAACTTCTATATCAGTTTTAAGATAATATGTACTATACCACTTGGAAGTACATGTATCATCTTGTAGGAGTTGTACATGCCAAAAAAATAAAAAATAATTACAAATAATTTACTCATATTTATTAAATATTCATGAATTGTAAAATTATATGCATAATAATGAAACTATAAAAATATTTCATACACTAACCGTGTCCAAGAAATAATCCTACACAAGAGCCTCTATCAACCTATAACATGCATGTAGTGCGACCATTAATGTAGTTCAACTAGACTAGAACCAAAATGGTCACGTTGGAATCAAAATACCATAAATTACCTATCCATCCAGTGCTCATTCTATGGCTAGAATCCAATCTATGCAAAGACACCTCTTTCTTAAGCCAAGGGATGGGTTGAATTAAACAATCATCACTTTGATTATACACAAAATTTTCACCTCTTCATTACTAATGTGGATTGAGTAGTACTCTATGATCCTAGTCCTATATTCATATATATCAGATATAAGTAACCATGAACATGGTCAAATGGAAGAAACAACATTATCAAAACAAGTGGCCAATGAAATGAAAGATGGCACTCTAATGTTATTAAGTTTAATAATTAAGTCTTTGAGTTCATATAAGCATTGATTAGTTTATGTGTATGGTTCAAGTTGGAATTTGGATTTGGATCCCAGTTTTAATGAAATAAAATATGCATTTAAAAATAGGTACAATTTAATACATATAAAAATGAGATTTCAAATAAAATCTAAATAACTATCCTCCTACTTGTTCTCGCTATGATCCGGGCAAATCAACAATAAAGAACTCATAATTGTCCAGAAAATGGATAGAAGGAAAGCAGCATGGGTTAAGTGCACACACCAAAGCTATTTAAACAGAGACGTCTGTTCATGAAGCATAACATCACCATGGAAAAATCTCTAAGCTCGAATGAGACATTTATACCACTATGAAAATCATATTTTAAACTCTTTTCATTTAATGTTATTACCTTCCCAAGAACAATATGATCTGGATTGTTTTCTTTTTGTTTCTGTGTTGTGATTCAAAACGTTTAATGCAATTCAACTAATAAATGAGAACATAGATGTAGTAAAACTATATCTAGATATTCTAATAAAGAGAAAAGAATTATTTCAAAATTTGTTGTAATTCAACTTGTTAAGTTATTTTCTACATGTCATTCAAACATCTTCTACATGTCAGTTAAGTATGCCCAAGTTTTGAAAATACTGGACGCTGTCGTCAATAACCTCCTCCAGACTGTACTTATAATTGAATCCCAAATCTGTTAATTTCTTCGATGAAATGGTGTAAGCACCAGCAGCAGCAACAGACTCATCGAACCTGCATGGAAGGGCATTTAACAAATTACAAAACCTTTAAATACCAAAGCAATCCAAACTACATTATAAAATATTACCTTCACATAGTTTCCTTTGTAATTTTAACGCTCTATAATTTGCTCATGAGGGACGATGGCACTACTCACTCTGTTTTGATTGTGTACTGTGGATGGCGTTCAGAGATGAGATGTGCAAGCTCTGGAATGGTAGTGGTGTGTCCACAGCAAAGATAACGTCCATTCGCAGCTGGGTGCTGCATCAGAAATAGATGAGCATTGCAGGCATCTTGAACATGGATGAGCGCGACGGAATTGGCCAAGGCGTGGCTTAATTGCAGAAACGATCCATACAATTGTGCATTGCGTGCGGATTGCACCAGCTCTTTTAGTTCAGGAGCATATATAAGTAGATAGCATTCTAGTACTTACCAGGAAAATAATATTCCAAAACATAACTAAAAGCCTATTGTTTTTTCTCAGAAAATTCAAATAAGAAATTATAACAAGGAAAAAAAATCTCAAAAAAAAATGAACAATGTTTTACCTAAAAAAAATCAAAACTTACTTATACATAATAAAAAGTTTAAAAAAGAAATACTACAATACAAAAGGCTAAAATAAAGATAAGAAGTACTACAAAACAAGTTAAAGTAATTTATCAAAAAATATCATTAAAAAGATAAGAAGTACTACACAACAAGTTAAAGCAAAGCAATTTACAGAAATCATTAATTAATTAAAAAACAATAATTTGGATTATAGGAAAATGTATTTAACTATTTGATATAAAAATCTAGATAATAGTGAAAGAAATTATTATATATCTACAAAATAACACAAATCTTAAAGATGCAAATTCAATAGAAATTAAGATATTAAATAATCTAGATTTCAAAATACAAATAACCTTTTTAAAGATAAATAAACTTACACAATTATAGAAAGAAGACATGCTACCATAAAAAGGAAACAAGAAAACACTACAAATATACAAAATAAATTTCATATTATAAAGATTCAACATTTTATAATCAATATCCTAACTAAACATATAATTACTACAATTTCAAGTAAGTGGTCTTGACTTAGTTTTGTGGAGATTGTGTGTTGTTAAATAAAGCAAGCTTAAACATTAAAATAATTAATATAAACACTACATAAGCACAAGTAAAGTGGTCCATAAACACCAATAGGTGTAGCGATGACTGATTGTTAAACAAAGACTACGAAGACTAAACATTAAACTATTAATTATAAACATTAAACTAACATAAACATTAAACTAATTAATATAAACATAAAACAAATACTATTTAATAAACATACCACTTTTCTTAACCACTACTTAATTGAAACTTATTTAAATCCTAATCAAGATGCACCCAATCACTTAGTTTTTTTTGGAGATTGATGGCCTTTAAACAAAGGCTAAACATTAAATTAATTAATATAAACATTAAACTAACACAAACATAAAATTAATTAAATATTAATCAAGATGCATTTAAGCATAACTAGATACGATGACCATGAAATGAATCCCAAGTGTACACTTGTTACACTTAGGTTAATCTTGTTGATCCGCTCACGGAACTCCAAAATCTCAGATAATATCTAAACACCTATCGGTGTAATTAAACTAACATAAACATTAAATTGTCAAGTAAGACGGGTTTCCTTCTACAAGGCGGCTCTAAATCCAACCATGCTATGGGTTGGTGCGGCTCCAGGTGCGATGCCCCTGGGTTGTGGTTTCTCATACCAAAGACTAGCCCAACCAGTCAAAGGGCATTGCATCAGACAAAAAAAAACATAAACATTAAACTAATTAATATAAACATAAAACAAAGACTATTTAATAAACATACATTTTTTTTAACTACAACTTAACCAAAACTTATTTAAATTTTAATCGAGATAAGCGTGAATCCCCACTGTACACTTGTTACACTCTAGTAAATCTTGTTGATCCACTCAAGGAAATCCAAAATCTCAGATAATATATAAACCCCTATCAGCATAACTAGCACAACCACCACCCGGTGAACACCAATAGGTATAACAAGATGCATTTGAGCATAACAAGATACGATCACCATGAAATGAATCCCCAGTCTACACTTGTTACATTCAGATTAATCTTGTTAATCTATTCAAAGAAATCCAAAATCTCAGATAATATCTAAACACCTATAGATATAATAATTCTGAAAAAAAATCAATATTTTAAGTAAACACTATATAACAACCAACATGTAACAATTCAAAAGAATCCCAAAAATATTTCATTACAAATTTAGTAATTTAAATTAAGAAGTAAAAATTTGCATAATGTTCTGAACATAAAATATATATATATATATAAGTATGCAAACATATACCTGTTAACAAAGACAGCATTGTATTCACACTTGAGGGGGCTGTGCTGGTGATCGAAGGACCTGCAACCACCGGTAGCAGAATGCTCACCACGTCAAGAGGCGGATTCTCCTTTCCAAACTGCAAGGCAGCTTTTTCTGCAAGTGTTTTCGACTCCCTGTAGAACTGCAAAAGAACAGGAACAGGAATGTAGAATTTTAATGATTATTATTTTCCTATGGATTAGAGAAGTATAATCCCCCTAACAAAATTTAAGCTTACCCGCATCTGGCTACTCGTTTTCCTGATCACATCCAGTGAAGTCCAGCAGGATTCATCAATAACAACTAGAGACTTGCCCAGCGGCAAGGCTGCAGCGAAAGACGAAGTAAACACGACACGCCTCACGCTTTCTGCTTTCTTACACGATTTAAGAACATTCAGAATTCCTTGGACTGCTGTTTGGACTATCTCCTTCTATTTATATCAAGTGAACCATGTAAGTAAACATCGACTCTGAAACCTCTTTCATAAAACTCATAGCTGATGTTAATTACTTCTGTGTTGACAAATATGGGCAGGCTTACCTCAGGATCCTTGCATTCAACAATCACCATGGGAGTGGCAACATGAAAGACGCCGTGGCAGCCATGGATGGCAAAGCATGTAACACAAGCATGTAACTGAAGTAACTCTTTAGATATAAACATTTAAGTTTGGTTAGCGCTTTAGAAGGATATGAACTGAAGCATGTAACACAAGTAACTCTGAACATAAAACTCATAGCTGCCATCGGACTTTGATATTAATTACTTCTGTGTTGACAAATATATGCAGGCTTACCTCGGGATCCTTGCAGTCACCAATCACCATGGGAGTGGCAACATGAAAGACGCTGTGGCAGCCATGGATGGCAGAATCGAAGCTGCCTTCCTCGGAAAGATCTGCTGTGAAAAGATGAAGCCTCTCTTGGGCTCCTGGAAGTGAGCGAAGGAAGGTATTCTTTGATGGATCTCTGAGGGTTGCATGCACTGTGTAGCCATTCTCCAGCAGATTCTTGACGAGCCATGATCCGATATATCCTCCTCCTCCTGTCACGCAGTACACCTGAGCCCGGTTTTCTGGTTGAGTGGGAAGAGGATGAAAATCCATAAGAAAAGAATGGATGGATGCAGATCAGATCTTATCAGAAAAGAATGGATGGAGATTTCAGATCAGATCTTATCAGAAATCTAATAATGGTTGATTGGTTCTATGTGTTTTTATAAATGTAAAAGTCAACAAATTTGTTTTTTTATGTTTTTTGGAATTATTTTTATAATATAAATGTTTTCATATATTATTATATTTTAATAAAGAAGTGAAGATAATAATGAGAATTAACCTCCATGGCGACCAATTCAATCTACATCAATATATCTCTTATTAATATGACAATTACTTTATTAATACAATCACTCCAAGATATTAAAATATATGTAGTTGGTGGTAGAAATAATGGAAGACCATCACGGAAAGTGACAAGGCCATGGATTCTGACCTTTATAAGATAGTATAACATACTTTGTTCCCCACCATTAGTTTTCGTTTTTTACCAAACATTAAATAACTATTTTGTATTACTTTATTTTGTTTAAATTAGTACCTAACGCCAAAGCCTAACCAAACTACGGAGTATGCAAATGAGGCCACTTGGAAGAATTTAAAAATATTAATAAGAATAGTTTTATGCATGTGAGTGCTTATATTTTTCGAAGAATTTAAAATGTTTATAAGAATATAGCATCATAGGCATGTGTGTCATGATGTATACTACACTCTAAGAGAAAAAGAAAAAACTTAGGTCCTCATGTCACTAGTGATGTTTTTTTTAAGGATTTTAAAATGTTAATAATAGTGATAATTATTTTAAAATTGATTATAAATATTGATGTTTTCCTAAGATTTTAAAATGCTAATAATAATGATAACTATTTTAAAGTTGATTATAAATATCGTTTATTTTTTGTTTATATTTTTTTAATAGATATGTCAGGGATAACTTACATGATAGGGATAAACTTTCCAAGTTCTAACCTATAGGAATAAAATTTTAAGGTATATTAAATAGGTTTTTTTTGTATGTGTTGTAGATTCATTTGAATGGGGTCTTTGGGATTGTATGTTGATGTGGAGTACAAGGAACATTTGGGATAGTCAAGGTTATATGATAGATAAAGTTAGTTGGATAAAATAACATATTTTTATTTAATTATTTAAGTCAAAATATTAGGGAAAGAATGTAAATTTTATTAATTTTTATTTTTTGAATAATAGTGTTTTAATTCAAATTAAATTTAAAAGGAAATATAAACTATCATAAATCCATCTAAATTCTAAATCTATCATTATGTAACAAGGAATGAATTCCCTTTAGATATTAAATTTTTTATTTAATGTAAAAGTTTGAAAAAATATTTACAACTCATGAAAATAAATCCGTGAAGCAACTTAAATTAACTATAATATAGATGTATTTTGTTGAATGATGATGCATTATGATATAGTTAAGCAATTTAAATGAAAATGAAAATTTTAATTTATAAAGTACATTTTTCAAACAAAATTTGAATTAGGTTTTTAGTTTAGTAAAACAAATTATAATTTCTTTGATAATAATAAAAATAAATATTATAAATTTATTTTGTAAAAATATTTATATTGTTAAATTTAATTTATATCATTTATATTTTTATAATTAGCCAAATAATCCATATATCTCCCTCGTCACTCTTGAAAAAAAGATCTCAAATATATAATATATTTACAATAATATCAAATATTTGTTTTTTTTTATGAAAAAAAATGCATATAGATCCCAGTATTTTTTTTTTCTTCACTTTTCCATACATCCGATTTTGGGGGAGATAACCTAATGTAACTTGTCATAATGAAAACAAAACACATACTCCAAGTGCACTTTGCATTCAACATTCATCCATCATGCTATTTACCCAAATCCTATTGAAAATAAATCTTTCCTTTATAAATATCAAATATTTGTTACCACCATATATCGATCCTAAAATTTAAGGCTCAAAGCTCAAAGTGTTTCATAACTCAATTAATAATAGGAACACCTTTGCTTAACCTATCTATGCTTAACCTATCTAGCAGTAAGGCTCAAAAGCTCAAAGTGTTTCATAACTCAATTAATAATAGGAACACCTTTGCTTAACCTATCTATGCTTAACCTAACTAGCATTAAGGCTCAAAGTGTTTCATAACTCAACTAATAATAGGAACACCTTTGCTTAACCTAACACACATTAAATCTCAAAGCTTTTCATGACTCAATTAATAATAGGAACACCTTTGCTTAACCTAACAAGCACTAAATCTCAAAGCTTTTTATGACTTAGTTAATTTCTTTATAAATATCAAATATTTGTTACCACCATATATCAGTCCTAAAATTTAAGGCTCTTGAAGTGTTTCATGACTGACTTAATAATAGTAGAAACACCTTTGCTTAACCTAACTATCACTATATCAGTACTTAGATATTAAAATCACATGATATTAACTTTATGTTAGATGCAATAATTTTTACATGAAATCTAAAGTTATTATTTATTTGTTTTATGACTCAAGGGGCACCTTTGCTTAACCTAGCTAGCACTATATTGATATTTAGATATTAAACTCACATGCTTTATTTATTTGTTTTATGACTCAAGGGGCACCTTTGCTTAACCTAACTAGCACTATATTGATATTTAGATATTAAAATCACATGCTTTATTTATTTGTTTTATGACTCAAGGGGCACCTTTGCTTAACCTAACTAGCACTATATGTTGGACACACCGAGCACACTACACTGAGAGGGGGGGTGAACAGTGTGTATAGCCTTTTATTACTTTTTCAACTTTAACAATCATCAACAATTTATTCAATACATCATTCATTAATGCATTGTCACATTATCATTATATCATTAGCATGATTAACAATTATAGCTCATCATATCATCATCACATAGGAAGCATAGAAAAACACATTACACAAGATTTTTACTTTGAAACCCAAGTCTTAGTGAAAAACCACGGAATCCTTTATAATAATAATTTACTAGCAACAATTGGAAGGAGGCAACAACCCCCTTTGTTACAAAGACTTCAATTCTCCAGCTACAACAGGAAGGAGGCTACAACCCCCTGGTTTACAGGTTACAACCTGAAGGAATCCTTAGCTCGCTAGATTTCCTTGCCTCGTCCTCCCACCCTGATATGAAGATAGAAACTGCTGAACTACAACTGCAATGATCTTGCAGACCTTCTATCCAATAATTGTACCACACTATACATCCACTGCTCATCGACTGTCACTGCTCATCAACTGTCAATTGACCACTTGCACCACAATTGTGCCACATTACTCATCAACTAACCAATCAATCTGCTGTTCACATCATCCGACTCAGTCAATCTGATTCTAACCAACTGTATACCAAACTCAGTCCACCTGATTCAAGCCAACTACTCATACAACTCAGCCAATACGAGTTAAGGAATCTGCTCATGTAACCTATAAGTCTTAATCAATGTACTCGCTGCTCATTTCCACTGGCCATCATTTCATCATTGTCATCTATATATTGTTGCATACATCACTGAGCATATATAATCCTATGTTCATTACTGAGTATATAGCATCACATATCACTGAGTGTCATACATTACTGAGAATTATTACCATTACTGAGCATCTAAATCACTGATCACTGTGTAATCATCATCAACCATGTCTAGCGCATCATGTCACTGTGTAATCACTACTAGCATCTGAACATTTCTCTATGTGTCCTCCTGAGTCATCATTGTTTATTTCATAACACTGTATAAAACACTGGGCATATGTACTATCACTGTGTAAACAAGCTGAGCATTGTATAATTTATCACTGAACATGTACATCATAAGTAACCGCCTAACATATCAATGTATGCTCATTGCTTCACTGTGTACCATCATCACCGAGAATATATGTTTTACTGTGCATATCACTGAGTATATATCATCATTGTGTATCATATCGTCGGGTATACATACTATCACATCACTGAGTAAGCACTAAGCATAGGTGTAGATATCAAATTGCATCATATTACTAGCACATCCTATCACTGTCTAATGCCTAAGTGTAAATATAATCATCATTTTATCATACTTAGCATAATCAGTGTCTATAACTGTTGGGTGTGTGAGCTATCTCAAATAAAAACACCTAATATTAATTATCAACCAGGATCAGTAAACTTAGAGTTGAAGCAAAACATATGCCAAGGTAGAAAAGGTTCTAAAGTTTTAGGTTTTCCAGACCTAAAAAATGTTTAGTAAGGAAAAAGATCGAAAGATCTTTCAAAATCAAAAACCGAGTTCAATATTCAAGAATACAACTAAGGAATCATAGATCAGAATAGTACTGGATCATACTACTCTACTTATATGGTTAATTAATAAGAAAGATGGAAACAAATACCGAAACACAAATTACTTCTAGAAAAGTAAGAAACTACTAAATTAAACTTCCAGATAACAACTATGAACAAAATCAGAACTATGGATATTAGATGTTTAATAGGGAGAACTTGTAAATGTAAATTATTCTTGACTAAACCATCTAATTCCATTCTTCTTGATTACGTACATCAAATGTAATAGGAACTGGAGTAAATGTATTGTAATGACTTTCAAATGTAATAAGGAAGCTAAATGGAAGTAAATCTAACTTAACTTCTACAAACAAATGTAAACTAAAAATCAACAAACTACCACTAACTTTAAACATTATGAACTACTGTCTATCCATATGTGAACAACATGAAACTAATGTAAGTTAGAAGTAAGTAGAAAACTTAACAAAGATGTTAAACTGAACTATATTAGATTTGGGAGCAAGTAGAAAACTTGATAAAGGTATTTTATTATTAATCTAGATCTTGCAACATGAACATCTTCATTAAATAGAATCTAGTCTTAAGATTAACAAACTAAAACAACTCAACGAATAGAATTATCAACTATAACTTGGAAATAAACTATTTATAAACAAAATTCATACATTCTGAACAGTAACTAAGTAACAAAACAAGTTAAAGAACTAAAGTTTGGAAGAAAGATAAGAAGAGGACAAGGAGGAAGTAAGAAAGGAGGAAATAATGATGAAATTGAATTAAAAACTCCAAATAACATAAAACAAGATCAAATTACATCTCAGACTATTAAGGAAGAATAGGAAGAATGATGATTAAGAGGCAGAAGAAATTAGATCCGGAAAAAGGCCTAAAATAATACAGAAAACACACAGGTCTGAATGACGATCCGAATGCCGGTCTGAATGGCAGTCCGAATGGAGGAAAACATTTTAAAGTGAGGGAAATAAGAGTTTTTGGATGATTTAATTACCAGCTGGCTTATGCAAATGATCCTACTGTGCACATGAAGTAGTAGAGAGATTATTAGAGGCTAAGAAATTATCTATGCGAATCATTACCTAAGAGGAAGAATGATTTTATGAGAAGCAGGAAGAAGGTTGGAATAGAAGAAGAAAGAAGGTTGGAATAGAAGAAGGAAGAATTAACCTACAACAAACATGAAGAAAAACTAGCAGAGTAGAAAAGAAAGAAATGAATGCTAACTATGGACGAATTTGGAAGCAATATCTAACTATGATGATGGAAGAAGGACTGAAAACAAACTACAAATTATCAAACTATTGAACTATTGGTCAACCATTTTAACTCAGAAGAAGGAAGGTCGTTTTAACAATAGAATATTAATTACAGAGGAATGAAGATAATACACACAGGAAAACGAATTAGATTACACACATAGGAAATAAACTAGTTAATTACAAGAAAAGAAATGCAGAAAATGTAAATAAAACCTCCAGTTGATGAGGGGCCCTTCCCAGCAATCGAAGGGTGAACTAGATCAACTTAAATGACTACCAGCAGAACATCAACAAGATGCTACTTCCATTAACTTGAGAAAAATTACAGAACTCTGTCTTCCACTATCTACGACTGCAGACTAGCTAGATTCCAAAATTTAGCCTAAAACTCAGACTCAGACTAACTCGTCTCAATCACAAAGACGACTATTTATAAGTTACAATGGGAGAGAGGGTCGACAGATTCGACCTCTCTAAAAATAGAAGTGTTTAAATGACTGTAACTGTTTATTTAATTGATACATGCCAACGCAAGGAGCGTCCTTCAGACTTTGATGGCGTTTGTTCCTTTATAGGGTAGCTACAATGTCAATCTAACTCAAACGTGGACGAGCAGTGTGCTGGTAGACTGAATCGTGGGTAGGCGGAATCCTTCCAGAATGACGACATGAATGAACGTGAGAAGGCCTGAACAGGTGTGCATAACTCCCGACCAAACGAACAAGAGAACTAGTGCACTAGAGTATTGTCATGGGCACAACAGTTATGTCAGCATATTGAGCGTGATTCCAAGCTGAATGTGCAGACGAACCGGAGGTTAAAGTGTTCATGTGGATGTGAGATGTGCTGTCAGGCTTGGCGAGCATAAGCACAGATCTTCTAGAGCAATAGCTCATTAACCAGGCCCATTGCATGTCGAACAGAACCCATGTGTCCTTCTCTTCATTCAATGGTCTACGATGTGTCAACCACGGATTTCGCAGGCTGAATGGAGTGCTGAACAATGAGCTAAACGCATTTTAGGTTGAGCACAAAGCATATGGTATGAATGATGGTTCATTTGCAAATCGTAGCCTGTCAATTAAAACCATAAGTTTTAATTATGCCCAAAAACATCATTTTAATCATAAATAAACCATAATACACGAAACATAATAAGATTTGCATGGTAAGTGAATTTGTCCATACCTGGACTATTTGATGAGCTGAATGGCTAAGAAAACAACTAACTATAGCAAAAATGATAGAAATAACACCGCTTCGAGTAAACTAAATGATAAAAAATGGTGACAAAATTGGACACCAACATTCCCCTAAACCGGAGTCATGCCAGGTCCCACTGAGCAAAACAAAAAGTGATTAGGAAGAAGGCCGAGCTATGATAGAAGCGGTCTTCAAATCAAATGATGGAGATGCATCCTTGGCCTGGAGCTTCTTGAAAATACCCCTTAAGGAATTATACTTTACTCTAAGGACAACATTGGATGTTATTTTGGCGTTAACCAAGCATTCAGTGCTTTTCAATTGTGTACGTAACATCTTATTTTGTTCAAGGAGCTCGGAGATTGTCTCCACATAGCTTTGACTTTGTTCTGTTAATTGTGGTATCTCTTGGGTTAACTGATCCCATTTTTGCTGATTCGAAATAGGTTGTTCTATATCATGCTCCAAGTCCATTTGAGGACTCTTCTCTTTTGGAGATGTCTCGACATTAATAGTCTGTTCTTCAGAGCTTTTGTCTTTGTTACATGCAAGAGAGCTTCTAGTAGCACAGGCTTCACTCATATGAATGGATGCATTAGCTAGTGTGAGGAGGGATGACTGAAAGGTATGATCGTCCAAATGAATATTTGAGCATGAGGGATGAATGATAGTCTGAATGTCAGGCTGATCAATGGACTGGTCATTATTTGTCTCTCTAGGTTCAGTAGGAGAACGTATTGAATGGACAGAGTGCATATCATCTAAGGGACCCTCACCAAATCATATACGTGTAGTGTTTGATTCTTCTTTGGAATGAAGGTGTTCTTGAGAAGGGGAAGATTTGACAGTAGATAAATGAGGGTTTAATATCTCAAAAACAAAATGGTCCCAAGTCTGACCTCTCTCCTCTAGTTGATGAATGATTAAAATCTTAATGAGACAATGGTGATATAAGCTTCCAGAAGGGTTAATGGTATGCTTTCTAACTTGACTCGACATCTTTTCCAAGCTCTTTAGAAAGTAGAATGGGAAATTTAAGGTCTGATTATTGACAAAATGAGCTAACAATCTAACATGGCAAGCTTTAAAAATAATGAACTTACCCTCGCAGGTGACTAAGTGAATGATAATGGTCAAAAGATCCAAGTACTCTAGCTTGATCCATTCTCTATGAAAACCTTTGGTGCTAGTAATGTGTTGAAAATCGGGCTTGAGAGCGAACTGGTGAGCTTCTCGTGGAAGAAACAAATGCTTGTGCCATTAGGCACCTTCTCGAGGGACCTTCGTAGCTAACACTATTGACTCTTCTGTTACGGAGAAAACAAGATGGCCAACCTTGGCCGTTTTGCCATCGAAACCTTTGGCAAACAGTAACGAAATCTCATGGTCATGACCATCAAGGCGGTGGAGAAATGGATTCCATCATGCTTGAGAGAATAAATCATGGCATCTTTTAAACTCAGGGATATGAAGAAGATCTTGGTAGCTACCAAGTTCACTACGGTTAGGCATTTTTGATGGAGGACGGGGGAAGCAATAGATAAACGTAGGGGATACAAGGAATTTGCAGAGGACGCAGCTCGTAGAGAGAGAAATGAAGGGTGAACAGAGTGAAGCAGAAGTTCACACAGCCATCAGTTAAATTGAAGTTTGTTTGGATGCTTGGGTGGTCATAGGTAAAGTGTGTTTTGAAAGATCACACTTGTGCTTTGAAGATCTTGGGTTAAGTGCCAGAATTGAAGTGCGTGAGTTCGGTAGATGCATGTTTAGTATAGCATATTCAACCATGTCCAAAGCCAAGCTTTGGACAGGTTGAACAAAATTCACGTAATGGGATATTCTACACGTGGAAGATCACAAGGATCCGATCCATATGCTGGCGATCTATACGACAGGTAAGACCATAGTGGTCATACAATGATTCATAATGACACAAGATTCATTCATTTAACAAGATGAGATGAATAAGGAAATAAAACCAAGTGCGATATTTGACGTTTGATTGATCCCTATCATCATTGGTTAGTCAGGATTTTCAAAAATATCTAGCATGCTATTCAAAACTAAAATTTCTTCAACACTTTTATTCAAAATGTTTCTTATTTGCTGCATTCGTCACTTCATTTGGATCGGCATTTGATCTGTCATTCAGCCTTTCATACAGACTTTTGTCTATACAAAATTTTATTGCTGAAGCCAACTAGAACTGATTTTTGCAAGGAATTTTTAAGGCTATTAGTGCATAGAAAATGCTATAAACTTTGCTTTCTGGAACTTTTAAGTCATGTCCCCTTTTTGTTTGTCTTTAATTAAAACAATTCGCCTTCTGCTTTTGCATTAACCTACAAACATCTATCACTTTCAGAGATAAATATTTTTTTTTTTTTTATTAATAATAAAAAAAATAGTTTAAAACACTTGTAATCCTCCCCCAAACCAAAGATATGGCTTGTCTTCAAGCCAACAAAAAGGGCATTAGATATTCAATTATTTTATCAATAGTTGAAAAATGTTGTAATACTTTTCTCAAGAAAATGAAATATTAACTAAACATGTAGATGATTCAGATATGTACATTTATCATAAAGAATAGAACAATGCTTAAAAGAACCATATGAAGAATGATAGTATAATTTGATATGAAAGATGCCACAGGAAAACTAGCCATCCATGACTCATTTTAAAGATTTCTTGTCATCCCAAGATATAGATAAGGTGTACCGTAAAGCTTGTGAGATTTTCATAATTATGGGTTCCATTTCTAGGATAATAACATTCTAGATATTGTTTGAATTAGATGAAAAGGTCCAAGTTCAACTTATAGTTATTCTCTAATGACAATATAGATGATTGGGCAAAACATGTGTTTGTATACTCAGGTTTCTGATATATGAATCATGTGCATAGTAATGCATTAACCGATCTCTGGCTGGGAAAAGGTTTGCAAACCAAAGAACAATGGAGGGCTGGGTCTTAGGGATCCTGAAACTTTAAGTGAAGTCTATGGAGCTAAAATCTGGTGGCGATGGTGCACCCAACAAAGGGAGCCTTGGGAAAAACTTTGGCACATCAAGTATGTGAGGGGCAGAGAGATTGGGCACTTGGTCAGATCTAATGAAGTTCAACAGGTTTCCCACATTTGGCTAAAAGCCTTTGCGGCCAAACATCTTGTTCAGGACCATTGTTTCTAGGAAATCCACAATGGGCAGGAAGCTAACTTTTGGGAGGATTCATGGAATCAGTTCCCTGTCCTGGGGGGAGGACCCCATGTGGCAGCTTATGAAGGAAACAGGTACTGCTTTTGGAAAAACAAAAGTGTACCACTATTGGAACCACTCTATTTCAGATTGGCACAGGGTTTGGCTCCGGGCGGTGGATTGGGATGTTTCCTCAGATGAGGCTTCCTTAGATGCATTCAATAATATGATGAAGGATAGGTTTATTCGTCTCAGTGACTCTCCAGATAGACTGCGTTGAGGTTATTCTCTGAAAGGTACCTTTGGCATCCAAGAGGCCTATGATTTGTTTATTCAGGAAGTGGATGAACCACGGAAAATCTGGGGGAAAATCTGGAAAATGAACAAATGGCCAAAGGTGGCATTTTTTTGCTGGTTAGTTGTATGGAAACAGATACTAACAAGTGAAAACCTGAGGAAAAAGGGGATTTGTGGCCCTTCTAGATGTTCTCTATGTCCGCAAGCGGAGGAAAGCAGTGATCACCTACTTGATTCTTTCCAATTTGCATCTATAATATGGGATAGGGGAACTACAATCTTTCGTAGATGTTACCATGTGAGAGGCCACCCTAATCTTACCTTGGAATCTTGGGATCTTAAGGCTTTCTCTAACCATATTATTGAGATGTTGTGGCAAATTTTCCCTGGTATGGTTTTATGGGCTCTATGGAAAGAAAGGAATGAACGAGTATTTAGAGACCATCCCAGAAATGAGGAAACAGTTTGGTCCAAACTAGCACGGAATATGACAGAGACAATTCGCAATCAGCAATGGACGGATAAAGATAAAGAGTTATCCCCAGGGGACTTTCGAATTGCGGAGGGTTGGGGTCTTAAACGCTCTGATCTGAATGGTTTACGTAGGAAACAGTCGACTACTAGACCGGTTTTCCAATCTCGATGGACCCCTCCTCCCTCTCTCTGCTTCAAGTTAAATTTTGATGGTGCATCTAGAGGTAATCCACGCAATGTTGGTTTTGGGGGAGTTTGCCGAGACTGGTCGGGGAAGATTCGGAAGGTTTTTTATGGTGCTATTGGCCATGACTCAAATAAATCTGCTGAGTTGGAAGGTCTGATCCAGGGGCTCCATTTGGCTATTGAGGAGTCGTGGTTTCCTCTAGTTCTCGAAGGAGACTCGTTAATTATTGTCAACATGGCCAGGAAAATGTCCTTTGGACAATCCCCGGAGAATGTCTCTTCTAGCTGGTGGTTGCTGGCCAAGATGGAACTCCTCCACACATCTTTCATGAACCGACCAGCTGTCACGTTCTCCCATGTTAAGAGAGAGGGTAATAAGGTGGCGGATCATCTTGCCAATCATGGAATTGAGACAGGTTTTCCTCTCAGGGTATGCCATCCTTCCGATCATCCTATGGATGAGTGGAGCAAAGCATGTAGCCATATGCCATGCGAAGATATGACCAGGTCCAATAAAGTGACATCTGTAAACATGTCCACATCTCATCAGGGACTTGGCGAAGTGGAGTGCATCAGAAGGGATCCTTGTGGCAGGGAACCCTTTCCTTTGACATAACATTGGTTTTAATGATCCCATCAATGTTAGTTAAAAGGTGGTACTTCCTAGTACGGACCATTAACGGTGTTAAGATTTGTATTAAATCTCGCTCATCCCAAATCTGTCCTGTTCTCAGCTCTCCGATTTGGTCTGCAAGTCTGATGATGGCCTACTGGTACTATCCTGAGAATTCCCATCATCATTGTGTTACGGCCTTGTTTTTCCATCCCATTTTGAATAGGCCCGATGTTTCCTGTTTCATTGCCATTCTTTTATCCTGTTGGTGGGTTCTGCATAGTGGTGCTTTCTAGGTTGAGCTCGCTGTGAGTTTTGTTGGGTAGTGGTTTTTGGTCTTTTTCTATCTAGTTCTTGTGGCTCCGACAAGGAAAATTCCCTCTGTGGAGGTTGGTGGTTCATCTAGGCTTGGGGTTTCTCACACTGGCAGGACCACCCATGCTTCTGCCTGGAATCGCCTTCGTGAGGAGGCAGAATTCTTCTGTAACCGCATTCCTCTGTCTATTCGTGAAGAGATTGGGAGAATGGACAAGGGACTGTGAGCAGAAGTACGGGAGTTTCCTGTTGCTGAACTTCATCGGGATACTGAGGACTGGATTCTAAATCCTGGCAAGACCACAGGCCGTGCTTCCCTCTATGAGCGCACTCTAATGAACTACTGGGTTACTAAAAACTTGATGGCCAATATTCTCATGGACTCTGTTAACAAGCATAGGGGGGATGAAGAACCAGTTCAACCATGGAAAATGCATAATCTTGATACTAGGGTGATGCATTTGAAGGTGGACACTATGGCTAAAAAGATGGGCATCACTTTTATTATCCAGGGCGCGAGAAGTGGAGAGGGAGGCGGCTGCAATCATCATGGTACTCCTCTTCAGCATGACAGAGCTTCGGATGTGGCCCATTCTCAGTGGACTACTACCACCCCCAGTCCTGTTGCGGCTGGCCGCATCATAAAAACTATCACCATCGACTAAGGTGCAGTGCACTAGTTTTTGGTTTGGGTTTTTCTCTAATATACGTGCTTTGACAGCAGTAGGTCTGTTATAGTCTATTCATACTATATTGTATCATCTTATAGAGTCTGTGTCAAAACACTGGTCCAAGTTAGTTCAGACATGTTTATGGTTTCCTCCTGTTTGGCTTCCAAGATGGGAGTGTTTTGCTATTTATTTCGATACTCTGGATTTGAAAGTGGATTCCTGTTTGATCTCTGTTGGTTGAGAATGCCTCTGTCACTGCTGCTTAGTTCTGTAAATGGTTTGAACTCGTAATATACAGTCTTTTCTTTACATAAAAAAAAAATGCATTAACCGATCTCTTTTACCCGATATTGACCCGCTGCCAGCAGGCCTGTTCAGTACCCCAACGGGTTTATATTGGTACCATGCAAGCATAGTCCCAATGCCAGCGAGCCTATTCAGTACCCCAGCAGGTTTACTTGCATTTACCTAGCTTCCTTGTTTAAGATTTTACTTAGCATGGACCCGTTGCCAGCAGGCCTATTCAGTACCCCGGCGGGTTTGCTTCGTATAATGATATATATATATATATATATATATATATATATATATATATATATTGTAAGGAAGCTGGTTGGCACTAGAGTGTGCTAATCCTTCTAAACACATAATTTGAAATATTAGAACGAACCTTTATGAGCAACTTTTACTTATAATAGCCAAAGTTATGCATCATGTCAAAAGATAATAACCTAAAGTTGTTCTTTGATCTATATAAGAATTCAGTAATGTTCCCCACAAGAATAAAAATAACATTCACTTCTAAGTTACCTTTAAAAGATGCTTTAAGAGACAAGTTTTGATAATGAGTCTAGGATAAGCCGATGATCCATAGGTGTAAGATAGTATTTTTTTTTTAGATCATAGCAATTAAGATAGGTCTTTTAAGCAATAGTTCTAAATGATAATTAGAAATGTGCATGCTTGAATCAAATACCATATTAAAAGTCATAAATGAAATGGTTGCAAGATAATATAAAGAACACTTTATCTTTTGCTAAAAATGTCAATTTCAACAATAATTGAAAAAAGAAGGGATTAGGATATATAATTTTTTTTTCTTTTAAGTGCTTCCCTTTCAATAATATTGCATGAGCGGATAAGGTCCTTGTAATTAAATTGCAAAATCGTTGTTAGATGATTTTGATTTATTCAAAACAAAACATATGTACAAAAAAAGTCATAGGAAATCTAAAAAAGGAGAAAAGTTTTCCTGTTTTTAATGGCAAACATTTCATGAGCTGATCATACAAATGAATTCCCTATATAAATACAATCAGCTTGTCAGAAATAACTCTTCATGATTATAATTAAAACAAAAACACAATATATTTACATATGTACAAATAAAGACAATCCTTTAGAAATTTCAGGGACTAGGAGGAGGAGGAATGACTTCCTCTTCTACCAGCTCCATCTCCTGCTGTTGTAAGGCATTCTGCACAAAGTCTTGTTTAGATATAGGTTGGTGATAAAGTCTAAGTCTATGGCCATTTACAACAAAGGAAGTTTGAGAATCATCAATTGGTTTAATTTTAACGGATCCATTATCGAAGGCTGTAAGAATTTCAGAAGGACCCATCCAGCGAGTAGTCAATTTACCTTTAAAATTTTTGTATCTCGAATGAAAAAGTAATGCCCAATCTCTTGTTTTAAATTGTTTTTGTTTAATGTATCTGTCATGCCATTTTTTACGTTGATTCTGTATTAAGATTGTTCGTTTGATAGCATCCTGTCTAATCTCATCTAATTCATTTATTTGTAGGATTTGTTGTGTCTGTGCTTCCTCTAAATTCATTCCTAACTGAGAAACCATACGAAATGTCTTAACCTGAAATTCAATGGGTAGGAGAACCTATTTTCCATAAACAAGTTCATAAGGTGTGTGGCCAGTGGTGTTTCTCCAAGTTATTCTATAAGCCCACAAGGCTTCTGGGAGCCTATCTGCCCAGTCCTTGTGGTGTAATTGAATGGTCTTGGTAATGATAACTTCTAACACTTTGTTTCTGCTTTCTACTTGACCATTCGCCTGAGGATGATATGGGGAAGATTTACAATGTCTAATACCATATTTATTAGTAAGTTCTTTCATTAACTTGGAAGTGAATTGAGATCCTTGATCGGTTACAATTTCTCTAGGTACACCAAATCAGGTAAATATTTCTTCATACATAAATTCTACCATTGATTTCTCTGTGGCTCAGAATAAGGCTTTGGCTTCTACCCACTTGGTGACATAATCTGTACAGACTAGGATGTACTTCTTCTTACGAGACATAGGGGAAATTGGTCCAACGAAATCTAGAGCACATTTTTCAAAAGGCTCGATCATAACTTGAGGTTGCAAATGCATCTCATCATATGGCATAGGTCTACCCATTATTTGGCAACTATCGCATCCCTTAACATATTTGGCAGCATCCTTGAAGATGCTTGACCAATAATATCCAGAATGTAAAACCTTATATGTTGTTCTTTTATCAGAAAAGTGTCCACCGCAAGGTCCACCATGACATGCATGAAGAATCTCTGCCATCTCATCCTCTCATACACATCTTCTAATAATAAGGTCAGGACCGGTATGAAAGATATCATTATCCACCCAGGAGTAGTTAGAGCTTTGAACTATGATTCTACGTTTTTCGGGTGGAGAGAAATGGTTTGGAAGCTTTCCAGTTGCCAAATAATTGGCTATGTCTACGAACCATGGGGTTCAAATAGATATAGTGAATAAATGTTCATATGGGAAGCTATCATCAACAGGACTATCATCATTGTCAATTTGAATTCGGAAGAGAAAGTCCACTACTACATTCTCTCGACCAGGATGGTCAACAATGGTGATATTAAACTCTTGTAACAGAAGAAGCCATCGAGTCACTCTGCCATTGGTAACTGGTTGATTCATAAAAAATCTAATAGCAGAATGATCGATATGTATGAAAATTTCATATCCTGTGATATAATGATGAAACTTATTGATGGAATAGACTACTACAAGAAACTCTTTTTCGGTAACAGTGTATTTTGATTCTGCAGGAGTCAAGTTTTTATTAGCGAAATAAATGGCATAAGATAAATTTTCCTCTTTTTGAACTAAGACTGCCCCTATAGCTATGTCGGATGCATCAGTAGAGATATGAAAAGGAAGGGACCAGTTAGGGCCCCTAAGTATTGGTGCTACTAATAAATTTGCTTTTAAAGTTTCAAAAGCCTGTTGACAAGGTTCAGTCCATTGTAATTTTGTGTCCTTCATGAGTAGTTTGAACATAGGTGCGGCTATCTTGGTAAAATTTTCTATAAAACGCCTATACTAACCTACATGGCCAAGAAATTTTCTAACTTCCTTCGGAGTCTTTGTAGGAGGAAGATTGACAATTATCTCTATCTTGGCAGGATCCACCTTGATACCTTGAAGAGAGACATGATGTCCTATAACTATGCCCTCGGTTAATAACATCTTGCATTTTTCATGACTAAGGCTAAGTTTGTGTCCTGGCATCGAATAAGAACTATCTCAAGGTTATCAAGGGCTTCTTGGAAGGTATTACCATAGACTGTGAAATCATCCATGTGACCTCTACACAATCATATGTAAGGTTAGAAAAGATACATAAAAATGCACATTGGAAAGTAGCAGGTGCATTACAAAGGCCAAATGGTAACACTCGATAGGCATAAGTCCCCTAATAGCAAGTAAAGGTAGTCTTGTCCTGGTCCTCAGGTGCTATTAATATCTGATTGTATCCACTATACCCATCTAGGAAAGAAAAGTATTGTTTCCCTGATAGGGTATCTAACACCTGATCTATAAAAGGTAGAGGGAAATAGTCTTTAAGAGTGTCTTTGTTCAATTCTTGAAAATCAACAAAGATACGCCACTTCCCTGTGACTTTCTTTGGGACTACTACCAGAGGAGACACCCACTTACTATTAGAAATTGCGTAAATGAATCCAACGTTAAGAAGTTTTTGTAATTCTTCGTTTACTATATCTTTGAGAGCTGGGTTCATTCTTCTCTGGGGTTGTCTGACGGGAGGTATATTTGTGTTTTTGTAAATGTGGTGAATACAAGTATCTGGGTCTATACCCTTCATATCGGTGTATTCCCAAGCAAAAGTTCAAGTTTTACTTTTGAGAACTTTTAACTATTGCTTTTGCTGAGTCTCATCTAAGCCTGCATTTATATGTAGAAAATTTTCGGAACTAACCTCACATGGTACGGTATAAGATCCTAGATGTTCTTCGATTGCAGAGACACAAGGTGTACTTGTAAATGTTGAGAGAATCTTGTTTTCTTGAAATTCGTCTCCAAAAATCTGGTCAAGTTGGGAAAAAGACCGAGGAAAGTCTATAAATGTGGTGGAGGAAATAAATTGATTCAACACGTTTTCAATACTTTGTTCTTGAAGTGCCCAGGAAAGAACACTAACAAGGGAAAGTTCTTCCAGCTTTTCTTCTCCAAAAGGACAATCTAACCAAAATAATCTCTTAGCTACGGGCTGTGCTAGTGGGTATAAAGCTAGTCTTCTTGTAGATAACCCATCAGAGATAACCATCTCTCCATCCCTACATCTTATGAATGCATTAGTAGTAGCCAGCTAAGGTCTTCCTAAAATGATGAGATGCCCTCTAGATGGATATTTTGATTGTATAACCATGAAGTCCACGGGATATTCCCATGAGGCTACTGACACCATAATATCATCTAAAATCCTAGTAGGTTGTACCATAGTACGATATGCTAGTTCTAACATTGTTGGGGTAGGGTGAAGGAATGGTCCTAATTGGAGAGCTTCTAAAACTGTAGTAGTAATTAGGTTAATAGAATCCCCTAGATTAATGAATGTGTTTCCTATAGCAGTGTTGTTAATCAGAACAGTTAATACAGGATTTCCTGGATTTGTATACTTCAGGATTCTAGGCTGTTTTGCTATACAATATGAGATTTCACCTATGACATGTATTGTTGGAGGGTCTTTTTATTTCTTACCTAGTATCTTAATGCAGAGTTCTTTTATCACTTTACCAAATATTGGTATATCTTTAATGGCTTGTAATAAAGGAATCTTAATACAAATATTTTTCAATTCATTAATGATGTTATATTCTCGGTAAGTTACAGGTTTTTCTATTATTAGACGCTCCGGATATGCAGGTGATTTATTTCCCGATATTAATTCTTTATGAGGAAGGTTATGTTTTGAAGATTTAGGAACAACCACATTTTCAAGAATGGCATCATTTAAAATTTCATTAGGTATATTTTCTTCTTCATTTTCTTCTTGAATAACAACTAATGACTTAGGATGATCTTGCAAAACTCTTCCAGACAGCAATTGAACTTCATCTATTGGTGCGAACAAAATAGCATATGATGGAAGAGGTAATAACCCAATGTTGTTAAGAGCTTGGGTTGGTTTGTTGTTAGGATTCGGTATCGGTTGTGTGGGTAATATTGTGGGTCTTGGAGGGTTCATATTCTGGAAATGATGAGGTTGATTTGGGATAAATGGTAGTGAAGGAGGTGCATATCTAGGAAAAAGTTCTTGAACATTAGGTGGGTAAGGATAGTTAGGCATAGGAGGAGGTGTTTGAGTATAACTTTTTCCTCTCCATCCATGTGGCCATTGCTCTTGTTGAGCATTTTGAGGAGGGTACTGCGGTGGCCAATTATGAAGACCTGAAGTGCTCCATTTTTGCGGAGGTTGATAAGGATGGTAGTAAGGTGGAAATTGGAATGATGGATCCTGCCCCGAAGGTTGATCCCTGGGCTGCCAAGGCCTCCTAGATGTTTCACCAAAACTTCCACTCTTGTATACAGCTTGTGACCCGGGCAATGATGGACAACTATCAGTGGGATGCTATTATGTACAGAGGTGACAAAGTAAAACATTGCTTAATGGACATTCTCTTTGAGGATGTTTAGTTCTACACCTAGGGCAGAAAATACTCATTGTTGTACGCTCTTCATCTTGTCTCTTTTTAGCTTGTAGTGCATCTAGCTGAGAACCCATAGCTCCTAAAATATCTATTTTGAAGTTTTCTAACGGGTTCCCTAACTCTACCCTTGTAACTCCACTAGGACCGGATGTGTTTCCTTTTGAATTCCTAGCATAAGATTCTCGAAAGTGTCTTACACCTTTCCCTTTGCTCCTAGAGTAATTCCTACATAGTTCACAAATCTCTGCAAAAGATTTATGAGAAATGTCTCTTGCTGCCATGAGATTAAGGTTATCCAAGAATTCTTCTAAGATTCCTTTAAGGAAGAGTGTTCTTACTGCATCTTCTCGAAGATCACTATATTTATATTTGTGTAACACATAGTTAAATATTCCGAGATAGTCTTCCAGGCTCTCATCTTCAAGCTGTTGAATTTTAAAAATATCATTGCGAGAGTCCTTTGGTCTACAATAATCCTGATATTTCCGAAGAAATGCATTCTTCATGTCTTCCCAAGATTTAATACTAGATTCTCCTAATCCCATGAACCATCGAAGAGAAGAATCTTTTAATGTGGCAGGAAAAAGTTTTAGTTTTTGGCCATCTTGTAGGTAATTGTAACTCCCGCACAAAATGTCAAACTCAAATAAGAATGTGTCTGGATCCTCATTGCTTTTTCCATAAAAAGTTGGTAGTGAGGAGGGAGGGATATTTTTCATTGTAACATCTTGTGCAATGTGTAAGATAGGGAACCCTAAGGTACCTTCAGTTCTAACTTCTCCATATTCTTCATCTTGTCGGACACAATCTTCATTTTCATCCTCTATGAAGATTCTATTACCAAAGAGAGAAAATCTAGGTGGCTCCTTTCTTGGTGAATATGGGATATCCCAACGTTCTTTTTCAAGAAGGGTATTCTTCTTTTTAGGAGGAGAATGATCAGCTACGTGGGAATCGAGTCCTGGAGGTTCTACTATAGTTGTATCAATCTGTGAGATGATGATGTTTGTAGAGCTCCCGAAAAGAGCATCTACTTGTGCAGGATTGACAAAATCTACCAAATCTGGACCACCTACTATTGAAAAAGTAGTGTCTTTGGGATTTTGGACTAATGGCGGGTTAAGAAGTTTCAAAATTTTATCCTTCAGAGTTTCCTCTTGTCTAAGTTCAATCTCAATATGAGCTTGAGCTTTTTCTAGTGGAATTTCTTTATGAACAAACTATTATGATGTCCCTATGATTTCCTTTAAAATGTTTCCAGAAAAGGTTTCTTTAGCCTTCCAAGAAAGACTATCCCCTTTAGGTGTTTTCCAATACCTTTCTGTTGAGTTAGTAGTTGGGGTGGAACGTCCCCCGGCGTATAGGTTAGTAGGAATTTTAGTAAGGATTTTAGTAGGAGAACTAGTTTTAATAAATCTACCTTGTAAATCTCTAGACCTATTCATGAAAACAAATTATAACTGAAAGAAACTCTCACTGCATAACTACTACTGCTGGGTTTTGGGGATGCCTGTTATAACAGATGCCCAGGTTCTTACCTCTCGTCTTACCGCTCACCCACCATTAGCCTAATCTAAGTTATCACTAAGTTTTGGAAGAGAATTTCTACCTATCTTCAACTGAATTCTACCTATTTCAACTCCCCGGCAACATCGCCAAAATGTTGGGTGTGTGAGCTATCTCAAATAAAAACACCTAATATTAATTATCAACCCGGATCAATAAACTTAGAGTTGAAGCAAAATATATGCCAAGGTAGAAAAGGTTCTAAAGTTTCGGGTTTGTCAGACCTAAAAAATGTTTAGTAAGGAAAAAGATCGAAAGATCTTTCAAAATGAAAAACCGAGTTAAATATTCAAGAATACAACTAAGGAATCACAGATCGGAATAGTACTAGATCATACTACTCTACTTCTATGGTTAATTAATAAGAAAAATGGAAACAAATACTAAAACATAAATTACTTTTAGAAAAGTAAGAAACTACTAAATTAAACTTCCAGATAACAACTATGAACAGAATCAGAACTATGGATATTAGATGTTTAATAGGGAGAACTTGTGAATGTAAATTATTCTAGACTAAACCATCTAATTCCATTCTTCTTGATTATGTACATCAAATGTAATAGGAACTGGATTAAATGTATCGTAATGACTTTCAAATGTAATAAGGAAGCTAAATGGAAGTAAATCTAACTTAACTTCTACAAACAAATGTAAACTAGAAATCAACAAACTACCACTAACTTTAAACATTATGAACTACTCTCTATCCATACGTGAACAACATGAAACTAATGTAAGTTAGAAGCAAGTAGAAAACTTAACAAAGATGTTAAACTGAACTATATTAGATTTGGGAGCAAGTAGAAAACTTGATAAATATATTTTATTATTAATCTAGATCTAGCAACATGAACATCTTCATTAAATAGAAACTAGTTGTAAGATTAACAAACTAAAACAACTCAACGAATAGAATTATCAACTATAACTTGGATAAACTATTTAGAAACAACATTCATACATTCTGAACAATGACTAAGTAACAAAATAGGTTAAAGAACTCAAGTTTGGAAGAAAGATAAGAAGAGTATAAGGAGGAAGTAACAAAGGAGGAAATAATGATGAAATTGAATTAAAAACTCCAAATAACATAAAACAAAATTAAACTACATCTCATACTATTAAAAAGGAACATGAAGAATGATGATTAAGACGCAGAAGAAATTAGATCCTCAAATCATTTTTAAACAAATTCCATGTGTATGTGAAATGGTCACCTTTCCACCACATATACCAATTGTAGGCATATCCTTGAAGGTGCATAGATGCATACTTCACTTTTTCTTCATCTGTTGTGATGTTATAGATATCGAAGTGTTCCTCTGCTTTATTTAAACATGCAATGCATTGTTCGTCATTCCCACTGAACTTTGACATTTCTATTTTTGCTTTGGGGGAATACACTACATAACACTGATACTGATTGCCTCTTGTCTTGCTGTGTGGTGATCCGGAATTGTTGGTTGAAGCACATGACATATCTGAGTCGTCTTTTGGTTTGCAATGATCATTTGTCTCATTCTTTCCCATCCTTTCCATGAACTTGTTTAACATGTCACTCAGTTGGTCTTGTTTTTCCTTCATCTTGTCCAATTTATCGTCTAGCCTTCTTTCTAAAACTGAAACGACTTCCACTCTGATTTCATTTTTCAGCTTTGCATTGGAATTTTTTATTTATTCCTTTAAATTTCTTGATTCTTAATCATGCAATCATTGAAATCCTTCCTAATTTTTCGAGTTGGTCTCGTAATTAAGCCATGGCTCTTGACCTGGTGTGGGGAGGTGAATATTTGGGCCCAATTTTGGTAGGATTTAATTAATTAATAAAAATTATTGTAAGAATATTAAATCAACGTGTTACAATAAGAATATTACTATATAACCCAACGTCTTAGCTATTAAATCAACGTTTATAGCTGCTGAACTCAACGTCTCAGCCAATAATCGACATCATAGAACTAAAGCCTACCTAAAGGTTTAGGCAGTTCGTTATCTCCAGTTGTATTAACTCTCGACTTTCACCTATCAACCCATAAGACCCAACAATATCTACGTAGTATTGCAAGCATAGTAGCATGACTCAGTCGTAGTGGCAAAACCAAATGCGACTATAATTTCTACAATTTGCAGAGACTTGAGAAGGTGCGGCAGATAAAGGTAGAGATTCACTTTGTAATTTCATGAATCAATAAACTTAGTACTGTAATTTTGAATCATGAATGCACTCAGTAACCCGGAACACATAGGATTAAGCGAGTATGAATTCGTTGTGTATGGTCATAAGTACAGGTATTTTTCCGTGTATGGCCTTCTCCAGTGCTGAGAGGTCATATCAGCACAAGATTTCTCCAGCTGTTCACAGGAAGCGAGCATCACCCTTCAACAGCTTTGCGGGAAAGCCATAGGCAGTCGACAATGGTCAGACAAATTGTTCTTGCATTATGATAATTTCAGTTTTTTTTAGTCTTAGATGCACATGTCAATTCTATCCGCAATCCCCAGAGTCTCGAGGACAATTCGGCTGGTTTTCAGAATAAGGTAGTGGATCTACTTGGAAATCTGAAGGATACAGCTTGTGATCCAGTAAGAAAGGGTTTCACTGTACGATATGATGCCACTTCTTCTTCGTATCGGAAAAGGGTTTTCAGTTTGGTTGAATACTGGAGAGATTTGTCCGTGGAACAGTGCAGATCATGTTTGTCAGAAACGCTCCTAAAGCTCTATCCTTTCACTGTGAGAGAAGGGGGTGAAGCTAGCATTGCTAGGAAGTTGCAGAATGCGGTTCAAGACATGCCCTTTCTTTACTCTATTTGCCAGCAAAGCTTCAGCGTCTCAGAGATCGCCGAGTAATGCCTAAAACCGGTTTCATTAAATTAAATTTTGTTTCTTTCAGATTGTTGTCTTTCTTGTTAAAGTTCTGATTTATCTGGGTTTGAGTGCTGTCATTTCTCTGAAAGATGAATCCAATTTAATAGATGAATGCTTGTATTGGACAGAAGCATGTAAATATCGGTACTTAGTATTAAACTGATGGAAGAGTGTGGACTTTGATACTAACCTTGTGAGAGTTGATATGTAAGAGATTTAGGATACCAAGTATTCAAATCGATGGAGATTGTGCAGATAATTTGATTATTGTGTTTTTTTATTGTAAATGGATCTACAACTATTCCAATTTCAATGTTGCGCCCAACGATAAATAAATATGTCGACCTAATTTCTTGTGTTATTTATGAGATGCACAGATTGGTGATTCGGCTAAGTTCAATTGAAAGGGGGAGTTGATTTGATAATGAGAGAGATTGTGAAAACAACTCCGCATCGATAAACATTTCTATCTTCCATTTAGGAGATCATGTTGGTGATTGGGCAGTTGATTGATTAGAAGAACATAGACATGAAAATAGAGATCCAAATCGGTTAGTAGTGAGATCTGGTTATTGTTCCATTGATGTATCTATGGAAGGTTCAAGTAGAAATTTGAATGTCCAATGGGATTCAAGGATGATTTCTAGCTTACCAATTGGTAAAGGGTTCAAATCTACACCGTCGTTGTGTAATAGGTGTACGTTGTACGTCATATAATGCCCAGGAGTAGCAAGTTAGGAAATAAAGCCAATGATTTGATTGAATAATTAGATGAAATCTGGTTAGAAGGCAAGCAATTTGAGTATACCATTTAATTATCTAAGATTTCACTTATGGAAGTCGTATAGGTGTTATACTTCTAGTACATATAGATTCTTGTCCCAGAAATGCATTTCGGTATCGATTCCTGTAGCTTGCATATAAATCATGTACTGCTTATTCAATTTTGGTTCTACTCTTTCAATTTCTATGGAGTGTATTACTTGTGTTAGTTATTCAAGCAACATATATTCCAATAGATTTCTATATGGTTTAAAAAATCTCAAGAGTTAATCTAAAAATCGAATTTTGGAAATGAAATATGATTACAGGAGTCAGGCGTGTGTTGTATGAGTAATGCAGGTATGGCTTGTAGACTGAAAGAGTAGGGATTGCAGAGAAGTTAGAATAGGGATTGGTGTCCTTGCATCACAACCACCATAATAATATAGTGTTTTGGACTCAGATATTAACAATCTAGGATTATAGTACACTAAGTTTTGGATTACAATTATGTTAATCCAGGAAACAAGTCAATGAACCTTATTAGGGAATCACTTAATAAGAAATGAATGATTCTAACATGGATTTATCAAGAAAGACCTAAATGAAATATCATTGTGGGAAAATGTTGAATTTTCAAAGAAAATTTTATAGACATATATGCATCATCAGATTTCACAAAACAAATTAATATTTCACATAAAAATTTAAACGTAACTATAATCCAAGTCTGTAATGGATGAAGTATATAATCCAAGTCTGTAATGGATGAAGTATTGCATTTTTTATTTTACATGATGAGGAAGAAACTGAGAAGAAACTCAATAAGAATCATTGGTCCTTAAACTTAGATGCACTTAGTTGGTTTATTGTGAATCATGTATACATTGGTGGTTTTCTAGAGCGAGGGGGAGCATTAAAAGATTCGGAATTTCTATTGTCCATGATGTAGCTTTCTAATAAATATGGTGGTGTTGAAGAAGCAATACCAACTAGAAAAAACTTCTAGTTCTTACAAAAGGAAGCAGGCCGATATAAGTGTATACACATGCTTTATTGAAAGACACAAATCATATGATAATGTATTGCTTTTTACCTTCATTTTTAATTTCCGTTGGTGAGGATGACATTCTTTCACCTTTGAGCTTACATTTTGAACTAAAAAAATGTAATTGGTGTTCCAATTGCATATTCCTATGGATTCAATACACAAACAATTCTACATTTATTGATTGCTCACGCTTGGTTGTTGAGGTTATTAGGTATATAAATTGTTAAATCATTGTGCTGCTTCGGAGGAACTATTGGTCTCCAAACCAAACTAGGAGCAACCCTTGGATGTTTTACATAGAGGCTTTGATAATTTGTTAGGAAATAATCAAACAAAATTCCATTTAAGTGGATTGGTGCTTATAAACAAAGTATTTGTAAGGTGTTTGAATAATGTGTTGCAATTATGTGGATGCAATATATTTATATGAATAAGTTATCTTCTGCAATATATTTATATTTTTTTATATTAAAAATATATTTTATATTAATGTTTAAATATTATTATATAATATGAATCTATGATATAATATAAAATTAATATTAATAATGACATTAACTTTAATTTTATGCTATATTATGTTATAAAAACTCACAATCATAAATTTATCTACTTTATAACCATGGTATTAATATTATTAATATTAATAATAACATACTTTATAATAGTGATATTAATAATATTAACATTAGTAATAATATTAGTAACATTAATCATATTAACATAAATAAAGTAACCATGGTATTAACATTAATAATAACATATTTTATAATAGTGATATTAATAATATTAACATTAATAATAATATTTGTAACATTAATCATATTAACATAAATAATGAATATATTTGAAATCCAAATGTAATAGGCACATTTTAAGCAAGACTTAATTTGACATATTTTAAGTAAGAATTAATTTGTTTTATATTAAAGTAAGTTTTGAATTATTAAAAAAACTCAAACTATATTTCAATATTATATGTTATATATTCATGTGTAAATAATTATTATCTTCTATCAAAATTTGCTTTTTTAATAACAATCCTATTATGTATATGAATTTTAATTGATACTGCACTTTGTTATTTTACCAACATTTCTTCTTTCTACATCCATTGGGGCATTGGTATTTTTGAGTCAATTTTAAGATAATAAGGTGGTTTAACCTATATTACATGCTATATCCACAAACATCTTAGAGGAAATATCAATATCATTCAAGTATTTAATAATTTTCTGTGTTGATTTTAAGGTGTGAACTTTGGTTGGGTATGTGCTTATCAATCCTCTAATTGTCATTATGTCGGAAAAAATATCAACATTTGTTCGAGAGAATTTCCTTATGAACTATTTGAAGAGCTATCTTTCTTCAATGCACTCAGGTACTCCAGTTTAACCAACTAGATGGCAATCATAGTTTTTAATTTGATTTTTGTGACACTAGAGGTTTCTCAATTAAATATCAAGGTGGTTTTTTAGTCCCATATGTGCTAGGTAGGTCTATAAATGCCAACAAAATTTGCATTCAACAAGGTCAAAAGACAAATGTGAAATCAAGAGTATCTTTAAAGTTTAACCATTCCATTCTGGAATAAACAAAATTTGGGTTAAATCCTAATTTGCCAGGAAACGTGGGTACAGGGACAGGTACTAGTACGGGGACAGGGACGGGGACGGGGACGCCACTTTTTGAAACGGGGTACTTGGGTACGTCTGGTATTATATATATATATATATATATATATATATATATATATATATATATATATATATAATTTATAAATTAAAATTTATAAAATTAAAATATTACAACATGTCACAATTACATCATACCTACATATATCAAGTGGAAGGTTGGAACTTGGAAGTTATTTAAAAATTTATAATATTATATGTCCATGACTCCATGAATCCATTGTCATACTACATTCAAAATTTGCCTAATGGCGTTTTCAAACATGAAATAAAAGGTTCAACTTCAAAACAGTAAAGTTAAACAATGAACAAGATAGTTGATTTGGCTTCCTCTAAATTTATTTCCGCATTTAATTAATTCTGGAATTTTATTTTGAAATGATCTAATACCTAAAATTTAGATTTCATGCAGCTTGTGACAATAGACAAGTCTAAGTTTTGTTATAAAACTGTAATTTACTAATTAGTAAATTTAAAATTACTAATACTAAACTCAAAAGTTAGAACTGTAACAGTAAAACTGTCAAAAATTAGCAAACTAAATAAAAAATTGCTAAATTAGTAAATACCTTCACTATCTAGTATCTGCAAATGGAAAAATGCCAAATGTCCGAGTTGTAGAAGCTTGCTGCAATCGATCTTTGCTGATGTCGAAGCTGTAGAAGCCCACTGCTGAACGTTGAAATGTTTAAGCCTTTAATCTTGAAACTTGAAACAATGGAGAGGCCGTGGGTTGTTGTACCCACGTTGAGGAGGCCACGATCTGGTAAAGGTTGAAACTTGAAACAAGGTACAAAGTAACAAAACCCTTGCTGGCAGCCCACTGCTGCTGAACATTCGCGTTTGAAGAAGAGCTCAAGTCGTCGGTCGAGTGAGGAAAGGTAGGCCGTGAGGTAAGGTAAGTTTAAAGTTTTTATTACTTTTTAATATAGTATTAAGTATTAACTTATTAGGTTTTAAATTTTAACTGTTAGTTATTAAATTTTTTATCAAAACTAGGTTTAAATAATATTAGGAGGCCCAAAATAGAGTCGGCCATACCCCCGACGTACCCAAATACGGGGTACAACATACCCAAATGAGGGCAAGTACCTGCATGTTGGATCAGTACGTCTAGGTACAAAAAAAATTAAATGGGTACATCCGGGTACGTACTTTTTCCGTACCTAAGTACTCGATACAGGTACGTGTACCCCACCCCTGGGTACGAGTACCCATGCAACGTAGGTTAAATCTCTTGAATCCTATTGTGCATATCTAGACTTTTAGATTGCCATAGCTGACTGCACAAACTACACAAAATCATATATGTCATTGTTAACCCCAATGATCAGAATATTGTATTTTGTGTTATTTTATATTTTGTGACTTATACATGTGCTAGATGGAATTATTATTGTGATGATGGTGCAATCACTTTAATAGCTTATGGGTATTTTGTGAGGGAAATCATGGCAACATCATTTTGATATAGATGTTTGGAAGTTGTAATTGTTCTTCAGTCATTTGTGTATGTGTACCTCTATGTGCGCCATAAAGTGCCCCCTTAGCTTGAACTAGATTATCATGAGTGGAGGCAACATCATTGCTTCTTATGCATCAAACCTCTATATATGTCATTTACAATGAGTTGATAAGAGCTTCATGATGTTACCTTTGTTCTTGTGCATAGATATTCTACTTAAGCACATCTCTGTCATTATTCTAAATTTGTAACTCACGTGGATTGACACAATATATTTGATTTATGAAAGATTTGCCAAGATTTTACAAGGTTTTATAATTTAGTGAAATATTTTCCAAGAATTTACAAGATTATATTTAATGTAATGATAGGTTCGCCAAGAATTTACAAGATTATATAATTTAATGATAGATTCGCCAAAAAATTACATATACATAATATAACATTGTTAAAATAGCCTTCATATTTTTCTGTATATCATGGGGATTCGCCCAATTTTTATACATAGAAATTTTGGTGGGGGGGCTTGAAATTTTCCGTGTACCTATTTTCAGAGCACATGAATACATGCCCATGACACCTATATCCTATGTGAAGGCCTTCAAAGAATCCCTACAAAGGAATCATATATTGGTATGAGGACTCATTCAAGGTTCTTGAGACCAAGAAGATTCAAAAGTGTCCCGATGATGTGCTTGTTTTCCTTCCTCCACCATGTTAAACCATACTTGGTATACAAAAACTCTTAATGGCACCCATATTTAACCTTGATGCCAAAGATCCTCAAGAGATGGATTTCGTTTTTGTTCATAGTGGTTGAGACTATGAAGTGGTGTTTAGGGCAGAAGGCTCAATAGTCTCCTCTTATGACATTAGATAGACATCTAGACACATTCATGGTTCACAACTACCTATTGATTGAACACATAGCACCCTTGGAGGTGATTGTTAACAAACAGAAGTCAGATGTGGAGGCTTGAGTACTTGCTAATGATAGTTGAGCCTAAGAAGCTATGTTTATGGCTCAAGGATAATGCTTCCCTCCCCCAACCGATGTCAAGGGAAAAAGTATTGTGTTCCCCTACCATGACTATAGTTAAGGCCTTAAGACCCATCCACAGTGCGTGACACATCTTAATGGCACCCATTCCAACTCAAAGGGTAAAGAGACCCTATTGAGGTCATGTGTCAATGTGTCTAGGATTTGTGCATGGAACTTGACATCAGCAGGGTTCAATTAGGGATTAAAACCCTTACTTATCCCCTTCACCATGTTGCATTGTCCATACCCATTTTCAAAGCACAAAACTTATCTACAACACTTATATCCCACTTGAAGTCTTGCATAGAACTTCTAAAAATGACTGATGTGCTTGTACAAGAACTCATTCAAGGCTCTCGAGTTTAAGAAGATTCAACAATATCCCAAGGTGGCCTTCTTCCTTCCTCTCCGGTGGCCAAGGCCCTACAACTCATACTTAGTGTGAAAAATATTTTACTAACATCCATATCCAATATTGTTGCCAAACATCCCCGAGATAGGGATTTTGTTATGGTTTGCATTTTTTGTTCATGGTGATTGAGCCTCACAAGTGGCATTTAGGGCACAAGGCCCATTAATCTTGTTTTATCTCAATAGATAGACTTCTAGACACATTCTTGTTAAACATATAACCTATTCTTTTATCTCAATGGATAAAACAAATAACCTATTGATGGCATGTGAACTATTAAGTTTAATAATTAAGTATTTGAGTTCATATAAGCATTGATTAGTTTATGTGTATAGTAAATTGGAATTTGGATTTGGATCCCAGTTTTAATGAAATAAAATATGCATTTAAAAATAAAGATGTAAATTTGTACAATTTAATAAATATAAAAATGAGATTTCAAATAAAATCTACATAACTACCCTCCTACTTGTCCTCGCTATGATCCGGGAAAATCAACAATAAAGAACTCATAATTGTCCAGAAAATGGATAAAAGGAAAGCAACATGGGTTAAGTGCACACATCAAAGCTATTTAAACAGAGACGTCTGTTCATGAAGCATAACATCACCATGGCAAAAGCTGTAAGCTCGAATGAGACATTTATACCACAATGAAAGTCATATTTTAAACTCTTTTCATTTAATGTTACTACCTTCCCAAGAACAACATGATCTGGATTGTTTTCTTTCAAAACGTTTCTGTGTTGTGATTCAAAACGTTTAATGCAATTCAGCTAATTTATGATAACATAGATTTAGTAAAGCTATATCTATATTCTAATAAAGAGAAAAGAATTATTTCAAAATTTGTTGTAATTCAACTTGTTAAGTCTATAAGTATTTTCTACATGTCATTCAAACATCTTCTACATGTCAGTTAAGTATGCCCAAGTTTTGAAAAGACTGGACGCTGTCGTCAATAACCTCCTCCAGACTGTATTTATAATTGAATCCCAAATCTGATAATTTCTTCGATGAAATGGTGTAAGCAGCAGCAGCAACAGACTCATCGAATCTGCATGAAAGGGCATTTAACAAATTACAAAAGCTTTAAATAATAGAGCAATCCAAACCATATTAGTATAATTTGGCCATATTGACATTTTTCTTATGGAAATTTTGAGTAATTCGAATTTGTGCAATATTGGGTACTAATATAAATTTTTAATAATGAAAAAGTAAATTTAAAAACCAATTTAAAAAAACTAAATTGTAATTATTTAATAACTATAAAATATAAATAACATTCAATTTATTACTTTCTTATTTTCTAATATACATTTATGCTATTTTGATTTATATATTTGAATAAAAGTACTATATAAGAATTCTACTTCCATATTGAATTTTTTTATTACTTATTTTTTCCATCCTATGGGATACTTGATACTAAAATTATATTACTATAATCCAAACTACATTATAGAATATTACCATCATAGTTCCCTTTATAACCTTAACCCTATATAATATGCTCATGAGGACGATGACATTACTCACTTTGCTTTGATTGTGTACTGTGGATGGCGTTCAGAGATGAGATGTGCAAGCTCCATAATGGTAGTGGTGTGTCCACAGCAAAGATAACGTCCATTAGCAGCTGGGTGCTCCATCAGAAATAGATGAGCATTGCAGGCATCTTGAACATGGATCAGTGGGACTGAATTGCCCCAGTCGTGGCTTAATTGCAGAAACGATCCATACAATTGTGGATTGCCTGCGGATTGCACCAGCTCTTTTAGTTCAAAAGCATTTATAAGTAGATAGCATTCTAATACTTACGAGGAAAATAATATTCCAAAACATAACTAAAAGCTTATTGTTTTTTCTCAGAGAATTCAAATAAGAAATTATAACAAGAAAAAAAAATTCTCAAAAAACATTTAACAAAGTTTTACCTAAAACTAAAAAATCAAAACTTACATACATAGCTAAAAAGAAATACTACAATACAAAAAGCTTAAAAAAAAAGAAACACTACAAAACAAGATAGAGCAATTTATAAAAAAAATCATTAACGAGTTAAAGCAATTTAAAAAAAAAATCATTGAAAAAGATAAGAACAAGAAATTATTAATTGATTAAAAAACAATAATTTGGATCATTGAAAAATATAAACTATTTAATATAAAAATCTAAATAATGGTGAAAGAATCATTATATATCTACAAAACAATATAAATCTTAAAGATGCAAATTCAATAGAAACTAAGATACGAAACAATGGAGATTTCAAAATACAAATAAACTTTGAAGGATAAACAAAATTACACAATGGTACAAAGAAGACATGCTACCAAAACTGAAATAAGAAAACATTACAAATATATAAAATAAATTTCATGCTATAAAGGTTCAACATTTTAGAATCAATATTTTAATTAAATATATAATTAGTAAATTTAGTTTTGTGGAGATGGCTAGGTGTTAAACAAAATCTAAATATTGACATAAATATTAAACTAATTAATATAAGTATAAAACAAATACTATTTAATAAACATATTTTTTTAACCACATTTTAACTCAAGCTTATTTAAATTTTTATCAAGATGCATTTAAGCATAACAATATACAACCCACGATGCGGGTGCTCGGAATAACTGCCCTCCTCGCATCGTGGCTCCCACACCTGTGAATCTCCCCTGCCGACGCTGTTCCCTACCCCCCCACATTAAAACCGCGTCAAGTTCCAGCCCATTTGGCCTCCTCGCATGCGTTGAACTCCACTACCCCCATGGCTTAGCTGCTTGCATTCACTCCGGCTCGGCTCTCCTTGTCACATCCCCTTAACTGGTTCAGATGCGCCATTAATCTGTCTCGTGTGAGATCTCGAAGTTCCCGCCTTGAAACTCTTGATATGAGGCTCCCACGATACGCCCCAGCTGTCATTACCAGCTTTTGTCATCCTATTCCTGCTGCATCTACTGAGAGATCCGCCCCCTCTCCATTCTCCAGTGATCTTGTTGACAATGACATGACCCGAATGCGCGACATCTCCAAGCGAGGTTCTGGTGCTGCATCTACTGAGAGATCCGCCCCCTCTCCATTCTCCAGTGATCTTGTTGACAATGACATGACCTGAATGCGCGACATCTCCAAGCGAGGTTCTGGTCACAGTGCTAGCAAAGATGCCACTTCTGCTGAAAAGGAAAAGATGGCCAATAGCGGCTATGAAGACAATATATCCGTCCTTGTCCGCAGGCTGGTGGACGATTGGGAATCTTGTAGTGTTACCGAAATTTTGGCATTTTGCAACCATGGAAACCAAGTAAACTATTACTCGTTAATGAAAAATATGTTGGGAACTTTGGTGGAGGAAATGCTAACAAACTGGAACATGGCCAAGGAGGCGATTATGGACACCACGGCTCACATGGCCCATTTGGATTGAATGTTGGCTGCCCTAAAATCCAATTTAGCAGGTCGAAGGTATTCTCTGTTTCGACATTCTACTCCTCGTGATTCTCGTCCCGCGGCTCATTCTGAAGGTTTGGTTGGCAATCCTATTGTCCATGCGAAGGGTGTTGCTATTGCCACAGACAGCTCCCTGCCTAACTCCCTCGGTGTTGCTACTGCGGAAGGAGCTACTCCAATTCTAGGCCCCTCCTCAGGCCCGAGTTCTCCAACTACGGTGGTGGTTCAGGGGGCCTCTCCCCCTCGGACTTCCTTCCTTACGCCCTCGACGGTTGACACCTTACACTATAAACGGGTCAGAAAGACTATGAACAACACAACCATTCAGCGCAAAACTGAGCCTTTGCCCATCAAACTCCCACTCCAGAATTGGGAAGATGACTTCTTTGGCAGCTGTCCAATAATTGAAGACAATCATGCAGAAGCTAGCACATAGAAATGCTCTGTGTGAGCCTAGCTCCTATTTTTTTGTGGTTAGAGTTATCTATCTACTATCAGACTCTAGTTTTTTCTTCTAGTCTAGTTCAGTCTATGTTTTTAATGGTCGACTGTAATTATGTCAATACTACTCAGCCCACTTATGAGCAGAAAGATAAATGCTCCTAATATATTTTCCTTATGCTACTAAAAAAGCCTAACAAAATACAAAATCCACGTGGCCAGAATGCTCCCCAGCAAACCAGCTGGATGCTCTATGTTCATCCTGATATATAAACCCCTATCAACTTAATAATTCAAAAGAATCAATGTTTTAACTAAACACTATATCAACAACAAACATGTAACAATTCAAAAGAATCCTCAAAATATTTCATTACAAATTTAGATTAAGAAGTAAAAATTTCCATAATCTTCTGAACCTTAAAACATTTACCTGTTATCAAAGACAGCATTGTATTCACACTTGAGGGGGCTGTGCTGGTCATGGAAGGACCTGCAACCACCGGTAGCAGAATGCTCACCACGTCAAGAGGCGGATTCTCCTTTCCAAACTGCAAGGCAGCTTTTTCTGCAAGTGTTTTCGACTCCCTGTAGAACTGCAAAAGAACAGGAAGATGAATGTAGAATTTTAATTATTATTATTTTCTTATGGATTAGAGAAGTGTAATCCCCCTGAACAAAATTTATGCTTACCCGCATCTGGCTACTGGTTTTCCTGATGACATCCAGTGAAGTCCAGCAGGATTCATCTATAACAACTAGAGACTTGCCCAGCGGCAAGGCTGCAGCGAAAGACGAAGTAAACACTACGCGCCTCACGCTTTCTGCTTTCTTACACGATTCAAGAACATTCAGAGTTCCTTGCACTGTTGTTTGGACTATCTCCTTCTATTTATATATATACACATTTAAGTTAGGTTAGCGCCTTTGAAGGATATGAACTCAAGCATGTAACACAAGTAAAATCGACTCTGAAACCTCTTTCATAAAACTCATAGCTGGCATCGGACTTTGATATTAATTACTTCTGCGTTGACATATTTAGGCAGACATACCTCGGGATCCTTGCATTCACCAAACACCATGGGAGTGGCAACGTGAAAGACGCCGTGGCAGCCATGGATGGCAGAATCGAAGCTGCCTTCCTCGCAAAGATCTGATGTGAAAAGATGAAGCCTCTCTTGGGCTCCTGGAAGTGAGCGAAGGAAGGTATTCTTTGATGGATCTCTGAGAGTTGCATGCACTGTGTGGCCATTCACCAGCAGAGTCTTGACGAGCCATGATCCGATATATCCTCCTCCTCCTGTCACGCAGTACACCTGAGCCCGGTTTTCTGGTTGAGTGGGAAGAGAATGAAAATCCATAAGAAAAGAATGGATGGATGCAGATAAGATCTTAAAGAATAGAAAAGAATGGATGGATGCAGATCAGATCTTATCAGAAAAGAATGGATGGATATTGCAGATCAGATCTTATCAGAAATCTAATAATGGTTGATTGGTTCTATGTTTTTTATAAATGTAAAAGTCAACAAATTTGTTTTTTTATATACTTTATTAGAAAGTGATAATGATTTTTATTAATATAACTTTTATGGAATTACTTTTATAATATAAATGTTTTCATATATTATTATTATTTTTTAATAAAGAAGTGAAGATAATAATGAGAATTAACCTCCATGGAGACCAATTCAATCTACATCAATATATCTCTTATTAATATGACAATTACTTTATTAATACAATCACTCCAAAATATTAAAATATATGTAGTTGGTGTTAGAAATAATGGAAAACCATCACGGAAAGTGACAACAAAATCTACGGCCATGGATTCTGACCTTTATAAGATAGTATAAGATACTTTGTTCCCCACCATTGGTTTTCGTTTTTTACCAAACATTAAATAACTATTTTTTATTGCTTTATTTTGTTTAAATTGATACCTAACGCCAAAGCCTAACCAAACTACGGAGTATGCAAATGAGGCCAGTTGGAAGAATTTAAATATATTAATAAGAATAGTTAACTATAAATAGTTTTATGCATGTGAGTGCTTATATTTATCGAAGAATTTAAAATGTTTATAAGAATATAGGTAACTATAAATTTATTGTTTTATATCCTTGATAAGTCATAGGCATGTGTGTCATGATGTATACTACACTCTAAGAGAAAAAGAAAAAACTTAGGTCCTGATGTCACTAGTGATGTTTTTTTAAGGCTTTTAAAATGTTAATAATAGTGATAACTATTTTAAAATTGATTATAAATATTAATGATTTTTTTAAGATTTTAAAATGTTAATAATAATGATAACTATTTTAAAGTTGATTAAAGTTGATTATAAATATTGTTTATTTATTTTTTATAGATATGTCATGGATAATTTACATGATAGAGATAAACTTTCCAATTCCTTAAAAAAATAATAAAATTTTAAGGTATACTAAATAGTTTTTTTTTTCTTTTAGGTTTAATAGATCAACTTTGGTGTTAAGGGACGTATTAATGGACGTTAATGTCATAATCATAAAAAAAATTCATTTGAATTGGGTCTTTGAGATTGTATGTTGATGTGGAGTACAAGGAACATTTGGGATGGTCAAGGTTATATGATAGATAAAGTTAGTTGGATGAAACAACATAGTTTTGTTTAATTGTTTAAGTCAAAATATTTGGGAAAGAATGTAAATTTTATTAATTTTTATTTTTTTGAATAATAATGTTTTAATTCAAATTAAATTTAAAAGGAAATATAAACTATCATAAATCCATCTAAATTCTAAATCTATCATTATGTAACAAGGAATGAATTCCCTTTAGATATTAACTTTTTTATTTAATGCAAAAGTTTGAAAAAATATTTACTACTCATCTATATTAACTATAATATAGATGTACTTTGTTGAATGATGATGCATTATGATATAGTTAAGCAACTTAAATGAAAATGAAAATTTAATTTATAAAGTCCACTTTTCAAACAAAATTTGAATTAGGTTTTTAGTTTAGTAAAACAAATTATAATTTCTTTAATAATAATAAAAATAAATATTATAAATTTATTTTGTAAAAATATTTATATTGTTAAATTTAATTTATATCATTTTTATATTTATAATTAGCCAAATAATCCATATATCTCCCTCGTCACTCTTGAAAAAAAATCTCAAATATATAATATATTTACAATAATATCAAATATTTGTTTTTTTTATGAAAAAAAATGCATATAGATCTCAGTATTTATTTTTTCTTCGCTTTTCCATACATCCAAGTTTGGGGGAGATAACCTAATGTAACCCGTCATAATGAAAACAAAACACATACTTCAAGTGCACTTTGCATTCAACACTCATTCATCATGCTATTTACCCAAATCCTGTTGAAAATAAATCTTTCCTTTATAAATATCAAATATTTGTTACCACCATATATCGATCCTAAAATTTAAGGCTCAAAGCTCAAAGTGTTTCATAACTCAATTAATAATAGGAACACCTTTGCTTAACCTATCTAGCAGTAAGGCTCAAAGTATTTCATGGCTCAATTAATAATATGAACACCTTTGCTTAACCTAACTAGCATTAAGGCTCAAAGTGTTTCATGACTCAACTAATAATAGGAACACCTTTGCTTAACCTAACACACATTAAATCTCAAAGCTTTTCATGACTCAATTAATAATAGGAACACCTTTGCTTAACCTAACAAGCACTAAATCTCAAAGCTTTTTATGACTTAGTTAATTTCTTTATAAATATCAAATATTTGTTACCACCATATATCAATCCTAAAATTTAAGGCTCTTGAAGTGTTTCATGACTCACTTAATAATAGTAGAAACACCTTTGCTTAACCTAACTATCACTATATCAGTACTTAGATATTAAAATCACATGCTTTATTTTTTTTTTATGACTCAAGGGGCACCTTTGCTTAACCTAACTAGCACTATATGTTGGACAAACCAAGCACACTACACTGAGAGGGGGGGGGTGAATAGTGTGTATAGCCTTTTATTACTTTTTCAGCTTTAACAATCATCAACAACTTATTCAATACATCATTCATTAATGCATTGTTACATTATCATTATATCATCAGCATTATGAACAATTACAGATCACCATATCATCATCACATAGGAAGCATAGCAAAACACAGTACACAAGATTTTTACGTTGAAACCCAAGTCCTGGGGAAAAACCACAGAATCCTTTATAATAATAATTTACCAGCAATAATTGGAAGGAGGCAACAACCCCCTTTGTTACAAAGAATTCAATTCTCCAGCTACAACTAGAAGGAGGCTACAACCCCCTGGTTTATAGGCTACAACCTGAAGGAAGCCTTAGCTCCCTAGATTTCCTTGCCTCATCCTCCCACTCTGATATGAAGATAGAAACTGTTGAACTACAACTGCACTGATCCTGCGTACCAACTATCCAATATCTGTACCACACTGTACAACCACTGCTCATCGACTGTCACTACTCATCAGCTGTCAACTGACCACTTGCACCACAACTGTGCCACACTACTCATCAACTAACCAATCAATCTGCTGTTCACATCATCCGAATTAGTCAATCTGATTCTAACCAACTGTATACCAGACTCAGTCCACTTGATTCAAGCCAACTACTCATACAACTCAGCCAATCCGAGTTAAGGAATCTGCTCATGTAACCTATAAGTCTGAATCAATGTACTCGCTGCTCATTTCCACTGGTCATCATTTCATCATTGTCATCTATATATTGTTGCATACATCACTGAGCATATATAATCATGTGTTCGTTACTGAGTATATAGCATCACATATCACTAAGTGTCATACATTACTGAGCATTATTACCATTACTGAGCATCTAAATCACTGATCACCGTGTAATCCTCATCAACCATGTCTAGCGCATCATGTCACTTTGTAATCATTACTAGCATCTGAACATTTCTCTATGTGTCCTACTGAGTCATCATTGTGCATTTCATAACACTGTATAAACCACTGGGCATAGGTACTATCACTGTGTAAACAAGCTGAGCATTGTATAATTTATCATTGAACATGTACATCATAAGTAACCACCTAACATATCAATGTATGCTCATTGGTTCACTATGTGCCATCATCACCGAGAATATATGTTTTACTGTGCATATCACTGAGTATATATCATCATTGTGTATCATATCATCGGGTATACATACTATCACATCACTGAGTAAGCACTAAGCATAGGTGTAGATATCAAATTGCATCATATTACTAGCACATCCTATCACTGTCTAATGCCTAAGTGTAAATATAATCATCATTTTATCATACTTAGCATAATCAGTGTCTATAACTGTTGGGTGTGTAAGCTATCTCAAATAAAAACACCTAATATTAATTATCAACTAGGATCAGTAAAATTAGAGTTGAAGCAAAACATATGGCAAGGTAGAAAAGGTTCTAAAGTTTCAGGTTTGTCAGACCTAAAAAATGTTTAGTAAGGAAAAAGATCGAAAGATCTTTCAAAATGAAAAACCGAGTTAAATATTCAAGAATACAACTAAGGAATCACAGATCAAAATAGTACTAGATCATACTACTCTACTTATATGGTTAATTAATAAGAAAGATGGAAACAAATACTGAAACACAAATTACTTCTAGAAAAGTAAGAAACTACTAAATTAAACTTCCAGATAACAACTATGAACAGAATCAGAACTACGGATATTAGATGTTTAATAGGGAGAACTTGTAAATGTAAATTATTCTAGACTAAACCATCCAATTCCATTCTTCTTGATTACGTACATCAAATGTAATAGGAACTGGAGTAAATGTATCGTAATGACTTTCAAATGTAATAAGGAAGCCAAATGGAAGTAAATCTAACTTAACTTCTACAAAGAAATGTAAACTAAAAATCAACAAACTACCACTAACTTTAAACATTATGAACTACTGTCTATCCATATGTGAACAACATGAAACTAATGTAAGTTAGAAGTAAGTAGAAAACTTAACAAAGATGTTAAACTGAACTATATTAGATTTGGGAGCAAGTAGAAAACTTGATAAAGATATTTTATTATTAATCTAGATCATGCAACATGAACATCTTCATTAAATAGAAACTAGTCTTAAGATTAACAAACTAAAACAACTCAACGAATAGAATTATCAACTATAACTTGGAAATAAACTATTTAGAAACAAAATTCATACATTCTGAACAGTAACTAAGTAACAAAACAGGTTCAAGAACTAAAGTTTGGAAGAAAGATAAGAAGAGGACAAGGAGGAAGTAAGAAAGGAGGAAATAATGATGAAATTTAATTAAAAACTCCAAATAACATAAAACAAGATTAAATTACATCTCAGACTATAAAGAAGGAACATGAAGAATGATGATTAAGAGGCAGAAGAAATTAGATCCGGAAAAAGGCCTAAAATAATACAGAAAACTCACAGGTCCGAATGACGATCCGAACGTCGGTCTGAATGGCAGTCCGAATGATAATCTGAATGGAGGAAAACATTTTAAAGTGAGGGAAATAAGAGTTTTTGGATGATTTAATTACCAACTGGCTTATGCAAATGATCCTACTGTGCACACGAAGCAGTAGAGAGATTATTAGAGGCTAAGAAATTATCTATGTGAATCATTACCTAAGAGGAAGAATGATTTTATGAGAAGCAAGAAGAGGGTTGGAATAGAAGAAGAAAGAAGGTTGGAATAGAAGAAGGAAGAATTAACATACAACAAACAGGAAGAAAAACTAGCAGACGAGAAAAGAAAGAAAGGAATGCTAACTATGGAAGAATTTGGAAGCAATATCTAACTATGATGATGGAAGAAGGACTGAAAACAAACTACAAATTATGAAACTATTGAACTATTGGTCGACCATTTTAACTTAGAAGAAGGAAGGTTGTATTAACAACATAATATTAATTACCGAGGAATGAAGATAATACACACAGGAAAATGAATTAGATTACACACATAGGAAATTAACTAGTTAATTACAAGAAAAGAAATGTAGAAAATGTAAATAAAACCTCCAGTTGATGAGGGGCCCTTCCCAGCAATCGAAGGGTGAACTAGATCAACTTAAACGACTACCAGCAGAACATCAACAAGATGCTACTTCCATTAAATTGAGAAAAATTACAGAACTCTGTCTTCCACTATCTACGACTACGAACTAGCTAGATTCCAAAATTTAGACTAAAACTTAGACTCGGACTAACTCGTCTCAATCACAAAGATGACTATTTATAAGTTACAATGGGAGAGAGGGTCGATAGAGTCGACCTCTCTAAAAATAGAAGTGTTTAAATGACTGTAACTATTGATTTAATTGATACATGCCAACGCAAGGAGCCTCCTTCAGACTTTGACGGGGTTGGTTCCTTCATAGGGCAGCTACAATGTCGATCTAACTCAGACGTGGACGAGCAGTGTGCTGGTGGACTAAATCATGGGTAGGCGGACTCCTTCCAAAACGACGACATGAATGAACATGAGCAGGCGTGAACAGGTGTGTATAACTCCCAGCCAAACGAACAAGAGAACTGGCACACTGGAGTCTTGACATGGGCACAGAAGTTATGTCAGCATACTGAGCATGATTCCAGGATGAATGCGCAGACGAACCGGAGGTTAAAGTGTTCACGTGGACGTGAGATATGCTGTCAGGATTGGCGAGCATAAGGACGGATATTCTAGAGCAATAGCTCATTAACCAGGCCCATTGCGTGTCGAACAGAACCCATGTGTCCTTCCCTTCATTCAATGGTCTATAATGTGTCAACCACGGATTTCGCGGGTTGAATGGAGGGCTGAACAATGAGCTGAACGCATTTTAGGCTGAGCACATAGCACATGGTATGAATGATGGGTCATTTGCAAATCGTAGCCTGTCAATTAAAACCATAAGTGTTAATTATGCCCAAAAACATCATTTTAATCATAAATAAACCATAATATACGAAACATAATAAGATTTGCATGATAAGTGAATTTGTGCATACCTGGACTGTTTGATGAGCTGAATGGCTAAGAAAACAACTAAATATAGCAAAAATGATAGAAATAACACCGCTTCAAGTAAACTGAATGATAAAAAATGATGACAAAATTGGACACCAACATTCTCCCAAACCGGAGGCATGCCAGGTCCCACTGAGCAAAACAAAAAGTGATTAGGAAGAAGGCCGAACTGTGATAGCAGCGGTCTTCAACTCAAATGATGGAGATGCATGCTTGGCCTGGAGCTTCTTGAAATGAACCCTTAAGGAATTACACTTTACTCTAAGGACAACATTGGATGTACGCAACATCTTATTTTCTTCAAGAAGCTCTGAGATTGTCTCCACATAGCTTTGACTTTGTTCTGTTAATTGTGGTATCTCTTGGGTTAACTGATCCCATTTTTGCTGACTCGAAAAGGGTTGTTCCATATCATGCTCCAAGTCCATTTGAGGACTCTTCTCTTTTGGATATGTCTCAACATTAATAGTCTATTCTTTAGATCTTTTGTCTTTGTTACATGCAGGAGAGCTTCTAGTAGCACAGGCTACACTCATCTGAACGGATGCATTAGCTAGTGTGAGGAGGGATGACTGAAAGGTATGATCATCCAATTGAATATTTGAGCATGAGGGCTGAATGATAGTCTGAATGTCAGGCTGATCAATGGACTGGTCATAATTTGTCTCTTTAGGTTTAGTAGGAGAATGTATTGAATGGACAGAGTGCATATCATCTAATGGACCCTCACCAAATCATATACGTATCGTGTTTCGTTCTTATTTGGCATGAAGGTGTTCTTGAGAAGGGGAAGATTTGACAGTAGATAAATGAGGGTTTAATATCTCAAAAACAAAATGGTCCCAAGTCTGACCTCTCTCCTCTAGTTGATGAATGATTAAAAGCTTAATGAGACAATGGTGATATAAGCTACCAGAAGGGTTAATGGTATTCTTTCTAACTTGACTCGACATCTTTTCTAAGCTCTTTAGAAAGTAGAATGGGAAATTTAAGGTCTGATTATTGATAAAATGAGCTAAGAGTCTAACATGGAAAGCTTTAAAAATAGTGAACTTACCCTCGCAGGTGACTAAGTGAATGATAATGGCCAAAAGATCCAAGTACTCTAGCTTGATCCATTCTCTATGAAAACCTTTGGTGCTAGTAATGTGTTGAAAATCGGGCTTGAGAGCGAACTGGTGAGATTCTCGTGGAAGAAAAAAATGCTTGTGCCATTAGGCACCTTGTCTAGGGAGCTTCGTAGCTAACGCTATTGACTCTTCTGTTACAAAGAAAACAAGATGGCCAACCTTCGTCGTTTTGCCATCGAAACCTTTGGCAAACAACAACGAAATCTCATGGTCATGACCATCAAGGCGGTGGAGAAATGGATTCCATCATGCTTGGGAGAATAACTCATGGCATCTTTTAAACTCAGGGATATGAAGAAGATCTTGGTAGCTACCAAGTTCACAATAGTCAGGCATTGTTGATGGAGGACGGGGGAAGCAATAGATAAACGTATGGGATACAAGGAATTTGCAGAGGATGCAGCTCGCAGAGAGAGAAATGAAGGGTGAATAGAGTGAAGCAGAAGTTCACGCAGCCATCAGTTAAATTGAAGTTTCTTTAGATGGTTGGGTGGTCATAGGTAAAGCGTGTTTTGAAAGATCACACTTGTGCTTTGAATATCTTGGGTTAAGTGCCAGAATTGAAGTGCGTGAATTCGGTAGATGCGTGTTTAGTATAGCATGTTCAACCATGTCCAAAGCCAAGCTTTGGACAGGTTGAACGAAATTCACGTAATGGGATATTATACACGTGGAAAATCACAAGGATCCGATCCATATGCTGGCGATCTATACGACAGGTAAGACCATAGTGGTCATACAATGATTCATAATGACACAAGATTCATTCATTTAACAAGATGAGATGAATAAGGAAATAAAACCAAGTGCGATATTTGACGTTTGATTGATCCCTTTCATCATTGGTTAGTCAGAATTTTCAAAAATATCTAGCAAACTAAAAAAATTTCAGCAGTTTTATTCAAAATGTTTCTTATTTGCTGCATTCATCACTTCATTTGGATCGGTGTTTGATCCGTCATTGAGCCTTTCATATAGACTTTCGTCTATACAAACTTTTATTGCTGAAGCCAACTAGAACTGATTTTTGCAAGGAATTTTTAAGGCCGTTAGTGCATAGAAAATGCTGTAAACTTTGATTTCTGGAACTTTTAAGTCATGTCCCCTTTTTGTTTGTTTTTAATTAAAACAATTCGCCTTCTACTTTTGCATTAACCTGCAAACATCTATCACTTTCAGAGATAAATAATTTTTTTTTTGTTATTGATAAAAATAAAAAAATAGTTTAAAACAGTTGTAATCCTCCCCCAAACCAAAGATTTGGCTTGTCTTCAAGCCAACAAAAAGAGCATTAGATATTCAATTCTTTTATCAATAGTTGAAAAATGTTGTAATACTTTTCTCAAGAAAATGAAATATTAACTAAACATGTAGATGATTCAGATATGTACATTTATCATAAAGAATAGAATAGTGCTTAAAAGAACCATATGAAGAATGATAGTATAATTTGATATGAAAGATGCCATAGGAAAACTAGCCATCCATGACTCATTTTAAATATTTCTTATCATCCCAAGATATAGATAAGGTGTACCGTAAAGCTTGTGAGATTTTCATAATTATGGGTCCCATTTCTAGGATAATAACATTCTAGATATTGTTTGAATTAGATGACAAGGTCCAAGTTCAACTTATAGTTATTCTCTAATGACAATATAGATGATTGGCCAAAACATGTGTTTGTATACTCAGGTTTTTTATATATGAATCATGTGCATAGTAATGCATTAACCGATCTATGGTTGGGAAAAGGTTTTCAAACCAAAGAACAATGGAGGGATGGGTCTTAGGGATCCCGAAACTTTAAGTGAAGTCTATGTAGCTTAAATCTGGTGGCGATGGTGCACCCAACAGGGGGAGCCTTGGGAAAAAATTTGGAACATCAAGTATGCGAGGGGCAGAGAGATTGGGCACTTGGTAAGATGTAATGAAGTTCAATAGGGTTCCCACATTTGGCTAAAAGCCTTTGTGGCCAGACATCTTGTTCCGGACCATTGTTTCTAGGAAATCCACAATGGGCAAGAAGCTAACTTTTGGGAAGATTCATGGAATCAGTTCCCTGTCCTGGGGGAGGACCCCATGTGGTGGCTTATGAAGGAAACAGGTACTTCTTCTGGCAAAACAAAAGTGTACCACTATTAGAACCACTCTGTTTCAGATTGGCACAGGGTTTGGCTATGGGCGGTGGATTGGGATGTTTCCTCAGATGAGGCTTCCTTAGATGCATTCAACAATATGATGAAGGATAGGTTTATTCGTCTCAGTGACTCTCCAGATAGACTGCGTTGAGTTTATTCTCCGAAAGGTACCTTTGGCATCCAAAAGGCCTATGATTTGTTTATTCAGGAAGTGGATGAACCACGGAAAATTTGGGGGAAAATCTGGAAAATGAACAAATGGCCAAAGGTGGCAGTTTTTTGCTGGTTAGTTGTATGGAAACGGATACTAAGAAGTGAAAACTTGAGGAAAAGGGGGATTTGTGGCCCTTCTAGATGTTCTCTATGTCTGCAAGCGGAGGAAAGCAGTGATCACCTGCTTGATTCTTGCCAATTTGCATCTATAATATGGGATAGGGGAACTACAATCTTTCGTAGATGTGACCGTGTGAGAGGCCACCCTGATATTACCTTGGAAGCCTGGGATCTTAAGGCTTTCTTTAACCATATTATCGAGATGTTGTGGCAAATTTTCCCTGGTATGGTTTTATGGGCTCTGTGGAAAGAAAGGAATGAACGAGTATTTAGAGACCATCCCAGAAATGAGGAAACAGTTTGGTCCAAACTAGCACGGAATATGACGGAGACAATTTGCAATCAGCAATGGACGAATAAAGATAAAGAGTTATCCCCGGGGGACTTTCGAATTGCAGAGGGCTGGGGTCTTAAACGCTATGATCTAAATGGTTTACGAAGGAAACAGTCGACTACTAGACCGGTTTTCCAATCTCGATGGACCCCTCCTCCATCTCTCTGCTTCAAGTTAAATTTTGATGGTGCATCTAGAGGTAATCCAGGCAATGCTAGTTTTGGGGGAGTTTGCCGATGCTAGTCGAGGAAGATTCAGAAGGTTTTTTATGGTGCTATTGGCCACAACTCAAATAACTCTGCTGAGTTGGAGGGTCTGATCCAGGGGCTCCATTTGGCTATTGAGGAGTCATGGTTTCCTCTGGTTCTCGAAGGAGACTCGTTAATTATTGTCAACATGGCCAGGAAAATGTCCTTTGGACGATTAGTCTCTTCTAGCTAGCGGTTGCTGGCCAAGATGGAACTCCTCCACACTTCTTTCATGAATCGACCAACTGTCACGTTCTCCCATGTTAAGAGAGAGGGTAATAAGGTGGCGGATCATCTTGCCAATCATGGAATTGAGGCAGGTTTTCCTCTTAGGGTATGCCATCCTGTCGATCATCCTATGGATGAGTGGAGCAAAGCATGTAGCCATCTGGTACACGAAGATATGACCAGGTCGAATAAAGTGACATCTGTAGACATGTCCACATCTCATCAGGGGCTTGGCGAAGTGGAGTGCATCAGAAGGGATCCTTGTGACAAGGAACCTTTGCCTTTGACGTAACATCAGTTTTAATGAGCCCATCAATGTTAGTTAAGAGGTGGTACTTCTTAGTACGGACCATTAACGATGTTAGGATTTGTATTAAATCTCGTTCATCCCAAATCCGTCCTATTCTTAGCTCTCCGATTTGGTCTGAAAGTCTAATGATAGCCTACTAGTACTATCCTGAGAATTCCCATCATCATTGTGTTACGGCCTTGTTTTGCTATCCCATTTTAAATAGGCCCGATGTTTCCTATTTCATTGCCATTCTTTTATCCTGTTGGTGGGTTTTGCATAGTGGTGCTTTCTAGGTTGAGCTCGTTGTGAGTTTTTCTAGGTTTGAGGTTGGGGAGTGGTCTCTGGTATTTTGCTATCTGGTTCTTATGGCTCCGAAAAGGAAACTTCCGTTTGTGGAGGTTGGTGGTTCATCCAGGCTTGGGGTTTCTCACACTGGCAGGACCACCCGTGCTTCTACCTGGACTTGCCTTCGTGAGGAGGAAAAATTCTTCCGTAACCGCATTCCTCCATCTATTCGTGAAGAGATTGGGAGAATGGAGAAGGGACTGTGGGCGAAATTCCAGGAGTTTCCTGTTGCTGAACATCGTCGGGATATGGAGGACTGGATTCTAAATCCTAGAAAGACCACAGGCTGTGCTTCCCTCTATGAGCGCACTCTAATGAACTACTGGGCTACTAAAAACTTGATGGCCAATATTCTCATGGACTCTGTTAACAAGCATAGGGGGGATGAAGAACCAATTCAACCATGGAAAATGCATAATCTTGATACTAGGGTGATGCATTCCAAGGTGGACGCTGTGGCTAAAAAGATGGGCATCACTTTTATTATCCAGGGCGCGATCAGTGGAGAGGGAGGCGGCTACAGTCATGATGGTACTCCTCTTCAGCATGATGGAGCTTTAGACGTGGCCCATTCTCAGCCGACTACTACCACCCCCAGTCCTGTTGTGGCTGGCTGCAGCATAAAAACTATCACCATCGACTAAGGTGCAGTGCACTGGTTTTTGGTTTAGGGTTTTCTCTAATCTACGTGCTTTGACAGCAGTAGGTCTGTTACAGTCTGTTCATACTATATTGTATCATCTTATAGAGTTTGTGTCAAAACACTGGCCCAAGTTAGTTCAGACATGTTTATGGTTTCCTCATGTTTGGCTTCTAGGCCGGGAGTGTTTTGTTGTTTATTTCAATACTTTGGATTGAGTGGATTCCTGTTTGACCTCTGTTGGTTGAGAATGCCTCTATCACTACTTCTTAGTTCTGTAATTGGTTTGAACTCGTAATATACAGTATTTTCTTTACAGAAAAAAAATGCATTAACCGATCTATTTTACCCGATATTGACCCGCTGCCAGCAGGCCTATTCAGTACCCCTGTGGGTTTATCTTGGTACCATGCAAGCATAGTCCCACTGCTAGCAAGCCTGTTCAGTACCCCAGCAGGTTTACTTGCATTTACCTAGCTTCCTTGTTTAATATTTTACTTAGCATGGACCCGCTGCTAGCAGGCCTGTTCAGTACCCCGACGGGTTTGCTTCGTATAATGATGTCTATATATATATATATTTTGTAAGGAAGCCGATTGGCACTAGAGTGTGCTAAGCCTTCTAAACACATAATTCGAAATATTAGAACGAACCTTTATGAGCAACGTTTACTTATAATAGCCAAAGTTATGCATCCTGTCAAAAGATAATAACCTAAAGTTGTTCTTTGATCTATATCTATCTCTTTCATAAGAATTCAGTAATGTTTCCCACAAGAATAAAAATAACATTCACTTCTAATTTACCTTTAAAAGATGCTTTAAGAGACAAGTTTTGATAATGAGTCTAGGATAAGCCGATGATCCATAGGTGTAAGATAGTATTTTTTTTTTTGAGATCATAGCAATTAAGATAGGTCTTTTAAGCAACAGTTCTAAACGATAATCAGAAATGTGCATGCCTGAATCAAATACCATAAATGAAATGTTTGCAAGATAATATAAAGAACACTTTATCTTTTGCTAAAAATATCAATTTCAACAATAATTGAAAAAAGAAGGGATTAGGATATATAATTTTTTTTTCTTTTAAGTGCTTCCCTTTCAATAATATTGCATGAGCGGATAAGGTCCTTGTAATTAAACTGCAAAATCGTGGTTAGATGATTTTGATTTATTCAAAACAAAACATATGTACAAAAAAGTCATAGGAAATCTAAAAAGGGAGAAAAGTTTTCCTGTTTTTAATGACAAACATTTCATGAGCTGATCATACAAATGAATTCCCTGTATAAATACAATCAGCTTGTCAGAAATAACTCTTCATGATTATAATTAAAACAAAAACACAATATATTTACATATGTACAAATAAAGACAATCCTTTAGAAATTTCAGGGACTAGGAGGAGGAGGAATGACTTCCTCTTCTACCAGCTCCATCTCCTGCTGTTGTAAGGCATTCTGCACAAAGTCTTGTTTAGATATAGGTTGGTGATAAAGTCTAAGTCTATGGCCATTTACAACAAAGGAAGTTTGAGAATCATCAATTGGTTTAATTTTAATGGATCCATTATCGAAGGCTGTAACAATTTTAGAAGGACCCATCCAGCGAGTAGTCAATTTACCTTTAAAATTTTTGTATCTCGAATCAAAAAGTAATGCCCAGTCTCATGTTTTAAATTGTTTTTGTTTAATGTATTTGTCATGCCATTTTTTACGTTAATTCTGTATTAAGATTGTTCGTTTGATAGCATCCTGTCTAATCTTGTCTAATTCATTTATTTGTAGGATTCGTTGTGTCTGTGCTTCCTCTAAATTCATTCCTAACTGAGCAACCATACAAAATGTCTTAACCTGAAATTCAATGGGTAGGAGAACCTGTTTTCCATAAACAAGTTCATAAGGTGTGTGGCCAGTGGTGTTTCTCCATGTTATTATATAAGCCCACAAGGCTTCTGGGAGCCTATCTGCCCAGTCCTTGTGGTGTAACTGAATGGTCTTGGTAATGATAGCTTCTAATACTTTGTTTGTGCTTTCTACTTGACCATTCGCCTGAGGATGATATGGGGAAGATTTACAATGTCTAATACCATATTTATTAGTAAGTTCTTTCAGTAACTTGGAAGTGAATTGAGATCCTTAATCGGTTACAATTTCCCTAGGTACACCAAATCGGGTAAATATTTCTTCATACATAAATTCTACCATTGATTTCTATGTGGCTCCGAATAAAGCTTTGGCTTCTACCCACTTGGTGACATAATCTATACAGCCTAGGATGTACTTCTTCTTATGAGACATAGGGGAAATTGGTCCAACGAAATCTAGAGCCCATTTTTCAAAAGGCTCGATCATAACTTGAGTTTGCAAAGGCATCTCATTAGATGGCGTAGGTCTACCCATTCTTTTGCAACTATCGCATCCCTTAACATATTTGGCAGCATCTTTGAAGATGCTTGGCCAATAATATCCATAATGTAAAACCTTATATGTTGTTCTTTTATTAGAAAAGTGTCCACCGCAAGGTCCACCATGACATGCATGAAGAACCTCTGCCATCTCATCCTCTCATACACATATTCTAATAATAAGTTCAGGACAGGTACGGAAGAGATCATTATCCACCCAGGAGTAGTTAGAGCTTTGAACTATGATTCTACGTTTTTCGGGTGGAGAGAGATGGTTTGGTAGCTTTCTAGTTGCCAAATAATTGGCTACGTCTGCGAACCATGGGGTTCAAATAGATATAGTGAATAAATGTTCATCTGGGAAGCTATCATCAACAGGACTATCATCATTGTCAATTTGAATTCGGGAGAGAAAGTCCACTACTACATTCTCTCGACCAGGATGGTCAACAATGGTGATATTAAACTCTTGTAATAGAAGAAGCCACCGAGTCACTCTGCCATTGGTAACTGGTTGATTCATAAAAAATCTAATAGCAGAATGATCGGTATGTATGAAAATTTTATATCCTGTGATATAATGACGAAACTTATTGATGCAATAGACTACTGCGAGAAACTCTTTTTCGGTAACAGTGTATTTTGATTCTGCAGGTGTCAAGTTTTTACTAGCGAAATAAATGGCATAAGATAACTTTTCTTTTTTTGACCTAAGACTGCCCCTGTAGCTATGTCGGATGCATCAGTAGAGATATGAAAAGGAAGGGACCAGTTAGGGCCCCTAAGTACTGGTGCTACTGATAACTTTGCTTTTAAAGTTTCAAAATCCTATTGACAAGGTTCAGTCCATTGAAATTCAGTGTCCTTCATGAGTAGTTTGAACATAGGTGTGGCTATCTTGGTAAGATTTTCTATAAAATTCCTATACTAACCTGCATGGCCAAGAAAGCTTCTAACTTCCTTCTAAGTCTTTGGAGGAGGAAGATTAACAATTATCTCTATCTTGGCAGGATCCACCTTGATACCTTGAAGAGAGACATGATGTCCTAGAACTATGCCCTTGGTTAATAACATCTTGCATTTTTCATGACTAAGGGCTAAGTTTGTGTCTTGGCATCGAATAAGAACTGTCTCGAGGTTATCAAGGGCTTCTTGGAAGGTATTACCATAGACTGTGAAATCGTCCATGTAAACCTCTACACAATCATATATGAGGTCAGCAAAGATACCTAAAACTGCACATCAGAAAGTAGCAGGTGCATTACAAAGGCCAAATGGTAACACTCGATAGGCATAAGTCCCCCAATAGCAAGTAAAGGTAGTCTTGCCTTGGTCCTCAGGTGCTATTAATATATGATTGTATCCATTATACCCATCTAGGAAAGAAAAGTATTGTTTCCCCAATAGGGTATCTAACACCTGATCTATAAAAGGTAGAGGGAAATAGTCTTTAAGAGTGTCTTTGTTCAATTCTTGAAAATCAACAAAGATACGCCACTTCCCTGTGACTTTCTTTGGGACTACTACCAGAGGAGACACCCACTTACTATTAGAAATTGGGTAAATGAATCCAGCGTTAAGAAGTTTTTGTAATTCTTCTTTTACTATATCTTTGAGAGCTGCGTTCATTCTTCTCTGGGGTTGTCTGATGGGAGGTATATTTGTGTCTGTGTAAATGTGGTGAATACAAGTATCTGGGTGTATACCCTTCATATCGGTGTATTCCCAAGTGAAAGCTCCAGTTTGACTTTTGAGAACTTTTAACTATTGCTTTTGTTGACTCTCATCTAAGCCTGCATTTATATGTAGAAATTTTTCGGAACTAACCTCACATGGTACGGTATAAGATCCTAGATGTTCTTCGATTGCAAAGACACAAGGTGTACTTGTAAATGTTGAGAGAATCTTGTTTTCTTGAAATTCATCTCCAAAAATTGGGTCAAGTTGGGAAAAAGACTGAGGAAAGTCTATAAATGTCGTGGAGGAAATAAATTGATTCAACACGTTTTCGATATTTTGTTCTTGAAGTGCCCAGGAAAGATCACTAACAAGGGAAAGTTCTTCCAGGTTTTCTTCTCCAAAAGGACAATCTAACCAAAATAATCTCTTAGCTATGGGCTATGCTGGTGGGTATAAATCTAGTCTTCTTGTAGATAACCCATCAGAGATAACCATCTCTCCATCCCTACATCTTATGAATGCATTAGCAGTAGCCAACCAAGGTGTTCCTAAAATGATGCGATGCCCTCTAGATGGATCTTTTGATTGTATAACCATGAAGTCCACGGGATATTCCCATGAGGCTACTGACACCATAATATCATCTAAAATCCTAGTAGGTTGTACCATAGTACGATATGCTATTTCTAACATTGTTGGGGTAGGGCGAAGGAATGGTCCTAATTGGAGAGCTTATAAAACTGTAGTAGTAATTAGGTTAATAGAAGCCCCTAGATCAATGAGTGTGTTGCCTATAACAGTGTTGTTAATGAGAACAGTTACTACATGATTTCCTGGATTTGTATACTTTGGGATTCTAGGCTGTTCTGCTATACAATATGAGATTTCACCTATGACATGTATTGTTGGAGGGTCTTTTTATTTCTTACCTGGTCTCTTAATGCAGAGTTCTTTTATCACTTTACCAAACATTGGTATATCTTTAATGGCTTGTAATAAAGGAATCTTAATACAAATATTTTTCAACTCATTAATGATGTTATATTATGGGTAAGTTAAAGGTTTTTCTATTATTAGACGCTCCGGATATGTAGGTGATTTATTTACCGATATTACTTCTTTATGAGGAAGGTTATATTTTGAAGATTTAGGAACAACCACATTTTCAAGAATGGCATCATGTAAAATTTCATTAGTTATATTTTCTTCTTCATTTTCTTCTTGAATAACAATTGATGACTTAGGATGATCTTGCAAAACTCTTCCAGACCGCAATTGAACTTCATGTATTGGTGCGGAAGAAATAGCATATGATGGAAGAGGTAATAACCCAATGTTATAAAGAGCTTGGGTTGGTTTTTTGTTAGGATTCGGTATCGGTTGTGTGGGTAATATTGTGGGTCTTGGAAGGTTCATATTCTGGAAATGATGAGGTTGATTTGGGATAGGGGGTAGTGAAGGAGGTGCATATCCAGGCAAATGTTGTTGAACATTAGGTGGGTAAGGATAGTTAGGCATATCAGGAGGTGTTTGAGTATAAGTTTGTCCTCTCCATCCATGTGGCCATTGCTGTTGTTAAGCATTTTGAGCAGGGTACTGCGGTGGCCAATTATGCCAACCTAAAGTGTTCCATTGTTGTGGAGGTTGATAAAGATGGTAGTAAGGTGGAAATTGGAATGATGGATCCTGACCCGAAGGTTGATCCCTAGGCTGCCAAGGCCTCCTAGATGTTTCACCAAAACTTCCACTCTTGTATACAGCTTGCGACCCGGGCAACAATGGAAAACTATCAGTGGGATGATCTTATGTATAGAGGTGACAAACTGAAACATTGTTTAATGGACATTCTCTTTGAGGATGTTTAGTTCTACACCTAGGGCAGAAAATACTCATTGTTCCACGCTCTTCACCCTGTCTCTTTTTAGCTTGTAGTGCATCTGCCTGAGAACCCATAGCTCCTAAAATATCTATTTTGAATTTTTCTAACAGGTTCCCTAACTCTACCCTTGTAACTCCACCGGGACTGGATGTGTTTCCTTTTGAATTCCTGGCATAAGATTCTCGAAAGTGTCTTACACCTTTCCCTCTGCTCCTAGAGTAATTCCTACATAGTTCACAAATATCTGCAAAAGATTTATGAGAAATGTCTCCTGCTGCCATGAGATTAAGGTTATCCAAGAATTCTTCTAAGATTCCTTTAAGGAAGAGTGTTCTTATTGCATCTTCTCGAAGATCACTATATTTATATTTGTGTAACACATAGTTAAATATTTTGAGATAGTCTTCCAGGCTCTCATCTTCAAACTGTTGAATTTTAAAAATATCATTGCGAGAGTCCTTTGGTCTACAGTAATCCTGATATTTTCGAAGAAATGCATTATTCATGTCTTCCCAAGATTTAATACTAGATTCTCCTTATCCCATGAACTATCGAAGAGAAGAATCTTTTAATGTGGTAGGAAAAAGTTTTAGTTTTTGGCCATCTTGTAGGTAATACAGAAAAAGGCCTAAAATAATACAGAAAGCACACAGGTCCGAATGACGATCTGAACACCGGTATGAATGGCAGTCCGAATGACAATTCGAATGGAGGAAAATGTTTTAAAGTGAGGGAAATAAGATTTTTTGGATGATTTAATTACCAGCTGGCTTATGCAAATGACCCTACTGTGCACACGAAGCAGTAGAGAGATTATTAGAGGCTAAGAAATTATCTATGCGAATCATTACCTAAGAGGAAGAATGATTTTATGAGAAGGAGGAAGAAGGTTGGAATAGAAGAAGAAAGAAGGTTGGAATAGAAGAAGGAAGAATTAAGCTACAACAAACAGGAATAAAAACTAGCAGAGGAGAAAAGAAAGAAAGGAATGCTAACTATGGAAGAATTTGGAAGCAATATCTAACTATGATGATGGAAGAAAGACTGAAAACAAACTACAAATTATCAAACTATTGAACTATTGGTCGACCATTTTAACTCAGACGAAGGAAGGTTGTATTAACAACATAATATTAATTACAGAGGAATGAAGATAATACACATAGGAAAACGAATTAGATTACATACACAAGAAATAAACTAGTTAATTGCAAGAAAAGAAATGCAAAAAATGTAAATAAAACCTCCAGTTGATGAGGGGCCCTTCCCAACAATCTGTTGATGTATATGTAACTTCGGAATGTATTTCATTTATATATTTATTGTACTCCTATAGAGATGTATTATTCCTCTATACGGAAGTGTTGTCATTTGTATTGAAAAGTGTTTCAAGTGTGTTAACTTGCCGAGGGGTTATTAGACCACCTTGTAAGGGGTCGGCTCGATATAATGTAATATGAAGTTATTGTACCTAGCTAGACAAGTCAGCCCCATAAGGTTATTGGGCAAACATGACAAGTATAAATAGAGATCGGGAGATCTCTATTTGGATCACTCAGAACTCACACTTCCTTTACTCGAAAAGTGGCGCACATGTGAGGAGGAGGATCAGCTTCTAAGAGGATTCTATCTCTTGTACTTTGGTTGTGCTATTGCTCTATCTATCTCTGAGGAAGTTGTGGGGTTTTTCACCTTAGGGTTTTCCCCACAGAAACTTTGTGTGTCTATTGTCTCTCATGCTTTTGCTTCTTGTGATGATTGACATGCTTGTTATGATTGATATGAATTGATGTACTGTACATGTTATTCTCTCAGTAAAGATCCTAGAGTATTGTAAATTAATGCCCAAAATTTAACATGGTATCAGAGCTAACCTGAGAAGAAGACATTGTGCAGTGACGAAAACAAGGGTTTCTTGTTTATTGGGTTTCTCTCCATAGATTTTGGAAAAGAAATATGATAGATTGACTCTCCTCATTAAGGTGAATCTATCTGTCTAATCAGAATTCAATTCTGAGCACTTTTAGTTTTGGCCCTAAAAATTAGGGTTTCCACAAACATAGGAATTTCTGAAATTTGAAGACATAGCTGGAAGCGCCTTGGAAAAATCAAAGTTTAGAGCTTTGGATCGAGATTTTTGGCTGGGTAAATCTCCGGAAAACTCAAACCGTAATTCAGGGTCCTCCCTAGTGAACCCGCGAAGACTAAAAGGAAGTTCTGAAGGGTGAAGCTTTGCAGATCTCAAATTCTGAATACACCAGGCTGATCAGCTCATTAAGGCACATCTTTCTATCCTTTCAGAAAGTTGAAATTCACATTTTGAATTTTTAGGGTTTCTCTGACAAACCCTAATCTAGGACCAGATCCAATTTTCAGCAAATCAAGTGGTAAGACGTAAATCTTTTTTATTTCCATTTGAAGTACTCTTTAAGATGTCTCACCACACCAAGCTTGAGGATAAGCTTGAAGGGGCTAATAACTTCCAAGCATGGAAGTATAGGATTGGGTTAATCCTAGAAGAGAATGAGTTGGACTCATTTATGAAAGAAGAGATCCCTATCCCAGAGGATGAAGAGGCTAAGATATTGCATAAGAAAAACTTGGTCAAGGAAAACAAAATCATTGTTGATTCTATCAAGGACCATCTCATCCCCCATGTGTCATCTCTGAAGACACCCAAAGAGATGTTTGATTCCCTATCCAAGCTATTTGAAGGGAAGAACATAAATCGGAAGATGACTCTGCAGAACCAATTGAAAGGGGGAAAACTTTAGAATGGAGAATCCATTCAATCCTATTTTTCTAGGGTCTCTCAGATCAAGTAACAACTAGAAGCAGTGGATAAAATGGTGGAGAATGGTGAAGTTGTCATGACCACTCTGAATGGCCTGCGCAGGTCATGGGACTCCTTTATTCAAGGAATCTGTGCAAGAAAGAAGTTGGTATCCTTCAGCATACTATGGGAAGAATGTTCACAAGAAGAAGCAAGACTTGTGGCATGAGAAGAAAAGATGGGGAATGAAGATCAAGCTCTCACAGCTCACACCAAGAAAGGGAAGTCCAAGAGAGAGCCATCTCACTTCAAGAAATATTCACATCACCATAAAAAAAGGAGAATATGCTTCACCTGTAATGAAAAGGGACATATTGCCATAAATTGTCCCAAGAACAAGAAGGACAACAACAACTTCAACAAGAAGAAGAAGGGCAGCAGAAGAAGGTACCATGCTCATGCTTCCAAGGATGATGAACCTCCCAAGAAGAAGGCTAGAGAAGAAAGTGATGATGATGACTCATCAAGCGAAGAAAAGTATGTCCTAATATCTTCTCTCACAGGTACTATTTCTCATAGTTGTAATGATTAGCTTATTGACAGTGGGGCTTCCAAACACATGACTAGGTTTAAAGAATCTTTTGTAAATCTATCTGAACATGAATCACCCCATAAGGGGAAACTTGGGGATGATTATCAATACCCTATCAAAGGAAGTGGGGAAGCCTCCTACAACCTAGATTCTTGGAAGTCTTTGAAGATGAAAGATGTTTTGTATGTACCTGGGCTCAAGAAGAACCTACTCTTCATATCCGCATTGGATGCAAAAGGTACAAGGGTTGCATTTGTGGATGGCCAAGTCCTAATGTGGCCAAAGAGAAAGACCATAGATGATGCAGTAGTGATTGGAGAGCAAGAGGGAGGATTGTATAAACTTAAGGGACAACCTAAACATGCCATGGTGCATGAATCCATGGAGCCAAGTGAACTTTGGCATAGAAGACTTGCTCATATGCACTATAGGGCACTTCCAATTGCAAGCAAGGCTGTAGAGGGTATTCCTGAAATCAAGACCAAACATGAAGGTGTTTGCAAAGGATGTGCAAAAGGAAAGAACATAAAGAAGGCATTTCCAAGCAGTGAAAGCAAGGAAAAAGATATCTTGGAAATTATCCACTCCGATGTATGTGGTCCGATGTCATCCAGTTCTCTGAGTGGGTATGTTTACTATGTATCTTTCATTGATGACTTTTCCAAGAAGACTTGGGTTTACTTCTTGAAGAACAAAGATGAAGTGTTTGATAGGTTCAAGGGATTCAAAACCTTGATGGAGAACTAAACTGATAAGAAGATCAAAACTTCCAGATCCGACAATGGTGGAAAATTCACTTCAGGTGACTTCAAGAAGCTATGCAGTGATTTAGGGATTAAGAGGGAGTTGACTGCTCCCTACAATCCACAACAGAATGGAGTTGCAGAAAGAAAGAATAAGAACAATCATGGAGGTAGCACGGACATTGCTGCATGACCAGAATCTACTTATGCATCTATGGGAAGAAGCAGCTAGGACAGATAATCCAAGAAGCAAAGATTAAGAGGGAGCACACTCCAGCAGTTCATGCAAGGAAGCAAATATTGAGAGGGAATCCACCCGACAACAAACAAACAAAGATAAATATTTGAATTGTCATTTCTTGTATATTTGATTGTTTAAATAATACTGTTCAATGATGTATATACTTATGTTCCTAGACTTAGGCTGTGTATTTTTCATATTTGCATTAATGAACAGTATACTACTAATATGCATATGATGGGTAAGTGGCCTATGGCGCTGTACAACATTCCATTGCTACTTATCTAGAATGAAACCTCTTTGCTGACATGTTGGGAGTTGTGCACACTCTTAACAATGTTCTGGTAGAGAATTGAAGGCATCGAGAAAGTTACGGGATATGGATAAATGTTCTATTGAAGCATTGGCTAAAATAATTGCATGACTGTATGGCATATTTCTTTATGTGTAAGAATTTGTTCTAAAAACTATGAGAAGTTTCTAATCATGCAATTTAGCTTGTTTTGTAGGAAATATCATATACGAGCACCTACAAAAGAAGGACTGCAACATTTGTTTCAACAACAAAGTTATCTATTGAAGATATTGAATATATTGAAGTTCCCAGGATTCGGGAAGAATGCCATGATCGAGGAGTACCAGTCGATCATGAAGAATGATGTTTGGGATGCAGTCCCAAGACATGAAGGGAAGTCTGTTGTGACTTCCAAATGGATCTACAAGATCAAGCATGCTGTAGATGGTAGCATAGAGAAATACAAGGAAAGATTTGTAGCTCATGGCTTCTCTTAGAAGGAGGGAATAGATTATGAAGAAAAATTTTCTCCTGTAGCCAGGTACACTTCCATCGGATCAGTACTTTCTCTGGTTGCAGTGATGAAATGGAAGATACACCATATGGATGTCAAGACTGCTTTCTTGAATGGTGTAGTTGAAGAGGAAGTGTATGTGGAGCAGCCACTCGGTTTTGAGACACATGATAGGAAGTCATATGTGTGCAGATTGAAGAAATCCTTGTATGGCTTGAAGAAAGCTCCTAGGACTTAGTGTGTTAGGATGGACAATTTCCTATCTAGTTTGGGCTTTACCAAGAGTAAAGCAGATTCCAACCTTTACTACAAGGTTGAGGAAGGAAATCCAGTGATACTACTTAGGTATATGGATGATCTGTCTGTTACAGGTAATGATAGTTTCAATGCTGATATAAAGAGGAAGCTTGCTGCCGAGTTTGAGATGAAGGACTTGGGGATGATGCACTATTTTCTAGGCATGGAGGTGTGGCAGAGTGCAGATGGGATCTTCCTTGGACAAGGGAAGTATATGGTAGAGATCCTAAAGAGGTTCAGGATGATGGAATGCAAGGACATGGCCACACCTATGGCATCGAACCTGAAGCTTCATGTGATGCTTCATTTGAGCCGGTTGATGTCACTATGTATCGTGAGATGATTAGGTCCTTGATGTACCTGATGAACACGAGACCAGATATTTTCTTTGCGGTGAACACATTGATCCAGTTCCTGATGGATCCGAGGAGTGTTCACCTAGTTGCTGTAAAGCATATTCTGAGGTACCTGAAGGGTACAGTTGATTATGGGCTCAAGTATGATGCGAATCAAAAGTTTAACCTACAGGGTTATGTTGATTCAGATTGGGCAGGCAGTACTGTAGATAGGAAGAGCACTTCTGGGTGCTTCTTCAATATGGGATCAGGTGTGATCTCTTGGTTTAGCAGGAAGCAATCCCGCGTAGCACTAAGTACAGCCGAGGTAGAGTATGTTGCAACCTGTTCAACTAGTTATGAGGCAGTATGGCTGAGGAAGCTACTGTCTAAGTTATTTGATCTACTGTTGGAGGCTACTGGTATATTTTGTGACAACCAGAGTTGTGTGAAGCTGTCTGAGAACCCAGTGTTCCACGACAGGTCGAAACACATAGAGATCAAATATCACTATATCGGGGATATGGTGCAGAGAGGAGCAATGAAGCTCCTGTATGTTGCAATAGACCAGCATATTGCAGATGTGTTGACGAAGCCACTAGCCAGAGTGAAGTTCAAGTACTTTAGAGAGAGGCTTGGTGTTCTTCATATCGATGACACTTCGAGGAAGAAGTGATGGAGATGTTTGCTGTAGCCATTCCTAGCATGGTGGAAGGGGGATCCTTCACATGGCTGTGGATGTAAGCGCTGGATGATGAGCATCAGGATGATGTTCTAGTTTCTTCTCTGTATGATCAATTGGATCATTTATGTGTATATGCATCATGTTGGATGCTAGATATGATCAGTTGGATCATTTATGTATGTACGCATCATGTTGGATGCTGGATATGATCAGTTTGATCATTTATGTATGTATGCATCATGTTGGATGCTTGGACCATGTATCTGTATATGTATCGGGTGGATATGTTGTATGATCAGGTAGATCATGTATGTTGATACGTATCAGGTAGATACATTGTGTGGATCATGTATCTATGTATGTATCAGGTGGATACACTGTGTATGGTGATATGTATCAGGTAGATACTTGGTATGCATCACGTAGATGCATTATATGATTAGGATGATCATGTGTACATCAGGATGATGTATGGAGAGTATCAGGTTGATACTTTGTGGTCGTGGACAGGTTGTGAAGATGAGCATGTAAGTAGACCTGGGAGATCTGGACAGGATGAAAAAGGCCTTAGATTCTCTTTTGAGGCATTGCTTTGGGAGGACATGTAAGTAGACCTGGGAGATTTGGACAGGATGAAAAAGGCCTCAGATGCTCTTTCGAGGCATTGTCCTATGGCATGTAAGTGGACCTAAGAGATCTGGACAGGATGAAAAAGGCCTCAAATTCTCTTTCGAGGCATTGCCATGACCACATGCAATATGCTCCTGGGAGATCTAGACAGGATGAAAAAGGCCTCAGATACTTTAGCCAGGTTTTGTGGTGGACCACATGTAATGTGCTCCTGGGAGATCCGACAGGTAGAGCTGTGTGCTTGTAAAAGCCTGGGATGCTTCAACCATGTTTTGTGGTGAGATCACATGTAATTTTCTCGTGGGAGATCCGACAGGTAGAGTTGTGTGCTCGTAATAGCCTGGGATGCTTCAGCCAGGTTTTGTGATGGGTCACATGTAATGTGCTCCTGGGAGATCCAATAGGTAGAACTGTGTGCTCATAACAGCCTAGGATGCTACCGCCAGGTTTTGTGACACACGTAATAAGTCCTGAGGATTCCACAGTATGGCCAGTGATGATGAAGACCTGCAGGTGGTGGGCCTACATCCAGTATGAAAAAGGACTGGCTATGTAGAACTTCCCATGACGAGTAGATTGAGAGATTGATTGAGATAGCAGTAATAGTGACGATGAAGATGATTCGAAGATGATGATTCACTGACGATGATCTAGAGAAGAAGACTTGTGCTAGCAGATCTATGTCGAGAAATACCTTCCTAGTTAAGAGGGAGTGTTGATGTATATGTAACCTCAGAATGTATTTCATTTATATATTTATTGTACTCCTATAGAGATGTATTATTCCTCTATACGGAAGTGTCATCATTTGTATTGACAAGTGTCACAATCGTGTTAACTTGCCGATGGGTTATTAGACCACCTTGTAAGGGGTCGGCCCAATATAATGTAATATGAAGTTATTGTACCTAGCTAGACAAGTCGGCCCCATAAGTTTATTGGGAAAACAGGACAAGTATAAATAGAGATTGGGAGATCTCTATTTGGATCACTCAGAACTCACACTTCCTTCACTCGAAAAGTGGTGCACATGTGAGGAGGAGGATCAACTGCTAAGAGGAGTCTATCTCTTGTACTTTGGTTGTACTTTGGTTGTGCTATTTCTCTATCTATGTTTGAGGAAGTTGTGGAGTTTTTCACCTTAGGGTTTTCCCCACGGAAACTCTGTGTGTCTATTGTCTCTCATGCTTTTGCTTCTTGTGATGATTGACATGCTTGTTATGATTGATATGCATTGATATTTTGTACATGTTATTCTCTCAGTAAAGATCCTAGAGTATTGTAAATTAATGCTCAAAATTTAACACAATTGAAGGGTGAACTAGCTCAACTTAAACTACTAACAACAGAACATCAACAAGTTGCTACTTCCATTAACTTAAGAAAAATTACAGAACTCTGTCTTCCACTATCTACGACTGCGAACTAGCTAGATTCCAAAATTTAGACTAAAACTCAGACTCAGAAAAACTTGTCTCAATCACAAAAACGATTATTTATAAGTTACAATGGGTGAGAGGGTCGAGAGAGTTGACCTTTCTAAAAATAGAAGTGTTTAAATGATTGTAACTGTTGATTTAATTGATACATGCCAACGCAAGGAGCATCCTTCAGAATTTGACGGGGTTGGTTCCTTCATAGGGAAGCTACAATGTCGATCTAACTCAGACGTGGACGAGCAGTGTGCTGGCGGACTGAATCGTGGGCAGGCGGACTCCTTCCAGAACGACGGCATGAATGAACGTGAGCAGGCGTGAACAAGTGTGCATAACTCCAAGCCAAATGAACAAGAGAATTGGTGCGCTGGAGTGTTGACATGGGCACAGGATTTATGTCAGGATACTGAGCGTGATTCCAGGTTGAATGCACAGACGAACCGGAGGTTAAACTGTTCACGTGGACGTGAGATGTGCTTTCAGGCTTGGCGAGCATAAGGATGGATCTTCTAGAGCAATAGCTCATTAACCCGGCCCATTGTGTGTCGAACAGAACCCATGTGTCCTTCTCTTCATTCAATGGTCTATGATGTGTCAACCACGGATTTCGCGGGCTGAACGGAGGGGATGAACAATGAGCTGAACGCATTTTAGGCTGAGCACATAGTGCATGGTCTGAATGATGGGTCATTTTCCAATCGTAGCCTTTCAATTAAAACCATAAGTGTTAATTATGCCCAAAAACATCATTTTAATCATAAATAAACCATAATATACGAAACATAATAAGATTTGCATGGTAAGTGAATTTGTGCATACTTGGACTGTTTGATGAGCTGAATGGCTAAGAAAACAACTTACTATAGCAGAAATGATAGAAATAACACCACTTCGAGTAAACTGAATGATAAAAAATGGTGACAAAATTGGACACCAACATTCCCCCAAACCGGTGTCATGCCAGGCCCCACTGAGCAAAACAAAAAGTGATTAGGAAGAAGGCCGAGCTGCGATAATAGCGTTCTTCGAATCGAATGATGGAAATGCATGCTTGGCCTGGAGCTTCTTGAAATGAACCCTTAAGGAATTATACTTTATTATAAGGATAACATTGGATGTTATTTTGGCGTTAATCGAGCATTCAGTGCTTTTCAATTGTGTACGCAACATCTTATTTTCTTCAAGGAGATCGAAGATTGTCTCCACATAGCTTTGACTTTGTTCTATTAATTGTGCTATCTCTTGGGTTAACTGATCCCTTTTTTGTTGACTCGAAATAGGTTGTTCTATATCATGCTCCAAGTCCATTTGAGGACTCTTCTCTTTTGGAGATGTCTCAACATTAATAGTCTGTTCTTTAGAGCTTTTGTCTTTGTTACATGCAGGACAGCTTCTAGCAGCATAGGCTTCACTCATCTAAACGGATGCATTAGCTAGTGTGAGGAGGGATGACTCAAAGGTATAATCGTCCAATTGAATATTTGAGCATGAGGGATGAATGATATTCTAAATGTCAGGATGATCAATGGAATGGTCATAATTTGTCTCTCTTGGTTCGGTAGGAGAATGTATTGAATGGATAGAGTACATATCATCTAAAGGACCCTCACCAAATCATATACGTTTAGTGTTTGGTTCTTCTTGGGAATGAAGGTGTTCTTGAGAAGGGGAAGATTTGATAGTAGGTAAATGAGGGTTTAATATCTCAAAAACAAAATGGTCCCAAGTCTGACCTCTCTCCTCTAGTTGATGAATGATTAAAAGCTTAATGAGACAATGGTGATACAAGTTTCCAGAAGCGTTAATGGTATTCTTTCTAACTTGACTCGACATCTTTTCCAAGCTCTTTAGAAAGAAGAATGGGAAATTTAAGGTCTGATTATTGACAAAATGAGCTAACAGTCTAACATGGCAAGCTTTAAAAATAGTGAACTTACCCTCGCAGGTGACTAAGTGAATGATAATGGTCAAAAGATCCAAGTACTCTAGCTTGATCCATTCTCTATGAAAACCTTTGGTGCTAGTAATGTGTTGAAAATCGAGCTTGAGAGCGAACTGGTGAGCTTCTCGTGGAAGAAATAAATGCTTGTGCCAATGAGCACCTTCTCTAGGGAGCTTCATAGCTAACGCTATTGACTCTTCTGTTACGGAGAAAACAAGATGGCCAACCTTAGCTGTTTTGCCATCGAAACCTTTGGAAAACAGCAACGAAATCTCATGGTCGTGACCATCAAGGTGGTGGAGAAACGGATTCCATCCTACTTGAGAGAATAACTCATGGCATCTTTTAAACTCAGGGATATGAAGAAGATCTTGGTAGCTACCAGGTTCGCAATGGTTAGGCATTGTTGATGTAGGATGGGGGAAGCAATAGATAAACGCAGGGGATACAAGGAATTTGCAGAGGATGCAACTCACAGAGAGAGAAATGAAGGGTGAACAGAGTGAAGCAGAAGTTCACGCAGCCATCAGTTAAATTGAAGTCTGTTTGGATGGCTGGGTAGTCATAGGTAAAGCATGTTTTGAAAGATCACACTTGTGCTTTGAAGATCTTCGGTTAAGTGCTAGAATTTAAGTGTGTGAATTCGGTAGATGCGTGTTTAGTATAGCATATTCAACCATGTCCAAAGCCAAGCTTTGGACAGGTTGAACGAAATTCACGTAATGGGATATTCTACACGTGGAAGATCACAAGGATCCGATCCATATGCTAGCGATCTATACGACAGGTAAGACCATAGTGGTCATACAATGATTCATAATGACACAAGATTCATTCATTTAACAAGATGAGATGAATAAGGAAATAAAACCAAGTGCGAGATTTGACGTTTGATTGATCCCTATCATCATTGGTTAGTCAGGATTTTCAAAAATATCTAGCATGCTATTTAAAACTAAAATTTCTTCAGCACGTTTATTCAAAACATTTCTTATTTGCTACATTCGTCACTTCATTTGGATCGGCGTTCAATCCATCATTCAGCCTTTCATACAGAATTTTGTCTATACAGGCTTTTAATGCTGAAGCCAACTAGAACTGATTTTTGCAAGGAATTTTTAAGGCTGTTAGTGCACAGAAAATGCTGTAAACTTTGCTTTCTGGAACTTTTAAGTCATGTCCCCTTTTTGTTTGTCTTGAATTAAAACAGTTCGCCTTCTGCTTTTACATTAACCTGCAAACATCTATCACTTTCAGAGATAAATAAACTTTTTTTTATTTATTAATAAAAATAAAAAATAAAACAGTTCTAATCCTCCCCCAAACCAAAGATATGGCTTGTCCTCAAGCCAACAAAAAGAGCATTAGATATTCAATTATTTTATCAATAGCTGAAAAATGTTGTAATACGTTTATCAAGAAAATTAAATATTAACTAAACATGTAGATGGTTCAGATATGTACATTTATCATAAAGAATAGAATAGTGCTTAAAAGAACCATATGAAGAATGACAGTATAATTTGATATGAAAGATGCCACAGGAAAACTAGCCATCCATGACTCATTTTAAAGAATTCTTGTCATCCCAAGATATAGATAAGGTGTATCATAAAGCTTGTGAGATTTTCATAATTATGGGTCCCATCTCTAGGATAATATATCCCCAGATATTGTTTGAATTAGATGACAAGGTCCAAGTTCAACTTACATTTATTCTCTAATGACAGTATAGATGATTGGCCAAAAGATGTGTTTGCATACTCATGTTTCTTATATATGAATCATGTGCATAGTAATGCATTAATCGATCTCTTTTACCCGATATTGACCTGCTTCCAGCAGGCCTTTTCAATACCCCGACGGGTTTATCTTGGTACCATGCAAGCATAGTCCCGCTGTCAGCGAGCCTGTTCAGTACCCCTGCGGGTTTACTTGCATTTACCTAGCTTCCTTGTTTAAGATTTTACTTAGCATGGACCCACTGCCAACAGGGCTGTTCAGTACCCTGACGGGTTTGCTTCGCATAATGATTTATATGTATATATATATATTTTTGTAAGGAAGCCGGTTGGCACTAGAGTGTGCTAAGCCTTCTAAACACATAATTCGAAATATTAGAACGAACCTTTATGAGCAACTTTTACTTATAATAGCCAAAGTTATGGATCATGTCAAAAGATAATAACCTAAAGCTGTTCTTTGATCTATATCTATCTCTTTCATAAGAATTCAGTAATGTTCCCCACAAGAATAAAAATAACATTCACTTCTACGTTACCTTTAAAAGATGCTTTAAGAGATAAGTTTTGATAATGAGTCTAGGATAAGCCAATGATCCATAGGTGTAAGATAGTATTTTTTTTTTTTTTGAGATCATAGCAATTAAGATAGGTCTTTTAAGCAACAGTTCTAAACGATAATTAGAAATTTGCACGCCTGAATCAAATACCATATTAAAAATCATAAATGAAATGGTTGCAAGATAATATAAAGAACACTTTATATTTTGCTAAAAATGTCAATTTCAACAATAATTGAAAAAAGAAGGGATTAGGATATATAATTTTTTTTCTTCTTTTAAGTGCTTCCCTTTCAATAATATTGCATGAGTGGATAAGGTCCTTGTAATTAAACTGCAAAACCGTTGTTAGATGATTTTGATTTATTCAAAACAAAACATATGTACAAAAAAAGTCATAAGAAATCTAAAAAGGGAGAAAATTTTTCCTGTTTTTAATGGCAAAAATTTCATGAGCTAATCATACAAATGAATTCCCTGTTTAAATACAATCATCTTGTCAGAAATAAATCTTCATGATTATAATTAAAACAAAAACACAATATATTTACATATGTATAAATAAAGACAATCCTTTAGAAATTTCAGGGACTAGGAGGAGGAGGAATGACTTCCTCTTCTACCAGCTCCATCTCCTGTTGTTGTAAGGCATTCTACACAAAGTCTTGTTTAGATATAGGTTGGTGATAAAGTCTAAGTCTATGGCCATTTAAAACAATGGAAGTTTGAGAATCATCAATTGGTTTAATTTTAACAGATCCATTATCGAAGGCTGTAACAATTTCATAAGGACCCATCCAACGAGTAGTCAATTTACCTTTAAAATTTTTGTATCTCGAATCAAAAAGTAATGCCCAGTCTCTTGTTTTAAATTGCTTTTTTTAATGTATCTGTCATGCCATTTTTTACGTTGATTATGTATTAATATTGTTCGTTGGATAGCATCCTATCTAATCTCGTCTATTTCATTTATTTGTAGGATTCGTTGTTTATGTGCTTCTTCTAAATTCATTCCTAGCTGAGCAGCCATACGAAATGTATTAACGTAAAATTCAATGGGTAGGAGAACCTGTTTGCCATAAACAAGTTCATAAGGTGTGTGGCCAGTGGTGTTTCTCCAAGTTATTCTATAATCCCACCAGGCTTCTGGGAGCTTATCTACCCAGTCCTTGTGGTGTAACTGAATGGTCTTGGTCATGATAGCTTCTAATACTTTGTTTGTGATTTCTACTTGACCATTCGCCTGAGGATGATATGGGGAAGATTTACAATGTCTAATACCATATTTATTAGTAAGTTCTTTCATTGACTTGGAAGTGAATTGAGATCCTTGATCGGTTACAATTTCCCTAGGTACACCAAATCGGGTAAATATTTCTTCATACATAAATTCTACCACTGATTTCTCTGTGGCTCGGAATAAAGCTTTGGCTTCTACCCACTTGGTGACATAATCTGTATAGACTAGGATGTACTTCTTCTTACGAAACATAGGGGAAATTGGTCCAACGAAATCTAGAGCCCATTTTTCAAAAGGCTCGATCATAACTTGAGGTTGCAAAGGAATCTCATCAGATGGCATAGGTCTACCCATTCTTTGGAAACTATGGCATCCCTTAACATATTTGGCAGCATCCTTGAAGATGCTTGGCCAATAATATCCAGAATGTAAAACCTTATATGTTGTTCTTTTATCAGAAAAGTGTCCACCGCAAGGTCCACCATGACATGCACGAAGAATCTCTGCCATCTCATCCTCTCGTACACATCTTCTAATAATAAGGTCAGGACCGGTACGAAAGAGATCATTATCCACCCAAGAATAGTTATAGCTTTGAACTATGATTCTATGTTTTTCGGGTGGAGAGAGATGGTTTGGTAGCTTTCCAGTTGCCAAATAATTGGCTATGTCTGCGAACCATGGGGTTCGAACAGATATAGCAAATAAATGTTCATCTGGGAAGCTATCATCAGCAGGACTATCATCATTGTCAATTTGAATTTGGGAGAGAAAGTCTACTACTACATTCTCTCGACCAGGACGGTCAACAATGGTGATATTAAACTCTTGTAACAGAAGAAGCCACCGAGTCACTCTGCCATTGGTAACTGGTTGATTCATAAAAAATCTAATTGCAGAAGGATCGGTATGTATGAAAATTTCATATCCTTTGATATAATGACAAAACTTATTGATGGAATAGACTATTGCGAGAAACTCTTTTTTGGTAACAGTGTATTTTGATTATGCAGGAGTCAAGTTTTTACTAGCAAAATAAATGGCATAAGATAACTTTTCCTCTATTTTACCTAAGACTGCCCCTATAGCTATGTCGGATGCATCATTAGATATATGAAAAGGAAGGGACTAGTTAGGGCCCCTAAGTACTAGTGCTACTGATAACTTTCCTTTTAAAGTTTCAAAATTATGTTGACAAGGTTCAGTCCATTGAAATTCTGTGTCCTTCATGAGTAGTTTGAACATAGGTGTGGCTATCTTGGTAAAATTTTCTATAAAACACCTATAATAACCTGCATGGCCAAGAAAGCTTCTAACTTCCTTTGGAGTCTTTGGAGGAGGAAGATTGACAATTATCTCTATCTTGGCAAGATCCACCTTGATACCTTGAAGAGAGACATGATGTCCTAGAACTATGCCCTCGGTTAATAACATCTTGCATTTTTCATGACTAAGGGCTACGGTTTGTGTCCTGGCATCGAATAAGAACTGTCTTGAGGTTATCAAGGGCTTCTTGGAAGGTATTACCATATACTGTAAAATCGTCCATGTAGACCTCTACACAATCATATATAAGGTCAACAAAGATACCTAAAATTGCACGTTGGAAAGTAGGAGGTGCATTACAAATGCCAAATGGTAACACTCGATAGGCATAACTCCCCCAATAGCAAGTAAAAGTAGTATTGTCTTGGTCCTCAGGTGCTATTAATATCTAATTGTATCCACTATACCCATCTAGGAAAGAAAAATATTGTTTCCCTGATAGGGTATCTAACACCTGATCTATAAAAGGTAGAGGGAAATAGTCTTTAAGAGTGGCTTTGTTCAATTCTCGAAAATCAACACAAATACGCCACTTCCCTGTGACTTTCTTTGGGACTACTACCACAGGAGACACCCACTTACTATTAGAAATTGGGTAAATGAATCCAGCGTTAAGAAGTTTTTGTAATTCTTCTTTTACTATATCTTTGAGAGCTGGGTTCATTCTTCTCTGGGGTTGTGTGATGGGAGGTATATTTGTGTCTGTGTAAATGTGGTGAATACAAGTATCTGGGTGTATACCCTTCATATCAGTGTATTCCCAAGCAAAAGCTCCAGTTTGACTTTTGAGAACATTTACCAATTGCTTTTGCTGACTCTCATCTAAGCCTGCATTTATATGTAGAAATTTTTCAAAACTAACCTCACGTGGTACGGTATAAGATCCTATATGTTCTTCGATTGCAAAGACACAAGGTGTACTTGTAAATGTTGAGAGAATCATGTTTTCTTAAAATTCATCTCCAAAATTCTGGTCAAGTTGGGAAAAAGACTAAGGAAAGTCTATACATGTGGTGGAGGAAATAAATTGATTCAACACATTTTCGATATTTTGTTCTTGAAGTGCCCAGGAAAGATCACTAACAAGGGAAAGTTCTTCCAGGTTTTCTTCTCCAAAAGGAAAATCTAACCAAAATAAGCTCTCAGCTACAGGCTGTGCTGGTGGGTATAAAGCTAGTCTTCTTGTAGATAACCCATCAGAGATAACCATCTCTCCATCCCTACATCTTATGAATCCATTAGCAGTAGCCAGCTAGGGTCTTCCTAAAATGATAGGATGCCCTCTAGATGGATCTTTTGATTGTATAACCATGAAGTCCACGGGATATTCCCATGAGGCTACTGACACCATAATATCATCTAAAATCCCAGCAGGTTGTACCATAGTACGATCTGCTAGTTCTAACATTGTTGGGGTAGGGTGGAGGAATGGTCCTAATTGGAGAGCTTCTAAAACTGTAGTAGTCATTAGGTTAATATAAGCCCCTAGATCAATGAGTGTGTTTCCTATAGTAGTGTTGTTAATGAGAACCGTTACTACAGGATTTCCTGGATTTGTATACTTCAGGATTCTAGGCTGTTCTGCTATACAATCTAAGATTTCACCTATGACATGTATTGTTGGAGGGTCTTTTTGTTTCTTACCTGGTCTCTTAATGCAGAGTTCTTTTATCACTTTACCAAAGATTGGTATATCTTTAATGGCTTGTAATAATGGAATCTTAATGCAAATATTGTTCAATTCATTAATGATGTTATATTATGGGTAAGTTACAAGTTTTTCTATTATTAGACACTCCGGATATGTAGGTGATTTATTTCCCGATATTACTTCTTTATGAGGAAGGTTATGTTTTGAATATTTAGGAACAACCACATTTTCAAGAATGGCATCATTTAAAATTTCATTAGGTATATTTTCTTCTTCATTTTCTTCTTGAATAGCAACTGATGACTTAGGATGATCTTGCAAAACTCTTCCATACTGCAATTGAACTTCATGTATTGGTGTGGACGAAATAGCATATGATGGAAGAGGTAATAACCCAATGTTATTAAGAGCCTGGGTTGGTTTGTTGTTAGGATTCGGTATCAGTTGTGCGGGTAATATTGTGGGTCTTGGAGGGTTCATATTCTAGAAATGATGAGGTTGATTTGGGATAGGGGGTATTGAAGGAGGTGCAAATCCAGGCAAAAGTTGCTAAACATTAGGTGGGTAAGGATAGTTAGGCATAGGAGGAGGTGTTTGAGCATTTTGAGGAGGGTACTGCGGTGGCCAATTCTGCCAACCTGAAGTGTTCCATTGTTGCGGAGGTTGATAAGGATGGTAGTAAGATGGAAATTGGAATGATGGATCCTGACCCGAAGGTTGATCCCTAGGCTTCCAAGGAATCCTAAATGTTTCACCAAAACTTCCACTCTTGTATACAGTTTGCGACCCGGGAAATGATGGACAACTATCAGTGGGATGCTCTTCTATAGAGAGGTGACAAACTGAAACATTGTTTAATGGACATTCTCTTTGAGGATGTTTAGTTCTACACCTACGGAAAAAAATACTCATTGCTTCACGCTCTTCATCCTGTCTCTTTTTAGCTTGTAGCGCATCTAGCTGAGAACCCATAGCTCCTAAAATATCTGTTTTGAAGTTTTCTAACAGGTTCCCTAACTCTACCCTTGTAACTCCACCAGGACTGGATGTGTTTCCTTTTGAATTCCTAGCATAAGATTCTTGAAAGTGTCTTCCACCTTTCCCTCTGCTCCTAGAGAAATTCCTACATAGTTCACAAATCTCTGCAAAATATTTATGAGAAATGTCTCCTACTACCATGAGATTAAGGTTATCCAAGAATTCTTCTAAGATTCCTTTAAGGAAGAGTGTTCTTACTGCATCTTCTCAAAGATCACTATATTTATATTTGTGTAACACATAGTTAAATCTTTCAAGATAGTCTTCCAGGATCTCGTATTCAAGCTGTTGAATTTTAAAAATATCATTGTAAGAGTCCTTTGGTCTACAGTAATCCTGATATTTCTGAAGAAATGCATTCTTTCATGTCTTCCCAAGATTTAAGACTAGATTCTCCTAATCCCATGAACCATCGAAGAGAATAATCTTTTAATGTGGCAGGAAAAAGTTTTAGTTTTTGGCCATCTTGTAGGTAATTGTAACTCCTACACAAATTGTCAAACTCAAATAAGAATGTGTCTGGATCCTCACTGCTTTTTCCATAGAAAGTTGGTAGTGAGGAGGGAGGGATATTTTTCGTTGTAACATCTTGTGCAATGTCTAAGATAGGGAACCCTAAGGTACCTTCAGTTCTAACTTCTCCATCTTCTTCATCTTGTCGGACACGATCTTCATTTTCATCCTCCATGAAGATTCTATTACCAAAGAGAGAAAATCTAGGTGGCTCCTTTCTTGGTAAATATGGATATCCCAATGTTCTTTTTCAGGAAGGGCATTCTTCTTTTTAGGAGGAGAATGATCAGCTATGTGGGAATCTAGTCCTGGAGGTTCTACTATTGTTGTGTCAATCTGTGAGATGACGATGTTTGTAGAGCTCCCAAAAAAAGCATCTACTTGTGCAGGATTGACAAAATATACCAAATCCGGACCACCTTCTATTGAAAAAGTAGTGTCTTTGGGCTTTTGGACTAATGGAGGGTTAAGAAGTTTCAAAATTTTATCCTTCAGAGTTTCCTCTTGTCTAAGTTCAGTCTCAATATGAGCTTGAGGTTTTTTTAGTGGAATTTATTTATGAACAGACTATTCTGATGTCCCTATGATTTCCTTTAAAATGTTTCCAGAAAAGGTTTCTTTAGCCTTCCAAGGAGGACTATCCCCTTTAGGTGTCTTCCGATACCTTTATGTTGAGTTAGTAGTTGGGGTGGCACGTCCCCCGCATAGGTTAGTAGGAATTTTAGTAGGGATTTTAGTATGAGAACTAGTTTTAATAAATCTACCTTGTGAATCTCTAGACCTATTCATGAAAAGAAATTATAATTGAAAGAAACTTTCACTGCATAACTACTACTGATGGGTTTTGGGGATGCCTATTAAAATAGATGCGCAGGTTCTTACCTCTCGTCTTACCGCTCACCCACCACCAGCCTAATCTAAGTTATCACTAAGTTTTGGAAGAGAATTTCTACCTATCTTCAACTGAATTCTACCTATTTCAAATCCTTGGCAATGGCGCCAAAATGTTGGGTGTGTGAGCTATCTCAAATAAAAACACCTAATATTAATTATCAACTAGGATCAGTAAACTTAGAGTTGAAGCAAAATATATGACAACGCAGAAAAGGTTCTAAAGTTTCAGGTTTGTCAGACCTAAAAAATGTTTAGTACTTGGAAAAAGATCGAAAGATCTTTGAAAATGAAAAATCGAGTTAAATATTCAAGAATGCAACTAAGAAATCACAGATCAGAATAGTACTAGATCATACTACTCTACTTCTATGGTTAATTAATAAGAAAGATGGAAACAAATACTAAAACATAAATTACTTCTAGAAAAGTAAGAAACTACTAAATTAAACTTCCAGATAACAACTATGAACATAATCAAAACTACGGATATTAGATGTTTAATAGGGAGAACTTGTAAATGTAAATTATTCTAGACTAAACCATCTAATTCCATTCTTCTTGATTATGTACATCAAATGTAATAGGAACTGGAGTAAATGTATCGTAATGACTTTCAAATGTAATAAGGAAGCTAAATGTAAGTAAATCTAACTTAACTTCTACAAACAAATGTAAACTAAAAATCAACAAACTACCACTAACTTTAAACATTGTGAACTACTGTCTATCCATATGTGAACAACATGAAACTAATGTAAGTTAGAAGCAAGTAGAAAACTTAACAAAGATGTTAAACTGAACTATATTAGATTTGGGAGCAAGTAGAAAACTTGATAAAAATATTTTATTATTAATCTAGATCTAGCAACATGAAAATCTTCATTAAATAGAAACTAGTCTTAAAATTAACAAACTAAAACAACTCAACGAATAGAATTATCAACTATAACTTGGAAATAAACTATTTAGAAACAACATTCATACATTCTGAACAATAACTAAGTAACAAAACAGGTTAAAGAACTAAAGTTTGGAAGAAATATAAGAAGAGGATAAGGAGGAAGTAAGAAAGGAGGAAATAATGATGAAATTGAATTAAAAACGCCAAATAACATAAAACAAGATTAAATTACATCTCAGAATATTAAGGAGGAACATGAAGAATGATGATTAAGAGGTAGAAGAAATTAGATTTGGAAAAGGCCTAAAATAATATAGAAAACACACAGGTCCGAATGACGATCTGAACGTCGGTCTGAATGGCAGTCTGAATGACAATCCGAATGACAATCCGAATGGAGGAAAACGTTTTAAAGTGAGGGAAAGAAGAGTTTTTGGATGATTTAATTACCAGCTTGCTTATGCAAATGATACTATTGTGCATAGAAAGCAGTAGAGAGATTATTAGAGGCTAAGAAATTATTTATGTGAATCATTACCTAAGAGGAAGAATAATTTTATGAGAAGTAGGAAGAAGGTTGGAATAGAAGAAGAAAGAAGGTTGGAATAGAAGAAGGAAAAATTAACCTACAACAAACAGGAAGAAAAACTAGGAGAGGATAAAAGAAAGAAATGAATGCTAACTATGGAAGAATTTGGAAGCAATATCTAACTATGATGATGGAAGAAGGACTGAAAACAAACTACAAATTATCAAACTATTGAACTATTGGTCGACCATTTTAACTCAAAAGAAGGAAGGTTGTATTAACAACAGAATATTAATTACAGAGGAATGAAGATAATACACACAGGAAAACGAATTAGATTACACACACAGGAAATAAACTAGTTAATTGGAAGAAAAGAAATGTAGAAAATGTAAATAAAACCTCCAGTTGATGAGGGGCCCTTCCCAGCAATCGGAGGGTGAACTAGCTCAACTTAAACGACTACGAGTAGAACATCAACAAGCTGCTACTTCCATTAACTTGAGAAATATTACAAAACTCTGTCTTCCACTATCTACGACTGAGAACTAGCTAGATTCCAAAATTTAGACTAAAACTCAGACTCGGACTAACTCGTCTCAATCACAAAGATGACTATTTATAAGTTACAATGGGAGAGAGGGTCGACAGAGTCGACCTCTCTAAAAATAGAAGTGTTTAAATGAATGTAACTATTGATTTAATTGATACATGCCAACGCAAGGAGCGTCCTTCAGACTTTGACGTGGTTGGTTCCTTCACAGGGAAGTTACAGTGTCGATCTAACTCAGACGTGGATGAGCATTGTGCTGGAAGACTGAATCATGGGAAGGCGAAGGCCTTCCAGAACGATGGCATGAATGAACGTGAGCAGGCGTGAACAAGTGTGCGTAACTCCCGACCAAACGAACAAGAGAACTGGTGCGCTGGAGTGTTGACATGGGCATAGGAGTTATGTCAGCATACTCAGCGTGATTCCAGGATGAATGCGTAGATGAACTAGAGGTTAAAGTGTTCACGTGGACATGAGATGTGCTATCAGGCTTGGTGAGCATAAGGATGGATCTTCTAGAACAATATCTCATTAACCAGGCCCATTGCGTGTTGAACAGAACCCATGTTTCCTTCTCTTCATTCAATGGTCTACGATGTGTCAACCACGGATTTCGTGGGCTGAATGGAGTGATGAACAATGATCTGAATGTGTTTTAGGCTGAGCACGTAGCGCATGGTCTAAATGATGGGTTATTTGCAAATCGTAGCCTGTCAATTAAAACCATAGGTGTTAATTATTCCCAAACACATGATTTTAATCATAAATAAACCATAATATACGAAAAATAATAAGATTTGCATGGTAAGTGAATTTGTGCATACCTGGACTATTTGATGAGCTGAATGGCTAAGAAAACAACTTACTATAGCAAAAATGATAGAAATAACACCACTTTGAGTAAACTGAATGATAAAAAATGGTGACAAAATTGGACACCAACAATAACAATAGGCATCTAGACATCACTGGGTATTGACTGAATGTATATTCAAGCACATACCATCATTTCAATATGCTTTGACTATCAAACCATGTTGATGCTTGCCGGCTTCACTAGATAAAGATGTCAACAAAACTCCGGCTCAGCTGTCAAAACTTGAACCTCTATCTTCATAATTGTGGTTGATGGTGGCTAGTGTTAAACCTTGGTGGAGATGTCAGTTATTGTTGCTGCGACATTCAAAAATTCTGAACCCTGTGGAACTATCTTCAGATTGTAATAGTTTCGGACTGTGGATTGTGAGTTGTCTCAGAAATGTAGTTTCAACCATTAAATTTGAACTGTGAACATCAACAAAATCAGGACTGTGATCTTCATCAAACTTGGGATAGATATTCGAAATGTAGACTGAGAAAATAGTTTCTTCTCCTTCAGAATTCAGATGCCCTAACTTCAAACAAAACCTCTTTCAAATATTCTACTGTGGAAATTTGGGTATTGTAGTAGCCTCAGAGAAGACCTCCGAAAATCAGAGCTTCCTCCACACACTTCTAATTTGAAATGACACATATTAGCTTTTATTTATACAGATCTAAACCTCCAGTTTTATGGGGCTGACCTGCCCTATATTTAATTAATTTTTCTTTTCCTTTTTTAAATTTTTTTTTTTTTTATGGAGCCGACTTGTCCAAAAATTAATTACTATTTCTTTTAATTTTAGAATGCATTTCATTAGTTATTTAATTTAAAAATTGTTGATATTGTAGTTTAATTTAAATTCAAATTCTTATAATTTAAGAAAACCTTAATTGAATATTAATTAAATTAAAATTCTTTTGATTTAATAAATCTTTTATTAAACTTTAATTAGGGCTTAAGCTTAATGTTAGGCATTAGAAAGGGTGACGCTAGGGCTTAGGGACTAGTTAGAAGAAGACATCTAGGAAGGTTTGGTTTAGAGCAAGGCTAGGATGACGTACTAGGGTAGAAGGTGGTAACCGTTAGGGCTTAGTTTAGGTCACACTCAAGCACCACATCATTATGCTTCTTATCAAGGACATCACAACCACCAGAAGGACCATACACCATCATCATGGAAGAACAAGTGGACTTCATAAGCAAGATAAGGGCTTCAACATCCATCAACAACAATCAATTGTGGGTTCAAGGACCAAGCTTCTAGGTATAAGGGCACCATCATTAAGGATTATGGGCTTCTTCAAACTTATGGTCATATGACCAATTTGTGGGCTTTCATCATGATTTCCAAGGGCTTATTTAATGGAACAAGGTCATCATAGGATCCTTAAAAACATATATAATGGTTTCATTACCAAATGGGTTCATAGGCATAAAAACCCCAAGATAAGGGTACTAAGGGATTCATGACCTCATCAACTTTAAACGACAATAACTCATCAAACGTAAGGAGTTAGGAGACAGTCCACATATCAATCGAAAGGGATTGACGAGGGATACCACCCTAGGAGGATCTTGCTTGCATTGGCAAGGTCCTTCAACTTTGTTTTCTTTAATTTGTGTAGTATCTCTTCAAGGATATCATCAAAAGAAAGACTTCATCATGTAAAGGCACAAGTCAACTATGTGAGGGATACATTCATTCAAAAACCAATCAAGATACCATAACAAGTACAAGCAGCATAGAAACCATCAACCAAAAGAAAACTAGGAGCAGGGGATATAACAATGGACTCAACTGGGACCAAGATACAACTTAGGGTCACTCAACTAAGTCAATGAGTAACCAGGGTTTTTTCCATTATCCCAAGGACTCTAAGGGATTCATACTTGGGCTTGGACAAGGTCAAAAGGTCTCCTTTGACACAGACAACCACAAACCAAATACTAACCCTCAAGGGCTCCACAAGGGGCACCAAGACTCAACTGTTGGCATCAATGACCAGGCACTGTTGGCATCAATGACAACTTAATCAACAATATCCCCCTTTGTCATTGATAACAACACCATAACTCCTCTTTAGAACAAGCTCCCCTTGTCAACAACTTCTCTCCCCCTTTGGCATCAATGGAAAAGGGAACATCCTTTGACAATACTGCTCCCCCTATCAGCAACTTCTCTTCCTTTTTGCATTAATGGAAACAAGAACTTTCATTGGAAATACCGCTCCCCCTATCACTGGGCACTGTTGGAGCTTTGATGGACTTGTATTATGTCACAAGGATACTGCTGAAATAACTGCTATAGGATACTGATAAGAGTGTGATCGTTGATCTTAAATCTGATAATCAGGTACATAACTCCTTTTAGACATTCTTTGTACTTCAGATCACTCGTTGATAGTATTCAAACATGGTAAAATGCTTCATCATTTTTTCCTTGCTCAATGGGACAATCTACTGACTTTCTTCTCCATACTTTGTTAGACTGATCGTTGTTCATTATATTCTATTGAACTTGATTTCTTCTCCAAACTTTAACTTCTCCCTGCATTCTGCAATGTTTTGCAAAATGACCATAATGATAACAATTATAACATTGAACGCAAAACATACATTGCTTTATTTATGGAATTATTCTGTCATGAGCTTTGCAATGGATGGCTTTTTGACCATAGTTGTTACACTTGTAGCTGCCACATACCCCAATTTTATTAAAATAATGTAATTATTTTATTAATATTCCTGAGACATTATGTTAAATTTAATGCTAAGTAGGAAATGGATGACTCAGCAGAGTCTCCAGAAATGGAATGTAAATTCTGAATAATTATTATTAATAAATAAATTATGGAGACAATAGCATGGGAGAGTTGTTAAAAGAGGTTACTGGTCTAACTGGTGGATGGAATTAGGTGGAAGGAAAAAAGACAAGTGGCAGCATCCTCAAACACTTCCTGAGTTGCAGGTGGCAACTTCCCTATATTTTGGGGTCATGATTCCCCAAGAAAGTGGAATCTGAGCAGGTGGCTCATTAATGACAGTTAACCCAACTAAGACCTAGGCAATCTTTTAAATACTACTCAATGAACTAAGCTGGGGGTCAGCAGTTGTTCTAGAGGGAGAATACATTCAGATGAATGCTATTCAGGAGTCCCATTGAGAAAGTGGGAAAAACAGTAAGGAAGTGTTTTGAGTTAGGAAGCTGCAGTAACTTGGTTCCAGTATAGCTACTTTGGCTGAGGGAATTGTTGGCTGTACCTAGTTCCATCCAGTTAGACCAGAGCAAGCTCGGGGGTCCTGAGAAGTGATGTCTGGGCACTCTCCAGGAATTGGTAGGGAGGAACAGCCTCCCATTGCTGTTATTGTCTACCATAGATACAGGTTCTGTCACTCTTCCTGCTGTTTGTTTAATAAATTTTAATGTAGAATGGACTATTTCAACTGTGTTTTGACTGTATTTATTTTCAGTAGATCAGTCTTCCTGTATTGTCCCTTGGTATAAATTTCAGAACTCAGATGTTTTAGAATTTTCCCTATTTTCACTTAAATAGAGTAATTATTCTATGCAGAATATATTTGTTACTATTACAGTAATCAAATATCATGGTTAGTTATTTCTAGAATTTCTATTAATAGTTAAACAATAGACAGAATGTTAAACAGTAGTCATTCCAGAAATATACTCATTAAAACAGTCATAAGAACAGACACATAGACAAATCTTAAGACAAATCTTAGAATTACTGTGAAATATTTCCCCATAGAGAATGTACAGGAATAGTTTCTATTAGAGCAATATACTTGTATATATATATTTGTTTCATATTTATGTCAACTATAGATATAGGTTAGTCTCTGCATCGAGCTAAATAAGAACAAAACTCATATCATTTTATTTATTTATACTCAGAATATCATTGATAGTTATCGATTATCTAAAAGATGTGATTGTAACAATGTTTCATTGTTTAAAAACTTTCCATACAATCTTATTCAAATCATAGTCAAATGCAAATACTTAAACTATAAATTGTTGTTGTCTTTTAATCCTAATACTATAGTATTTCTAGCCATGTTGTCACAACACAGATTAACAGAGTTATTATAAAACAAGACAAACATCTTGACTGGCTCGAAGCAAAGTCTTAGTACATAGAGACTTCATTGTTTCACTATCCAAATCATAAGCATAGAATCACTGTTCATTATCGAGCTTGTATTATATGAAATACATAGCTCTGTCGTAGGTTGTCTTATCTTTAGTCACACAGTTTTAAACGCAGGGAAGCCATCGACAAGCGTAGCCATTGTTGACTGTTACAACCCTCATAGTTATTTATTGTATTAAGACTTATCTCATTATCAATATTACTCTTTGGGAGTGGATAGCAAACTTATCACGGCCGTAGCCAGACCTTATTAAATCGATAGGGTGAAAACAAGAGAAAACAAATGCCTCTTATGACAGACTGAACCTACAGGAGGTTTTATACATAGTTTATGTATATAATTTTACCACAGTTATATTCAATATTTATACAAGAACCATAACACCCCGCTACACAGGAGGATCCCTCCAGACTTAACCCTAGCACAACAAAACCAACAAAGGGAGAGACAGCCGTGGATAACCAGGCTTACCCGGAGGAGCCAGCGCTGAAGATGAAGCCCTGTGCATCTTCAGAACAGCAGGACCTGCACATTCGAATGCCGAGAGTTGTTAATACTTATGTAAATCGAAAACAATCGTTTGCAAAACCAAAACTGTGAAAATATGGATATTATCTTACCTAGGCCATGGAGGAATGCGAGTCGTGGACAACCTGGTAGCCACCAGTGGAAACGAGTAACGAAACCCCATTACATTCGTCAGTTGGATGAATAAGAGAGATTTCCAGTACCCTCTATTGACAGCCACGACAGGCAACAATTTAAACAAAAACCCTTAAGCTGTGAATGAACCAGTCGAGAAGCACACTCCCAAACCCAAATGCACAACCACCTCATGGATAAAAACAACAGCGAAACCCTGCCTCAAACTCATACCAGCGACAGTGGAAAGCTGAAGTAGCAGGTGACTAAAAATGGTGATGGCAACGAGACCAGGATACAAATGAAAATGTAGCAGACGCCAATACAGAACTCAAGACTTCTATACTATCAGAAGAATGAAATTTACGTAACCAGACCCTAAGCAAATAGCCTGTTACAATGCCAAACTAACGAGTTCAGACATGGAGGGTTTCTCCCTTACAACTCGAGCCCAAAGGAAAAGACAATGACCAGGTAGGGTTTCAATGTTAGCTTATATATCACCAAATGCATGGAGGAGAGCCAACCACGTAGCCATGTAATTTATCAACGTAACATGGGTCGAGTTCCTATAGTCTGTTGCAGTTCGAATCATTGATCACCGATTTTAAAAAAAATCATTGCATAGATATAAGTCAAATTCAAATGTATGGAAAACACTAAGATTTACACTCAATCAGCATATAGTGCATGCCTTGCAACCGAACCTTCGATAATTCCAAGGTACATGGTATGTATATTCCCTACAATGATATGAACGAGATATAGTCAACTTCAAATATTGAGTTTTATCTTAGCCTTAGTATGGTAGATACTACCTTAACATTATATTGGATATAAATCTTGTCCAACGTATGGAAAACACAATGATTGTTACACAATCATTGTAATGTATATATATTAAAAACCAAGCCATCGATAATGTCAAGGGCGCATCATATTTTTACCTACAATCATTTAAATAATGATGTAGTCAACCTTCAAATGAAAACTCCATATCACTTAAGACATTGAAATGTTACCATAATCATATGATGGGATACACCATTGTTACTAAGTTCTAATTACCATAAATCTCCCAATACCATGGTGAACAATCAACAATGAGAATAACAATATTTATTATCATGATGTCCAAATATAAACTCATATACAGGTCCATACCATGAACATAGAGTAAAATCAAGACAGATTTAGATGAGACAAGTTAAACAATAATACTAAGTGGACGTTGGGACATTGAAAACATAGATGAATATAATGGAACATCGCTAGAGGCGTCACAACTCCCACTCATGTTAATAACACATGAACACAGCAGTAATCACCGTTAATAGTTGACAATAGATCACCTAACGCAAACGTCACTATATGCAGATATTAAACATGATACAAACAATTTGCTACAGTGATAGTTACATCATTTACATAGGGTCATGTTCATATCGCAATGGATACGACGGGAAACTTTGTAAGTCATCGCAAAAACCTAATGATACTATCCAGGATAAGAAATATCATGTCGAGGCAGACTATCAATCTTATTTAAGCGTATATTTCACGAAAAGAATCTTACTGTCTTACACGACAACTAGCATAGTAAATAGATCTTCTTTAAGTTTTTACAGTGCAAGGAAAGGAGCTTGATACTAACAAAGATTAAAATTCAGTGACCCATACTTCACCGATGTACCTGCAAACAAAAGTCAAAGTATGCATTAGCTCGTAAGCTAAGTAAGCCAGTCAGCTATGGCTAGCTCTCCCTTTGCAGTTTGAAACAAAAACAATCAACATTTAAAATCACAAAAATCACAATTGTAGTAAGACGGAATCTTTTAAACAAGATTATGATTAGTTACTGAAATTAAACAGGACCAGGAATGTTATTAACTAACATTTATTGTTATAATAAAAATTTTAAATTTTTCAAAAATTTCGGGTTCTGACATGTGGTATCAGAGCATGGTTCAGACACTAGGCTTGGATGTGACTCCACTATCTTCCGCAAAAACAGTGACCATGAAAGAAATTTTTTTTTTTTATAAAGTACTAACATATATTTCGGTTGCATGAACAGAACAAAAAAATTCCTTTTTTCTGAATTTTTCAGACAGGTATGGAAAAACTGGGAGAATACACTGAGGAGGAATCTCCAAATGCAGTGACAAGACAGATGTCAAGAGAACCTGAGACAGAAGAAGTAATGGCTCGCACCACTGAGCTGATGCAGACCATAAGAGGATTAAAGACAGAGATGGAAACAGTCAAGAAGGATAATGAAAGAATTTTAAAGACTCAGGAGCAGTTAAATCAGCTATTGATAGAAAAATTTCAGACAGAATAAAGGAGAAAACGAGCTGACTCAGAAGAAGTTAGTCATCAAAGAGGGTCAAAAAGGACAAAACCGGCTAAGTCCGACAGCAGTTCATCATCTAAAGAAAGAAAGGGACAACCCAGTTATCACACAAGCAGTGACAGCAGTGAAACTGAGCTGCACAACCGAAGGAAAAAGTACAGGCCTTATGAAGAGATTTTCGGGGAGTTTAAGAAGATAAAGCCCCCAACTTTCAATGGAGAATCTGAAACTGGAGAAGAGGCAGAATCCTGGTTATCCAGGATGAGAAAATATTTTCAGATCTATAACTACTCAAATCAGCTGAAGGCACGAATGGCCATCTACAACCTCTCGGGAAAGGCGGCCATATGGTGGCAAGACCTGAAAAGGGTCAAAGGGATTAAAGAAAGAGCAGTTAATTGGAGTACCTTTAAAAGATACTTCAAGAAGAAATTCCTGTCCGAACAATATTATGAGGAGAGGGACAAGGAATTTTATGAACTAAAGCTCGGATCTATGATGATGAAGGACTTAAACAGTAAATTCTTAAGTCTGTTGCGGTATGTACTGTATTTTGTCGAAGAGAAACCAAAAATACAGCGGTTTCTTAGTTGTCTGCCCTATCATATCAAGGACAGAATTGAATATGACAACCCCAAGACACTGGAAGAAGCTATGTGCAAGGCCAATTTCTGTTATGAACAGAATAAAAAGAAAGAGGGAATAACCAGCTGGAAAGCCAAAAAGAACAGCAATCAGATGGAGTACAAGAAAAGTGAATTTGCCTCTCATAAAAGTTTCAAGAATGGCAAAAATGGAAACCACTTCAATGGTAAAAACTTCCATGGAAACAAAAACGGAGCTGTCAGTCAATCCAACAATTACAAAAACAACAAGGAGACTCCTAATAACCATGGAAACTACACCAAAAACTTTGAGCGAAAAGAACCTGTCAAGTGCTGGGAGTGTAATGGGCCTCATTATGCTTCAGTCTGCCCAAACAGAAAGAAACAAATCAGCAATATTCATACTGTGCAAGATGAAATGATAGTTGGGGATTTTGCAGGAACTATGCCCCGAATTAATGCAGCGTTGGAAAACCGCCAGGCTGACTACCAAACTTCCATGGTGGAAGTAGGAGGTATGATTAACAAAACCCATGTTACTATTTTAATAGATCCAGGTGCTAGTCTTAGTTATATTTCACCTCAGCTGGTAGAAAAATGTAAACTGACTGTTGAAAGATTTGATAATTCTTGGTCTGTACAATTAGCCACTGGGGCAAAGAGGAAAGTAAATTGTTACGTAAAAGACTGAATCTTAAACATGAATGATTTTAGAACAACAGTTAAACTGAACATCTTACCACTTGGCTCTTATGACATACTTATCGGAATGGACTGGTTGGAACAACATAGGGTCGTTTTAAACTGTTTTGACAAAACTTTTAGGTGTGTAAACAGTAGTGGACAGCCTGTAACTGTCAGGGGTATCCCTAGGAAAACAGTAGTTAGGCAGATTTCTGCCTTACAACTTAAAAGAGCAGTCAGAAAAGGGTGCAAGACCTATGCTGTAACTATTACAGATGAGACAGATAAGTCCAAAAGCAACCAGAAAACAGTAGAGAACATCCCTGTAGTCAATGATTTTATTGACGTTTTTCCTGAGGAAATCCTAAAATTGCCTCCCAAGAGGGAGCTAGACTTTACAATTGAGCTGGTACCAGGTGTTGTTCCCAGTTCAAAAGCCCCGTATCGTATGAATATCTTGGAGCTTAACGAGTTGAAAACTCAGTTAAAGGAGTTAATAGACAAGAACTATATTCGACCCAGTGTATCCCCTTGGGGAGCACCAGTGATTTTCGTTAAAAATAAGGACGGAACTATGCGACTTTGCATAGATTATCGTCAACTAAACAAGATGACAATCAAAAAGAGGTATCCGTTACCTCGTATTGATGATCTGTTTGATCAGCTACGTGGAGCTACGGTATTCTCCAACATCGATCTGATATCGGGTTATCATCAGGTAAGAATTAAAGAAGAAGACATTTTCAAAACAGCCTTTAGAACAAGGTACGGACATTACGAATTTGTCGTAATGCCATTTGGGCTTACTAATGCCCCAGCTGTTTTTATGTGCTTAATGAACAACATAATGCATAAGTACTTAGATAAATTCGTGGTTGTATTCATCGACGACATTTTAGTCTATTCTAAGAGTAAGGAGGAGCATAAAGAACACTTACGTATAGTCTTACAAGAACTGAGAGAACAACAGCTCTTTGCGAAATTCAGTAAGTGTGACTTCTTCAAAGACGAAATCCAGTACTTAGGACATGTAGTCACTAAGGAAGGGATTTCAGTGGATCCCGAAAAGATTCGGGCAATTGAAGAATGGCCAGTACCTAAAGATGTGACAGATGTTAGATCTTTCATGGGGATTACCGGTTACTACCGGAGGTTTATTGAAGGCTTTTCAAAAATAGCCAACCCAATCACTTATTTGCAAAAGAAAGGAAAGAAGTTTGATTGGAATGCGAAGTGTGAAGAAAGTTTCAAGAAACTTAAGACCTTATTGACAACTGCACCTATTCTTAGAATAGCGGACCCAAATAAAGATTTTGTAGTTTGCACCGACGCTTGTAATGATGGTTTAGGCGGAGTGCTGACTCAAGAAGGACATGTCATTGCTTACGAATCTATGAAGCTGAAAATCCATGAAAAGAATTATGCCACTTATGACCTAGAATTAGCTGTTGTAATTCATGCTTTAAAGATGTGGCGACACCACCTAATAGGCATAAAATTCACCTTACTAACAGATAATAAAGGTCTGAAATACCTTTTAGATCAGCCAAATTTAAATGCAAGACAAGCCAGGTGTCTGGCATTCCTAAGTGAATACGATTTTGAAATCCAACACATAAAAGGGAAGGAAAATAAGGTGGCTGATGCCTTGAGCAGAAATGCAAAACTAAATTTTATATCAGCTAGCAGCACTTATACCTCTGACTTAAATGAACAGCTGGCTGAAGGGATAAAATTAGACGAAAATTATCAGCATTTACAAACTGCAGCCAAAGAACAGCCCACAGAAAGTTTGATAAAAGGGTATAGTTTAAACGAAAACGGATTTTTATTGTTTAAAGACAGGTTGTATATTCCTAACGCACCTAAAGTTAAGCTGTTAATTTTAGACGAAATTCATAAAACCCCTTACTCAGGGCATCCAGGCTATCAAAAGACCGTCACCATGTTGAGAAAAGAATATTTTTGGCCTAACATGAAATCTGAAACAACTGAGTATTTAGCTAGGTGTTTGGACTGCCAACAAGTAAAAACAGAACACCAACATCCAGCTGGATTGCTGCAACCTTTACCTATTCCTAGCTGGAAATGGGAAATAATCAGCCTGGATTTCATTACGGGTTTACCCAAAAATCAACATCAGAATGATTCAATTATGGTAGTGGTAGACAAATTAAGTAAATCAGCACACTTTATTCCTGTTAAAACCACATACAAGGCTGCAAACATAGCAGATATCTTTTTAAAACAGATTTTTCGGTTACACGGTATTCCAAAAGTTATTATATCAGACAGGGATCCTAAATTCACAGGAAATTTTTGGAGGTCCTTGTTCAAAGGATTAAACACCACTTTGAATTTCAGCACCTCTTTCCGTCCTCAGACGGACGGACAAACTGAAAGAGTTAATCAGGTATTAGAAGATCTGTTAAGGATGTATGTTAAAGATCAACCAGGTAAGTGGGAGGATTATTTACACTTAGCTGAATTTGCATACAATAACAGCTATCAATCATCAGCTAAGTTTAGTCCTTTTGAGATTTTGTATGGACGAAAATGCAACACTCCTATCTCTTGGAGTAATCCAGTAGATAGATTAGTGTTAGGACCTGATTTATTGAAAGAAATGGAACAGATTGTGAAACAAGTGCAGGAGAACTTGAAGATTGCCTAGGATCGGCAAAAGAGTCAAGCAGATTTGAAAAGAACTCCTAAAGAGTTCCAGGTAGGTGAACATGTGTTCATCAAGGTAAGGCCAAAGAAGAGCTCCCTAAGATTAGGGAGTTGTGCAAAATTAGCACCACGTTACTGTGGTCCATTTGAAATTTTATCTAGAATCGGTCAAGTTGCTTATCAGTTAGCATTACCACCAAATTTAAAAGTACACAATGTTTTTCATATCTCTGTTTTGAAAAAGTATGTTCATGATGCTACTCATGTTATTGATTGGAACATTGTACAGGTAGAACCAGAAGGGGAAGTTCTGGTGGAACCAGATTGTATCCTCGCGAGGAGGGAAATTACTCTACAGAACCGCATAATTGGACAAGTGAAGGTGCAATGGAAGCACCTTAGTCCTGAAGAAGCTACCTGGGAGCTGGAAAGTAAGATGCGGGAAGCATATCCCCATCTATTCTAGCAGGTGGTTGAAGAAGAAGAATAAGTAACATCGAGGACGATGTTACATTTTAAGGGGGTGTGTATGTCACATACCCCAATTTTATTAAAATAATGTAATTATTTTATTAATATTCCTGAGACATTATGTTAAATTTAATGCTAAGTAGGAAATGGATGACTCAGCAGAGTCTCCAGAAATGGAATGTAAATTCTGAATAATTATTATTAATAAATAAATTATGGAGACAACAGCATGGGAGAGCTGTTAAAAGAGGTTACTGGTCTAACTGGTGGATGGAATTAGGTGGAAGGACAAAAGACAAGTGGCAGCATCCTCAAACACTTCCTGAGTTGCAGGTGGCAACTTCCCTATATTTTGGGGTCATGATTCCCCAAGAAAGTGAAATCTGAGCAGGTGGCTCATTAATGACAGTTAACCCAACTAAGACCTAGGCAATCTTTTAAATACTACTCAATGAACTAAGCTGGGGGTCAGCAGTTGTTCTAGAGGGAGAATACATTCAGATGAATGCTATTCAGGAGTCCCATTGAGAAAGTGGGAAAAACAGTAAGGAAGTGTTTTGAGTTAGGAAGCTGCAGTAACTTGGTTCCAGTATAGCTACTTTGGCTGAGGGAATTGTTGGCTGTACCTAGTTCCAGCCAGTTAGACCAGAGCAAGCTCGGGGGTCCTGAGAAGTGCTGTCTGGGCACTCTCCAGGAATTGGTAGGGAGGAACAGCCTCCCATTGCTGTTATTGTCTACCATAGATACAGGTTCTGTCACTCTTCCTGCTGTTTGTTTAATAAATTTTAATGTAGAATGGACTATTTCAACTGTGTTTTGACTGTATTTATTTTCAGTAGATCAGTCTTCCTGTATTGTCCCTTGGTATAAATTTCAGAACTCAGATGTTTTAGAATTTTCCCTATTTTCACTTAAATAGAGTAATTATTCTATGCAGAATATATTTGTTACTATTACAGTAATCAAATATCATGGTTAGTTATTTCTAGAATTTCTATTAATAGTTAAACAATAGACAGAATGTTAAACAGTAGTCATTCCAGAAATATACTCATTAAAACAGTCATAAGAACAGACACATAGACAAATCTTAAGACAAATCTTAGAATTACTGTGAAATATTTCCCCATAGAGAATGTACAAGAATAGTTTCTATTAGAGCAATATACTTGTATATATATATCTGTTTCATATTTATGTCAACTATAGATATAGGTTAGTCTCTGCATCGAGCTAAATAAGAACAAAACTCATATCATTTTATTTATTTATACTCAGAATATCATTGATAGTTATCGATTATCTAAAAGATGTGATTGTAACAATGTTTCATTGTTTAAAAACTTTCCATACAATCTTATTCAAATCATAGTCAAATGCAAATACTTAAACTATAAATTGTTGTTGTCTTTTAATCCTAATACTATAGTATTTCTAGCCATGTTGTCACAACACAGATTAACAGAGTTATTATAAAACAAGACAAACATCTTGACTGGCTCGAAGCCAAGTCTTAGTACATAGAGACTTCATTGTTTCACTATCCAAATCATAAGCATAGAATCACTGTTCATATCGAGCTTGTATTATATGAAATACATAGCTCTGTCGTAGGTTGTCTTATCTTTAGTCACACAGTTTTAAACGCAGGGAAGCCATCAACAAGCGTAGCCATTGTTGACTGTTACAACCCTCATAGTTATTTATTGTATTAAGACTTATCTCATTATCAGTATTACTCTTTGGGAGTGGATAGCAAACTTATCACGGCCGTAGCCAGACCTTATTAAATCGATAGGGTGAAAACAAGAGAAAACAAATGCCTCTTATGACAGACCGAACCTACAGGAGGTTTTATACATAGTTTATGTATATAATTTTACCACAGTTATATTCAATATTTATACAAGAACCATAACACCCCACTACACAGGAGGATCCCTCCAGACTTAACCCTAGCACAACAAAACCAACAAAGGGAGAGACAGCCATGGATAACCAGGCTTACCCGGAGGAGCCAGCGCTGAAGATGAAGCCCTGTGCATCTTCAGAACAGCAGGACCTGCACATTCGAATGCCGAGAGTTGTTAATACTTATGTAAATCGAAAAAAATCCTTTGCAAAACCAAAACTGTGAAAATATGGATATTATCTTACCTGAGCCATGGAGGAATGCGAGCCGTGGACAACCTGGTAGCCACCAATGGAAACGAGTAACGAAACCCCATTACATTCATCAGTTGGATGAATAAGAGAGATTTCCAGTACCCTCTATTGACAGCCACGACAGGAAACAATTTAAACAAAAACCCTTAAGCTGTGAATGAACCAGTCGAGAAGCACACTCCCAAACCCAAATGCACAACCACCTCATGGATAAAAACAACAGCGAAACCCTGCCTCAAACTAATACCAGCGACAGTGGAAAGCTGAAGTTGCAGGTGACTAAAAATGGTGATGGCAACGAGACCAGGATACAAATGAAAATATAGCAGACGCCAATACAGAACTCAAGACTTCTATACTATCAGAAGAATGAAATTTACGTAACCAGACCCTAAGCAAATAGCCTGTTACAATGCCAAACTAATGAGTTCAGACATGGAGGGTTTCTCCCTTACAACTCGAGCCCGAAGGCAAAGACAATGACCAGGTAGGGTTTCAATGTTAGCTTATATATCACCAAATGCATGGAGGAGAGCCAACCACGTAGCCATGTAATTTATCAACGTAACATGGGTCGAGTTCCTATAGTCTGTTGCAGTTCGAATCATTGATCACCGATTTTAAAAAAAATCATTGCATAGATATAAGTCAAATTCAAATGTATGGAAAACACTAAGATTTACACTCAATCAGCATATAGTGCATGCCTTGCAACCGAACCTTCGATAATTCCAAGGTACATGGTATGTATATTCCCTACAATGATATGAACGAGATATAGTCAACTTCAAATATTGAGTTTTCTCTTAGCCTTAGTATGGTAGATACTACCTTAACATTATATTGGATATAAATCTTGTCCAACATATGGAAAACACAATGATTGTTACACAATCATTGTAATGTATATATATTAAAAACCAAGCCATCGATAATGTCAAGGGCGCATCATATTTTTACCTACAATCATTTAAATAATGATGTAGTCAACCTTCAAATGAAAACTCCATATCACTTAAGACATTGAAATGTTACCATAATCATATGATGGGATACACCATTGTTACTAAGTTCTAATTACCATAAATCTCCCAATACCATGGTGAACAATCAACAATGAGAATAACAATATTTATTATCATGATGTCCAAATATAAACTCATATACAGGTCCATACCATGAACATAGAGTAAAATCAAGACAGAGTTAGATGAGACAAGTTAAACAATAATACTAAGTGGACGTTGGGACATTGAAAACATAGATGAATATAATGGAACATCGCTAGAGGCGTCACAACTCCCACTCATGTTAATAACACATGAACACAGCAGTAATCACCGTTAATAGTTGACAATAGATCACCTAACGCAAACGTCACTATATGCAGATATTAAACATGATACAAACAATTTGCTACAGTGATAGTTACATCATTTACATAGGGTCATGTTCATATCGCAATGGATACGACGGAAAACTTTGTAAGTCATCGCAAAAACCTGATGATACTATCCAGGATAAGAAATATCATGTCAAGGCAGACTATCAATCTTATTTAAGCGTATATTTCACGAAAAGAATCTTACTGTCTTACACGACAACTAGCATAGTAAATAGATCTTCTTTAAGTTTTTACAGTGCAGGGAAAGGAGCTTGATACTTACAAAGATTAAAATTCAGTGACCCATACTTCACCGATGTACCTGCAAACAAAAGTCAAAGTATGCATTAGCTCGTAAGCTAAGTAAGCCAGTCAGCTATGGCTAGCTCTCCCTTTGCAGTTTGAAACAAAAACAGTCAACATTTAAAATCACAAAAATCACAATTGTAGTAAGATAGAATATTTTAAACAAGATTATGATTAGTTACTGAAATTAAACAGGACCAGGAATGTTATTAACTAACATTTATTGTTATAATAAAAATTTTAAATTTTTCAGAAATTTCGGGTTCTGACAGTAGCAGTGACCATGGAACATTATAGGATATATCTGAGCAAAGGATTTTTGTGATGTTGCTTCTCTTGATTCTTGCTGATCATGGGAACTGTTGGCCTTTTCTTCTTTCTCCATGGAGCTTTCACTTTCTTTAGTGTTCTTCTCGATCTTTGAGTTTGTCTTCAACTGAGCAGTTTTTTTGTCCAAATCTTCTTTCAGAGAGGAGATCTTCAATTCTTGGCTTTGAAAAATTTCTATCTTTTCTTGCAGTTGTCTTGTTAGGTCTTCTTCAATTTTCTTGACTTCTTCTACCTATTTTTTCAGATCAACAATACTGTCTTCCATCTGTCCTTTTGAGTTCTGATCTTTTGCATGAGAGTTTTGCAGTTGTCCTTTTAGTACTTGATTTTCTTTTCTGATCTTTGAGAGTTCCTTTTCAAATTCAAAATTCGTCACACATACCTTTTGTAATTCTATATTCAAGGATTTGATTTCTAATTCTTGTTTTCTTCTTAGTTTCTCTTCAATCTCATGACTGAAATGAATTCCCTTTTTTCCACTTGGATCTTCTTTCTGACTGGCAGTACTTTCCTTCTGCAATTTTTCAAGTAAGATAATGATATCACTATCTTTTTCTTGAAGCTTGCGAGTCAATTCTTTCTCCTTATCTTCTAGGTGTCTTCTGAGCTTGTCAATTTCTTCTGATTGTCTTTTATTTTCAGCAGCAGACTTCTCAAGTTGATCTTTCAGAGAGTTAGATATGGATTCTTTGATTCTGGTAGCTTCTTCAACTTGGAGATTTAGATCAATTATAGTCTATGTGGATTTCTCATATTCGTCTTGATTCCTCTTCTCAGATTTGTCCAATTGCTCTTGCAATACCTGGTTCTGTTCACAAAGTTTCTCAACCTTTTGCAAAGCATTAGAAATATCATTATTTAAACATTCATTTCTATCATTTATCAAGGAACAATGAGATTGATCACATTTTGAAGTATTACAATCATGAATTTAGAATAGCACTTATCTTCTATACCTGATAAACACATTTTTTTCAAAAACAGGGTGTTCAGGAGACTTACCTTCATACTTACCTGGATCTTGTACTGACCTTTTGATGGAGCTGTCTTATGCTTCTTGTTTTTCATATGATTTTAGCTTATTTATTTTGAGCAACAGTTCTTCAACTGAATTGCACTTTCCTATTTTCCCTTTTTGGAGATCTGTTAGGTCTTCAAGCATCAATTCCATAACCTCTGCTTCATGTTCTTTAGTGGCTTAAAATTGTTCTAATTTAATCCACAATTCCTTAGCTATGTTTCACTTTCCAATCTTCTATTTTATGGAATCTGATAAGCCTTCAAGAATGGCTTCCATAGCCATTGATTTATTTTTCTTTGCTTCCTTATGAGCTGTTGTTTTCACTTTCTTTGGAGGTGTATATACAGTAACAACTGATTACCATATAACAATTCCTCCCGCCTCAAGAAAAAACTACATTCTCATTTTCTAGATCAAGTAATCTATCCCACATAAAAATGGTACTCCATTCACTGAGAACCCCATGGTGTTTCAAGTATCTTCTTCAAGTTGGTAGGGCTTACTGTGAAGGCCCTCTTTGATACCAAATTTTGGACACACTGAGCACACTGATAGGGGGGGGGTGAATAGTGTGTATAGCTTTTTCTTACTTTTTCAACTTTAACAATCATCAACAGCTTATTCAATACATCATTCATTAATTCATTGTCACATTATCATTCTATCATCATCATTATTAACAATTACAGCTGATCATATCATCATCACATAGGAAGCATAACAAAACACAGTACATAATCTTTTTACGTGGAAACCCAAGTCCTAGGGTAAAAACCACGGAAGCCTTTATAATAATAATTTACCAGCAACAACTGGAAGGAGGAAACAACCCTCTTTGTTACAAAGACTTCAATTATCCAGCTACAACTGGAAGGAGGCTACAACCCCCTGTTTTACAGGCTACAACCTGAAGGAAGCCTTAGCTCCCTAGATTTCCTTGCCCCGTCCTGCCACGGTGATATGAAGAGAGAAACTGCTAAACTACAAACGCACTGATCCTGTGGACCTGCTATCCAATATCTGTACCACACTGTATAGCCACTGTCATTGCTGACCACTTCTCATCGACTGTCGCTACTCATCAACTGTCAACTGACCACTTGCACCACAACTATGCCACACTACTCATCAATTGACCAATCAATCTATTGTTCACATCATCTGAATCAGTCAATCTGAGTCTAACCAACTGTATACCAGACTCAGTCCACCTGATTCAAGCCAACTACTCATACAGCTCAGCCAATCCTAGTTAAGGAATCTGCTCATGTAACCTACTCGTCTGAATCAATGTGCTCGCTGCTCATTTCCACTAGTCATCATTTCATCATTGTCATCCATATATTTTTGCATACATCACTGAGCATATATAATCATGTGTTCATTACTGAGCATATAGCATCACATATCACTGAGTGTCATACATTACTGAGCATTATTACCATGACTGAGCAACCAAATCACTGATCACTATGTAAGCATCATCAAACATGTCTAGCACATCATGTCATTGTGTAATCACTACTAGCATATGAACATTTCTCTATGTGTCCTATTGAGTCATCATTGTGCATTTCATAACACTGTATAAAACACTGAGCATAGGTACTATCACTGTGTAAACAAGCTGAACATTGTATAATTTATCACTAAACATGTACATCATAAGTAACCACCTAACATATCATTATATGCTCATTGGTTCACTGTGTACCATCATCACCAAGAATATATGTTTTACTGTGCATATCACTGAGTATATATCATCACTGTGTATCATATCATCGGGTATACATACTATCAGATCACTGAGTAATCACTGTCCATAGGTGTAGATATCAAATTGCATCATATTACTAGCACATCCTATCACTGTCTAATGCCTAAGTGTAAATATAATCATCATTTTGTCATACTGAGCATAATCACTATGTATAAAAAATAGGCATCTAGACATCACTGTGTATTGACTGAATGTATATTCAAGCACATACCATCATTTCACTGTGTTTTGACTATCAAACCATGTTGATGCTTGTGGGCTTCACTAGATACAGCTATCAACAAAACTCGGGCTCAGCTGTCAAAAATTCAACCTCTGTCTTCAGAACTATGGCTGATGGTGGCTAGTGTTAAACCTTGGTGGAGATGTCATTTATTGTTGTTGCAGCCTTAAAAAATTCTGAACCCTGTGGAACTATCTTCAGATTGTAACAGTTTCGAATTGTGGATTGTGAGTTGTCTCAGAAATGTAGTTTCAACCATTAAATTTGAACTGTGAACATTAACAAAATCAGGATTATGATCTTCATCAAACTCGGGACTGATATCAGAAATGTAGACTGAGATAATAGTTTCTTCTCCTTCAGAATTCGGATGCCCTAATCTTCAAACAAAACCCCTTTCAAATATTCTACTGTGGAAATTCGGGTACTGTAGCAGCCTCAGAGAAGACCTACGAAAATCAGAGCTTCCTCCACACACTTCTAATTTGAAATGACGCAGATTGGCTTTTATTTATACAGATCTGAACCTCCAGTTTTATGGGGCCGACCTACCCTATATTTAATTAATTTTTCTTTTCCTTTTTTTTAAAATATTTTTTTTTATGGAGCCGACTTGTCCAAAAATTAATTTTAAAATTTAATACTATTTCTTTTAATTTTAGAATGCATTTCATTAGTTATTTAATTTAAAAATTGTTGATATTGTAGTTTAATTTAAATTCAAATTCTTATAATTTAAGAAAACCTTTATTGAATATTAATTAAATAAAAATTCTTTTGATTTAATGAATATTTTATTAAACTTTAATTAGGGCTTAAGTTTAAGGTTAGGGATTAGAAAGGGTGATGCCAGGGCTTAGGGACTAGTTAGAGGAAGACGTCTAGGAAGGTTTGGTTTAGAGCAAGGCTAGGATGACGTACTAGGGTAGAAGGTGGTAACCGTTAGGGCTTAGTTTAGGTCACACTCAAGCACCACATCATTATGCTTCTTATCAAGTTCATCACAACCACCAAAAGAACCATACACCATCATCATGGAAGAACAAGTGGACTTTATAAGCAAGATAAGGGCTTTAACATCCATCAAAAGCAATCAAGTGTGGGTTCAAGGACCAAGCTTCTAGGTATAAGGGCACCATCATTAAGGATTATGGGCTTCTTCAAACTTATGGGCATATGACCAATTTGTGGGATTTGATCATGATTTCCAAGGGCTTTTTCAATGGCCCAAGGTCATCATAGGTGCCTTAAAAGCATATGTAATGGTTTCATTACCAAATGGGTTCATAGGCATCAAAGCCCCAAGATAAGGGTACTAAGGGCTTCATGACCTCATCAATCGTAAGGAGTTAGGAGACACTCCACATATCAATCGAAAGGGCTTGATGAGGGCTATCACCCTATGAGGATCTTGCTTGCATTGGCAGGGTCCTTCAACTTGGTTTTCTTTAATTTTTGCAGGATCTCTTCAAGGATATCATCAAAAGAAAGACTTTATCATGTAAGGGCACAAGTCAACTATGTGAGGGCTACATTCATTCAACAACCAATCAAGAGACCATAAAAAGTACAAGCAGCATAGAAACCATCAACCAAAAGACAACCAGGAGCAGGGGATATAACAATGGACTCAACTGGGACCAAGATACAACTTAGGGTCACTCAAATAAGTCAATGAGTAACCAGGGATTTTTCCATTGTCCCAAGGACTCCAAGGGATTCATACTTGGGCTTGGACAAGGTCAAAAGTTCTCCTTTGACACAGACAACCACAAACCAAATACTAACCCTTAGTAGGTCCACAAGAGGCGTCAAGACTCAACTGTTAGCATCAATGACCAGACACTGTTGGCATCGATGACAACTTAATCAAAACTATATTGATATTTATATATTAAAATCACATGATAATGATGATTTTATGTTTAATGCAATAAGTTTTACATAAAATCTAATGTTATTGATTTATGTAATGCGAGAGGAGAGGATTTTTTTTTTCATTATACATACACATCTTATATCAAGTTAAAAATAAAATATAAGTGTATAATGTCAACAAACAATTTTGGAATATGATATTTGCATTGATTATGAATATGTTATATATGTTTTAGTTTATTTTACATAAAGTATATTTAATGTACATAAAATTTAGGTAGATTGATGTTTTTATTTTTTGGATGTTTTTTTTATTAAGTGGAGATTGCATTATTTTAAGAAATAAAATATAAGTCTATAATGTCAACAAACAATTTTGGAATATGATATTTGCATTGATTATGAATATGTTATATATGATTTAGTTTATTTTACATAAAGTATATTTAATGTACATAAAATTTATGTAGATTAATGTTTTTATTTTAGGATTTTGGAATATGATATTTGCATTGATTATAAATATGTTATATATGATTTAGTTTATTTTACATAAAGTATATTTAATGTACATAAAATTTAGGTAGATTGATGTTTTTATTTTGAAATGTTTTTCTATTAAGTGGAGATTGCATTATTTTAAGAGTGAAAGAAAATTTATGAAGGAAGTAAAATATATTGTATATAAATTTAACATACTGCTAAATATAATGATTGAATAATTGGAATAGAAAAAAAAATCAAACATAAAAAACTATACAAATAAATTAAAACATATTTATATTCTATACATGTATGTATAGGCTTGCTTGAGGATCAATGGATCCCTAAATACTACATATAAAGGATATATAATTTATACTTTTATTCGACATCAAGAATTGACATCTATCTAGCAAATCAAGCTCCTACTTGGAAACACTCTAACACATTACCAACTCTTTAATTATCCATTAATTTCTAACACTCCACCTTAATGGAGAAATAGATTCTCTATGATACCTAGCATATCTCTATATATTACAAACTTTGTCCTTCCCAAAAGACTATTGAATACATCAACAACATTCTCATTTGTATATATCATGTAAACTTATTTTGATTGAATCTTTTACAAAATGATATTGAATTTTCAATTTGTTTTGATTTTGCATGATAAAATTGGATTGTTTGCTGATTAATGAAACTTAAATAATTATCACACTTGAAAGGTGTAGGTGTTCTTTTCCTTTCTCCCGTGTATTCAAATATGCACCTTATTCAAATTGCATCACCAGAAGCATTGCACAATTCTTTGTTCTTAACTTCAATTGAGGACAAAGAAACAATCGGTAACTTCTCAATCATCCAAGATAGAATTGGAATATCCTACAATTAATGCATATTCGGTGGTAGATTTTCAAACATTTAGACCCCCTCCCAATCCGAATCTAAATAAAATGTCAAATTAACATTCAAATGATTAATATATTTAACACCAAAATCAATAAATCCCTTTGTGTATGGAATGACCCTCTTCATTTCTTTCCATTGGGATTTCATGTGAATTATCTAAGAGTAGACTATGTTCACTAAGAAGGCAATATCAAGTCTTTTGGTGATGTGGTGTTGATTGAGTAGTTTACATCTACTACTAATTGTTTATACAAGGTGCTATTTACTTGTTTTGTATTATAATCAATGCAAAGCTTAGCACTTTACTATAATAGAGTAGAGATTGGTTTACACTCTTAGATGTTAAATTTTTTAATTATTTCTTTGCATATTTTGAGTGATGATAGTCTCACCACATTTCCTCCATAAATTACTGTGTAAACATCAATGCATCTATTCAAGATCATTTATTTTAAATTCTTGTGATTGGTTTACACTCTTAGATGTTAAATCTTTTAATTATTTCTTTGCATACTTTGAGTGATGATAGTCTCACCACATTTCCTCCATAAATTATTGTGTAAACATCAATGCATCTACTCAAGATCATTTATTTTAAATTCTTGTGATAGTAATCATTTTATTTCACAACCAAAATTATAGCATTCCCTATTATGATTAAATCATCAACATATACTAATTTATCAAAATAATATACCCAATACCCAATGTTCACTTCTGTAATACTCCCTACAATCATATGGCTCTAATGTGTAAGTGTTATTGCATTGGGTAATTAAATTATAGTTTGTTTATTGAAATTAACATTTAATAATAATAATAAAAATAGATTAAATGTGCACTTAGATATATCTCCCTAGGGTTTTTACAATAATTCTATATAAGAATAGCTTACACAATATGAGCCACTAAAACCATAAGTGATTTAAAATTAAGATGTTGATAATGGTGCAACGTACTTCTTCTGAAGAGGAGTGGACACACTTACCTTGTCCATAAGTAGGAATTAGTGTCCATTAATATGATGATTATAATATAATTTAATAATATTTAAATCATTTTTTTATATTGAAATAAGAAGAAAAAAAAAAAATTATAATCTACAAATTATTTATATAAAAATTAAAAAAATACATTACTTTGAAAAAATGACTTTTGAGAAAGAAATTGCAACATTCATAGTCACTTCAATATTCCTACATCTATTACTATATAGTCATCCGAAGCGATAGAGATAATATTTTATAATAGAAATCCGAACCCCTTATTTGAATTCATGATTGGGTAGGGACCCCTTCTCCCTCCACTCACTTGTAATTGAATTAGTTCCGTAGAAATTTGGCCTTTACCAAATTTATTTAAACAAAAACATGGATTTGTTCATAAAGCAAGTATACATTTTTAAAATCTATATCTATAAATAATCTCATTGGATTGAAATAGAAAACTAACTTTGTATATTTATTTATACATATAAATTATTTTAAAAATATGTCCGCATAGATCCATTTTAAATTGGATTTACCAAGCTCCGAGAGGGATCAAATCTTTGCACATCTCTTTTTAAAATGCAAATGTTGAAGAAACCTTTTAATTTATTTATAGTTTTATATATATGCTCTTGTAAATGTTTTAAATAGTAATCAATCAATCAATCAATCCAGATGGATCAAATTTCTTAAATTTAAATTTAAAAAAAAAATACACCTCAAGAAATTGGATCCCTGTCGGTACTTGATAGAGACAAATGGATCTATGCTAATTTAAAACTCCTTTTATTGAGAAACCCAAATACATGGTTCAAATTATTTATAACAATAGAGTTATGCTAAAATAAAATAAAAAAAATTATGAAATAAACAATTGAGTTATGCTAAAATAAAATAAAAAAGTTATGAAATAAGCAATTGGCTATATACATGAACCATATCATCAGCATGGTAAAAGCTCTAAGCTCGGATGAGACATTTATACCTCAGCGAAAAACACATTTTAAACTCTTTTCGTTTAGTGTTATTATATTCTCAAGAACAAGCAAATTTTAAAAGTCTGTGATGTGATTCAATAATATAACATAGATTTAGCAAAAGTACTATGTTCTAATAAATTGAAATAATTACTATTTTCAAAATTTGTTGTGATAGAAGCATTTTCTACATATGTCAGTCAAGTATGCCTAATTTTTGAAAAGACTGGACGCTGTCGTCAATAACCTCGTCCATTCTGTACTTGTAGCTGAATCCCAAATCTAATAATTTCTTCGTTGAAACGGTGTAGCCACCACCAGCAGCAACAGACTCATCTAACCTGCATGAAAAGGCATTTAATGAATTAGAAAACATTTAATTTAAGTAGCAGAGTAATCCGAACGACATCATAGAATATGATCACATAGTTTTCTTTGCAATGCTATATAAATATGGTATTACTGACTTGGCTTTGATTGTGTACTGTGGATAGCGTTCAGAGATGAGATGTGCAATCTCTGGAATGGTAGTGGTGTGCGCACAGCAAAGATAACGTCCATTCGCAGCTGGGTGCTCCATCAGAAATAGATGAGCATTGCAGGCATCTTGAACATGGATGAGCAGGACAGAATTGCCCAAGACGTGGCTGGCTTGCAGTAATGATATATACAATTGTGGATTGCCTGCGGATTGCACCAGCTCTTTTAGTTAAAGAGCAGATATATAATAAGATTTGTTAAAATGATATTAGTTAAATTGTTCTCCTCTCGAATTATCAAAGTTGAAATGTAAACGAAGGTTTATAAAATGGTAATTACTCCACAGTCAGTGCAGTTCTATTATTAGCAGTTTAGTTAGAGTTTAGCATGTCTCTGTTAGTCAGTTTACTTTAAGTTTAGAGAGTGTAAGTTTTGCATACTGTATGTGTTTAAATACAAGTTTTAGGATTAATTGTAAGCATCAAACATGATCCTGTAATAAATAAGAACCACAACTAGTTTTAGTATACAATTCAGTATGACTCTGTTCTATAAAATTCATCATAATTCACATTTGAGTATGTTATGGCATCAAACTATTGCTTCATTTGTTAGCTGGAAGATTTGGAATGAACCCATTCTGAAAAATATACCTGTTATCAAAGACAACATGGTATTCACACTTGAGGGGGCTGTGCTGGTAATGGAAGGACCTGCAACCATTGGTAGCAGAATGCTCACCACGTCAAGAGGCGGGTTCTCCTTTCCAAACTGCAACGCAGCTTTCTCTGCAAGTATTTTCGACTCCCTGTAGAACTGCAAAAGAGCAGGAACAGGAATGTATAATTTTAATTATTATTCTTTTCCCATGAATTAGAACACTGTAATCCTCCTGAATAAAAATAAGCTTAAGCTTACCCGCGACTGGCTTCTGGTTTTCCTAATTGCGTTCAGTGAAGTCCAGCACGATTCATCTAGAACAAGTAGCTGAGACTTGTCAAGCGGCAAGGCTGCAGAGAAAGACGAAGTGAAGACGACACGCCTAACGCTTTCTGCTTTCTTACAAGATTTAAGAACGTTTAGAGTTCCTTGGACTGCTGCTTGGACTATCTCTTTCTATTTATACATATACACATTTGAGTTAGGTTAGCCCCTAAGAATATGATGCATGTAACAGAAGTAAATATCAATGAAATTTTCTTTCATAAAACTTAAAATTTATTGATTTTGATATTAATTATATTGATAAGTGTTTATATCTTAGAATTTGGGGTAGAGTAAGAATTTAAAACTAAGTATTATTTATGTTTTTAATAGATTGATGAAACATGGAATAAACAGTACTGTCTCAATTGATTTTATGAACCTAGTTCAAAAATAAATAATTATACAAAAAAAAGTAGCAATTAACTAAAACATATACAATATCTTGTAACCTATAGATATTCACCTGCCACTAATTAAATCACTATACTAATTAGTTCAGCGTTAACAATATATGCAACCTTACCTCAGGATCCTTACATTCACCGATCACCATGGGAGTGGCAACATGAAAGACGCCGTGGCAGCCATGGAAGGCAGAATCGAAGCTGCCTTCCTGGCAAAGATCTGCCGTGAAAAGATGAAGCCTCTCTTGGGCTCCTGGAAGTGAGCTAAGGAAGGTATTCTTTGATGGATCTCTGAGAGTTGCATGCACAGTGTAGCCATTCTCCAGCAGAGTCTTGACGAGCCATGATCCGACATATCCTCCTTCTTCTGTGACGCAGTACACCTGAGGGTTTTCTAGTTCAGTAGGAAGAGGATCGAAATACATCTTTGCGTCCAGAAGAAAAGAAAAGTACAGATGAAAGCAGATGAGATGTGATCAGAAATCAAAGGATTAGCTCGATCGATCGTCCAAAAGCACACCGCAGAAGTTTATCTAGTCGCTACTCTTCTTTACTAGCGCTCTGCATTATTTATAGAGTGGAGTTGAGAAAAGTGACCGATTTAAAAGTGCTTTGTGGTGAGATAGGTTTGAAGGTAAAATCTTATTTGAAATCGTTCCCATTTCTTAACAATATCTCTAATGTCAAGAAGTGTGATTCATTAACAATATATCTTAGTAATATAAGTATATTTCAAAGGTGTGATTCACTAACAATATATCTCTTATTAATATAACAATATCTTCAGAAGTGTGATTCACTCTATCTTTTATTAATTTTTAATTTATTAAGTCGGTTAACGACAATTTCAACGTCCCGTGAGCTTTACGAGTTTATCCCGAGTTTTATTGAACTAGCTGAACAAGAGGATTAGTATTTAGGAGCGTCAATCAACGTTAATTAAATATAATAACTGAACCAGGATTTTGAATTTGCTGTTTATCCTAACTTCTACGTACATAATAATCCACATTAAAATAAATTTTATTAGACTTTTTTGACAGAAAAGACCATTATCAATGACACTGTAACCATAAACATAGTCATCTTTTGATATCTTATGGCCGTTAAAGATGCCGTCCCGAAGGCCAAATTTGATAACGATTTTCCTAGCAAGTTGCATTGCAACTATTTCTGTCGCTAACATGTAATGTTGGAAAGGGATATACTTAAAAATATATTTCAATAACGTAAGATTTTAGTTTATTTCGCTGGGTAGTTCACTATCGTTGATAGTAATTAAATATGTATAATTTTCTGAGCCGTAGTTGGATTCCGCACCTCTCTTTTCATTACATACTCAAAATCATAATTAACGAGTAAGAGATGGTGTAAGATTTGAAAGGCTAGGCATTTTATGGACTTATGGAAGGTGAGTGAAAGAGCATCGTTGTATGAAAAAGTTGATATATATATATAAACAAACTAGAAAATCCAAGTACTATTTAAAGAATTAGTCAAATAGTGAATTGTTGTTTAAAGAACAAACAATCATATAAATGATATTCATAGATGTAAATAAGATAAAAATAATTTATAATGTTAACTTTACATTGTAATTGTTGGGTGTGTGCAAGAAGATGAGGGTCACTTTAGATACAATGCTACTTTTTCAAAACTCGTTCCTATTACATAAAAACATAACGCGTTTTTCATATTTAGCACCTGCCATGGTAAGACCCGAGCTTGACATGTACAATAGGTAACCATAACGCGTACGCGTTATTGAAATCTAAAATCAATTTAAAAACACAGTCCCAACCACCCCCGACCACCCGCGGCACTTTTCACACATCAGAAACGTGAAATAGAGGTTGGACGAGGACGGTTTGTGTGCCCTGAAGTATCGGTGGAGCTCGATTTAGCTGTAGGGGAGGCAAATTCACCTGTGGATTGTCATCTAATCAGGTAATTCATTCACCCATACCATTTTTTTGTCATTTCTTAACCTAGATTACTATTTTTTTATTGTTTAAAACAACCTAGTTTTGTAATATTGATAAAATTGGGAATAACCCAATCTCTAATGAAATTCACATCTCCCTCAACCAAGATGAGTGAATAATTAAAATGAATCCATTTTCAAAAACTCAAAAATTCCTAATCCAACCAAAAATTGAAAAAAATAGAACTCCCCCCTTTCTACAGTGTATCCATCTAAGTCACCTGACACGAAGACACGGGACACGAGTGTCCCCACGAGACACAGTGACCCCCAGAATTAAGACACGTAGGACACGTTTTATATATATATATATATTTTTAAAATATATTAAAATTTAAAAATATAGACATATAGATCCAATAAAATTTAACATTTACAATTACAAATATTCAATAGAAATTACATTTACAATTACAAATATGAAATATTCAATAGAAATTAGATCATTCACAAATCACAACACATTTGTCATTCACAATCACAACACATTTGTCATTCACAATCACAAATCACAACGAGACATTGAGACACATAGATGCATGTCAGAGACTCGAAACCATATTTCTCATTAAGTCATCAAAATCAAAATGTATTACATAGATGTCGGAATGCTACTGGGCACTGTCAAATGCCAAATAGACTAATAGACTAATAGTCTAATAGTAAATACAAAAAAGGAGTGGATCAAGATGGAAGAATCCCATCTGTCAATGACTCAATAGTCCTCCTCCATGCCTAAATCAACAAACTCATCACTGCCCTGATCCTCCTCCTCGTCATCCTCCTCTCTGCCAATTTGACTAACTGCATCTACTGGTGTGGAGGATGACCCCTCCATACGATCCCCTTCATCAAAAGTGACCGGCTCTAGCACTGGATCATTAAGATCCATGTTGGCTAATGCCAAATCAGTACTGCTATCCAAACCCATCTCATCAGGAAGGACATCCCACATCCGTGTCTTTCCCTTCTTCCACTCCTCCCTCTTCCTGTAAATAAGACGAAGGTTGGAGTGCACATATACCATCGTCTCTGCCCTGCACTGCTCAAGCCTGCTCTTCTTCACACTATACAAGTTCCCATATGTGCTCCAATTACTCTCACAACAAGAGGATGAAGTAACTTGAGAGAGGACACTCAAGGCTATCTTTTGTATAAGAGGGCATGTTGCCCCATGAGTTGTCCACCAAACAAGGGGTTTCTTAACCCCCATGTCTCTAACCACCTCATATCCTCCAAATCTCCCAGTGCCACTAGAAAACTCATAAAATTCCTCCTCCACCACCTCAAGGTGGTCTCTATCCTGAAGTAGTCGTCTAAATGCTATCTTCCTCCCCTCCGAGATCTCTCCATCCATGTGAGGAGGGACTCTGGATGAGGGCCCCGACCCACCATTGAGCCAATCCTAAGTGTAGAACCTGGGGTTCAATGAGTGGACCAAGCAATGCAAAGGTGTGCAATTCTTATCCCACCTAGAGATAAGAATACCCTGTATGATGGACCATAAGTTCTCTGTCGATGTCTCATACTCAGCACACTCATTCTCCATAACAATGGTCCTCATGGACTCAATCATGGAATCCCACCCCTCATAAACATCTCCTGGGATGGGTTGGTCCGTGTCTGCAAATCACAACAAAGAAATGATTGGCTTCATGATCTTGATGCTAAGGACTACCCTATCCCACCAACCATCATCTAAAACCATGTCGCACACGACACGGGGACCTTGTTGGACGTGTCCAGTTACTTAGGTATCCATCCACATGAAACCCAAATTTCCAACCCTCAAAGGCCATTTCCCATGATACTAATTAAATAATTTTCCTTGGTAATGGCCATAACAAGATGAAATGCATGCACAAGCGTGAATAAAAAAATGCAAAAAAATTAGTAACTTGGTTTCTCAAAATTTCATCACAATCATTTGTCCATGAACATAATCAAAATTTCATCAGAAATGTATGTAGCTATACATTGCCTCTTAGTTAAGCACCCTTGACTAAATGCCAAAACACATTAACAAAGTGTCTCTTGGGCCTGCCCTATACACACCCTCTATCAATCTACTCAATGCTCAGGGACCGTCGATTCAACTGAAAGACTTCATATAGAAAATCACTATGTTTTTTATTTAATTTTCTGAACTTGCCATACAATGTAGAGATCGATTTTGTAGAGAGAAATTGTCTCTGTTTTGAGAAGTTGGCATTGTTGTTATTGTCATTCTAGTCACAATCTCTAGTTGATTATTCAACATCTTAATCATTGATAGTCATCTCAAGTACATATGTAATCATATTGGCAAGACAAACTCATACATATCCATTTCATTCCATGCCACTTTGTCCTCCCCTCCAACTACAAGGTGTAATATATTGAAATCAATAAATTTAATGTTAGCTTATGAAGTTGATGGAAATATTGTTTTCTGCAATGGACGTAAAGGCCAAAACATGTCAAAATAACACTCCTAAATTCTAAGAAGTTTAAACCCAAGTTTGCATGGAAAAGTCACTAATGTGGGTTAAGAAGTGCCTTAACTTCTAGAAAGAAGTTGAACGAAACTTACTTTTTAATTGTTAAATGTTTAATTTTAAGTTTTAAATGTATGTAAGTGAATGCCATTAAATTGCTTACTTGAGTTTGATTTAATACATTTTCAATTTTGAAGAGACGTCATTATATACCATGTATATGTTTCTAATGATTTTCGTATTGATGTCTTTATTGCAGTTGTGGCTATGGACACCAATGCTGAGATACTGATTGAGCTTGCCCACTTGAGAGGCATTAGTGCAGCTTTTAGTGGTGGTAATAGGATTCGCCGCTCGCTTGCATCAACCTTGGATGTAATTGTTGACACCATTTCATAGTCTAGCAATGTACTATATGATATTACATCATATAGAGAAAGAAAAAGACAACAATATGCTGATGGTCTAGACTACAATGCAATAAAAAATTTGAAAATATCCAAAGAGCTCATATTTGCATTGTTTAGGGACCCTCAGACGGGGAAAATCCCAAATGCAAACAGGCCGCATATCTCCATTGAGTGGTGCACATTTCAACCATTTGTTGATAACTGGATGGACAGATGGTACATGGTTTTTGATATGCCACCACACAACAACAGGGAAATTCCCTTGTATTCCCTTCGAAAGATGTACGCAGAGTTTGTGTTACATAAACACATAAACTATTTTGACATCTTGCAGTTTCAGGGGATCAGTGTGGGGATGCCCCAAAACCAACCCAATGCGAGGCTTCGAGACCAGGATCGCCCTATCCCTGCACCTCACAGGCAGTTTCCTGGGCCAGATGTCCCACCTGCACATTGTATTATTCCACAGACATGGGATGCATTTTTTGAGTTTGGCATGGGTGGTTGTTCGCCATGGCACTATGGTTCAACATATGGGTGAGGAAGGGACATCTATCCCTAGTGTGGTACATACATTAGCTCGTCACCATGCAGGACCATCAGGACCATCCACTAGTGCAAGACCATCAGGACCATCCACTAGTGCAGGACCATCGACACATCCCCATCCTAGTACTGATCCTCATGAGTGCACATCATGTGGTCGTCCCTGCTATGGTCTTGCCTCAGATGTTTCCTTCAGTGGGTTTTTGAGAGAGGTATGTTGATGGTTAATTGTAATACATTCTTCATTTATTTTCGTCATTGTACACATCTATATAGTTTGAGCTAATATATTAATTTTGTGAACTTGTATTTGATGCTTTATGCCGGCAGCGACGCCCCAGAGCCGGATGTTCCAAAATCTACAGGGGGGCATGATGCTACCCATTTGGTAGGCCCATCTTATATAGCACCTATTTCCATATCTCACACCGAGGTAAACATTTTAAAATTTCAGTTTTTTAATACTTGTTAATTTGTTAATTTCCACATACTTTACATTTTAGTTCACTAATGCTATCTACGGTCTAATATTTACAATTATTAAACTTGTAGATGGCAGATCCTTCACTAGAGCAAGGTAATGTGGAGGTAGCACCCATGGTCATACTGTCCCATGAAACATCTGGGCTTCAGGTAAACAATTGAAAATGACATTTTTTAAATACATGTTTGTTTGTTGAATCATGTATGTCTAACTACATGAACACTTGCTAATTGTAGACACCATCCGAGACATCTGGACCATTGCCTAGATTTGTATCTCCCTCCAGGCCATTCATGAACAAGGGTCGTGTGTATGTGAGGCGTTCTACTCCTAGAAAGACTCCAGCTGCCCATAACCATGGGCTTACTCACACCATGGTAATATATATCTTTCGATGATATTTATTGTTTAACTTGAAATCCAGTGCATAAATCATTTTTGTTAATGTTTGAATTGCATGTTTACTACATCAGGAACCCGATTTGTCTACTGAAAACCTCACATCGATAGTTGATGCAGCAGTCAGTGCCACATCTGCAATGGCAACTGATCACACACAGGTATGTAACTATTTCAACATTATCTTTACATAGTTTATTATTGTTGTCTATTGTTTATTAATGCATTTCTAACTATTTCAACATTTTTTCATTGTAGCCACCACCAGTAGGAGCAATTCCTGGCCCCCCTGGTTCAACCATCCTAGATGTTCAACCAACGGCTCCATCTGCTACACAAGCAACGCAATCTCCTTTGTCAGTTGAGGTGAGATGTCCTTCAGTGACCAAGTGTTTCATGCACTTTCCATGCACCAGTTGAAAATTGTTGAGCTAATGTATTAGTGTACATAGTTAATTGAATTTAACAATTGATATTTAATTTGCAGGATCCAGAGACGCACACTGATCCTAGAGATGTGCCTAGAGGATCAACGTCAGGAAAGAACAAGAGGAAGCTTGAGTTTTGATGTGTCTTATGGGATATATGTACATTTGGATACATGTACATGTGGCTTTGATAGTTTTGGATAGTTTGGGACACATGTACTTTTGGATACTTTTGTATATATATGTACTTTTCGATACATTCACTTTTGGAGACATGTACATTGACTTTATTGTGCATGTAATTTTGGAGACATGTACATTGACTTCATTGGATACATGTACTTTTGGATACTTTTGGATATACATGTACTTTTGGAGACATGCACTTTTGGATATATATGTACTTTTGGAGACATGCACATTGACATTTCACTTATAAATGAATGATACATTTCACTTTGTATTTGTTCGTCAGTTTCCACGTGTTCTTGTGTCAATCTAATGTGTTGATTTGTGTGGATTATCTATTACTCATGAATGCGCTATGTCAAAAAAAAAAACTATTATATTTAAAGGTTTCAACGAACTCACTATATGAGTGCACTAATTGGTATCTAATTAAAATTTGTGATTTTGGATGATCATTACAAGTTATGTCAAAGTTCTTGCTCGTGTAATTTAATCAAACTAAATGCAATACAATGTTTTTCAAGGTTTCAACGAACTCACTCATGCACATTAATTGGATAGGTGTAATTAAAATTTGTGAGTTTGAATGATTAAATTACAAGTTAAGTCAATGTTCAAGTGTAATTTAATAAAAGTAAGTGCAATACGTGTTACACATTTCATCAACGCCCAATATTTGATTGTACAATTAGATTCAACACTACATATGAGTAACTACATACAAGTGCTCAAAGCAACATTGGTGAAAGGAACAAATGTTACCTTGGGATTCGAGAAATAAAGTGCCTTCTAATGTTGGTTGGGAAGGATATGCTTGGTTATCCTTATGGCTTGGAGGTCATCTTCATGTAGATAAGTACTCTTGTTGTCATGTGTCATTAAGGTTTTTTCATGTGGTAAAACCCTTTAGGGTCAAGGTTTGTTCATGGTTTCATTGTACTTGATTTCTAAACATATAATTATTCTAAGAAAGGTTGCTAGGTTTTCTTCCCCATGAGGGTTTCCCGAGATAAAATGTTGTGTCTCTTGTCCCTGAACAACATTTTCATGCGACTTGCAACTCGACATATCCTAGAAACCAGACGTTGGACCGACAAACTGTTGAATCCGTTGGTCCCCTGGCGTGCGATTACCTCTAGGGGGCCCTCTCCCTTGTCTCCCCATGGCCCCGTGGCTTGATTGTGCATTCATTTTGTAAAATAGGGTTTTGCTCAATTTCATTGCATGCAATCTCGCATTGGTGGGTCAACTCTGTAAAAACCTCCCCCGAGCGAGTGTTGGCAGTGTTCCCACGTCGGCATTGCCCACACACACTTACAGGAGCCAATGGCATGCAATCTTCCTTCTCCGTTTGCTTTTTGGATCCTGGGCGAAAATTCACCAAGTGTCCTTGAACGACATTTTCATGCGACTTGCAGCTCGACATAACTCAGAAAACGGACGTCGGACCAACGAACCATCGAATCCATTGGTCTCCTGGAATGCGATTACCTCTATGGGGCCCTCTCCCTTGCCTCCCCATGGCCTCGTGGCTTCATTGTGCATTCATTTCCTAAACTAGGGTTTTGCTTAATTTAATTGCATGCAATCTCGCATTGGTGGGTCAAATCTGCAAAAACCTTCCCCGAGCCATTGTTGGTAGTGTTCCCACGTTGGCATTTCCCACACACACTTGCAAGAGCCAACGACACGCAATCTTCTTGCTCCGTTTTCTTTTTGGCTCCCAGACGGAAATTCACCAAGTGTCCCTGAACGACATTTTTATGCGACTTGCAACTCAACATAACTCGGAAACCGGACGTCAGACCAACGAACCGTCGAATCCATTGGTCTCCTGGCATGTGATTACCTCTAGGGGGCCTCTCCCTTGTCTCCCCATGGCCCAGGGGCTTCATTTTACATTCATTTCGTAAACTAGGGTTTTGCTCAGTTTAATTGCATGCAATATCGCATTGGTGGGTCAACTCTACAAAAACCTCCCCCGATCCAGTGTTGGCAGTGTTCCCATGTCGGCATTTCCCACACACACTTGTAGGAGCCAACGACATGCAATCTTCCTGCTCCGTTTTCTTTTTGGCTCCCGAACGAAAATTCACCAAGTGTCCCTGAATGGCATTTTCATGCGACTTGCAACTCGACATAACTCGGAAATCGGATGTTGGACCGATGAACTGTCAACTCTGTTGGTCTCCTGGTGTGCGATTACCTCTAGGAGGCCCTCTCCCTCATCTCCCCATGGCCCAGTGGCTTCATTGTGCATTCATTTCATAAACTAGGGTTTTGCTCAGTTTAATTGCATGCAATCTCACATTGGTGGATCAACTCTGCAAAACCCTCCCCCGAGCTAGTGTTGGAAGTGTTCCCACGTCGGCATTGCCCACACACACTTGCAGGAGCCAACGACATGCAATCTTCCTGCTCCATTTTCTTTTTGGCTCCCGGGCAAAAATTCACCAAGTGTCCCTGAACAACATTTTCATGCTACTTGTAACTCGAAATAACTCGGAAATCGGACGCCGGACCGATGAACCGTCGACTCCGTTGGTCTCCTGGCATGCGATTACCTCCAGGGTGCCCTCTCCCTCGTCTCCCCATGGCCCATGGCACACAGGGGTCAACTTTGGAAAATCATCCACCAGGCGGGTATGGCTAGTGTTCCCAGCCCGAACCTGCCTAGACACTTTGGAAACTAGGGTTTTGCAGGTCCATGATGAAGATTTTCATGATGATGATGATGGTGATGATGATGAAGATGTTGATGATGATGGCTTGGTCTAAAGTGGTGCTCTCAAATAGCTAATTCATTATGAAATATTTAACAAGACATGAATTAAATTTAATATAAGTGTATTGTTTAATATAGTGAGCATGAATTGAATTAATTTTGTTGGGTGAAGCCAATAACCAACATGATGAACATAATATAATTTTAGGGTTTACTGATCATATGTAAAAAATGGCATATTCATAAACTTGACATACAAGAGAACTTTTGGCATATTTATAAACAACGTAAATGTAAATTTGGCATATCAAGAACACAAAATTGACATATTCATATGAAACATACATGTGAAAATTGAGCATATATCAATATTCAATTACAAATAGTATAAATAGTATAGTATTAAAATTATGTAACATACCTCATCATGCTAGATCCCACCTATTATCATACAACCAAGCCCTCCAGATCATCTCTTATACTGATGGTCTCCATTAGTCTCTCGTGCTTTGTATCCGGTAAGAAGTAGCGTACCTTCGATGTATTTCGACTAGGCATTATTCGTACGTGAAGGTTTGTGCCAATGATTAAGTTGGTAAAGTGATACACACTTGCACCTGGTTTGTAATCCCTGTAAACATCTCCACCCTTCTTTCTTCCATTGTTGCCCCGTGTCAAGTATTCACCTTTAACAACCATAGACCCAGTTGGAAAGTGGTTGTTTTCATCGTCAGTCATGGACATAATGAGGGTTTGCTTTCCATCTATACAGCGTGCCAACCAGTATTCATAACCCCATTCAGTATCTTTTGAGGCAACCACTACGTATATGTGCCCTGCATTATATGATTGTAGGTATATGATCAAAATATTTTTCATGCGATACAAGGCCATTAATGTGCATTTGAAGACTACGTAAACAAACAAAAAATGTTAAGGAAATGCATCATACCGGGTTGTACAAGGTTTGAGACATGATCAAAATCTGCAGAAATAGATGATTGGTCTTCTTCCAACGGAGTTAACTCAACAATTGCACACTGATCAAGTGGAAGTGATATACAATCCCATCCATCAACCCAATCCAATGATTCACACCCATCACAGTCACCATCACAACAAGGCGAGCAAAAACAAGCGAGTTTTCTAGTCCAAATTTCAAATAGTGGGTTATCAGAGCTTCGAACCGAATGAAAGCCATGAGTCACAGGAACAATCTTGCATTCCCATGCATGTGAACGATCTATGTCTACCACCTCCCAAAAAAATCTCTCCACATGTCTCTTTCTTGTGGATTCTACTCGCATAGTTGATTCCTCTCCCATTACTGACGTGCACCACTTGACTGTAGATTGAGCATTTAGAATAGTAGATTCTATAGATACTTTCAATTCCTCTCTTCGTAGGGCTGTTTTGACACATGCTCCGGCTCCACCATGCTCTCGTTTACCATGCCTAGTCTCAAAATAGTTCCACATATGTGGCACTTTGTAGTTTTTATGCAATGAACACAACCACTGAAATATGCGTGCATTTTTTAACTAACCAGCACACCCATCAGACCAAATCTGGTGTCGATCCGTCTGTATGTTCCTTCCCTTTAAGTGATCATAGAACATGATGAAGCAATGACGTACATAGTGGAAGTCGTGGCACCTATCATCACTTATGTAGAAGTGATATTCCTTTAGAATTTCTCTTTGCTCTTCAGTGCTATTTGGGCCATGCCTATATGTGATATGGACCATCAAGGAAACCTGCTCAGAGTGATAATATTGACTTTGGATCTCATTTTGAGGTTGCAGAGTGTAGTTCTCGGCAAAATCAACAACTGAAAGTATAGTACAAAGGGGAAATGTATCTCTGCATATTCTAAACTTCTCATCCTGCCATCGTGCCACGCGGAAATGCTGAACATATTGATGTGTCTTTCAATAAATTCCTTGATGAAGTCACTAACTTGTACCTGGTGACACAAAATGATCTCAATCTCAGTTTTTTGTTGTAAGTAGGGATTGAAATGTAACCGTTACAACATAATTGTATAGATATAAATGCATACTTGAGATTTCACCAATTGTATTTTTTTGCTTTCTTTCCCTGGGACTATTTCATAGTTGATATATTTGAAACTTTTCATGTCTGTAACCATTTTCCCAAATTCACTGTCTCCATTCTCGTGCATACATTGGCTCAATAATGCCATTCCAGCACAGTTGGAGCATGTTCCATCCAAACAAGATTTTGCATAGTATGTTTGCCCCTCAGGCCTATTGCACATGATGTTATGAATGAATTCTCTTGATGAAGTTGGTGGTATTGTCATGGAGAAATCCTGCACATGGTTAGTATGCAACACACGATGAATGTACAAAAATGTTTCATAGTAATATTCATATTCTACATGGTATCTACAACAACAAGTGTTATGAAGAGTATTTATTCTAACATACCATGGCTTACATTTCTCAAAATATATTTGCCCCAAGTTCAATTGTCTATGCTTAATCCTAAATTTCTCGTAAAGTTCTGTCTGTGTTATATCAAGAAGATGCTTAGTATGTGGTTCACGATCCTTTGAACCCCTTCTTAGTTTTAGTACATCCTTTCGGTTTGAAGAAGGCCTTGTGTGATCATGCCAAAAACTGTGCACTAGTCCCTTTACTGCATCAACTAGCTTCATGTCATGACATGGCAACCGACCAACAAAGGCCCAAAAATCTGTCTGATCGGTTGTGTCAAGATGTTCTCTTCTAATAGAATACCTATGGAGGGTTCTTACATTCAAATAAACTAGTTCGGATGCAGGCCTGAGAATACGAAGGGCCCTGGTGTTCTTATTTGCAATTGCTTGTGACAACACACGACGAGCAACATTGCGGTCCTTTGAACGTGTGTTCTTACCAATTTTACCAAATGCATCTACTAGGCTTTTAACTATATGAGAACTTGGTTCAGAATTTTTTATCATCTTTATCCCTAACTTTTTCCTAACAACATTCATGCTCCTAGATTTTAACAATGATAAAAATAATCTGCATTTATCTCCATCACATTTAGAAACAAAATATTCATCAAGTATCCGTTGAGTTTGATAAGCAATACTATGTTTAGATAGCATACCTTCAACGGAATTGATAAGACTTTCATCAACTTGTATACACTTCGGAGTTCTTCAATTTGTGCTTGCTAATGTAGGTAAGGGGGTTGGAATTGTACCATGTAGCACATCACCAAGATGCTCTGGCATTTCAGTAGTAGCTTGATGTCCTTCATTCTCTTCCTGGTAGTTGGATGGTGGAAGTCGAACATCCTCATCGATGGTCTGTGGAAGTCCAACATCCCCTTGTGGAAGTCCAACATCCTCATCGATGGTGTGGATAACATTCTCTTCTTCAACAGTAGGAAAAATGTCCAACGCCTCTCTGACTTCATCACTTGTATAACCACATCCGGATAGCAAATTGGGTGTTTCTTCGTGAGCTTCATACTGAGATGGTAACTTATCACTTTGACTTGAAGTGGGAATTGAAACATCCCCTAATGAGCACCTATGTTTTGCTTCTTGATTACTTCCATGGGGTGCTTGTTCAACAACTATTGTGGAAATTGAAGGTCCCTCTTGTCGTGGATTAATAGGATGAACCGTGGTATTCTCTACAATTGGATTGGATTAGTTTCCAAAGAAAGCCTCCGATTCATCATGTATATTCTTTTCTTTTCTTTCTCTTCTTCAATGACTTATTGAGGTCTCTTCTTCCTTGTTGATTTGTTTACTCGGTTACGTGCATTCCCCATCACCACAATGATCAATTCAATATAGTTTGTTTTTGTTGCTCCTCAATTACAAGCTCTTCAATAATAAGCAAATGGAAGTTAAATCATAAATTGTTTGGGCTCTTTGATTCTCTTGTACACTTGTGTATATCCACCATCACCATGAAATGGTCTTGAAGCTTGATATCTTATCTTGTGTGCTCCTCAAATATAGGCAAAATGAATCTTTTAAAGGCCTTATCTTTGGTGTTATTCAATTGGAGATTCTTCAAGCTTGCTGATTATCTTCTTCAAATATGGCCATATAACCCAACACCACACTGAGCAACCATGAAAGATGTCCTCAATGTTGCACCTGCATAAAAAAAATAATGATGGAGTTGGTGTAGAGTGTGAGAATTTCAAATGGCGGGCTCGTGCTGTTTGAAAAATCACGGGAGTGTTGTTTTGGCTCAGACAGAGTGAAGTTGCTCTCGGACAGGGACAGTCCACTATTTATGGAGTTACAAAACGCCCACGCGTTATATAAAGAAAAAACGCATGCGCGATATGTAATGCAAAAACGTGTATGCGATATTGTCAAGCACAATAAATAGGTTAGGTGCACGGCTAGGGCAATGAACAAAATCAAAAGAAAAATAATAATTTATATGGTTACATACAAAACAAATGTTTTTAGTGTGGGGACAACTGTTTTGTATGGTTTAATACCCCTTAGCTCTCTCCCAATAATCCCTAGATATCCCCTGTCTCTTTCTAAATATTTGTCCCTCATTCTCCCTACATCCCTCCCTACATGTTTCTTTCATGTTTCTTTCTCTCCCTTACTCCAGCCATGTCTCTACCACCCCACTCTCCATCTCTCTACCTTCTCTTTATCTTCGTCATTATCCCTCCCTATAGCACTCTCTCCCTTATTCTCCCTTAATCACTAACCCTCTATGCCTTTATCCCTCCCCCCTGCCCTCTCTATCTTACCTTGTTCCTAGAGCCCCTCCCCCATAAAGGCCTTTACACCCTCTTCTAAACATTAATCCCTAAGTGCATAAGTGCACAAGATGATGATGAGGAGGAGGGTGATGACAATGAAGATGATCATGATGCAGATGAAGATGATAAAGATGATGATGAGGAGGAGGGTGATGACAATGAAGATGATCATGATGCAGATGAAGATGATAAAGATGATGATGTTGATGAAGATGATGGCGATGATGATGAAGATGTTGATGATGATGGTGATGGTGATGTTCGGATGATGATGATGATGATGATGATGATGATGATGAAGATGATGGTGACATGATGGAGATGTTGATCTGATGAGGAAGATGATGATGATGATGGTGATGATGATGATGATGGTGATGAAGATGATGATGAAGAAGAAGATGATGATGATGGAGATGTTGTGTTGATGGGGAACCTAGAGATGACAATGATGATGAAGATGGTGATGGTGATGGTGATGGTGATGACAATGAAGATTTTGATGATGATGGTGATGGTGATGATGATGAAGATGTTGACGATGATGGTGATGGTGATGTTTAGATGATGATCATGATGATGTTCAGAAGATCATGATGGTGATGATGGTGATGATGATGGAGAAGATGACGATGATGGATATGTTGATGAGGAACCTGCAGATGCCAATGATGATGATGATGATGGTGATGAAGATGATGATAATGGAGATGTTGATGAGGAACCTACAGATGCCAATGATGATGGTGATGACGATGAAGATGTTGATGATGATGGTGCTGGTAATGATGATGATGGTGATGGTGATGTTCAGATGATGATGATGATGATGATGATGATGATGATGATGATGATGATGACATGATGGAGATGTTGATCCGATGAGGAAGATGATGATGATGATGGTGATGATGATGAAGATGTTGATGATGATGATGATAGTGATGAAGATGATGATGATGATGAAGAAGATGATGATGATGGAGATGTTGTGTTGATGGGGAACCTAGAGATGACAATGATGATGAAGATGGTGATGGTGATGGTGATGACGATGAAGATTTTGATGATGATGCTAGTGGTGATGATGATGAAGATGTTGACGATGATGGTTATGGTGATGTTTAGATGATGATCAGAAGATCATGATGGTGATGATAGTGATGATGGTGATGATGATGAAGAAGATGACGATGATGGATATGTTGATGAGGAACCTACAGATTCCAATGATGATGATGACGATGATGATGATGGTGATGAAGATGATGATGATGGAGATGTTGATGAGGAACCTACAGATGCCAATGGTGATGGTGATGATGATGAAGATGTTGATGATGATGGTGCTGGTAATGATGATGATGATGATGATGATGATGAAGATGATGGTGACATGATGGAGATGTTGATCTGATGAGGAAGATGATGGTGATGATGATGAAGATGTTGATGGTGATGATGATGGTGATGAAGATGATGATGATGAAGAAGATGATGATGATGGAGATGTGTTGATGGCGAACCTAGAGATGACAATGATGATGAAGATGGTGATGGTGATGACGATGAAGATTTTGATGATGATGCTGATGGTGATGATGATGATGATGATGATGTTGATGGTGATGATGATGAAGATGTTGACAATGATGGTGATGGTGACATTCAGATGGTGATGATGATGATGATGATGATGATGATGATGGAGATGTTGATGAGGAAGGGGGAGATGACAATGATGATGAAGATGTTTATGGTCATGAAGATGATGATGATGGTGATGGTGATGATGATGGAGATGTTGAAGATGATGGAGATGGCGATGAAGATGATGATGATGATGATGATGGTGAAGATGATGGAGAAGATGATGATGATGGAGATGTTGATTTGATGATGATGAAGATGATGATTATGGTGATGATGATGAAGATGTTGATGCTGATGATGATGGTGATGAAGATGATGATGATGGAGAAGATGATGATGATGGAGATGTTGATGAGGAACCTACAAATGCCAATGATGATGATGATGATGATGGTGATGACGATGAAGATGTTGATGATGATGGTGATGGCAATGATGATGAAGATGTTGATGATGATGGTGATGGTGATGGTGATGTTCAGATGATGATGATGATGATGATGAAGATGATAGTGACATGATCGAGATGTTGATCTGATTCAAGGAAGATGATGATGATGATGGTGATGATGATGAAGACGTTGATGATGATGATGATTATGATGAAGATGATGATGATGGAGATGTTGATGTTGATGGGGAACCTAGAGATGACAATGATGATGAAGATGGTGATGGTGATGGTGATGGTGATGACGATGAAGATTTTGATGATGATGGTGATGGTGATGATGATGAAGTTGTTGATGATGATGGTGATGGTGATGTTTAGATGATGATCATGATGATGTTCAGAAGATGATGATGATGATGATGGAGATGTTGATTTGATGAGGAATATGATGATGATGATGATGGTGGTGATGATGATGAAGATGTTGATGATGACGATGATGGTCATGAAGATGATGATGATGATGATAAATATGATGTTGATGGATAATATGATGCTCACAACTCCCTCTAGTCTCTCTCTCCCCAACCATCAATCTCTCTCTCTCTCTCAAACACACACACATACACACACATTATGTCACTTTCCATTCTCAAACCCATCCCCCATCCATCCATATCTATATCTACCTTTCTCCCTCCATCCCTCACCCTACCTGCTCTCCCTCCCTCTCTCATCGCCTGTCTCTCTCTCACCTTCTATCCCTCCCTCATGTTATCTTTCCCTCAACCTATCCCAATCTCTCCATCACTCCCTCTCTCTCACACACTTTATGTCCCTTCCCCCTCCTCTCATATTCTCTCTCTCTCTCTATCTCCCTCTCTCTCTCTCCATCACCACCACTCCCTGCATGTCTCCCCCCAACACTTTCTGTCCCTCCCTTCCTATCTCTTTATTTCATTCTATCCCCATCTATCTCTCACTCCCTCCAAATCCATTCCTCCCCATTGTCCCTCTTCCTCCCTCGCTCTATGTCTCCCCCCCCTTGTATTCTTTATTTCTCTCTCACATCCCCCTTGCCTCCATCCATTCCCCCTTGTCACTCAAGTCTCACTTTCAACTTCGAAACCTATACCTCTTAAGAACCTATTCTACTCCTAATAGTGCTCTTAAGCTCCACTTCCCTTCACCCCCTGTAGCCCATCATGTTCTCATTCCCTTCATCCCTCTCCACTCAAGCTTCCAACATCCTTCTAAGCCCTTGACCCTTTCCCACCCCTATTAAATATTAACCATAGATTCCCTTGACCCTTCCCCATCCCTTCTCAAATATTAAACAAAAATTTCCTTGAGTCTTCCACACCCCCTCTTTCTCAAGTATTAAACATGTATTTTATGATTTGCATAATGCGAGCGCGTTTTTTAACTATATAATGCGTACGTGTTATGTAGTTATATAACGCGTACGTGTTATGTAGTTATATAACGTGTATGCGTTATGTACATCTAAAAGTGCAACAATTTTTTTTAATTTAAACAGAATGCGCTCGTGTTTTGTAGAGCCTAAACCAAGCCGAGTCAGATGCTCACATGTCAACAAGAATCCTATGTGTATGCTTTGGAGTTTGCTTCAGTAATTCCAAACCTGTGCCATGTTAATGAAAAACCAAAGCTAATTGGGTATTTCTTCCAGTTTCTGGAGAATCCTGTGCTTAGCCACTCTTTACAATATGCTACACAGAGTCATTTTTGACGAAATCTTAGCCACAAATAGCATTTTTTCTGCAGATTCCAAATATGTAACTTTTATTTTGAAATATTAATTTTTCCTATTTTCTTTCAATTTCTTTTCTGTCCTACCTCCTTAACTTGTGAAACACACTGTTAGTGTTTCTTCCATTACTTTTTCAATTCTCAATCATTTCAAAAAAAAATTGTATGGTGCACAAGAGGACACTAACCTCCACGTTCTATGAAAAACCCATTTCAAGATTTTTGCATTAAGACCTTCAAAGGCTCTACCCACAAAAGAGGTACTATTTTCGAGGTTTGATCACTTAGACAATTATAAAAAAATTATAAAATTACTAATTTAATTTTCGAAAAATAATGGCACACAAGTGCTATGTGTTCTCTACATGCAAGCCGATTTTTGTAGCTTGGTTCCATCATTTAGGCCCTCAAAGGTTTTACCCACAAAAAAATATACCTTATCATTTGCCTGAAAAATAAAAAGTGTCTGTTAGCGAAAATGAAACTTGACATAGCTATGCAAATTTTCAATACATAAACGTTATATATTCGGAAACGTGATTCAATTTCCTACATTTCATCTTTTTTACTCAATGCAAGATATTTTGCGTAAGTAGCTCAAAAAATCCAAGTAAGTTGAGGGATTCCTGCTTTTTCAGTTTTCTATTGCATCTAACGCGCCAAAAGTGACCCTCATTAGCTTGCACTGACCCTGTTACCACCTCTCCAAGAAATTACATAAATAGAAGTAGGCACCTTGTAGGATAATAACCTTTGCCATATTAAAAGAGCATGAAGAAGTATTAAAATTTGGGTGCTTAGGATGTTTACCACTTATCGATAGTTTGCATTTTTTGTGTTTACTCTACATGCCCTTACATACATATGCACATGTAGTCTTAGCTAGCTACCATGTATATCATGTGCATGCACCTCAATTACATGTAACCTAAGTTAGCTACCACATATAGTAAACATGCACACAGTTTTAAATTGATATCGTAAACATGCACACAGTCTCAATTTGTACCCTACACACTGATTGAGTTGCATCTGCTTGGACAAATTTCGTGGTGCATTCAATGACTCCTTTCTAGCACCTAGAGGCCATATTTCAATGCATTTAAACAATTATAATAGGCCACGGTTTCATTTTAGGTTTGGGGAAAACTCGTGGCAATGGTGATCTCAACATTTTCTTCGAGTTACCAGGCCTAAAGATGCATAAGGGTTTGTGCACAAACTTGAGGGACCCTGTAGGTGCAATTCTACACCTAAATATGCATGTTTTTCACTGCTCTCTACAGCATGACATACATGACCATTATTGACGAAATTTTAGGCATAGATAGAATTTTTTATACAGATTCCAAATATGTAATTTAAAAAAAAAATATTGAGATTTTCTATTTATTTCCTAATTCTCTTGTTTCATCACTCTGTTGGTCAAAAAACATACTGTTAGTGTTTATTCCGTAACTTTTTCATTTCACAAACATTTAAAAAAAAAATTGTATGCTGCACTAGAAGATGCCAACCTCTACATGCTATAAAAAATCCAAGTAGAAATAACTACATTAAGACCTTCAAAGGCTGCACCCACATTTGACGTATTGCTCTCGAGGTTTGATCACTTACATAATTCAAAAAAATAAAATTAAACATTTAATTTTGGAAAACTATCATCACACTAGTGATATGGGTTCTATACATGTCTAGCAATTTTTGTATGCCAAAAACGTCTTTTAGGCTTTTGAAAGGATGCACCCACAAAAATATATACCTTATCATTTGCCAAAAATATAAAAAGTGATTGTTAGAAAACATGAAATTTGACATAGTTATGTAAATTTTCAACACTTAAAATTTATATCTTCGGAATCCTGACTGAATTTCCTACATTTCATATTTTTTACTTGATGCAAGATATCTTGTGTAAGAATGTCAAAAAAACCAAATAAGTTTAGAGATTCCTGATTTTTCATTTTTTATTGCATCTAACGTGCCAAAAGTGACCCTTATTAGCTTGCACATGCCCATAATGGATTTAATGCTATCGATTATTCGAGATTCAATGGTCTCTGTACAAGGACCTTGACTTCTTCTTTGCCATCTATCATAGAGCAAAGTACAAGTAAATGATTAAAACCTTAAATAAAAATAACAAGCATTTAATGTTAGATGCAGGTTTCTAGCCATTTCTGGTTTCTTGCTCATCTTCCTGTGATTTTAACCATGGAACGGATTTAATATGGGCTATTTGCTCACCACTAATAAGCTTCAAAGGTGTACACTAAATAGAGGGATAGTAACATTTTTTGTTATTGTGAATTGGGTTTGAAATAATTTATTAATTCTTCAAAAAGGTCAAGCATCAATGGCTTAGTTCATGGGGAGCAAGAGCCTATAGACCACTCATTGGGAAATTTTCATATTGGGCCTAGCTAGTAGAAAGATCACATAAATCTTGTGAGAAAGAGAAGAGAAGCGAGACAATGTTGAGAGAAAGAATGAATTGTATTATTTTAGAATAAGTAAAAAAAAATCATGATATACTCTACATGACTAGAAGAGAATTCATCACAGTATTGATCTAGAGAGATATCAGAAACTCACTAATAGTAAAAGCCATGATTTATGGTAGTAAAAGCCACACTTTATCGAGGTCACTATTGGTACGATTTATGGCAGTAAAATCCATGCTTTATGGATGTCGCTATTGGTATAATTTATGGCAATAGATAGTGTGCAATATCTCTAATAGCCCACAAAACACTACTAGGGTGTAAATGATAAATGGGTCTCGGCAAACAAGGCCATGTTAGGTACCGATTTTACACTGCAGCTAAGAATGGACACTGAAAAATAGAGGACACAGGGGCAACCTCATGGGAAAAAAAAATCTCAAAGTACAATATATCAAAGAAGAAGAAAGAAAGGAAGTTACTAAGCAACTGTGTCCTTCACTCCAAGACGATCGCACAAGAAGTGGAACTTATGCTCAATAATTGTCTTGGTGAATATGTTGGTAGTTTGTTCAGTAGATGGATAGTGCTGCAAATTGATGATCCTATCATGTGACATCTCTCTAATGAAATGCCTATGGATCTTGTAATGTCCCTTGTTAGGAATTTTATTAAAATGACAAATTTTCACTTTTTTCTCGAGTTTGACCTTTGAGTAGTTTTGAGCTCTAGGTCCCCATATTGCTCCAATTGCTCCCAAATCTTCTGAGAAGGTATATGGATTATGTTAAAACATAAATATGTATTTCATGGATGCTTTTGTACCTTTAAAATACTTCTACAAATTCTCTTTCAATTCTGGCCAATGTAGGGAACTTTACTAGTAATTTCCCTCTGACTAGTATTGGTCTCTAGGTCTCGAATTGACTCCAAATGCCTTCAAATATTCAAGGAAGGTGTATGAATGATATTAGGACTTGAATATGATGTTCAGAGATGATATATGGCCACAAAAATACCTCTTCAAACTCTTAAGATTCTGGACCAAGTATGCAATTTTACTAGTAATTTGGGGTTCAAATCCCCCTAGAGTTAGTACTGAAAATGGATTCCCAAATGCTTCCAAACCCACTCAAATTTTTGAAAATATGTGGGGAATGTATTAAGGATGTTATTAAGGTCTCATGTGCACCATTAATTGATTATTATATCTGTTCAAACCCTCTCCCATTCAACTGCAAAAATCACCAATTCGACCCTTGGGGAAATGACACTATTTCCTCTCCCAATGAAATTAAATTGAGTAAAAATACTTCAAATGCTCAAGTACAGTACATGAAACTTGTAAAATACATCCATGGCAGTCCATTAATCACAAATGCATCAGATAATAATCCATTCATTCAAAATGGCATTGTTCTTCCATTAAAAATGAGATTTATACATTTCTACTTGGAATTTCGACCTGAAACTTTCTGGAGATGAAGAACAGAGTATTTAATTCATATTAAAAAATAAATGGGGCATGAGAAGCACCCCCAAATAGTACAATATCTCACCAAAAACTCCCTCCCTCAAGGATCAAGAATATCCCATAAAAAATGGAAATGGTTGAGAGAATGTGCTGCAATAGAAGAAACCATGAGCTGCCCTGTAGCTTACACATGAAAATAAAGACTCCATTAAAGCTCCAAATGAAAGGTCTGAATGGACTTTCCAATTACCAACTTGGATGGGAATCTTTCATCCTCGAAATTGGCTAAGGTAAGAAACTAGTCATCCACTAGCTCTCCCTCTACACAAATGCAATTGCAAATTCTACAAATGATCAAAACATGGTTTCATTTTTTGTTATTGACATTTATAAATTTCTAATGTCCTCCATAAGTCGAATTCCTTCCAAGAGATTCATGCCAACTCAAGTTGGGAAGAGATTCCAAAGAACGCCACTTATACAACAACTCCTAGTCTCCCACTTCCACCAAATCACATGTTGAAGCCTCTTAGCTTCCCTAACACCCTTGAGCGCCCTCTTGGAGTCTATTTTTAGCCCTGACATGTCATATATGTCATATGTCAACCTTCAGGTCTTATTTTTGTCATAGGTGTCATAGCATCTTCATCATTGTTGTCATAGAGTTAGGGAATCTAACCCAAGTGTTTCACTAGCTCCAAATTGCCTCTTCCTCTTCCATGGGAGTTACTCTTCCTCTATATTTCGATCTCATTGACTCATGCCAAGTATTATTGACCTTATAAATCATCCCAGGAACATTAGGATTTCCATGGATTCGAAATTGCAAGAAGAGGATGCCATGTGGCACATAAATTCTAGCTTGTGTAGGTCCCACTTCCTCCATGTGTCTTCATGATCACATGCCACTTTCATTTTCACTAGTATATATTTATTTATCTCCTTTAATAAATATTTACTCCATCATAATGTTCCAAAATCATTTATTATCCTCATTATTCCAAATCCCAAACCTTCCACTTCAAACCTAGGAAACTAGTAATTTTCCTCCTTGGCAATTATTTGACCTTTACCATCAATTTGACAAACTCTAATGAATAGGGCCAATTTGCTTAGGCCATTGTGACCCAATTCCAAATTTGGGATATGACAAATCCTCCCTTCCCAATATTGTTTGTCCTCAAGCAATTTCAAACATGGGTGTTGAAGAACCTTCTTTCTATATAATTCTTTGAAGTTGCCATTGAACTGCCCAACTTGAGTCTTTGATTTTCCATGAAGATTTTAGAGAGGAACCACCATGCTTGCTGCTGCACTAATCTGATAAAAATAACTTTATTAAGTGGGAAATACATCTCCCATACTACTTGTTTCCCCAAAAAATTTGAAATCAATGAGATAAAAATTATTCCAGGGTCCCATTACTTGTATTGCACCCCAACAATTAAGAGTGCTCTCCAACCCATACCATCAAATAAGAGGATTCCTGGATCCCATTTTCTTGTATGCATTCTTTCAAACAACATGAGTACAGAATATATATCATCAAAGGACATAACACCATAATGAAAATGTACATCAAGGAGATGCTTCATCAAAGAGTCATGAAAGTGTTTATACCTCAAAGCAAGTAGACCACCATTTTCATTGTGCATACAATCTTCAAGTGACCCATCAAATCTGCTCCAATGACATAGGTGAGGATCCCATGTCCTATAATGCTACTCCAAAAGGATGTGATATGCATCAAAATATTCAGCCATGTATTCTGTCATGCAAGAAGTGAATGAAGAATATCCACTAAAATCTGAACCAAATGATGAGCAAAGAAAACAAGGAGACTTCAAAGGACTCAAAGAAGTCTCACCCATAAATCCATGAATGTGAGAATAATAAAGATATATCAAAGTATGTGTCTGCAAACAAAAATGTTCTCCAATCATAAATTTATTCACCCAAGTGTTGGATGAAGTTCCTCCGACATCAAATGAACCAAGTGTTGAGCAACAAAAACTATGAATGTTCAAGTGACTCAAATGCATGTCATAGGTGCATCCATGTAAATGTGCATCATCATAATGTAACAAAGGATGCTGCTGGAAATGTGAATAATAATGTGCTCCAACCATATCATCATAAGAAGTAAATCTAGGAGTTCCATACTCCTCATGTGGCACCATCAAAAAGAATCATTTCACCCATTTTTCATTGAGACTAATGTTGCAAAACATGGAATTGTAGGATGTAGGCGAATTAATCAACTCACCCAAATAATCAAAAAGTGCGGAAGTTTCATCATGAAAATGATACATGTGGGTGGTATCATGCAGCTCCTTCAAAAGTGAGAAACCTTTGTCATAGATTGGTTCCAATGTAAAGGAATCATGCTCTTCTTTAAAAATTGCATAACCTTCATCAAGAGACAATTCAAGTTCTTCTTCCACCACATCAAGTGTTTGGATCTGTTCAAGTTCATCTTCAAACACATTAAGCACATTAAAATTCCCACATTTCTCATAATCCACCATGTCATGAGAATCCTCCAAACAATATACCATTTGACAATCTGAAACATAGGAGGAAAAGCAAGTATCTTGCAACTTTTCAAGAAGTTGCTCATTTTGAATTGTGAGATTATGAATATCCTCATTATTCTTCAAGTATGCATCATGTAACAATTCATTAAGCTCAAACAAATGGTTTCTATCAAAAATCAAAGACATGAAATTACCTTTGATGTGGCACATGGCTCTTTGAATCTTCTCCACTTAAAGGAAGCATGTTTCCTCAAATGAAGTAGCTCTCCAACAAGAATTTGACACCAATGATTGAGTGTCATGGAGAATGCTAAGGGACTCTTGGATCTTATTTTCATTCATATTTAAGGATCCTTCAAGAAAATGAGGCTCTTGCAAATGAACCTCCTCATCTTCTTTATTTTTGCTTGGACCAACTTCATGAAGCTCAAGTGGTGATGGGGAAGTTGATCTTGGTTCTTCTTCAACTGCTACAAGGTATTCATTATCATGCTTAATAGAACTTGGTCTTGCAACAACACTTTCAAAAGTGATCTCTATGTCACCAACATAGAGGTGTGAGCACGCATCAGTAGGTACTCCTTCATAGTTTAAGCATCTATCAGTAGATGCTCTTTGGTTCCTGTCTAAGCTAGAAGGTGTCTCGAAATGATCTTCCATATTTTCAATAGAATATTCTTCATGCTCTTGTGATGTCTCTTCATTTTTATCCTTTAAGCAAGCTGATGCATTTTTCCCCTTGTTTTCCTTAGGATCAATATCTTTGGAATCTCTTTTTGAAGAATTCTCAAAATCTCTCCTCAAGTGGGACATAATTTCATGCACACATGTATGATACTCAATCCAAGGATATTTACAAGAAGGGCATAAACCTTTCTTTAATAACTCTACATATTCACATTTGGGCCTATTTTCGAAAACATGTTCAGCATAGTACTCAAAAGACATGGCATTTTGTGTAGCTTTTCTCCAAGTAATATATTCTCGATATTTTTGATATTGTTGGGGCAAGGTTTTATATGTTGCTCTCCATCTTTCCAACTCACTCATAGAATTATCCTTGGTTGGTGTGACACACTCATATTCATCATATTTAAAGTCATAAGAATAATCTTCATTTCTCTTGAAATTGTAAGAAGTGTTGCATGATGGCACCTCTTTCTCTTACCATTCACATTCTGCTTCATATTGCTCATAAGCATCTGCATATTCCTCATAAGAATTGTACTCATAGGATTCATCATAATGGTGAGACATGGCTTCCAATTATTCTTGAATGGATGTACCTAATACACAGGTGCAAGGAACATGCTCTGATACCACTGTAATGTTCCTTGTTAGGAATTTTATTAAAATGGCAATTTTTCACATTTTTCCTTAGTTTGACCTTTGACTAGTTTTGAGCTCTAGGTCCCCAAATTGCTCCAATTGCTTCCAAATATTTTGAGAAGGTATATGGATGATGTTATAAAATAAATATGTATTTCAGGGATGCCTTTGGACCTTTAAAATACTTCTGCAAATCCTCTTTCAATTCTGGCCAATGTACGGAACTTTACTAGTAAATTTTCTTTGACTAGTATTGGTCTCTAGGTCTCGAATTGACTCTAAATGCCTTCAAATTTTCAAGGAAGGTATATGAATGATATTAGCACTTGAATATGATATTCAGCAATGATATATGGCCACCAAAATACCTCTTCAAACTATCTTAAGATTCTGGACCAAGTATGCAATTTTATTAGTAATTTGTTGTTCAAATCCCCTTGGGGTTAGTACTGTAGATGCTTCTTCAAAGAGTCATGAAAGTGTTTATACCTCAAAGCAAGTAGACCACCATTTTTCAAGTGCATACAATCTTCAAGTGACCCATCAAATCTGCTCCAATGACATAGGTGAGGATCCCATGTCCTATAATGCTACTCCAAAAGGATGTGATACGCATCAAAATATTCAGCCATGTATTCTTTCGTGCAAGAAGTGAATGAAGAATATCCACTAAAATCTGAACCAAATGATGAGCAAAGAAAACAAGGAGACTTCAAAGGACTCAAAGAAGTCTCACCCATGCATCCATGAATGTGAGAATAATAAAGATATATCAAAGTATGTGTCTTCCAACAAAAATGTTCTCCAATCATAAATTTATTCACCCAAGTGTTGGATGAAGTTCCTCCGACATCAAATGAACCAAGTGTCGAGCAACAAAAACCATGAATGTTCAAGTGACTCAAATGCATGTCATAGGTGCATCCATGTAGATGTGCATCATCATAATGTAACAAAGGATGCCGCTGCAAATGTGAATAAGAACGTGCTCCAACCATATCATCATAAAAAGTAAATCTAGGGGTTCCATACTCCTCATGTGGCACCATAAAAAAGAACCCTTTCACCCATTCTTCATTGAGACTAATGCTGCAAAACATGGAATTGTAGGATGTAGGAGAATTAACTAACTCACCCAAATGATAAAAAAGTGCAGAAGTTTCATCATGGAAAGGATCCATGTGGGTAGTATCATGCAGCTCCTTCAAAAGTGAGAAACCTTTGTCATAGATTGGTTCCAATGTAGAGGAATCATGCTCTTCTTCAAAAATTGCATAACCTTCATCAAGAGACAATTCAAGGTCCTCTTCCACCACATCAAGTGTTTGGATCTCTTCAAGTTCATCTTCAAACACATTAAGCACATTCAAATTCTCACATTTCTCATGATCCACCATGTCATGAGAATCCTCCAAACAATCTACCATTTGATAATCTAAAACATAGGAGGAAAAACAAGTATCTTGCAACTTTTCAAGAAGTTGCTCATTTTTAATTGTCAGCTTATGAATATTCTCATTATTCTTCAAGTATGCATCATGTAACAATTCATTAAGCTCAAACAAATAGTTTCTATCAAAAAGCAAAGACATGAAATTACCTTTGATGTGGCACATTGCTCTTTGAATCTTCTCCACTTCAAGGAATGATGTTTCCTCCAATGAAGTAGCTCTCCAACAATAATTTGACACAAATGATTGAGTGTCGTGGAGAATGCTAAGGGACTCTTGGATATTATTTTCATTCATATTTAAGGACCCTTTAAGAAAATGAGGCTTTTGCAAATGAACCTCCTCATCTTCTTCATTTTTGCTTGGACCAACTTCATGAAGCTCTAGTGGTGATGGGGAAGTTGATCTTGGTTCTTCTTCAGTTGCTACAAGGTATTTATTATCATGCTTAATGGAGCTTGGGATTGCATTAACACCTTAAAAAGTGTGACATAGAGGTGTGAGCACCCATCAGTAGGTACTCCTTCATAGTTTAAGCATCCATCAGTAGATTCTCTTTGGTTCGTGTCTAAGCTAGAAGGTGTCTCGAAATGATCTTCCATATTTTCAATAGAATCTTCTTCATGCTCTTGTGATGCCTCTTCATTTTTCTCCTTCAAGCAAGCTGATGAACTTTGCCCCCTGTTTTCCTTAGGATCAATATCTTTGCAATCTCTTTTTGAATAATTCCCAAAAGCTCTCCTTAAATGGGACATAATTTCATGCACACATGTATGATACCCACTCCGAGGTTCTTTAAAAGAAGGGCATAAACTTTTCTTTACTAACTCCATCTCTTCATTTTTGGGCCTATTTTTAAAAACATGTTCAGCATAGTACTCAAAAGACATGGCATTTTCTGTATTTTTGCTCCAAGCAAGATATTCTTGATATTTTTTATATTGTTGGGGCAAGGTTTTATCTGTTGCTCTCCATCTTTGGAACTCACTCATAGAATTATCCTTGGCTGGTGTGACACACTCATATTCATCATATTTAAAGTCATAAGAATAATATTCATTTGTCTTGAAATTGTAAGCAGTGTTTCATGATGGCACCTCTTCCTCATACCATTCACATTCTGCTTCATATAGCTCATAACCATCTGCATATTCCTCATAAGAATTGTACTCATAGGATTCATCATAATAGTAAGACATGGATGCCAATTATTCTTGAATGTATGTACTTAATACAAAGTTGCAAGGACCATGCTCTGATACCACTGTAATGTCCCTTGTTAGGATTTCTATTAGAATGGCAATTTTTTACTTTTTTTCCTAGTTTGACCTTTGACTAGTTTTGAGCTCTAGGTCCCCAAATTGCTCCAATTCCTTCCAAATATTCTGAGAAGGTATATGGATGATGTTATAACATAAATATGTATTTTATGGATTCTTTTGAACATTTAAAATACTTCTACAAATCCTCTTTCAATTCTGGCCAATGTAGGGAACTTTACTAGTAATTTCCCTTTGACTAGTATTGGTCTCTAGGTCTCGAATTGACTCCAAATGCCTTCAAATATTCAAGGAATGTATATGAATGATATTAGTACTTCAATATGATATTCAGAAATGATATATGGCCACCAAAATACCTCTTCAAACTATCTTAAGATTCTGGACCAAGTATGCAATTTTACTAGTAATTTGGTGTTCAAATCCCCTTGGGGTTAGTACTGAAAATGGCTTCCTAAATGCATCCAAACCCACTAAAATTTATGAACAGAGGTAGGGAATGTATTAAATATGTTATTAATGTCTCATGTGCACCATTAATTGATTATTATATCTGTTCAAACCCTCTCTCATTCAACTGCAAAAATCGCCAATTCGACCCTTGGGGAAATGGCATTATTTCTTCTCCCAATGCAATTAAACTAAGTAAAAATACTTCAAATGCTCAAGTAAAGTACATGAAACTTGTAAAATACATCCAAGGTAGTCCATTAATCACAAATGCATGAGAGAATCATCCATTCATTCGAAATCATCATTAATACATTGGTTCACAACAAGGTAGTGGGGAAATGACATTGTTCTTCCATTAAAAATGAGATTTTTACATTTATACTTGGAATGTGGACATGAAAATTTCTTGAGATGAATAATAGAGTATTTAATTCATATTACAAAATAAATGGGGCATGATAATCTCCCCCAAGGAGTACAATAGCTCACCAAAAATGCCCTACCTCAAGGATCAATAATATGCCATCAAAACTGGAAATGGTTGAGAGAATTCACTACAATAGAAGAAACCATGAGCTTCCCTGTAGATTACACATGAAAATAAATACTCCATTAAAGCTCCAAATGAAAGGTCCGAATGGCCTTTCCAATTACCAACTTGGATGAGAATCTTTCACCCTCGAAATTGGCTAAGGCAAGAAACTAGTCATCCACTAGCTCTCCCTCTACACTAATGCAGTTGCAAATTCTACAAATGATCAAAAGCTGGTTTCATTGTTTTTTTATGACATTTATAAAGTTATAATGTCCTCCATGGGTTGAATTCCTTTCAAGAGACTCATGCCAACTCAAGTTGGGAAGAGATTCCAAAGAACGCCACTTGTACAACAATTCCTAGTCTCCCACTTCCACCAAATCACATGTGGAAGCATCTTAGCTTCCCTAACACCCTTGAGAGCCCTCTTGGAGTCTATTTTTAGACCTGACATGTCATATATGTCATATGTTAGCCTTCGGATCTGATTTTTGTCATAGGTGTCATAGCATTTTCATCATTGTTGTCATAGAGCTAGGGAATCTAGCCCAAGTGTCTCACTAGCTCCAAATTGCCTCTTCCTCTTCCATGGGAGTTACTCTTCCTCTATATTTTGACCTCATTGAATCATGCCAAGTACTATTGACCTTATAACTCATCCCAATAACATTAGGCTTCCCATGGATTCGAAATTGTAGGAAGAGGATGCCATGTGGCACATAAATTCTAGCTTGTGTAGGTCCCACTTCCTCCATGTGTCTTCATGATCAAATGCCACTTTGATTTTCAGTTGTATATATTTATTTATCTCATTTATTAAATATTTATTCCATCCTAATGTTCCAACATCATTTATTATCCTCATTATTCCAAATCCCAAACCATCCACCCCAAACCTAGGAAACTAGTAATTTTCCTCTTTGGCAATTATTTGACCTTTAGCATCAATTTGACAAACTCTAATGAATAGGGCCAATTTGATTAGGCCATTGTGACCCAATTCCAAATTTGGGATATGAAAAATCCTCCCTTCCCAATATTTCTTGTCCTCAAGCAATTTCAAACATGGGTGTTGAAGAACCTGCTTTCTGTATAATTCTTTGAAGTCGCCATTGAATTGCTCAACCTTGAGTCTTTGAGTTTCCATGAAGATTTTAGAGAGGAGCCACCATGCTTGCTGCTGCATTAATCTTATAAAAATCACTTTATTAAGTGGAAAATCCATCTCCCATACTGTTTGTTTCTCCAAAAAATTTGAAACCAATGAGATAAAAGTTATTTCAGGGTCCCATTTCTTGTATTGCACCTCAACAATTAAGAGTGCTCTCCAAACCATACCATCAAATAAGAGGATTCCTCAATCCCATTTTCTTGTATGCATTCTCCCGAACAACATGAGTACAAAATATATATCATCAAAGTACATAACGCCATAATGAAAATGTACATCAAGGAGATGCTTTATACCTCAAAGCAAGTAGACCACCATTTTTCAAGTGCATACAATCTTAAAGTGACCCATCAAATCTGCTCCAATGACATAGGTGAGGATCCCATGTCCTATAAAGCTGCTCCAAAAGGATTTGATATGCATCAAAATATTCAGCCATGTATTCTTTCATTCAAGAAGTGAATGAAGAATATCCACTAAAATCTGAACCAAATGATGAGCGGAAAAAATAAGGAGACTTCAAAGGACTCAAAGAAGTCTCACCCATACATCCATGAAGGTGAAAATAATAAAGATATATCAAAGTATGTGACTTCCAACAAAAATGTTCTCCAATCATAAATTTATTCACCCAAGTGTTGAATGAAGTTCCTCCGACATCAAATGAACCAAGTGTTGAGCAAGAAAAACCATGAGTCTTCAAGTGACTCAAATGCATATCATAGGTGCATCCATGTAGATGTGCATCATCATAATGTAAAAAAGGATGTTGCTGCAAATGTGAATAAGAATTTGCTCCAACCATATCATCATAAAAATTAAATCTAGGAGTTCCATACTCCTCATGTGGCATCATCAAAAAGAACCGTTTCACCCATTCTTCATTGAGACTAATGCTGCAAAACATCGAATTGTAGGATGTAGGAGAACTAACTAACACACCCAAATGATCAAAAAGTGCAGAAGTTTCATCATGGAAAGGATCCATGTGGGTAATATCATGCAGCTCCTTCAAAAGTGGGAAACCTTTGTCATATATTGGTTCCAATGTAGAGGAATCATGCTCTTCTTCAAAAATTTCATAACCTTCACCAAGAGACAATTCCAGTTCCTCTTCCACCACATCAAGTGCTTGGATCTCTTCAAGTTCATATTCAAACACATTAAGCACATTCAAATTCTCACATTTCTCATGATCCACCATGTCCTGAGAACCCTCCAAACAATCTACCATTTGACAATCTGAAGCATAGGAGGAAAAACAAGTATCTTGCAACTTTTCAAGAAGTTGGTCATTTTGAATTGTGAGCTTATGAATATCCTCATTATTCTTCAAGTATGCATCATGTAACAATTCATTAAGCTCAAACAAATGGTTTCTATCAAAAAGCAAAGACATGAAATTACCTTTGATGTGGCACATTGCTCTTTGAATCTTCTCTACTTCAAGGAAGGATGTTTCTTCCAATGAAGTAGCTCTCCAACAAGAAATTGACACCAATGATTGAGTGTCGTGGAGAATGCTAAGGTACTCTTGGATATTATTTTCATTCCTATTTAAGGACCCTTTAGGAAAATGAGGCTCTTGCAAATCAACCTCCTCATCTTCTTCATTTTTGCTTGGACCAACTTCATGAAGTTCAAGTGGTGATGGGGAAGTTGATCTCGGTTCTTCTTCAATTGCTACAAGGTATTCATTATCAAGCTTAATGGAACTTGGGCTTGCAGCAACACCTTCAAAAGTGACCTCTATGTCACCAACATAGATGTGTGAGCACCCATCAATAGGTACTCGTTCATAGTTTAAGCATCCATCAATAGATGCTCTTTGGTTTGTGTCTAAGCTAAAAGGTGTCTCGAAATGATCTTCCATATTTTCAATAGAATCTTCTTCATGCTCTTGTGATCTCTCTTCATTTTTCTCCTTCAAGCAAGATGATGGATTTTGCCTCTTGTTTTCCTTAGGGTCAATATCTTTTGAATCTCTTTTTGAAGAATTCCCAAAAGCTCTCCTCAAGTGGGACATAATTTCATGCACACATGTATGATACTCACTCCAGGGCTATTTACAAGAAGGGCATAAACATTTCTTTAATAACTCCACATATTCATTTTTGGGCCTATTTTCAAAAACATGTTCAACATAGTACTCAAAACACACGGCATTTTCTGTATTTTTGCTCCAAGCAAGATATTGTTGATATTTTTGATATTGTTGGGGCAGGGTTTTAAATGTTGCTCTCCATCTTTGGAACTCACTCGTAGAATTATCCCTGGCTGGTGTGACACACTCATATTCATCATATTTAAAGTCATAAGAATAATCTTCATTTGTCTCGAAATTGTAAGAGGTGTTGCTAGATGGCACCTCTTCCTTGCACCATTCACATTCTTCTTCATATTGCTCATAAGCATCTGCATATTCCTCTTAAGAATTGTACTCATAGGATTCATCATAATAGTAATACATGGATGCCAATTATTATTGAATGTATGTACCTAATACACAGGTGCAAGGACCATGCTCTGATACCACTGTAATGTCCCTTGTTAGGAATTTTATTAAAATGACAATTTTTCACTTTTTTCTCGAGTTTGACCTTTGACTAGTTTTGAGCTCTAGGTCCCCAAATTGCTCCAATTGCTCCCAAATATTCGGAGAAGGTATATGGATGATGTGATAACATAAATATGTATTTCATGGATGCTTTTGGACATCTAAAATACTTCTGCAAATCCTCTTTCAATTATGGCCAATGTAGGGAACTTTACTAGTAATTTCCCTTTCACTAGTATTGGTCTCTAGGTCTCGTATTGAATCCAAATGCCTTCATATATTCAAGGAATCTTTCACCCTCAAAATTGGATGGATGGGAATCTTTCACCCTCGAAATTGTCTAAGGCAAGAAACTAGTCATCCACTAGCTCTCCCTCTACACAAATACAATTGCAAATTCTACATATGATCAAAAGCTGGTTTCATTCTTTGTTATTGGCATTTATAAAGTTCTAATGTCCTCCACGGGTGAAATGCCTTCCAAGAGACTCATGCCAACTCAAGTTGGGAAGAGATTCCAAAGAACGCCACTTGTACAATAATTCCTAGTCTCCCACTTCCACCAAATCACATGTGGAAGCATATTAGCTTCCCAACACCCTTGAGCGTCCTCTTGGAGTCTATTTTTAGCCCTAACATGTCATATATGTCATATGTCAGCCTTCAGGTCTGATTTTTGTCATAGGTGTCATAGCATCTTCATCATTGTTGTCATAGAGCTAGGGAATCTAGCCCAAGTGTCTCACTAGCTCCAAATTAACTCTTCCTCTTCCATGGGAGTTACTCTCATCTATATTTCGACCTCATTGAATGATGTCAAGTATTATTGACCTTATAACTCATCCCAATAACATTAGGCTTCCCATGGATTCAAAATTGCAAGAAGAGGATGCCATGTGGCACATAAATTCTAGCTTGTATAGCTCCCACTTTCTCCATGTGTCTTCATGATCAAATGTCACTTTCATTTTCACTTGTATATATTTATTTATCTCCTTTATTAAATATATATTCCATCATAATGTTCCAACATCATTTATTATCCTCATTATTCCAAATCCAAAGGCTTCCACCCAAACCTAGGAAACTAGTAATTTTCCTCCTTGGCAATTAATTGACCTTTAGCATTAATTTGACAAACTCTAATGAATAGGGCCAATTTTCTTAGACCATTGTGAACCAATTCCAAATTTGGGATATGACAAATCCTCCCTTCCCAATATTGCTTGTCCTCAAGCAATTTCAAATAGGGGTGTTGAAGAACCTGCTTTCTGTATAATTCTTTGAAGTCGCCATTGAACTACCCAACCTTGAGTCTTTGAGTTTCTATGAAGATTTTAGAGGGGAACCACCATGCTTGTTGCTGCACTAATCTGATAAAAATCACTTTATTAAGTGGGAAATCAGTCTCCCATACTGCTTGTTTCTCCAAAAAATTTGAATCCAATGAGATAAAAATTATTCCAGGGTCCCATTGCTTGTATTGCAACCCAACAATTAAGAGTGCTCTCCAACCCATACCATCAAATAAGAGGATTCCTGGATCCCATTTTCTTGTATGCATTCTCCCAAACAACATGAGTACAAAATATATATTATCAAAGGACATAACACCATAATGAAAATGTACATCAAGGAGATGCTTCATCAAAGAGTCATGAAAGTGTTTATACCTCAAAGCAAGTAGACTACCATTTTCACTGTGCATACAATCTTCAAGTGACCCATCAAATCTGCTCCAATGACATAGGTGAGGATTCGATGTCCTATAATGCTGCTCCAAAAGGATGTGATATGCATCTAAATATTCAGCCATATATTCTTTCATCCAAGAAGTGAATGAAGAATATCCACTAAAATCTGAACCAAATGATGAGCAGAAAAAACAAGGAGACTTCAAAGGACTGAAAGAAGTCTCACCCATACATCCATGAATGTGAGAATAATAAAGATATATCAAAGTATGTGTATTCCAACAAAAATGTTCTCCAATCATAAATTTATTCACCCAAGTGTTGGATGAAGTTCCTCCGACATCAAATGAACCAAGTGTTGAGCAAGAAAAACCATGAATCTTCAAGTGACTCAAATGCATATCATAGGTTCATCCATGTAGATGTGCATCATCATAATGTAACAAAGGATGCTGCTGTGAATGTGAATAAGAATGTGCTCCAACCATATGATCATAAAAGGTAAATCTAGGAGTTCCATACTCGTCATGTGGCACCATCAAAAAGAACCCTTTCACCCATTCTTCATTGAGACTAATGCTGCAAAACATGGAATTGTAGGATGTAGGAGAATTAACTAACTCACCCAAATGATCAAAAAGTGCAGAAGTTTCATCATTTAAAGGATCCATGTGGGTAGTATCATGCAGCTCCTTCAAAAGTGGGAAACCTTTGTCATAGATTGGTTCCAATGTAGAGGAATCATGCTCTTCTTAAAAAATTGCATAACCTTCATCAAGAGACAATTCAAGTTCCTCTTCCACCACATCAAGTGTTTGGATCTCTTCAAGTTCATATTTAAACATATTAAGCACATTCAAATTCCCACATTTCTCATGATCCTCCATGTCATGAGAATCCTCCATACAATCTACCATTTGACAATCTGAAACGTAGGAGAAAAAACAAGTATCTTGCAACTTTTCAAGAAGTTGCTCAATTTGAATTGTGAGCTTATGAATATCCTCATTATTCTTCAAGTATGCATCATGTAACAATTCATTAAGCTCAAACAAGTTGTTTCTCTAAAAAATAAAAGATATGAAATTACCTTTGATGTGGCACATTGCTCTTTGAATCTTCTCCACTTCAAGGAAGGATGTTTCCTCCAATGAAGTAGCTCTCCAACAAGAATTTGACACCACTGATTGAGTGTCGTGGAGAATGCTAAGGGACTCTTGGGTATTATTTTCATTCATATTTAAGAACCCTTTAAGAAAAAGAGGCTCTTGCAAATGAACCTCCTCATCTTCTTCAATTTTGCTTGAACCAACTTCATGAAGCTGCAGTGGTGATGGGGAAGTTGATCTTGGTTCTTCTTCAATTACTACAAGGTATTCATTATCATGCTTAATGGAACTTGGGCTTGCAACAACACTTTCAAAAGTTATCTCTATGTCACCAACATAGAGGTGTGAGCACCCATCAGTAGGTACTCCTTCATAGTTTAAGCATCCTTCAGTAGATGCTCTTTGGTTCGTGTCTAAGCTAGAAGGTGTCTCGAAATGAACTTCCATATTTTCAATAGAATTTTCTTCATGCTCTTATGATGTCTCTTCATTTCTCTCCTTCAAGCAAGCTGATGGATTTTTCCCCTTGTTTTCCTTAGGATCAATATCTTTGGAATCTCTTTTTGAAGAATTTCCAAAAGCTCTCCTCAAGTGGGACATAATTTCTTGCACACATGTATGATACTCACTCTGAGGTACTTTACAAGAAGGGCATAAACATTTCTTTACTAACTCCACATCTTCATTTTTGGGCCTATTTTCAAAAACATGTTAAGCATAGTACTCAAAAGACATGGCATTTTCTGTATTTTTGTTTCAAGGAAGATATTCTTGATATTTTTCATATTGTTGGGGCAAGCTTTTATATGTTGCTCTCCATCTTTGGAACTCACTCATAGAATTATCCTTGGCTGGTGTGACACATGCATATTCATCATATTTAAAGTCATAAGAATAATCTTCATTTGTCTTGAAATTGTAAGAAGTGTTGCATGATGACACCTCTTCCTCATACCATTCGCATTCTGCTTCATATTGCTCATAAGCATCTGGATATTCCTCATAAGAATTGTAATCATAGGATTCATCATAATAGTAAGACATGGATGCCAATTATTCTTGAATGTATGTACCTAATACACAGGTGCAAGGACCATGCTCTGATACCACTGTAATGTCCATTGTTAGGAATTTTATTAAAATGACAAATTTTCACTTTTTTTCCTAGTTTGACCTTTGACTAATTTTGAGCTCTAGGTCCCCAAATTGCTCCAATTGCTCCCAAATATTCTGAGAAGGTATATGGATGATTTTATAACATAAATATGTATTTCATGGATGCTTTTGGACATTTAAAATACTTCTGCAAATCCTCTTTCAATTCTGGCCAATGTAGGGAACTTGACTAGTAACTTCCCTTTGACTAGTATTGGTCTTTAGGTCTCGAATTGACTCCAAATTACTTCAAATATTAAAGGAAGGTGTATGAAATATATTATGAATTGAATATAATTTTTAGGGATGATATATGGCCACCAAAATACCTCTTCAAACACTCTTAATATTCTAGACCAAGTATGCAATTTTACTATTAATTTGGGGTTCAAATCCCCTCGGGTTTAGTATTGAAAATGGCTTCCCAAATGCCTCCAAACCCGCTCAAATTTATGAACAGATGTAGGGAATTTATTAAGTATGTTATTAAGGTCTCATGAGCACCATTAAATTATTATTATATCTTTTCAAACCCTCTCTCATTCAACTGCAAAAATCACCAATTCGACCCTTGGGGAAATGGCATTATTTCTTCTCGCAATCCAATTAAACTGAGTAAAAATACTTCAAATGCTCAAGTACAGTACATTTAACTTGTAAAATACATCTATGGGAGTCCATTAATCACAAATTCATCATAAAATCATCCATTCATTTGAAATCATCATCAATACATTGGTTCACAACAAGGTAGTTGGGAAATGGCATTGTTCTTCCATTAAAAATGAGATTTATACATTTCTACTTGGAAAGTGGACCTGAAACTTTATAGAGATGAATAAAAGAGTATTAATTCATATTACAAAATAAATGGGGCATGAGAAGCTCCCCCAAAGAGTACAATAGCTCACCAAAAACACCCTCCCTCAAGGATCAAGAATATGCCATCAAAACTGGAAATGGTTGAGAGAAGTTGAGCGCCCTCTTGTAGTCCATTTTTAGCCCTGACATGTCATATATGTCATATTTCAGCCTTCAGGTCTGATTTTTGTCATAGGTGTCATAGCATCTTCATCATTGTTTTAATAGAGCTAGGGAATCTAGCTCAAGTGTCTCACTAGCCCCAAATTGCCTCTTCCTCTTCCATGGGAGTTACTCTTCATCTATATTTCGACCTCATTGACTCATGCCAAGTATTAATGACCTTATAACTCATCCCAATAACATTAGGCTTCCCATGGATTCGAAATTGCAAGAAGAGGATGCCATGTGGCACATAAATTCTAGCTTGTGTAGGTTCCACTTTATCCATGTGTCTTCATGATCAAATGCCACTTTGATTTTCACTTGTATATATTTATTTATCTCCTTTATTGAATATTTATTCCATCCTAATGTTCCAACATCATTTATTAACCTCATTATTCCAAATCCCAAATCTTCCACCCCCAAACCTAGGAAACTAGTAATTTTCCTCCTTGTTAATTATTTGGCCTTTAGCATCAATTTGACAAACTCTAATGAATAGGGCCAATTTGCTTAGGCCATTGTGACCCAATTCCAAATTTGGTATATGAAAAATCCTCCCTTCCCAATATTGCTTGTCCTCAAGCAATTTCAAACATGGGTGTTGAAGAACCTGCTTTTTGTATAATTCTTTGAAGTCGCCATTGAACTGCCCAACCTTGAGTCTTTGAGTTTCCATGAAGATTTTCAAGAGGAACCACCATGCTTGCTGCTGCACTAATTTGATAAAAATCACTTTATTAAGTGGGAAATCCATCTCCCATACTACTTGTTTTTCCAAAAAAATTGAAACCAATGAAATAAAAATTATTCCAGGGTCCCATTGCTTGTATTGCACCCTAACAATTAAGAGTGCTCTCCAACCCATACTATCAAATAAGAAGATTCCTGGATCCCATTTTCTTGTATGCATTCTCCCAAACAACATGAGTACAAAATATATATCATCAAAGGAGATAACACTATAATGAAAATGTACATCAAGGAGATGCTTCATCAAAGAATCATGAAAGTTTTTATACCTCAAAGCAAGTAGACCACCATTTTCCAAGTGCATACAATCTTCAAGTGACCCATCAAATTTGCTCCAATGACATAGGTGAGGATCCCATGTCATATAATGCTGCTCCAAAAGGATGTGATATGCATCAAAACATTCAGCCATGTATTCTTTCATCCAAGAAGTGAATGAAGAATATCCACTAAAATCTGAACCAAATGATGAGCAAAAAAAACAAGGAGACTTCAAAGGACTGAAAGAAGTCTCACCCATACATCCATGAATGTGAGAATAATAAAGATATATAAAAGTATATGTCTGCTAACAAAAATGTTCTCCAATCATAAATTTATTCACCCAAGTGTTGGATGAAGATCCTCCGACATCAAATGAACCAAGTGTTGAGCAAGAAAAACCATGAGTCTTCAAGTGACTAAAATGCATATCATAGGTGCATCCATGTAGATGTGCATCATCATAATGTAACAAAGGATGCTGCTGCAAATGTGAATAAGAATGTGATCCAACCAAATCATCATAAAAAATAAATCTAGGAGTTCCATACTCCTCATGTGGCACCATAAAAAAAACCCTTTCACCCATTCTTCATTGAGACTAATGCTCCAAAACATGGAATTGTAGGATGTAGGAGAATTAACTAACTCACCCAAATGATCAAAAAGTGCAGAAGTTTCATCATGGGAAGGATCCATGTGGGTAGTATCATGTATCCCCTTCAAGAGTGGGAAACCTTTGTCATAGATTGGTTCCAATGTAGAGGAATCATGCTCTTCTTAGAAAATTGCATAACCTTCATCAAGAGACAATTCAAGTTCCTCTTCCACCACATCAAGTGTTTGGATCTCTTCACGTTCATCTTCAAACACATTAAGCACATTCAAATTCCCACATTTCTCATGATCCACTATGTCATGAGAATCCTCCAAACAATCTACCATTTGACAATCTAAAACATAGGAGGAAAAACAAGTATCTTGCAACTTTTCAAGAAATTGCTCATTTTGAATTGTGAGCTTATGAATATCCTCATTATTCTTCAAGTATGCATCATGTAACAATTCATTAAGCTCAAACAAATGGTTTTTATCAAAAATCAAAGACATGAAATTACCTTTAATGTGACACATTGCTCTTTGAATCTTCTCCACTTCAAGGAAGGATGTTTCCTCCAATGAAGTATCTCTCCAACAAGAATTTGAAACCAATGATTGAGTGTCGTGGAGAATGCTAAGGGACTTTGGGATATTATCTTCATTCATATTTAGGGACCCTTTGAGAAAAAGAGGGTCTTGTAAATGAACCTACTCATCTTCTTCATTTTTGCTTGGACCAACTTCATGAAGCTCAAGTGGTGATGGGGAAGTTGATCTGGGTTCGTCTTCAATTGCTACAAGGTATTCATTATCATGCTTAATGGAACTCGGGCTTGCAGCAACACCTTCAAAAGTGACCTCTATGTCACCAACATAGAGGTGTGAGCACTCATCAGTAGGTACTCCCTCATAGTTTAAGCATCTATCAGTAGATGCTTTTTGGTTGGTGTCTAAGCTAGATGGTGTCTCGAAATGATCTTCCATATTTTCAATAGAATATTCTTCATGCTCTTGTGATGTATCTTTATTTTTCTCCTTCAAGCAAGATGATGCATTTCACCCGTTTTTTTTTCTTAGGATCAATATCTTTGGAATCTCTTTTTGAAGAATTCCCAAAAGCTCTCCTCAAGTGGGACATAATTTCATGCACACATATATGATACTCACTCCAAGGTTCTTTACAAGAAGGGCATAAACCTTTCTTTACTAACTCCACATCTTCATTTTTGGGCCTATTTTCAAAAACATGTTCAGCATAGTACTCAAAAGACATGGCATTTTCTGTATTTTTGCTCCAAGCAAGATATTCTTGATTATTTTTATATTGTTGGGGCAAGGTTTTATATGTTGCTCTCCATCTTTGGAACTGACTCATAGAATTATCCTTGGTTGGTGTGACACACTCATATTCATCATATTTAAATTCATAAGAATAATCTTCATTTTTCTTGAAATTGTAAGAAGTGTTGCATGATGGCACCTCTTCCTCGTACCATTCACATTCTGCTTCATATTGCTCTTAAGCATCTGCATATTCCTCATAAGAATTGTACTCATAGGATTCATCATAATAGTAAGACATGGATGCCAATTATTCTTGAATGTATGTACTTAATACATAGGTGCAAGTACCATGCTCTGATACCACTATAATGTCCCTTGTTAGGAATTTTATTAAAATGACAATTTCTCACTTTTTTCTCTAGTTTGACCTTTGACTAGTTTTGAGCTCTAGGTCCCCAAATTGATCCAATTGATCCCAAATATTCTGAGAAGATATATGGATGATGTGATAACATAAATATGTAATTCATGGATTCTTTTGGACATTTAAAATACTTCTGCAAATCCTCTTTCAATTCTGGCCAATGTAGGGAACTTTACTAGTAATTTCCCTTTGACTAGTATTGGTCTCTACGTCTCAAATTGACTCCAAATGCCTTCAAATATTCAAGGAAAGTGTATGAATGATATTAGGACTTGAATATGATTTTTAAGGATGATATATGTCCACCAAAATACCTCTTCAAACTCTCTTAAGATTCTAGACCAAGTATGCAGTTTTACTAGTAATTTGGGGTTCAAATCCCCTTGGGGTTAGTACTGAAAATGGCTTCCCAAATGCCTACAAATCCACTCAAATTTAAGAACATAGGTAGGGAATGTATTAAGTATGTCATTAAGGTCTCATGTGCACCATTAATTGATTATTATATCTGTTCAAACCCTTTCTCATTCAACTGCAAAAATCACCAGTTCGACCCTTGGGGAAATGGCATTATTTCTTCTCCCAATGCAATTAAACTGAGTAAAAATACTTCAAGTGCTCAAGTAAAGTACATAAAACTTGTAAAATACATCCATGGTAGTCCATTAATCACAAATTCATCAGAGAATCATTTATTCATTCAAAATTATCATCATTACATTGGTTCACAAGAAGGTAGTGGGGAAATGGCATTGTTCTTCCATTAAAAATGAGATTTATACATTTCTACTTGGAATGTGGACTTGAAACTTTCTAGATATGAAGAAAAGAGTATTTAATTCATATTAAAAAATAAATGGGGCATGAGAAGCTCTCCCCAAGAGTACAATAGCTCACCAAAAATGCCCTTCCTCAAGGATCAAGAATATGCCATCAAAACTGGAAATGGTTGGGAGAATTTCTTGCAATAGAAGAAACCATGAGATTCCTTGTAGCTTACATATGCAAATAAATACTCCATTAAAGCTCCAAATGAAAGGTCTGAATGGCCTTTCAAATTACCAACTTGGATGGGAATCTTTCACCCTCGAAATTGGCTAAGGCAAGAAACTAGTCATCCACTAGCTCTCCCTCTACACAAATGCAATTGCAAATTCTACAAATGATCAAAATCTGGTTTCATTCTGTTTTATTGACATTTATAAATTTCTAATGTCCTCCATGGGTCGAATTCCTTCCAAGAGACTCATGCCAACCAAGGTATTTTTTAAGGTTTCTAATATTATACTTAAGTATAGTATCCTAGGCGACTATTTTGGATTGAAAAAAACATGTATATAGATAGGTAGGCGAATATTAAGTATGAGACATACAATTTACTACTAAAATGTGTAAATTTTGGCGAATATTATGATAAAAAAACATATTTTATGTAAATATAGGCGATATTGGAGACTAAAAACGACCAAATAGCGAATTTATTTTTTGAAAAAAAGTCCGAAAAATAGCCAATTGGCGAAATTTTTCCCTTAAAAATTACCCTGATGCCAACTCAAGTTGGGAAGAGATTCCAAAGAACGCCACTTGTACAACAATTCCTAGTCTCCCACTTCCACCAAATCACATGTGGAAGCATCTTAGCTTCCCTAACACCATTGAGTGCCCTATTGGAGTCTACATTTAGCCCTGACATGTCATATATGTCATATGTCATCCTTCATGTCTGATTTTTGTCATAAGTGTCATAGCATCTTCATCATTGTTGTCATAGAGCTAGGGAATCTAGCCCAAGTGTCTCACTAGGTCCAAATTGCCTCTTCCTCTTCCATGGGAGTTACTCTTCATTTATATTTCGACCTCATTGACTCATGCCAAGTATTATTGAACTTATAACTCATCCCAATAACATTAGGCTTCCAATGGATTCAAAAATACAAGAAGAGGATGCCATGTGGCACATAAATTCTAGCTTGTGTAGGTCCCACTTCCTCCATGTGTCTTCATGATCAAATGCCACTTTGATTTTCACTTGTATATATTTATTTATCTCGTTTATTGAATATATATTCCATCCTAATGTTCCAACATCATTTATTATCCTCATTATTGCAAATCCCAAAGCTTCCACCCCAAACCTAGAAAACTAGTAATTTTCCTCCTTGGCAATTAATTGACCTTTAGCATCAATTTGACAAACTCTAATGAATAGGGCCAATTTGCTTAGGCCATTATGACCCAATTCCAAATTTGGGATATGACAAATTCTCCCTTCCCAATATTGCTTGTCCTCAAGCAATTTCAAACATGGGTGTTGAAGAACCTGCTTTCTGTATAATTCTTTGAAGTCGCCATTGAACTGCCCAACCTTGAGTCTTTGAGTTTCCATGAATATTTGAGAGAGTAACCACCATGTTTGCTGCTGCACTAATCTGATAAAAATCACTTTATTAAATGGGAAATCCATCTCCCATACTGCTTGTTTCTCCAAAAAATTTGAAACCAATGAGATAAAAATTATTCCAGGGTCCCATTGCTTGTATTGCACCCCAACAATTAAGAGTGCTTTCCAACCCATACCATCAAATAAGAGGATTCCTAGATCCCATTTTCTTGTATGCATTCTCCCAAACAACATGACTAAAAAATATATATTATCAAAGGACATAACACCATAATGAAAATGTACATCAAGGAAATGCTTCATCAAAGAGTCATGAAAGTGCTTATACCTCAAAGCAAGTAGACCATCATTTTACAAGTGCATACAATCTTCAAGTGACCCATCAAATCTGCTCCAATGACATAGGTGAGGATCCCATGTCCTATAATGCTTTTCCAAAAGGATGTGATATGCATCAAAATATTCAGCCATGTATTCTTTAATCCAAGAAGTGAATGAAGAATATCCACTAAAATATGAACCAAATGATGAGCAGAAAAAACAAGGAGACTTCAAAGGACTCAAAGAAGTCTCACCCATACATCCATGAATGTGAGAATAATAAAGATATATCAAAGTATATGTCTACCAACAAAAATATTCTCCAATCATAAATTTATTCACCCAAGTGTTGGATGAAGTTCCTCCGACATCAAATGAACCAAGTGTTGAGCAAGAAAAACCATGAGTCTTCAAGTGACTCAAATGCATATCATAGGTGCATCCATGTAGAAGTGCATCATCATAATGTAAGAAAGGATGTTGTTGCAAATGTGAATAAGAATGTTATCCAACCATATCATCATAAAAAGTAAATCTAGGAGTTCCATACTCCTCATGTGGCACCATAAAAAAGAACCCCTTTCACCCATTCTTCATTGAGACTAATGCTGTAAAACATGGAATTGTAGGATGCAGGAGAATTAACTAACTCACCCAAATGATAAAAAAGTGTAGAAGTTTCATCATGGGAAGGATCCATGTGGGTAGTATCATGCAGCTCCTTCAAAAGTGGGAAACCTTTGCAATAGATTGGTTCCAATGTAGAGGAATCATGCTCTTCTTTAAAAATTGCATAACCTTCATCAAGAGACAATTCAAGTTCCTCTTCCACCACATCAAGTGTGTGGATCTCTTCAAGTTCATATTCAAACACATTAAGCACATTCAAATTCCCACATTTCTCATGATCCACCATGTCATGAGAATCCTCCAAACAATCTACCATTTGACAATCTAAAACATAGGAGGAAAAACAAGTATTTTGCAACTTTTCAACAGGTTGCTCATTTTGAATTGTGATCTTATGATTATCCTCATTATTCTTCAAGTATGCATCATGTAACAATTCATTAATCTCAAACAAATGGTTTCTATCAAAAAGCAAAGACATGAAATTGCCTTTGATGTGGCACATTGCTCTTTGAATCTTCTCCACTTCAAGGAAGGATGTTTCCTCGAATGAAGTAGCTCTCCAATAAGAATTTGATACCAATGATTGAGTGTTGTGGAGAATGCTAAGGGACTCTTGGATATTATTTTCATTTATATTTAAGGACCCTTTAAGAAAATGAGGCTCTTGCAAATGAACCTCCTCATCTTCTTCATTTTTGCTTGGACCAACTTCATGAAGCTCAAGTGGTGATGGGGAAGTTGATCTTGGTTCTTCTTCAATTGCTACAAGGTATTCATTATCATGCTTAATGGAACTTGGGCTTGCAGCAACACCTTCAAAAGTGACCTCTATGTCACCAACATAGAGGTGTGAGCACCCATAAGTAGGTACTCCTTCATAGTTTAAGCATCCATCAGTAGATGCTCTTTGGTTCGTGTCTAAGCTAGAAGGTGTCTCGAAATGATCTTCCGTATTTTAAATAGAATCTTCTTCATGCTCTTGTGATGTCTCTTCATTTTTCTCCTTCAAGCAAGATGATGCATTTTGCCCCTTGTTTTCCTTGGGATCAATATCTTTGGAATCTCTTTTTGAAGAATTCCCAAAAGCTCTCCTCAAGTGGGACATAATTTCATGCACATATGTATGATACTCACTCCGAGGTTCTTTACAAGAAGGGCATAAACCTTTCTTTACTAGCTCCACATCTTCATTTTTGGGCCTATTTTCAAAAACATGTTCAACATAGTACTCAAAAGACATGGCATTTTGTATATTTTTGCTCCAAGCAAGATATTCTTGATATTTTCGATATTGTTGGGGCAAGGTTTTATATGTTGCTCTCCATCTTTGGAACTCACTCATAGAATTATCCCTGGTTGGTGTGACACACTCGTATTTATAATATTTAAAGTCATAAGAATAATATTCATTTCTCTTGGAATTGTAAGAAGTGTTGCATGGTGGCACCTCATCCTTGTACCATTCACATTCTGCTACATATTGCTCATAAGCATCTGCATATTCCTCATAAGAATTGTACTCATAGGATTCATTATAATAGTAAGAAATGGCTGCCAATTATTCTTGAATGTATGTACCTAATACACAGGTGCAAGGAACATGCTATGATACCACTGTAATGTCCCTTGTTAAGAATTTTATTAAAATGACAATTTTTCACTTTTTTCCCTAGTTTGACCTTTGACTAGTCTTGAGCTCTAGGTCCCCAAATTGCTCCAATTGCTCCCAAATATTTTTGGAATGTATATGGATGATTTTATAACATAAATATGTATTTCATAGATTCTTTTGGACCTTTAAAATACTTTTTCAAATCCTCTTTCAATTCTAGCCAATGTAGGGAACTTTATTAGTAATTTCCCTTTGACTAGGATTGGTCTCTAGGTTTCGAATTGACTCCAAATTCCTTCAAACATTCAAGGAAGGTGTATGAATGATATTAGGACTTCAAACTCTCTTAAGATTCTGGACCAAGTATGCAATTTTACTAGTAATTTGGGGTTCAAATCCCCTTGGGGTTAGTACTGAAAATGGCTTCCCAAATGCCTCCAAACACACTCAAATTTATCAACATAGGTAGGGAATGTATTAAGTATGTTATTAAGGTCTCAGTTTCACCATTAATTGATTATTATATCTGTTCCAACCCTCTCCCATTCAACAACAAAAATCACCAATTCGACCCTTGGGGAAATGTCACTATTTATTCTCCCAATGCAATTAAACTGAGTAAAAATACTTCAAATTCTCAAGTACATTACATGAAACTTGTAAAATATATTCATGGATGTCCATTAATCACAAATTCATTAGAGGATCATCTATTGATTCGAAATCATCATCAATACATTGGTTCACAACATGGTAGTGGGGAAATGACATTGTTCTTCCATTAAAAATGAGATTTATACATTTCTACCTGGAATTTCGACCTGAAAATTTCTAGATATGAACAAGAAAGTATTTAAATCATATTAAAAAATAAATGGGTCATGAGAAGCTCCTCCAAAGAGTACAATAGCTCACAAAAAATGCCCTCCCTCTAGGATCAAGAATATGCCATCAAAACTGGAAATGGTTGAGAGAATGTGCTACAATAGAAGAAACCATGAGCTGCCCTGTAGCTTATACATGCATACAAAGAATCCATTAAATCTCCAAATGAAAGTTTTGAATGGCCTTTGCAATTACCAACTTGGATGGGAATCTTTCACCCTCGAAATTGGCTAAAGCAAGAAACTAGTCATCCACTAGCTCTCCCTCTACACAAATGCAATTGCAAATTCTACAAATGATCAAAAGTTGGTTTCATTCTTTGTTATTGACATTTATAAAGTTATAATGTCCTCCATGGGTCGAATTCCTTCCAAGAGACTCATGCCAACTCAAGTTGGGAAGAGATTCCGAAGAACCCCACTTGTACAACAATTCCTAGTCTCCCACTTCCACCAAATCACATGTGGGAGCATCTTAGCTGCCCTAACACCCTTGAGCACCCTCTTGGAGTCTATGTTTAGCTCTAACAAGTCATATATGTCATATGTCATCCTTCAGGTCTGATTTTTGTCATAGGTGTCATAGCATCTTCATCATTGTTGTCATAGAGCTAGGGAATCTAGCCCAAGTGTCTCACTAGCTCCAAATTGCCTCTTCCTCTTCCATGGGAGTTACTCTTCCTCTATATTTTGACCTCATTGTCCCATGCCAAGTATTTTTGACCTTATAACTCATACCAAGAACATTAGGCTTCCCATGGATTTGAAATTGCAAGAACAGGATGACATGTGGCACATAAATTCTAGCTTGTGTAGGTCCCACTTCCTCCATGTGTCTTCATGATCAAATGCCACTTTGATTTTCACTTGTATATATTTATTTATCTCCTTTATTAATTATTTATTCCATCTTAATGTTCCAACATCATTTATTATCCTCATTATTCCAAATCCCAAAGCTTCCACCCCAAACCTAGAAAACTAGTAATTTTCCTCCTTGGCAATTATTGGACCTTTAGCATCAATTTGACAAACTCTAATGAATAGGGCCAATTTGCTTAGGCCATTGTGACCCAATTCCAAATTTGGGATATGACAGATCTCAATGTGTTTGGTACGCTATGATTGCACTAGGTCTCTACAAAACTTGAGAGTACTTTGATTGTCACACCAAATGATAGTCAGAAAATGGAACTAGATGTCAAGCTCACTGAGGAAGTTCTGAAGCCAAAGTACTTGAATAGTGATGTTGGCTGCTCCTTGGTACTCGGCCTATACTGATGATAAAGTAATTGTTGATTGATTTTTTCTCAACCAATAGATGTGACCAAAACCTAAACTAAACATGTACCCAAAAGTAAACTTGCGATCTATGTTATTACCAACTCAAGCAAAATCTGTGAAGCTCGTGAAATCCTATGCACAACCTACTGCATAGTGGACCCCATAACTGCTAGTTCCATGAACATATTTGAGGATGGACTTGGTAGCCTTCTAGTGTAACTCATGCGGTCCTACATGTACCTAGAAACTACCCCCACTGCACATCAAACATCTAGTTGGTTGTGATTAAGATACAGAAGGATCCCCACAAGTTATCGATACAAGGTGCTTTCCAACAATGGTGTATCCCTGTCATCCTCAATATGTACCCCAAACAGAAAGGGTGTGACTATGGATTTGCATTCCTTCAGGTGAATATATCCAAGAGATCCTTGACATACTTACTTTGAGATAGCTTGGTGCCTAAAGCATTCTGACTAATCTAGAGACCCATGAAAATGTGTACTATTTCCCTGTCCGTCATAGAGAACCTACCATACATAATTTCCTTGGTCACAACAATTGTTGAGGCCAAAATTCTTGTGATCAGGAGGTCATCAACATACAGAACTAGGATCAACAAGGAATCTGAGGTTCCCAGCATGTATACATTTGGATCTGATTTACATCTCACAAAGTGCTAAGAAAGAAAATAAGCATCCATATTCAAATACCATGCTCTAGGGATTTGCTCGAGGCCATATAGTCACTTTTTCAGTTGACATACTAAGGATGAGTTCTGTATGAATCCCTGAGGCTTATCCATGTAAATATACTCTGAGAGATCCCCGTGAAGAAAGTCATTTCACAAGTTCATATGGTGAACTTTCCACCCCTGGATGCTGTGATGGTAAGGGCCATTCAAATAGAGTCAATCTTTTAGATACTAGAGAAAAGGTCTCATCATAGTCTATCCTGTTGATCTACTTATATCCTTTGGAAACTAGTCCTACCTTGTGCCTGCTCACCCATCTATTTTCTTCCTTCTTGGTCCTATAGACCCATCTGCATATGACATGCTTCTTTTCTAAAGGAATCAGAACTAGATCTCAAGTCTGATTCTCGAGGAGAGAGTTGTACTCCTCCTACATAATGAATTCCCTATATCCTCTACATTGTTCTGTGGGTTTGAAGCTAGAACCATGTAATAATTCCTAGGAAACATTAGCTTAGTAGCTGGCAGGCTCCTCAAACTGGGACCTTGTCCTCCTTGGATCTGCTGGATTCCCTACAAGATCACTTGCTTCCTATAGGGTGGTATGTTCATATATCTCCCTTAAGCTCCTTATTCTTTGATTTCTCACAGGGGATAGTGAATGATCATTGGAAGCCCAATTTGGGATTGGATGTGGATCGACACATGCATGCTTATGTTCTTATGAATTACATTCATAACTCAGATATGAACAATGATTTGAATGAGTGGACTCATAATCGCTAATGTCTGGTGCAGGAAACATAACAAAGGTCTCTACATGTGGCTCCAATGGTGCATGTAAGGGGATTCCCTCAATCTAAACACTTCACTCAATAAAGAGCTTGTCTTTTGAGGGATCAATCAACCTCTAACCCTTCACACCATCAAGATATCCCTCGAATATGCATGCGATGCTATGAGGATATAATTCTTTCCTCTTTATAGAGGGTGTGCAGGCCCATGTGCATGGTCCAAATATTCAAAAGTGGGATACTTCCAAATTGTTTCCACTCCATACCTCAAAGGGAGTCTTGTCATTGATATATTTGTGAGGAGATCTATTCTTAATGTAGCTATCACAATTAAGTGCCTCAACCCATAACTTGGAAGGAAGAGACCTTGCATGCAACATGCAATTGGCCAACTCTTTGAGGGATTTGTTCTTCCACTTGACTACTCCCTCCTACTACGGAGTGTATGGGTATTGTATGTTGCAGTTGTAAACCTTCCTCCGAACAAATATGTTGGAAATTCTTGTTCACATATTCCCCCTTATTATCTGTGTGGAGGATTTTGATCTTTCTCCTGGACTAAGTCTCTGCAATTGCTTCAAATTTTTTGAGATGCTCAAAAACTTCAGACTTCTGCTTCGGAAAATACACCCAAGTGTATTGTGAGGAAACACCAGTAGAAGTGAGCACAAACCTCACCTTTATAATGGGTGAATGAGGAAAGGGCCCCATTATATCACTGTGGATGAGATCCAAAGGCAAGGAGGCCCTCCAAGCCTTCCCTTCCTCAAAATTCTCTTGAGGATGTTTTCCAAGAATGCATCCTTGACAAACTCCTTCAGAAAAGTGTATGTTGGGGAAACCTATGAACATTCCCTTCTTGCAAAGTTTCTATATGTATTTAAATTGTAGATGACCAAACATCTTGTGATAGAGCCTACTATCATCATCAACATGTGTAAATAGTAAAGAAAAATCATATTTAATAATAAAATTACTGAACATATACGAAGGAGATGGATGATTTTCCTCACCAACAAAAATATTGGAGTTATCATGTGTGTCATGTATGGTTGTGGAATAAGGTGTGAATTCTACCCTTTTTCTTGTGCCTAAATGTGTTATCTAATAAAAAGAGAGTAGATTCACAGAGAGTTTTGGAACATGAAAGATGTTCTCAAAAATTCCATATTGGATTTCTACTCTCCCTTGTCTAGCGACCTCTACTGGAGTATCATCACCCATGAAAACGAGAGGAACCATGCATGCAACAATACAATAAAAAAACATTTTATGTGGCTCCCATATGATAGGATGCGCATGAATCCAAGATACATGAATAGGGAGAAGAATTAATAGCAATCAAAGCATGAGAATCACCTATTTTTTTTGGAAGTTGATCTCCTAACTTATTCTTGGCATTCTTGGGAATGCAGTCCCCAATATTGTTCTATTGAAGTACCTTCACCATGAGATCTATCGTCTTCTTCATGCATGATGATTCAAGATGATAGTTGTGGTTGCAATAATCACATTTTGAATCCCCCTTCTTTCCCTTTCCACCATTGAATCTAGAGGAATCATCAAAGGGTTTGGAGATGCCTTCCTTATTTTGTTCAGAATACACCTTTCCCTTTCCTTTCTTCTTGGACTCTAGATTGAATGTGTTGTTGCTCTCATACACAACAAATACTTGTGTATTGGAACCCTTTATTGTCCCCATTTTGACGAGCTTATCTTGGTCATGCATTAGGGATTCAATAAACTAATCCAATGTTGACATTGTTCCTGAAGTGAATCTCATTGTATGGAATGTTGAGATGAACATAACAGACTCCGAACCAAGTTCTTCTAAAATAGAAAGGATCAACTGATTGTGTTGAGTTTATTTTCCAATACCACATCATTTTAGATGAATAAGATATTAAAAAGGGATTTGAACTTCATAAATAAGTATTGGATGCTTCCAAAGCTTCTTGGAGCCAAGGAATTCAACTCTAAATTGAGCATGTGGCATTTCATTTCATCTTTCTTCCCAAAGAGATATTCCATTTTTTTCCAAACCTCATATGAAGTGGTACAAGATTCAATGTCAAACAACATCTCTAGGGATATTGGCATGCAAATAAGGCCATAGGCGTCACATGTGGTTGAGATACATGTTTTTCTTGATATATGATGTTGGCTCAACTTTTGTAGCCATTATTATTCAATACAAGCCTTTGCATTTGATTTGATGCAAAAAATTTAGCTTCCAGTCGAAATAATTATGTGGTGCGAGAGGAATTGTCAAGGAAAACTCCATTATTTCTGATTGCATCTTCCTCATGAACTTGCAAATAAACTGCCTTTGTGCTTTCTCCTAGAAACAAAGCTATGATACCATTTGAAGTTTCACGGTGAACCTAGCTAGTAGGAAGATCACAAAAATATTATGAGAGAGAGAAGAGAAGCAAGACAAGATTGAGAGAAAGAATGAATTGTATTATTTTAGAATGAGTGAAAAAAAATCATGATATACTCTATAGGGCTAAGTGAATTCACCATAGTATTGATACAAATATATCTTAGACACTCACCAAACATAAAAGTTGTGCTTTATAGCAGTAAAATCCATGCTTTATGGAGGTTGTTATTGGTAAGCTCTATGGAAGTAAAAGCCATGCTTTATGAAATATGCTAGTGTGTAATATATCCAACACTTGTGCCATTTGTTTGTAGACTTAAATAGCTCTAACTCCATTTGATGTTAAAATGGAGAATTTTGAGCTCATAGAGCCAAATTTGCAGTGCCATGTCATTTGTTGGGGGCAGCCCCAAGTGGAAGAAGTTTGATGGCACAAGTACAAGTTAGGTGAAGCCTAACATCGACCAGTTTTGGGAGAAGCAACTCCGCAATTCTTGAGAGCAGGGTATGGAGCGAAGCAAAGTGGCATAAAAGGATCTGTCCCCTTAGTAAAAGTGAAGTACTAAGGACCATAGAGGTAGTTGGAGTAGTTATGAATGAAGCAGCGGAATGTCAGCTATAGAAGCAAAGAGTAAAGAAGCAGAATGGTGCAAACGATGCACCACTGTAATTTCAGAGCTGCGCAGTCAGAACTGCGACTGTTAGAGAAGCTTCAAATCTAGAGGAAGCGATGCAAAAGGACAACATAGCTCCAGCGAGGTAAAGATAAAGTGTGGTCAACATGAAAACTATGCCATTTTTGGGTCTAAGGGTACTATGGGGGTTGGCCCATAGTTATTGTAAATATGTGACCTTCGGGTACAATCTATATAAAGGAAAATTTTGTATAAGGAAGGGTTAGAGAGAGTTTGTGAGATCTTGTTAGAATCTAGTTGATTGTTAGATCTATGCTAAGAGAGATCTAAGAGAGGAAAAATACTCTGTAGTTGTGTGCACAAATATCTATTGTAGAGAAGAGTCTGCAGCTGAGTGCGCAGTCTGGAACTGTTAACCCCTTCCGAGAAATATAAGAATAGTTCCCGTGGATGTAGCTCCCATCTGGGGGGTGAACCACGTAAATACATGTGTTATGTGTTTGAATATTTGTTATATTATATGTTCATGAATTTTTATGCTTATATATGTGTTTTCATATGAATGTGAATGAGAATGATATGTTAAGTAGCGGAACATACATGTATGAACATTGCAAAGTTGTGTTAAGTATGGAAAATGCATAGTCATAAGAGTAAAAGTAGCAACGATTCAACGAGGTCTGTAGGTTGCCAGGAAGTTGGAAGTGTGCAGTTACCTATTGATAATAACCTGTTAAGTAGATGTTGAGTAAGGTGCACATAACCAGCTCGCATAACATAACCGTGCGTCACTAGGTTGCAGAAACCTGATTCTGTAACCACCCATCTTCACTTCGGGTGAGACTTCAGCCTGCTCGCAGGTTGATGCCGAAAGGGCCATGGAAGGGGATTTTGTTGGGTATAAAGAAATGGTACTACAAAGAACCCGGGTCAACCCCATAGAAAGAGGAGGCCACCCAACAAATGGTTTTGTTGTCATGCTAAGAACTGGCGATATGCGATATTATTAAGTTATGTGAATGTGAAGAAGGAAGCCATCAAACACTTCCATTGCCACACTTGAACTAGTGATGTGTTATGTGGTATCTGAAAAAGACAAAAATATAGAACAGGGTAAGCCAAACAAAACTTGAGTTTGCAAAGAAAGAGAACAGACATCCACGTCTTACCACATAAAAATGGTTGCAAAGGTATATATTCACTGACCTGCATCAAATTTTCTTCGCATATTTTTCTATTGAGTTGCATAAGTGGATATCAAGGATAGCAGAATGCAAAAACTGTTTCCAAGGTGGAGAACCTACAGTTTGGACTCCAGAGTTTATTCAGAGGCTTAAAGGGATTGACAACCACATTTCAAGAGCAGTAGAATTTTGGTTGGATAGCTTACTGGAAGGTGATGTTATAGAATTTGTTGTGGAAACATTGAAGTCTTACAGCGCAGTAGAAGGATATCTCTTCAAAGTATTTAGAGGTAAGTACCTGAAAAACCTCACTTTATACATTAAAATGCTACTAGTTGAAAAATGAGTCTTAAGAATTCATTCAGATTCCTAGGGTTTGATTTTGTAATGTTCAGTAAATCAGATAGTGACATAGATGAAGATATTGGTATTTTGCGAAGTGGAAATATATATAAAGTAAGCACTAGAAAGAGGTCTCATGAATCTGAACCTCACACATTCCTAGAAACTAAGTTAGGAAGTGATAGAAACTCATATCAGGTGGAGTTTGATAGTGAAACAAAACCTAGACGCATTGGTTATCATCCTATTACTCCGTAGAAACCCATAGTTGAGGACAAAAATATTACTAGCTCACAGAACACTACTAGTTGTAATACTGCAAGAGAAAGTACTCAGAATCAGTCAAGTAGTGGTATACCTTCGTCATCTTAGAACACTACACCTCCTAGAAGAATAATGACAAACGCCATTAAGCTACCTATTTTTAAAGGAACTGGTCTAGAAGACCCAGAGAAACATTGGTTTCTCTGTGAAGTTGTATGGAATGTTAAGCAAGTACATGATGATGCTATAAAACAAGTTCAGCTAGTTACCACGTTTAGAGACAGAGCTCTAACATGGTTCATGAAGTATTCTGTTGGATAGAACAGATTGCTAGTCGATATCAAAACTGCGCTTATTAGAGAATTTAAGAAACCTAATTCAGAATCTCAGTGCATCACAGAGCTAAGATAATTCAAACAAAAACCTAATGAGACTGTGTGGGAGTTTGATCAAAAGTCCAAAGCATTGTTAGATCAAGTTAGCTTTGAAATAACACCATAACAACATCAAGAATGGTTCATAGCTGTGTTGTTTCCCCACATTAGATTACTATTTATGCAATAGAAGGTAACATCGCAAACATAAGCATTAGATATTGCAATGAAGCTAGAAGCTTTGCCCATAGGAGAAACTACCACAGTTATCGTACAAATACAGAGACAACTAGCAAATTTAACATTACAGCTACAAGATATGAAAAAAGGAAAAGAGATAAGAGAAGAGGTTTGGTGTACAAAATGTAAAGGAGAGGGACATTCCAAGGAGCACTACCCTGTATTCATAAATTACATCGTCAATGGAGCACCGAACCCATTGAATCAACAACAAGGACCATGGTGTGATATTTTTCAATGTAGAGGACATCACCCATAAGACTGTTTCCTGCTTCAGGAATATGTACAGACACCAAAGAATCTTACTACACATTCTATAAGTAATTTGGCCATGATAATACCAACTACATATCTTATGATCTCATGATAGAAAGAAAGCATGATGTCTACAGAGTCCAAGGAGAAACACCACATAATAATCAAAATGCGTAGTATGACCAAGGCGCATATAGATGATGTGGTGGATATAGAAGAAGAGGACGTAACATTGGCCAAGGACGAGGAAGAGATCATATTGTATGCTATAACTACGCTCAACCAGGACATTTAGCAAGAGACTGTCAGAACCCATGCACTACTTGTAAGTACTGTAAGTCATTTGACCATGTCATTGAAGCATGAACCATTTTGTAAGGAAAAATGAAAGAGAAAAGAAAAAAAGGACAAAATCAGAATATATAGATGATCGCAGCTGAGAAAAGAAACGAAGATCCCACAATTCATGTTGTGAAGTGAAGTGGAGCCGTGACAGGAAATGACAGGACAAACAAAGCATCGACTTCTGAATATCACTTAAATAGACCAAAGCCTACTGATGGGTGTTGGGTAAGAAAAGCAACTGGAAAAATGCCTGCATTTAACCCTGATAAAGAGAAAAAGGCATTCATGGAAGCAACAAAAATAGTTCAGGATTTAGAACCTTCAACCACAAGGACCCAATTGTGAAGTGATCAGACACCAATACTAGATATTCCGATCTCATATGATGGATCGCAAACTTCTCCAGAATAGAGAAGTCCTATGACGCAGTTCTTACAAAGTTGCATAAAGTTGATAAGGCATGGAAACACCTTAGGAGAATTACAAAACCTACTGGGACATTACAAACAACATAATATAGTGAATGATGCACACAGAGCAATTCATCATATCAAGAACCATAGAAGGAGAGGAAGAGAAATGAGGATAAATGTGCAGATCGAAGATTTCGAAATGGACCAGGTCATTCTCGACCTAGGCTCAGAGGTGAATGTCCTGACAAAACAAACATGTGAACCAATGGGAAATCCAAATTTATTGTGGTCACCTATACAATTGAGATTAGCTAATCAGCAAAAGGTTCTACCGTTTGGGAGATTATCAAGTGTCCTTGTAGACATTGATGTAGTGCGAAGTAAAGTAGACTTCGAGGTTATTGAGATCACATATGACAACAATCCTTATCCTGCATTATTGGGGATTGACTAGGCAATGGATAACCTCGCAATTATCAATTTAAAGAAAAAACAAATGATATTTGAAGGACTGGATATCAGTGTCATCTCACCCTTGGATCCTTCACAAGGACCTAGATATGTCGAACCAGTCCGAGAAGATTGCAGAGCCCAAGAAATTGATAATATATACAAAATGACAGTGAATCAAGGTATATTACATTAATCCTATAGATGATGGAACATTGAGCTGGAGATGTGATAGTTCTTGTGTATTATAATCGGACACAGGAATGGAGAACCAACATAGCCGAATGCATGAAGTATCAACACGACGATGTGCGAAGATAACAAAGTAACTATGTTGGATTGGAACAGAGGTAAGTCCAATTTCTACTTATGATGGTTTAGGAAATATCGATGCATTTCTTCATGAATATTTAGTATCAATGTCCGATGAACATAAGTTAGCATCCTTGGATATAGCATTGCGAGCTACACCTGCTAGATGGTGGGCTACACATAAGGAGAACCTGAACACATGGGAATAATGTAAGCACATGATGGAAATTAGATTTGCAAAGCAAGCTGAGATAGTACTAGTAAAATACAATGGATAGACTAATCCCAGAGATCACATAGAGTTTTGTTTACAAGCCTAGATACATATACCTAAGACAAAATGGGTTCATATGTTTGTACACACATTGTATCAAATACCAAAGAATTGGTATAAAGAAGAAAAACTTCGTAGAAGTACAATAGATTGGAACATGATGATAAATGACTTTCAATCCACTTTCAGTTTTGAGAATGATTGTCCGGGTGCCAATGAGGCTTTACAGATCATTAAAAAAAAAAAATTAATGATGTCCCATTGCTTGTATATAAACAACCAGATTGGGCAATAGAGTTTGAAAATGCCCTTGAATGTTATAAATTTGCGCTAGACAAAGATGGAGATGAAGACCCTCGCAATGTGAATATACTTGAGTCTAAAGGAAAACGCGATGTTGAAGGACCGGATTTCGAAATTCCCGACCTAAGTAGTTCTGTGAAGACCAGAAAGATCAATATTGGTACTTCGAATGAACCATAATTTTCTTCTATTGGGGATTAATGGGATGAACAAACAATAGGACATATTGTAGACCTACTGCGCAAATATCAAGATTCATTTCCACCCAAGTTTTATGAAATTAAAGGAATTTTAGTTGACTTGGGAGTTATGAAAATACCTCTCAAGCCTAATGCGAAGCCTATTAAGCAAAGACTTTACAGATTGAATCCCAGATATAAAGAACGGGTGAAAGCAGAAATTGATAAGATGCTTGACGCAAGAATTATTGAACTAGTAGAAGAATCGGAATGGATAAGTCCTATGGTAATTCAAGATAAGAAATCTAAAGGTGAAGTCAGAATTTATGTGGAACTCGGGAAATTGAATGATGCGTCTTTAGATGACCCATTTCATACTCCATTCATATACGAAGTGCTAGATAACGTAGGTGGACAGGAGGCATATGCTTTCATTGATGGATTTTCTGGATACCATCAGATCAGAATTGCTACAAAAGATAGACATAAAACCACATTTGCTACTGAATGGGGACCATATCAGTACACTGTTATGCCATTTTGATTGAAGAATGCACCTACTATATTTTCAAGAGTAATTGTAGCTTCATTTAAGGATTATATTCATAAATTCTTAGAAGTTTATTTTGATGACTGGACAATATTTGGTCTTTTGAAGAATCATCATGCGAACTTAAGGATGATGTTAGCCAAGTGTAGAAAATACCATATTTCCTTGAATCTGAATAAGTGTGTCTTTTGTGTTCCTTATGGTATTTTATTGGGACACATAGTATGTAAGTAGGGATTGCTGGTTGATCTAGAGAAGATCGCTATCATCGTAAATCTCCCAAATCCTAACTCCGTGAAACAACTATGCACCACATTGGGGCACACAAGATAATATAGGAAATTCATCAAAGGATATGCACATATCACTATGCCTATGGAAAAATTATTGACGAAATAAGCGAAATACAGTTGGACTTAAGCTTTCCAAAAAGGATTGGACACATTAAAAGAGAAAATGGTTATGGCACCTATTCTAGTCTTTCCTGACTGGAATAAACCATTTCATGTACATGTAGATGCTTCATCTATAGCACTTGGAATTGTACTAGATAAACCAAATGCAGGAGGCATCGATCATCCCATTGCATTTTCAAGCAGAAAACTATCTTCAGCAAAAATGAATTATACCATGATAGAAAGGGAAGGCTTGGCTATGGTATACGCATTGCAGAAGTTTAGGCACTATCTACTAGGTTCAAATTTCTGTATGTTTACTGACCATTCAACTTTGAAGTACTTGGTCAATAAACCAGTGTTAGGGGGAATAATATGCAGATGGTTGTTAATGTTCCAGGAATATGATTTTGAAATCACTGTGAAACTAGGAAGATTGAACACAGGACTTGATCATCTTTCACGCATTGAGTTAGGCGAAGAACCCAATAATATTGAGGATATTCTACCAGATGCACAATTGTTTGCTATACATATAGAAGATGACTATTTCAAATATATCGTAGAATTTCTTACTACAGGGATAACACCTACAGAATTTACTATGCAACATAATAAAAAATTAGTGGTAAGAGCAACTGAATTAACTCTAATTGCTGGACAATTGTACAAATTAGGACCAGATGAAGTATTGCAAAGATGCGTCCTAGAACACAAAATACCTAGTATACTGGTCGATGCACATTCAAGTGTATCGAGAGGATACTATGTAGGAAGAGATACTGCGTAGAAAATTTTGAGATCGGGACTATGGTGGTCGACGATACACAAATACTCAAAACAACATTATCGGAAGTGCAATGTATTCCAAAGAACCTGAAAACCATCTTGTCAAGATGAGATGCCATTGATGTCGCAACTGACACTTCAAGCCTTTGATAAATGGGCTATTGAATTCGTGGGACCTATTAACCCACTAGGCAAGTGAACTAGCTCAAGATATATCATCACAGCTATAGATTATCTAACAATATGGGAAGAGGAAAAACTAGTAAAGGACTATAGCGCAGTTACCGCCACGCAGTTCATTTTTGAAAATATTTTGACAAGGTTTGGATGTCGAAATATTTTAATGAGCGATCAGGGAATCCATTTCCTGAATAGAACTATTGCATCCTTGACAGAATAATTTCAGATCTATCATCAAAAGAGAACACCATATCATCCACAAGCTAATGGCACTGTATAATCCTTTAACAAATTCTTGGAGAATGCATTGACCAAGGTATGAAACACAAATAGGGATGGTTGGGATCTTAGAATATCAGTAGTATTATGGGCAGATAGAACAACTTGTAAGAAGTTGACAGGTAATACACCTTCCATATTATTATATTGGCATGAAGCTGTCATGCCCATGGAATACATAGTACCAAGTTTGAGAATTGTAGCATTCATAGATATGGCCGATGATCAGACAATGGAAGAAAGACTACTATACTTAGTTGGAATGGAGGAAGATCGCTTCATTGCAGGGTTTCACCAACAAGTGCAGAAAGACAGAGAAAAAGTATGGCATGATAGACACATCAGGACTAAATTTTTCCAGGTAGGAGACCTTTTCCTCATCTATGATAGAAAATTTATGAAATTTCCTAGAAAATTCAAAATGCATTGGTTAGGACCATACATTGTTAAGTACGTCACTAATGGTGGCGCAGTTCAGTTAGACACACTACTTGGAGAAAATTTGAAAGGACTTGTTAATGGGAGTAGACTAAAGCCTTACAAGGATGGCCCTACTCTTCCAGGTATCGTTTAAGCAATGCAAGAATATTTTAAGTGTCAAGTGCAGTTGAAATTGGACACTAAAAATAAAAGAATAAGAGTCTGCACACAATTTTGGTAAAATGCGAATTTTTCACTGAAAGGAAAGAAGTGTTGCGAAGCACACATAGCAAGCTAAGTTGCGAAGTAAAAGAAGAGGAATCGCGCTGCGAAGTTAAAGTTGAGAAATGGGAAATGAATAGTGAACCTCACAATTCATCTAACCGCTAGAGAAGTAAAAGAAAACTAGATGTTACAGTTTTGGTCAGAAAGTAGACGTTATACAATACTTTCGGGAACCAGATGTTTCCACATTTAAGGCATATTTGTTTGTTGAAGATACATTTAATGAAGGGAAAGGACCAAGATCTAAGAAATGTTTGGCCAACGAACATGGTATTTAATGCTAAGTTATCCGTTTTTTATCATTCCTTAGTGTTGCGGTGCCTATAAATAGTAAAGATCACATACTTACCGATTTTACCACAAATTTTAATTTTTACTGCCTGTAATTTCCAAGTTTTTACTAGTTGAAAGAAATCATTATCCGATAGTATATGTTTGAGAATTCAACCTTAGACGAAATATTGAGAGACTTCCAGCATTCTGGTTTGGAAGGAGTCATGAAGATGCCCGTGAAGCAAGCAGTCCCAGAACGAGGTGGATCATCTAGAAAATCACTGAGGAATGTATCACAACCGAATTAGAAATACAAACAGAAGGCCATTGAATAGGAAAAGACGAAGACCATGAGTGTTTTGAAGCTGTTCCCACAAGAACTGCCTCAAGAGAGACCCATCCTGGTTGTTCAAGAGTACTGTTATCACATATATTGTAGTCGGGCTACCATACATTATTTTTCTGATTCCAATACACTATTCAGCCAGTTCCCTTACATTGAGATGCTGAGATGAGCATCTATATTGGATCACTATCATATTTTGGACAACAGTATATATTCCCCATGCCATGAATGAGTCTCGGGACACTCAGAGAGATGACCGATGTAGCCATTATACCAGTTGTATAGAGCAGTCAGTAGTGCCCAGAGTTGCAGTAGCAGTTTCAGAGGACAGATGATGGTTCAGATGATGAGCATTTAGGTATATGACTCGGCAAGTATATCAGTGTGTTATGGTTATATTGCTTTTATACTTATTCTTATAACATGTCTTAGCACTTAGTGTCATGATCTGGAGATCATATAGATATGTGGACCTGGTTGATCTTATTATATATGTTATACTGTCCCTACTCAGACTTAGAAGTTCACTATTCATACTCATTGGTTTTACCCTCCTTAGGGAGAATAGAGGTGATCATTCCACCATACCTTGGCTTGCTAGTGTTGGCTCCATTATTCATTGTCTTCATCCATCCATTGCCTACCTTTTAGTTTATCACCCTGACTTACTACTTGACTAGTGGCATGGAGGACTTTTCCCCACTGTAGCCTCTGTATTGGATGAGCTTCCATGTTTACTGTGTCTCGGCTCTTAGTTGGTGACAAAACTTACCTTTGGTGAGTTGGATTGTAGGCCTAAATCATTCTGGTCAGTTGTCCCGATGTTTGGCATTGGCTCGAACTCCCCCTAGTCACTTGAGATGTTGTTGGCTAAAATTGAAAGCTCATGTACTATTTATGGAAACTGATAAATACTCCTCGAAGAGTATAAGAAAGGTCCAAAAAGCAATGATTCTTAAAAGTTATATCTAAACAATTGCTGACCTTACATATGTATGAAAAACATGCCCTGGATGCAAGCTGCAACTAGTTGTGCTTATCAGCACACCTGAGATCCGAAGGGTTATGTAGGCCAAAAAGGCCATGAAATGAAATTCAATGATCCTAATGAACCTAGATCAACTTGATATAGACATGATGCCTAAGTTGAATAAGCACTCTCTAAACAAATTATCCATTTGTAAGACACCGCCATTCCCTGTGTTGTTGCTCATTCAGTATATACTATGGTGTGTATTCCCTTTCCCATTGCCAAAGTGTCACAAAGTTAAGTCGGTCAATTCATCGCTTAACCTAGCTAGTTATTTTAGCCTTCACCCTTCACTAGCAAATTGATCACAGCTATGAAGTGAGTATGATCTTGAAAGTCTAGTCTGAGTAATAATAATATATAATGACATTATATATTTGGATTTAGATCGCCAGTAATGATTACTTTGTGTTATAATTGTTATTTGAATAAGTTGTAGAGCATGCATTAACCTTTGACACTTTGCAGCAGCTTCCGATGATGGTTTGAGTTATATTTGGTCATGTTGACTTGGTCAAACCTAGTTTGACCAAGGTCAACTATAAGACATGAGATGGTTGGACCTTGTGATGATATGGATTGATGATATATGGTCTATGTACATGTACATGATGATTCTATGTAGCAACTACAGGGTTATGATGATGATTCATGGTTGACAGCATTTTTTGATCATTTACAGATTATTATTATTTCACCTGTTCCGATATATTGGATATATATATTGATCATGCAGAGACTCATATGGTGTATGAGTACACATATCAGATGGATTTGGATCTTCTGAGTCCAATGAGACAGTTTTTTTTCAGTTCCGGGCACTTACAGTGATGATTGAGCCTCAGTAGGCTATCCCAGTGCAATTTTGGTTTGTCGGAGACCCTGTCAGAGCAAATGTGATTCTTATCTGGTTGACCTACGGCGCTGTGCTTGGAGGGGGTGGTCCAGCCACTTGTTTTTACCATATTACCCGGGACACACTGGTTCCCTCACCTTGACAGCGTAGGCACTCCAGGAGGTAGTTTTGGGCAGTTTCACGCTTCCCGAGGCATTTCAGGATTGGTAGAAATGGCTATTGAAGAATTCAATTTGGGCTACTGAGGCAATTTTTTGGCATGGGAGGATCAGTGATGATGGGTTGATGTCTTCCACACCTCCTCCAACAGTTTTAGCTTCATCGGGGCCCGCATCCATCACTTATGGCATTTTCTGATGATTTCTGAGGTCTTTTGAGGCCTACGATTTGACCATAGAGGCACAATTTGGTATATTGATGACTAGTTTATTATTATTGTGCTATGGGGATTGACCAAGGGTAGCTAAAATTACCCCTTGGACCCACCATAAGCTTCCTATTATATTTTGTCATCATGATTTGGTGGGATTCCCCTCTTCTAGGGCGATTTTTTCCACTTATATTATATTTTATTAGTGATCCATGTATTTTATTGTTGAGCTCATCTCAACCTTTGATTAGACATTTGTATCTTTTAATCTTAGCCACTCATTCAAAAAGTGGTTAGGATTTTGATGCCTCTCCTTCCTATTTAAAGGAGAGAGCTTCTCATTGTAAGGGGACTGGTGGCTTTGGATTATTGGAATAGAAAATTATTATTGCATCTATCTCCAGTGTTGTGGTGAATGTTTTTGGTGTTCGTTCGTTGGTTCTTCCTTTACATTGATTTATTAGAGATTTTGTTTTTCCATATCTTTTGTACCACATTTTTGCATCTACAGGTGGAGGCCGATTTGCTTTGAGGAGGAAGTATTGGTAGGAGAAGACTCTCCCTACTTTTTCTTTGGATCTCTTCGTTGGTAATAGGGAGTATTACTGTCCCAAGACCTTCTATTCTATGTTATCATTGCATTTTACTTGTATTTCCTCCATACTTGACCTCTCTGATTGAAATCGATTTTCCTTGGATTGACAGGTAGAGGAGGGCGCACTTGTGGGCTAGGGCATCAATTTGGCAAGCAAAATCAACAATATCTCATTTGATCTCTGCGGGAATCTTCCTCAACATCAAGGCATCTCATTCACATCACTCAGGTATGATCTCAAGGTAATTTCTATCTCCATGATCTATCCACTTGTCTAAAACATTTAAAACCCTAATTAATCAAAACCCCCATTTTTACATTTTTTCAGATCTACTAAGATCTAGTGGCTTCTTGGGTAAGATATTGAAAACCCACCTCTATAGTATCCACGGCATCCCAAATCTATAGTTTGGTGAGGATTGGCCTCCATTTGACCCTCTTCCCAATGCATTTAGCCTCTCCAAGCAAGGGCGCACTTCCTAGTTTGGTGGGTTGAACTAGATCTAGTATGTGGGTAGTTGAGATCCCGCTTGATTCATGATCTACACATCCAATAACCTACCTCCAGATTGTCACTTTTCTGATTTCTACCTTGTGGGCCCTATTCCACATTTTAAGGGATTTAATCCCCATTTTGGAACACTTGGTATCTTCAAACTCAGATGTAGTAAGATCTAGCCATTGGATTGCCTTGAAATTGTAGATCCATACTCTCACTTGATTAAACCATTTGGATCTAAAGTTTGGATGCCATCAGACTTGTCTTGACCCCACTTATCCCACTTTTAGGCCTCCTTGGATAAAGTTGCACCACCTTGGAGAAGTGAGTTGGCCCACTTCTAGGACATGGGTACTTGAGATTTCAGTGGGGAGTAATTCAAAACCTAGGTCTAGTAGGTCACCTTGTCAAATCTTGCCTTGGGGATAGCATTCCTTGTTTTAAGGGATCGTGGTCCACTTAGGTCAAACCTAGATCTAGACCTATTCATCCACCAAGACTTTAATTTCCCACTTGTCTCATGAAATAGGAGTCCTTAACCACAAGTTAACTTTACTTTGACTCCATTATCCCAATTCCCAAGGCACTGGTCTCTCTCCAAGTCAATTCGACTTTCCTAGATTGTTAGATTAACTTGTGGTTTGACCCTTGAAAGGTGAGCTAAACCCTTTGATGCCATCATACATCATGATCAAGCTTGTCACTAGTACTAGTTAGCCCCAATTCAACCCCTAAAATACCCTGCATTGGACACGGTTCCCAAGGCAGTGGATTTTCTCCCATTGACTAGTACTTTAATCCTGGATCCTATTTCAAATATCATAAGTCACTCTCACATCAACAATGAAACAAAGCCATACTCATTGAACCCCTCACTTATCTTGTGACTTCATCCTAAGGTCTAGGATAAACCATACACCTTACTTCACTTAGAATTTACTTGATTTGGGGTCTCGATTTTGAACTCTCCTGTCGGGAGTAGATCGGGTCTCCCCCTTTGTTGTCTAGGCTAGATAAAATAAAGTGAAGGTTGCCTCGACTGGCGTGACAACCATCTATTGGAGGTCGAGGTGATCGTGGTTGCACCTTTTGAGTTTCCCTTCCCTATTTCCATCCATTTATGGATACATCAACAGGGGTAAGTTTAGGTGATAACAAATACATCATTCCAAGGAAACGAGATGCACCAAAGGTGCTTCTCATGAGGAATCCGCAGTATGAGATTCCGATGCCTCCCATGTCAATTCGTGTGCGAATCAAGAAACATTTGCTTGGTAAAATTCCATAGTGCAAATTTGCTGACCATGACTTGCTCCAGGAATCAAAGTACCCACAATTCCAACTAGATCAATACATGTGTAGAAGGTATGATGAAGCTACCAAGCAATCAACCATTCACCCGAAAGACTGGATTGCACAGTTTCAGCCATCATGGTTGCTAAACCTGTTGCACATCCCACACTTTGATAGGATCCCAGAGCTCACAACGGTGGTGCGCACACTGCTTTCATTCACGCAACAGGGATACTTGTGGTTAGACCGCAAGATAGACATTAACATCGATGTTATCTAGTGGATCACGCACTTGAGCAAGAGAGGTGTTGATCCTACAGTTGAGTTCATCGGAAAGAACAAGGATAAAGAGCTGGCTTCAAGAATGAAGAGCGAATTTGGTATACTCAAAGGAAGCCATGGTTATACAACAGTCGGGATCAAGGATCAAGCCACACAGTTCACATTCCAGCTCCTTACATGAAAAATACTAAGGAAATGCAGACCGAACGAGGTAGTGACCACGACAATATCCTTAGCTGCAAAGACCATGGATGGACTTCAGTACAATTGGGCGAGCTATCTGTTGAACGAATTCTTAGAAGACATTCGAGATACACAAGAAAGTAGAAACCAGTTCCACTACAGTTGGTTTCTAGTATTGATTTCCTTCGTAGGATGGAATGATCCTAGATATCAACAGAATGTCCTGGTATTCATTGGAGATTGCTGATGACCTAGGTTTGTGAACATGTGGGAAAACTTGAAGTCAGATCGACAGAGGATAAAAAACATACAATTATACACTTATTTTGAGTAGTTATGCGAAGTCATTTAGAGGAATTTGTGTATCGCTAAGGAAGTGACAACTCACTATATTAGTAATATGACTTCCAAATATGGACTGCACTTTATTTACATTTAGCCACGAGTACAACTAAAGCCACCTCAATGGTTTGAATGATTATATCAGCTAGATGGACACAAAATTGTTTTGATCATCGAGGAATCCCGCCAGACATTAAAGGAAATTTGAGGTCTAAAATGGGCCTCCTAAGGAAAAAATACAATAATAGTTAAAATAATATATAATATTTATGCATTTTGGAGGAAAAGAGAAAAAAACTACCTTTTTTCTTTGTATTTTCAACATATATCCTTGTAATTTTACTCAAATTTCCAGTGTGAGCATTTGTTAGATGCAGAATTAAACTCCGCATCCAACGTGTACCCACACTACACACTTTTTATGGACCCACCCCACGAAAAATGAGAAACACATTAAAAAAATGTGTTACTTTAAAGTAACATGTTTTCTTAACATATTTCTCATTTTTCGTGTGGTGGGATCCCTCAAAAGTATACTTGCGGAATTGGGTACTCGTTGGATGCGGAATTTAATTATGCATCCAACGAGTGCTCTTGCTCTAAATTTGAGTAAAATGAGAAAGAGATATGTTGAAAATACGAATTAGAAAAGTAGTTTTTTTAATGTCAAATATGTTGACTCAACCATTATGGTTGGCTCTTTTCTTGAAATTCTATTGGTTCTTGAATTCAATGGCTTGTTTTCTTACGAGGTGGCTCCTTTTCTTATAAGGCCCATTTTAGACCCCAAATTTTCTCTAATGATGGAAGATCGATGCGCCAGCCACATCGATCACCACATCAAACGAAAGTGAAGCTGAAAATTCACAAGACTAAGGCGATGATATGACAAGCAGACAAAATCCAGAACCAAGTCAAGGTGTAGAACAACAACAAGCTACTGGCTTATCAGCAGGCGAGAAAATAAAGGAACCCAACACGACCATGCCGGAAGGACTACAAAGGACGAAACAAAAAGAAAATAAGGTTCCACTCGATGCGTAGTTGCACGAGGATGACTATGATTGAATCATAGTCCAAGTGTCTAAGCACATTGAAGAAACACTTGCATTAAAGGAAAGCAAGCAAGAAATAGTCCAAGAAGGCATGATGGAGAGCCTCACAGAACTGAATATCCTAGTATCAAGAGTTGAACAAGTGTAGTGAGAATTGGTGAGACAATCAAATTCTAAAGATAGGGCAGGCAAGACAAGCAAAAGGAAAAGAAAGGCGGCTTCCTTGAAAATGAGACCTCAGCTAGTCAGAATCGAACCAATGGATGTCATATTCCCGACCGACAAGCTCACTGAAGGTGTGGAGCAACTCACACATTTATATATTAATGTTGGGATGTTTCCCATTGAAGGGTTGCATAATCTACATTTGCAGGTTGTAGAAGAAATCCGAGATAGAGACATTGTCTCTTATAACCAGCATCTGAAGCTGGAGGATAGATACAAAGAGCTAAATGATAAATGCGCACTCAAGACCAAGGAGTTAGCATATGCTCAAGAGAAGTAGAAGAAGTTGAAGAAATCTATTTCCAAAGTCTGTCTGAAGATCCCAGACTGCCCAGAAGAACCCGAAGTAGAAACCACTATCCTAAGGATTGGTGCTGCAGTAGACAATCTCAAGACTAAGATGGAAAACATGGAGATTTGCTATAAGGAGCATATTGATGATTTAGAAGATCGACAACAATCTGGCACTTTGCAGCAAGTTAAAGAAGCAAGAACCAAGGATTTGAAGGCTTCAATAGAAAACATCTCCATAGAAGTGGCGAGATGTCAAGACCTACTTGATGAAATTACCAAGGTATAGGATATGATTCAAGAAGAACCTGATTTACAGAAAATTCAGGATGAAGTACAATAACGACAGAAAGATCTTGACTCCGTGAACATGGATATGAAGGATTTTCCACTAAGGTAAAGGATCCAGAAGTTTGCAGAGATGAAAGAACTTCAGAAGGAGCCGAAAGCGCTAAGGGAGAAGGAAGCCGAAACTTCATCAAAGTTACAGTTGATGCAGGAAGAGGTGCTTGCACTATCTGAAGAAATTGAGTAGAAGTTACAAGAACTCCGGACAACAGAGAACACTATGTAGGAGCAACTTCAAGAACCCATCTCAGAGGAGATGCTCGAAACAATTAAGGAATTTGAGCAAGAGACTAAGGAAATAGTTGAGAAGTTGAGTGCAACTTGTTAGGAGTTCCCTGTGAAATCAAACATCCCAAGGGATGCACAGTCAAAACAACCTAGTCAAAGTGGCTCAGGGGTGAGCCACAAGTAAGTGTTAGGGGCCTATTGGCTGCAGCCCATGTGGAATAATTTTTTATGGTGAAATTAAAAGTTAGGTGAGGCCTAAGATCGACTAGTTTTGGGAGAAGCAACTCCGCAATTCCTGGGAGCAGGGTATGGAGCGAAGCAAAGTGGCAGAAAAGGATCTATCCCCTTAGTAAAAGCGAAGTACTAAGGACCATCGAGGTAGTTGGAGTAGTTATGAATGAAGCGGCGGACTGTCACCTACATAAGCGAAGAGTAAAGAAGCAGAATGGTGCAAAGGATACACCACTATAGCATCAGAGCCGCGTAGTCAGAACTGCGACTATCAGAAAAGTGTCAGAGCGAGAGGAAGCAACGCAAAAGGACAACAGAGCTCCAATGAAGTAAAGACAAAGTGTGGTCAACAGGAGAACCATGCCATTTTTGGGTCTAAGGGTACTATGGGGGTTGGCCCATAGTTATTGTAAAGATGTGACCTTCGGGCACAATCTATATAAATGGAAATTTTGTATAAGGAAGGGTTAGAGAGATTTTGTGAGATCTTGTTAGAATCTAGTTGATTGTTAGATATATTCTAAGAGAGGAAAAAGACTATGCAGCTGTGTGAGCAGAGATCTATTGTAGAGAAGAGTCTACAACTGAGTGCGTAGAATGGAACTGTTATTCCCTTCTAAGAAATATAAGAACAATTCCCATGGATGTAGCTCCCATCTAAGGGGTGAACCATGTAAATACATGTGTAATGTGTTTGAATCTCTATTATATTATATTTTCATGAATGCTTATGCTTATATATGTGTTTTCATATGAATGTGAATGTGAATGATATGTTAAGTTGCGGAACATGCATGTATGAACATTGCAAAGTTGTGTTAAGTATGGCAAATGCATAGTCATAAGAGTAAAGGTAGCAACGATTCAGCGAGGCCTGTAGGTTGTCAGGAACTTTGAAGTGCGTAGTTGCCTATTGATAATAAATTATTAAGTAGATGTGGAGTAAGTTGTGCATAACCATCTTGCATGACATAACCGTGCGTCACCGGGTTGCAGAAACCTGATTCTGTAACAACCAATATTAGCTTCAGGTGAGACTTCAGCTTGCTCGCAGGTTGATGCTGAAAGGGCTAGTGGAGGGGATTTTTTTGGGTCTAAAGAAAGGGAAATACGTAGAACCCAAGTTATCCCATAGAAAGAGGAGGCCTCCCAACATCAACAGGCATTGATTTATCCAATCAACGCCCCAAACCCAAAAATATAAAATAATAAGGGATAAAACACTATAAAAAAAAACAAATTCCCAAACATAAATTCCTTGAGCTTTAAGGATGTTCATTTTACACAAATGAATCTATCTAGTTTTCACTGTTAATAGCATAGCCTTATAAATATTTTCTTTAGGGTTTTGTAGTAGGAATTGTAATATTTTTCTCCTAAAATGTAACAGTCCATGAAAAGGAAAAAAAAAAATTTACACTAGCAGAGTAATTTGGTGATGAGGAAAAACTGCTATTCCTTCGCCTCAAGGATGTGCACTTTAGATCAGGTACATAGATTTTTATTTTTTAAAATACTATTCTAAAAAATTACCTTTGAAAACTATGAGACATCTAATAACTTGTTATTAAACCTGTAAAGATAGATTCTGACAGTGTAGCAACCATACAAACTAATGCTGAGTTGGCTTATAGGCGAGAATATCAATCTCAGTTAATTACTATGTTTGAGTTATTCCCATTAAGGGGAATTTTGAGAGTAGTAGCAAACTATTTTGATTAAAATGGATGTCAAAGAATGTTTTGATTATTCAACTACTGAATCACTTCCAAATTTTGATCATCAACTTGTTACTATGAAATCAATATTAAGCTACAATGATTATATGAGTGATACCCTTTAAGCATTTTTATTGAATGAGTCTATGGAATTTAGCTCCAATAATGTTTTGGGGCACTTTGTTGACCAACCAAATTTTTTTGTAAAATCCTCTAAACATGGTCAATATCATAGAGAGTCTAAAAAATGTAAGAGTAGATTGGTATGATGAGACCATTTAAAGTGGCATGTTCAAGATGTAACCCAATTATCCTCTCAAGAATTCTCTTTCATCAATTAGAAGAATTCAATATATTTGTTGTTTGCAGTAATCCAAAGAGAAATTTCATTGTATTACCATCCCTATGATCAAGAAGTAAGCTCTCTATTGTTTCCAAAATATCCCTTTGGTCAGCCTCACAAGGATCAGAGGTTAAGTACATGATTTTTTGTATCCCTTTCCACCATGTTCAGTCAATAATGAATTGCTTTGCATATTGCATTACTACCATTGTTGCTCTCTTATTTGATTCCTTTAGCTTCCATTGCATATATTACTCTTTTCTAGAAGGGTAATATCAACTCCAAAACATATTCATACCACCAATATAAATGAGTTTTTATTTGTCTTTCCCCAATTTTAATTCCATTCCAAAGAACACCTGCTCTACTACTCTCCATCCCTTGCATATCCATTCCTTTAGTCATTGGCCAACCAAAAATGCTCATATCTACGCAATCCTTCATAGCAATTGCATCAACACATTTCTCACAATATTAAGTTCTTCCACCATTGGCATTAAACATTCACATCCTTTTAGAGCCTGAACAGAATCCTTCCAACTTCTAAGCACTACATGGTTGAGCACCACAGAATTTGAACCCAAAATTTGACGAGAAAATCCGACTAAAAGGACTGTGTCGTCGGATTTCACATTCAAAATTACAAAATTTGATGAACTTTTTTAAATTGATAGAAGGGTCCATCGGATATCCGACGCACCTCAGATATCCGACGATGTATGTCGAATAGTGACCAGTGTCTTTGACTATCCGACATAATATTATGCTCGTGGATGTCAGATATCCGACCTTATATTAATCCCCGAGGATGTCAGATTTCCAACATTATATTATGCCCGCGAATGTTGGATATTCGACATTATATTATGCTCATGGATGTTGGATATCCGACAGGTTTTATCCAACGATAACTATGCTTAATTCGTCGGATATCCGATGAACGTTTATATTTTAAAATCTATAAATTTTGAAACATTCAGACATGTTTTCTATACAAGTGACGGTTTGTGAAATTTTTTTACTCGGCGGACTGTTTTTCGTAAAAGAATACGTCATTATTTCTATTGTTTTTGTGATTAAAGTGAGCGAAGTGTGGAGCTTGATTTTCTAAGATTGATCATCTTCATTCAAGCTGTTTATGAGAAAATGTCAAATAGCAATATTCCTGATCTAGACGAACAAAATTGACAATTGCTTGCGAGATTGTGGGATGGACTGAAAGAAAGGGTGATGGGAAATGTTATTGTCCATGTAGTCAATGCATGGGCTTTAAGAGCAGAAGAATAAAGATCACAACAGCCAGAAAACATTGTTGGGAACATGGACACGCTGAGGGGGGACACAAATGTCATCCATTTATAAGTTTTGCATTAATATATATGTTTTATTTTTATTGCTTTTGTAAATGTATGTATTATTTTAATATTTCTTATATTAACTTTTATCTATTGATGGTTTCCTATAATTATAAAGGAATGACATCCTATGGCATATCATCCGGAGGAAGTGCTTTCAAAACAAGTACCAAAGGACATGGAGCTATGAATAATGGAGAACAAGATAATGATCATATTGAAGAAGATGAGCATACTGATAACATAGTTGAAGATGATGGTACAAATACTTTGATCCATGATTCATTTAATGTTAGAATGCATGACTCAAAGCACCCCACATAATTTCTTGAGGGTATCATTGGTCTCTAAGTTGAGATATCCATGTTATTAGGAGGTTGTCATCACCATCTATGTGTTTCAAATCCCTAGATATGGTCAAGGGAAGAGACATGGATTATAAATTGTGCACATAATTTCTAATTCTTGAATTACAAATCATGCATGCATTTTGTAGGCCATGAATTACAAATTGTATCCACATTTTTTAAGCCATGAATTACAAACCGTTTGCACATTTTGTAAGGCATGAATTACAAATTGCGTGCGCAATTTCTATGGCCAAAAATGCATGCGCAATGTCTTCACTTGACCAACTTATCATGTAGTTTCACAGGTTTGGGGTTTTACAGACCTAGTTCTCATAAACGTGAGCACGCTATGGATTTCCATTAGGTGAGCAAATTTTGTAGAAATATGATTGCATCTAAAAGGTACACCAACTTTGTGCACCCACCTAGGGTTTCCCACTTCCTTGTGACAAGTGGCATTGAATAATTGAGTTTCCATCCTTACACCTAACAAGGATGGCATTGTTAAGATAAGCCACATAGAAATGATACCACACTTTAAACCAAACACAAGAAAAACACCATGCAAAATTATAAGAGGAAGATGAAGGTGAACAACTAGGCATATGCAAGCATACTAAACACTGAACAAAACAAAAGGAAAATACCATTCAAAATGAGAAGAGGAAGGAAAAGTTGAACAACAAGGTGATCCAATGAAACTACAAGGGAGCACTTGGTACAAAGACACAAACAAACTAAAATAAAAAGAGATCTTGGTCACCACTTAATTTTTTTGAGATGACTTACAAACAAAAATTGGGAAATTTTCCTACAAACAAGAAAGATGTGAGGAGAAAAAACGAGCCATCATTCATACACCTACCATAAAGATGGGTTGTCGAGATAAGAAAGAAGCAAAGAAGTCGAAACACTAAACAAATTCCCATGTTTAACGAAACAAACTTACCAAGGAGCCTTAGAGTGTTTCTCATGGCCACGAGTGAATTAGCATTCAAATATTTTAGAGGTAAGCTTGTTGTTCACACTATTTGAGATTGAAGATAACAATTACGTGATTCATATTCATATTCGCATCTCCTGTCATGCAATGTATATTCGCATTGCTCTTAATTATTGTCTAATTAAAGGACATGCAATTCTTGTAATGTATCTATGTTGTACATTTATAGAGACTACTGACTTATAACTTGAGCTCAACTTTATGGTGAAAAGTCATAAATTCATCTAAATACCTGTATGCCCAATCACATAGACTACTGCAACTTCTACATAAATTTTGAGATAGTATGTATCCTACCACTTGGAAGCACATGTATCATCTTATAGGAGTTGTACATGAAAAAAACTCAAAATATAATTACAAATCATTTGCAATCATGTTTATTAAATATTTGTCAATTGTAAAATTATATACATAATAAATGAAAATATAAAAATATTTCATACACTAACTATGTGGAAGAAACAATCCTACACAAGAGCCTCTATCAACCTATAACATGCATGCAGTGAGAGCACTGATGTAGTTCAACTAGCCTAGAACCAAAATGTCTAATTTCAAATCAAAATAACATAAATTACCTATTCATCTAGTAGTGATTCCATGGATAGAATGTGAACCAATCAATGCAAAGACAACTCTTGCTTAGATGAAGGGATGGGTTACACATAGGATCAATAAACAATTAACAATGATCTCTTTGATTTTATACCAATTTTGTGGTCTTCATCACTAATTTAGTTGAGTAGCCATATATATATAATTATATATATAGAGAGAGATATCAAATGATATATATATACAACTACCCTAATGAAATAAACATATGTGAAATGAAACCATTGTTTGGTACGTCTATGTGATAAAAGGATTTACGAAAATAATTGTTAATATTATAGATTTGATGGTTCAGAAACTTTCTAAGACAAAAATAAGGTACCTTTAATGCTCCATGATAATGCACTATGTGTAAGAGTTATTTGGAAGAATGTTGTGAATCAATGGATCCCAAACAATACTTGGCATCTTTAGCATCAATACCGATCTTCCTTGATGAATTCTCAAGGATAGTGTTAGATGGATGAAAGTTACATTTGTCTCTCCAATTGTCTAGAAGGAGGCCCACATCTGAAGTGAAGGTGGTAGAAGAGAAAGTTGGTTGTTGTTGACATTTGATAACTGGCACTCAAATCGCCCCGATTTTCCTGCAACCAGCGACGGAAAACCTCGCGTAGTTGATCAAGACATGGACAGAAATTCAAGATTCGAAAGAAAGAGTGTGCGTCTCAGAGATAACAGTGTCGTTCCAGAGTTTGGATACGAGCGAGGCCGATTGGAGGTCGAAGACGGAGATCATCCAACTGATAGCTTGACATGGAATTCGATTTTGATGTCAATGAATAAAATGTTTATGTCATGATGTACTATGCCCTCTATTGACGTGTTAAATTCTTAAATTTCTTTGTTTTTTTAAATAGTTTTTATATCCAGAAATAGAAAATCTCTAGGAAGGATTTATGTCAAATCTTAATTGTACTCTAACAATAGAAAATATATTTTCAAATTTCCAAAAAATCAATTTACTATTCAACAAGAACTAATAAAAAAAATGAAATTTTCAATAATAATATAAAATAAAAACTTTAATTATTAGTTTAAAATTATATTTTAAAAAATATAATAAATTGAAAAAAGATCAATTAATATTAATAAAAGAAAGCTTTAAAATAAATGATAATAGAATGAAGAATTTTTCAACAAAATAAAGGATTTTCAATAATAATATAATATAAATAAAACTTTAATTATTAATTTAAAAAAATATTTAAAATAAATGATAATGGAAGGAAGAGTTTTTATGTAACCGATATTTAATAATAATACAAAATAAAATTTAAATTTTTTTTTGAAATTTTATATAAATTTGAAAAAAACGAAAATAAGGGATTTTCAAACATAATATAAAATAAAATTTTATTTTTATTTCTAAAGATTCTTTAGAGAAATTAAATATAATTAATAATTACAATAAGTTTGAGAATTATAAAATGAAAATTTTAAAATAAATATTTATAATTATTAAGTATTTAAAATATAATTAAAATGAAAATATTAAAGTAAAATGAAAGAGTTTATATTAGAGAAGGAGATAAATTTTTGTGAAAAGATAAAGAAATGGAAATTGATCAAAACAAAAATATAAAGGAAGAGATTAGAACAAGAGGAATAATGAAAAATAAATTTGGGTGAATAATGAAAAAGAAACACAAAATAAGAGAACGAATAGCCATAGAGATAATAGAGGGGATTGCCAGAAAATGGTAAAGCGGAAAGGAAACAAGAAATACATAATCGGATAAGATAAAATCAGAAATAAATCTTTGTGATTGAGATGATGGATTAGTGGTTTCCAATATTTCCTTATTTAAAATCCATCTTTGTGATTAAAGTTCAAGGGATACTTTTTTTTATTTCTAAGGCTTCGTGAACCAGTCGAGAGGAGTAATGATATGTTGAGGCTAGAATTTTAGTTTGATCGAAACACATATGGTGTTTTGTGTTGAAGGAATGTTCATATATGGAATTTTTGTTGAGGCGATTGTGATTGGTGTCAGCAATGTGTTTTTGAGACAAGTTTGTATGGACCTTCTAGGTTTACCAATGTATGATTTACAACAAGAACATGAAATTTGGTAGACACCTTGGGAAAGAAATGGATTAGATTTATCTTTAACAGTCCTAAATAATTATTTGAGCATCTTATGGGCTTTAAAGATAGTTATGATGTTCTTTTCAATAAGAATATTTGAAATGCGATTCGTGATACCATGGTTGAATGGGAGTAAGATAACGGATTGGTTTGGGGAGGAGCATTTGGAGGGTTGAGGTTTTGGATTAAGAACATGTTGGAAGGTTTTATTAATTAGGTGTCTAGGGTATCCATTGGGTATGAGGGATTTGGTAAGGTGATATATTTCTTGAGAAATATGTTGCGGGTTTAAGATGTGAATAGCTCTTTTGATCATAGTTTTAAAGACAATGGATTTTTTAGAGGGATTGTCCAGTGAGATTGGGCATTGTTACTAGGAAAACTAGCAGGGCCAGTGCTCAATAAGCAATTATAAGAAATGTGACCCAATGTCACCTTGATCACAATTCTAACTTCTTCAAAGAGTCGTAACCTCCTAGGGGAAGGACTTTGAAATATCCTGCTAGACACTAGTGCAACAAAGGACTATATTCTCTATGCAAATTTTAGTTTTGACCACTACATTATGGAGTCAATGAATAAGATAAATCCAAAAAATATCATTAAGTAAACGATATTATTATCATGCAACCAACATTCATATATCAAGTGAGTATTTGCATAATCAACTACCAACTCATTTAATGTGATTTTTACCAATGAAATCATACGATATGTTAGCATTCGTAAGTATTTGCATCAACTGTCACTTAGATCAACAATATTATGCACATAATAATTCATCACATTAACTCAAAGTAAGTGCAACTAAAGTAGCAATTGCTACCTTTCTTGGTGATCAGTAAGAACTTCTACTTAAAGAACTGAAACAATAACGACGAAATATCCAAAAGCGTATAAGAACACCTACTCAAGGGTCAAGGCTAACCTACTAGTCCCATCAATAAGAAGTAACAAGTCTAATACCCAAGCAACTCTATGGAAAATTAAAAGTCCTTTTATATCAAATGAAGAAACGTAGTATCTATTGGCATAGTGTAGCAGCAGAGTTGTGATAGATCAATTTGTCATAAGTAAGGAGAGAAGTAATAACTCAATCTAAAATGTTAACAACCACTTTCAAATCTCCGTTTAAGTAGTAATCAACACCACTAAGAGCAGCATAGCGTATACGTGAAACTCAAAATTTAAATGACATTATCCATGCAATTTTATTGTACTTGAAACAAGATCATTCACTCTGAAAATAAACAAATCTCAGACTGCTGCAAATGTAAAATTTAGAACTCTGTGCATATGGTATGGAAACATAATAGCAACATTGCAAAAATTTGTGAGAACTATGTGATGTAAGGAAAATAGGAATACCAAAACATCTGCATGAAGTTACTCAGATTACTGATTTTTAGGCTATCCATGCATGTCAATTTCAGATTTATTTTGTTGTAGAAAAAGGATTTGACATTCACTAAGCCGGACCACAACTATTATACAATTAGACCTAGCAAAAGCACTAGATGGAACTCAAAATCAAACCCCTCTTTTACTATATGAAAGTGACCTCAATGAACCCTTAATATCATAATTGTATCACTTTAAAGACACCTAGAAATGTAAGTTTTGGATTGCTTTTGATATCATCCATAGAACTTCTCATAAAAAAAAGTGACCACTTGATCATTGCTGAGAGCCACTAGTTGCAGGTGTTTATGCACACAATCCCGGACTCCATGCCAGTAGCCAATCCACTCGATGCTAGGTTTCAGTACAGTATATACCATATTACATGCCAAGTGTAAATGCCAGGTTTTACAAAACAATACAGGACATTCCAACCACTCACCGGCCAACCGCAGATGCAATCAAGATGTATTAAATGAATGCCTTCCAAGGAGAGTTCAGTTTATTCCTCTCATCCAATCCATGCAAGCCATTATTAAGGATTTTTTCTTGTGTGCCACTGTTCCCGCGTCTTTAAAGGTTCCTAATATATATATAATTAGAATATATGCTCATTATAAAGGTTCGTTTATCATGTCCCTAGGCGGAATTTATAAAAAGTTTGATATTGGTTTTGTGTAAGGTGTTAGGGTTTTTCAGACCTGTCAAAGTAGACCTAAGGATCCACATGTGAGAGTAAGCCATGAGGATTAGGGAAGGTCTGTACTGGTGGTTTTACAAAGGGAAGAAGAGAATCCAATGGAAGAAAGCAAAGAGAAAAATGAAGGGTAGCGAGGTGGAGGAAGCAAGGAAGAAGGAGGTTGAGTTGGAGATGAAGGAGAGATATGGGAGATATGGAGGGAGGAAAGGATGGAGAAAAGGTAAGAAAAGAAGGGATGGATAAGGGATGAACAAAGGAAAGTGGAGAAGGAGAAAATAGGAGGCAACGAGGAGGTAAGAGGGAGGAGTGAGGGTCTAAAAGGTAGTTAGGGAGGAAGGCAAGGTAGAAGGAAGGGAGAGAAAAGGTAGGAGGTTAGGATTGAGGACGCCTCTACGGATTCAGGTTTTTTGAAACTAGGGTTTAGCCACAGAAAAATAGGACTTTTTAGGGTTTTAACAATGAAACTTAATAAAAACTAACTTAAAACACACAAGATAAGAATAATTAAAACTAATAAAATATATACAAAATACAAAATTCAGAAAATTAGGATTTAAAGAGAACAACCCAGGGTTTTTATGGACTCTACCCTAACCATAGGGAATCAAGGAGGATGACCCTCCTCTTGAGATGACACTTGCCAAGTTTGGCAAGCCAAGGTGTTCTTCAACAACTACAAAGATTGGTTGAAGAAGCCTTAGTTAAGACAAACCTTGGAGACCTAAAACTCAACCTTTACAATGCTAGGGTAACTAAAAGATGAAAATGACTTATCTAGGACAAAATGCAGCATTAATGGCTACCATTCAACCTCAGACAAGCAAACATCCACCATTTAACAAAGAAATATCAAGAGATGAAACTTAGATACCTCCTTGTGCATGTGTTAATCAAACAACTCCTAACATCACCTTAGCAAAGAGAAAGAGCAAAGATACTTCAAAAATTTGTCTCCAAACTAGCAAGTACATCCATCCTCAAGAGGTGTGCATCACTCCATGAGCCCAAGTAGGGTAAAAAGAAGAAATAAAAGTTTTATCCCATAAATTGTTATCTTAAAGTGAAGTGAGGAGAAGTGTATTTATACTTTTCTCACACTCACTTTACAAAAATAAAAAAATATCCAGTCGACATGCGTTTTTAAAATGTCAATTTGAAATTATAAATTTCAACTTAAAATTAAAACAATAATAATATAAAATAATCAAATATGTGGGTAATTTCGGGCATTTTCCCCTCGATTTACACACACATGGCTAAAATAGCTAAAAATGAACACATAGATCCATTCTGAAGGCCAGACCACGAAGGGGGTGTCTTCATGCCCCATCTAACCCCAACAGTAGTGAAAATCGCTCAACGTCCCTTCGAATCAAGCACTGCATCCTGGCCTTGAGGATGACGTCATCATCAAGAGGAGCCCAAGGAGGGAGGGTGTTGGTGAGATGGAGGAAGAAAACGGTGTGGAAGGTGACCTGGAGGATAGACATGTACCTCAGTACTGAACTATCTTCCGTTGGAGTGATAAATCGAGGTCCGGGTCATGTGACCTAGTGACCCACCTCTGGAAGCCCCAGACACCAACCTCAGGGATTCAAGCCCTTTCATGAGGCAATCAGCAATGCCACTAAGCCATAGTACTTCCAAGGGAGAAACCAGAGGGTCAGGCCATAACTCCTACTCAGAAAAAGATGGCTAAACAACCCTCCTGGAGAGAAAAATGACCCCCTCTCCCTGGGGCACCTCTGCAGGTGCTTTGGTACTGGTACCACGTAACAGGCATGAAGGTATCTATCAGTATAATGATTCTTTTTATGGTAGACTTGGTGAGACAAAGAGCCATCATGTTGTCAAGTGACGAGGACATCTAGAAAGGGAAGAGATCTCTTTTGTTCGATTTCCATGGTAAATTGATTACGAGATGAGATACTATTTGGATGAATTAAAAAAAATTCAAGGGAGGATCACCCATGGGGCCAAATGACAAAGGTAGCGTCTACAAATCAATACCAACATTCAAGTTTGTGAGAATAAGAATTAATGTTGTTGGACATTGAAATTTAATTGTATTGGAAAAATAGAATAATTAACTATTGGAACCCTCCATTCAAGTTCATCATTAGAGAAAGACTATTGTCATGATACATTTGTATCATTTCATGAATATAAAAATAAGATGTCAAATAAAAAAAATGTAGAAAGCTATTATATTTAAATAAAGCTATTATATTTAAATAAATACATGTGTATTCATGAAGCAAATATACATTTAAAATTCATATAAATAAATATTCTAATTACAATTAAATATATACCCAACCTTATACACCCACCTATCTATAAAAATAAATTATAGAAAGACATGTTATTAGTAAAAAAGGAAATTATAAAAAAAATGTTATAAGTTAAAAACTAAATTATAAAAACAGTCTTATAAGTAAAAAAGCCCAAATACATGGTAGAAATTTCCTTAACAAACTACAAGATATAGTCGTGATTCTAAAAACTACCTTCATAATAGGTTCATATGACAGAAACATTCCCTTCTAAATTTATACTCTTTTTCATTTATACGATAATAAAAATTACATTTTAAATTCTTTCTTTTTCTTTTTAATAAAGGTGGTTAGCCGTTTGTTAGAGGGCTAGTCCACCTGGGGAAATGGTCACCACCTGTTATTCTAGAGAATCAAGATGGCACAAATTACAATCATTACAATATGGGCTCAACAAGAGCAATATGTCACTTACAAGAATTGAATCTGGGTGGGGAGGGTAACAAACATTCCTCCCAACCACCCAAGTTACAACCAATGGACTTAAACTCTTTCTTTTTCATTTATACAACAATAAAAATCACATTTTAAACTCTTTCTTTTTCATTTATAGGACAATAAAAATCACATTTTAAACTCTTTCCAATGAGTATAAAAGAACCTGAAGATAATGATCTGGATTGTTTTCTTTCAAATTCTAAAGAATATGTGATATGATTGAATATGTTTAATGCAATTCAACCAATTTATGATAACATAAATTTAGCAAAACTGATCTATATTTTAATAAATTGGAAATAATTACTATTATTTTCAAATCCAACTTATTAAGTCTATAAGCGTTTTCTACATGTCACTCAAGTATGCCCATTTTTTTTAGAATACTCGACGGTGTTGTCAATAACCTCCTCCAGACTGTACTTATAATTGAATCCCAAATCTAATAATTTCTTAGATGAAAAGGTCCAGCCATCACGAGCAGCAAAAGAGTCGTCAAACCTGCATAAAAGGGCATTTAACAAATTAGAAAACCTTTAAATACAAGAGTAATCCGAATGACCTCATAGAATATGATTACAGTGTTTTCTTTGTAATGCTATATAAATATGGTATTACTGACTTTGCTTTGGTTGTGTACTGTGGACAGCGTTCAGAGATGAGATGTGCAATCTCTGGAATGGTAGTGGTGTGTCCGCTACAAAGATAACGTCCATTCACAGCTGGGTGTTCCATCAGAAATAGATGAGCATTGCAGGCATCTTCAACATGGATTAGTGGGATGGAATTACCCACGAAACTGGGCAGTAACCGTGGATTGTCTGGCACCAGCTTTTTTAAGTCAAATAGCACATATATAATAAGAAATGGACCTAAGAAAATAATATTTCAAAACATTAATTCAAGGCATTATATTATTTCATAAAATTTAACAATGAAATTAGAGTAAGAAAATCTAAATTTCAAAAAAATAATAAAAAACAATGAAAAAAGTTGTTTCTGTAAGAAGCAATCAAAGGTTTTTTTTAATAAATAAGAAAGGTTAGAGGTATTTTTTTAACACAATTTAAAAGTAGTGAATAATGAAAAACGTTAACTCTTCCTAAATAATAATCAAAGACGATAAAAAAAAATAATACAAAACGTAACACATCTTAAATAAAGAAATCTTAAAAGATTAAAATCGAATGGAAATAACGATATGAGAATATACGAAGCTACCTCCAAACGAAACGTAATGCAAACATATTATACCTATCAAAGAAAACATCATATTGATACTTAATGGGGCTTTTCAAATGTTTTTGTCTATGATAGATAAAAAAATTATTTTGAACAATTTAATATACGATATGAGTTATCATGTATCAATTATTAGTTTTTTTTATATTTTTTGTTTTTATTTCTCAGTCAATTTAAAATCAATTTAGACCATATACTTGTGTCATCCTCTTATAATCTTACAAAAATATATATCTTAATCTAAGCTAAATTTTAAAATAAAAATGTTTGTAAAAGTAATTAAAAAAATTTGATAAACATAATGTTTTTAATATTATGGTTGATTGATTCTATGTTATTGATTTTTAAAAATGTAAAAGTAAATTATTTATACTTAATAATTTTTTTATATATTTAATAATAATAAAGTTTATTAATATACAAATTTTGAAATTGTTTTTATATATTAACAATTATTATTTTATTGATAAAGCGATAATGAAAATGTACCAAGTCTACATCGACCTGATTCACAGAATCCAAAATATATGTAGTTGGTGTCGAAAATGATGGAACTGTGCCTCTTCGGAAAAGTTTCGGTCACCTAAATACTGAAACGATTTGAGTACCAGTTATCACCGCCTTGTTCCATATCCTCAATTTTCGTTTTATACCAAATATTAAATAACTATTTTTTATTTCTTTGTTTTGTTTAAATTAATACCTAACGCCACAGCCTAACCAAACTACGGAGTACTATTTTTTATTTCTTTATTTTGTTTAAATTAATACCTAACGCCACAGCCGAACCGAACTACGGAGTATGCAAATGAAGTCAGTGGTGATGCTTTTTTATCCGGAAAAGAACTTTTAAATGTTCCTAAGAATACTATAAGTAAAATGTTCCTAATTTTAATTATAATATTACAATGAGACAAACCAAACAAAAAAGGTCATGATGTATGCTACAACGAGACAAAAAAACATAAGTTGTTTGTCAGTAGTGATGCTTTTGGAAGGATTTTAAAATCATTTTAGACCATATGTCATCCTCCTATAATCTTACAAAAATATATATCTTAAGGTAAGCTAATTTCTAAAATAAAAATGTTTATAAAAGTAATTAAATTTTTTTGATAAATATAATGTTTTGAATACTATGGTTGATTGATTCTATGTTATTGATTTTTAAAAATGTAAAAGTAAATTATTTATACTTAATAATTTTTTTATATATTTAATAATAATAAAGTTTATTAATATACAAATTTTGAAATTGTTTTTATATATTAATAATTATTATTTTATTGATAAAGCAATAATGAAAATGTACCAAGTCTGCATCGACCTGATTCACAGAATCGAAAATATATGTAGTTGGTGTCGAAAATGATAGAACTGTGCCTGGCCGGAAAAGTTATACTGAGACGATTTGAGTACCAGTTGTCACCGCCTTATTCCATATCCTCAATTTTCGTTTTATACCAAATATTAAATAACTATTTTTTATTTCTTCGTTTTGTTTAAATTAATACCTAACGCCAAAGCCTAACCAAACTACGGAGTACTATTTTTTATTTCTTTATTTTGTTTAAATTAATACCTAACGCCACAGCCGAACCAAACTACGGAGTATGCAAATGAAATCAGTGGTCCTGCTTTTTTATCCCGAAAAGAACTTTAAAATGTTCCTAAGAATACTATAAGTAAAATGTTCCTAATTTTAATTATAATATTACAATGAGACAAACCAAACAAAAAAGGTCATGATGTATGCTACAACGAGACAAAAAAAACATAGGTTGTTATTTCAGTAGTGATGCTTTTGGAAGGATTTTAAAATGTAAATAATAATAATAATAACTATTTTAAACTTGATTATAAATATAATTTTATTTTACAGGAATGTCATGGATTACGTCCGTGATTCCTCAAACCTCTGTCATATTGATTTTTAAGGGATTTCCGATCCCACTACTGCACAACATGGAGCCTGGGGTCCCGGGTCGCTGTGGATTTCATGCATTCACGGGGTAAAATATTTGTGGGACTCCTCCCTTTCTGGTCTCTCTTTGGCCTCAAAAGAGAGTCTGGGCATTCAGTGCATCCAGAACTTGGAGCTGAGGGAAGATTTTACTAAAACTGTTGATGTAGCCATAAACCTCACTGTTAGAATGGTGCACTTAACAAATCCAACACTAAAGTGTATAGATTTTTATAGATTTTTATAATGCATGATGATTGTAAAGATGTAAATAGGTATTTAAATAAGGAAATTGAATGTGCAAAAATATTGATGATTAAGTAAGGAATCATATTGATGAGTCACTATAAAAAGGCACTTTTTCTCGTTTTAACATTCGACCTACTCGAGGAGTGATCAAAGTACCCCAACATTATCCGACCATGTGAAAACCCGAGCCCATGTGACCTAGCCTGATGTTTCCTAAGCTTCCTTCACCCTGATTCATTTCCCAATGCATGAACCATTGGAATTAACAATAATTTCCATATCCAAAACATTTTGAGTTTGATTGTTAATCATTTTCCACCCCATGGACACATTGTTTTACACTTCTTCATTGGTGGTGTATTATTCATCTTGTTCAAAGGGTATGTCTAGTTTGCTTTTTTATTCTTCAATGTAATCATCATGGATGATAATTCATTGTTGATCTTGATTTTTGATGTTGGTGTAAAAAATATTCTTCCTTCAATTCATTTCTTTCCTAGTTATTCCATTTTATCTATAAAAAAATGGTGAGTTTCGTTATGGGTCCTAGTAAATTAGCTTAGGAATAATGATTTCAAGTGATAGAGGTAAGTCTTTGTGGCCTTCTCCTCAACCAATTCTTTAGTAAAATTTTCACCATTCCATATATGTGGTCACGTGTACAACCTTTCATTCTTATTGTCTCTGAAGTACTTGTTAGTGATGGTGACCTAATGACATACTTATTTGATGGAAATTTTGTTGTGTACAAGTTTCCATAGGTCTATTGGTTGTTTAGGAAAAAATCAAAACCCATGTGTAGCTACACTCAACCATCTCAAACTAGTTACTCATTTCTTCATGATCCTTTGTACATGGGCCTTGAACCTTTTGACTGTATATTCGTATGGTTCATTGATCCCGAGATCTTTGCATTCTAGACTTATCATGGATTGAATTGAAAGAGCATGAAAATATATGAAATTGTGTACAATAATGAAAAGTACCAAATTGGAAGAACACACCATAAGCACATGAGAACACAAATTTGAGAATGGAATTCATTTGATGTGGACTATGTCTCTAGGCTTGCTTCTGCAATGGGAATGCCTCTCTATAATATCAACAAATTCTAGGCAAATACATGGCAATAATACATCAATACCTCAATGTTTGGAGATAGAGAGAATCTGCTATCGAATCCACAAATTGACTGCACCATCAACTTTGGATTACAAAGATGGTGAAAATCGACTACAAATACGCCCACCTTAGTGTAACATCCCCAAAAAATTCACTAAAATTTAAAACTTTCAAGTAGCATTTAAAGCTTGTATTTGTTGCGCGGAAGTATTGTTAATGTTAAATTTAATATGTCTAAACACTTTATCAATTAATTTCAATGACGACATCTTAAATAAAAGATCGTCGGTGGTTAAAGGTTAACGACACTTGAATTGCTTCTTGTTCGAAGTGCACATCATCATTATTTGTTTTATGTTATAAATTCGATGCTAGAGACTAACTGATCTTCTCATTGTAATGAAGGAATCCTTATGAACGCCCCAAGGCTTATTCAATTATTTATAGCTAACACTCTTCGCTTCTAAATGCGGATTACAGGTAAGAACGAGAGTTCAACTGAAGCATATCCTGATGTATTTCAATTTGGAACTTATTGTACAATGTTTATCGTTTGACATTATTTACGACAATGTGGAGATCTTGAATTTGAGCGAGGGTAAGATCTACCCTAGCTAGAAGTGTCGTACTCATGATTTAATGATTTAAATATCAGCTATATGCATGTGTTTTTTGGTTAAATTCATTATCCGGTTTATTGGAATAGTATGCATTTACTAAACTTATGCTATGGTTTAACATTCATAAAAGAAATACCTAGAATATTAAACTGTTATGAATAAAAATCAAGGTTTTTGTTGTTAAACATATGCAAGGAAAATACCTATGTTTCCTAGTTAACTTTTGAGATGTCTACTGAAATAAGACAATATTTAAGTACCGAAACTAATATAGATTTATTTATGAAATCAAAACATTTGAATCTATTCATGCAGTATATCATTATTCTGATCTATTTTAAATATTCTTCCCTGTACTAGAGTACGACACTATAAACAGTGTCTGGAAAAATGCAGTGAAGCATTTTATTCAACATTCATCAATTTTACTTTTAACTATCTATTTAGCATTCCAACCTGAATGATGTATGAATTTCCAAAGTAGATAAATTAGCAGAAGTAAAACATTTATCAGCAATCCAAATACTTAGAAATAAATAGAAAATTGATAATATAATACATTCATATCCTTAGTACTATTTTGACAAAAAATAAATAAGATAACAAAATTTGAAACTGGTAACTATAGAAGAAACAAACAACCAAAGGATCCCATTCCACCTAACCTTCTCGTGAAGACAGTGAATTTACTTGCCTTAGGACCCCCGAGCCTATTCACTGAACCACCAGGACGAAGATGTTGTGTGGAGAAATGGAATAAATTCCTTTGCAACTCAGTAGTAGCACTTAACAATGGTACTTCTTTCCTTTAGCAATATTGAACTCAGCAATGTGGTTACAATAGTTCAGAATGCAGTCTTAACTCACTCAATCACTTCTAACCTTCCCCTCATCTAATCACTTCTAACAAGATAATAATGAACAGCCTCTTGCTGAATTCAATGGGTAGATAAAAAGCATGCCTAGGTCTTTGGTCATTTTATTTAGTAAATGAGCCACCTCCTCAGTTCCACTTTCATGGGGAACAAGACCATAAACGTAGGGAAGTTCCCCCCTACAACAGTTAGAAGTGAGTTGAGGATGCTTCCAAGTGTCAGTTTGCTCTCCACCCCAGTTCATTCCTCCTAGTGAGTCAGTGAACACTCATTCAAGAGTCTTCTTTGGATATTTGTCTCCATTTTTATTTATTAATAATAAAATATTCAAAGTAATTAATTATAGTCATCCTTGACCCCACTTGGTCAATAGTCATAACATTTACAATAAAAATAAAACATAATGTTTTCTTGATGACATAAAATGTCTAGAACTTGGGTATGTGACAAACACCCCCTCTTAAGTTCAACATTGTGCTCGATGTTACTTTATTTATCATCCTCTTGTTCCTCCTGGAACAGCATTGGATATGCCACCCGCATATTACTTTCTAGTTCCCAATTTGCTTCGTCCAGACTAAGGTGCTTCCATTGCACCTTTATCTGTCCAATGGTACGATTACGAAGCAAAATTTTCCTCTTGTCGAGGATACAATCCGGTTCCACCAAAAAATCTCCTTCTGGTTCGACCTGTACATCATTCCAATTAATCACATGAGTAGCATCATGCACATACTTTTTCAAAAGAGAGATGTGAACTGCATTATGTACTTTAAGATTTGGTGGCAATGCCAACTGATATGCCATAGGTCCTACCCTGGACAAGATCTCGAAAGGTCCGCAATACCTTGGTGCTATCTTAGCACAACTTCCTAACTTTAAGGAGCTCTTTTGTGATTTACCTTTAGGAACACATGTTCACCAACCTAAAAATCCTTTTGAGTTCTTTTGAGATCTGCATGGCTTTTCTATCTATCTTATGCAATTTTCAAATTGCCTTGAACCTCTTTCAAGGTTAGTTCCATTTCTTTTAATAAATCCGGTCGTAGCATTAACCTGTAACTAGATTGCTCCAAGAGATAGGAGTATTACATTTTCTGCCATATAATATTTCAAATGGACTGAGTTTTGCTGAAGCTTGGTAATGATTATTATAAGCAAATTCAGCAAGATGCAAATATTCCTCGCATTTTCCTAGTTGATCTCTAACATACACTCTTAACATATCTACAAGAATATGATTGACTCTTTCAGTCTATCCATTGGTTTGTGGATGAAATGTTGTACTGAAATTTAAAGTAGTGTCTAAACCTTTAAATAAAGATTTCTAGAAATTTCCTGTAAACTTCGAGTCCCTGTCAGAAATGATAACTTTTGGAATACCATGTAAACGAAAAATTTGTTTCATAAAAATTTCAGCAATGTTAGCAGTTTTGTAGGTTGTTTTAACACGTATAAAGTGGGCTGCTTTACTAAGCTTATCCACAAATACCATTACAGAATCATTTTGTTTCTGATTTTTAGGTAATCCAGTAATAAAATCAATACTAATTATGTCCCACTTCCAACCTGGAATAGGCAGTGGCTGCAACAATCCAGATGGGTGTTGATGTTCAGCCTTTATTTGCTGACATTCTATACACCTAGCAATATATTCAGCTACTTCACTTTTCATACATGGCCAAAAATAATCTTTTCTCAGCATAGTTATTATCTTTTGGTAGCGAGTATGTCCTGAATAAGGTCTTTTATGCAATTCATTTAAAATCAACAATTTAATTTCAACAACATTAGGCACATCAAGTCTGTTTTTATACAACAATAACCCTCTTTCATCAACTATGAAATCTGTTATTATATTTTCAACATTATCTTCAACAACCTTTTTAAGTAATTTTTGATATTTTTCATCCATTCCAATTCTTTCCTTAATCTTATTTTCCAGATCAGTTTTATAAGTACTGATTGCTGAAACAAAATTCATCGTAGCATTTCTGCTTAAGGCATCAACAACCTTGTTTTCTTTTCCTTTAATGTGCTGAATATCGAAATCATATTCGCTAAGGAGAGCTATCCACCTAGCTTTCCTTGCATTCATATTTGGTTGATCCAATAAACATTTTAAACCTGATTATTTGTCATTAAAGTAAACTTTCTTCCAATTAAGTGATGAGGCCACATTTTTAATGCATGTATTACAACAACTAACTCTAAGTCGTAAGTTGCATAGTTCTTCTCATGAATCTTTAACTTCCTAGACTCATATGCAATCGCATGACCTTCTTGTGTTAAGACCCCACCAAGTCCATCATTTCATGCATCTGTGCACACTATGAAATCCTTGTTGGGATCAGGAATTTTAAAATGGGTGCTGTTGTTAATAACTCCTTTAGTTTTTTAAATATTTCTTCACACTTTTTATCCCACACAAATTTCTTACCTTTCTTTTGTAAATATGGTATAGGGTTCGCTATTCTAGAGAACCCCTCTAAAAACTTACGATAGTAAATTGTAATTCCGATAAAAGATCGTACACCAGTTACGTCTTTCAGGGCATGCTATTCATTAATTGCTTTTATCTTGTCCGGGTGTACTGCGATTCCATCCTTGGATATCACATGCCCTAGGTACTGTATTTTATCTTTGTATAAATCACATTTGCTGAACTTAGAGTAAGGTTGGTGTTCTCTTAACACTTGTAAAATTATCTTTAAATGTTCATCATGTTCCTCTTTCATCTTAGAATAAATTAGGATGTCATCAATAAATACTACTACAAATTTATCCAAGTATTTATGTAATACATTGTTCATTAAACACATGAAAACCGTTGGGGCAATGGTTAGCCCAAAATGCATAACCATGAACTCGTAATGTCCATAGCAAGTTCTGAAAGCAGTCTTAAAGATGCCCTCATCTTTAATTCTGACTTGATGGTACCCCGACCTTAAATCGATTTTAGAGAATATCGTTGCACCTCGTAGTTGATCAAATAGATCATCAATGTGGGGCAAAGGATATATGTTCTTTATAGTCATTTTATTTAACTGACGGTAGTCTATGCATAAACGCATAGTTCCATCTTTCTTTTTAACAAAAATTACAGGTGCTCCCCATGGAGACGCACTGGGTCTTATATAACTTTTATCAATCACTTCCTTAAGTTGTGATTTAAGTTCATTAAGCTCCAGAATGTTCATTCTGTAAGGAGCCTTTGAGTTTGGTACCGTTCCCGCTACTAACTCAATGGTGAAATCAAGTTCCCTTTTCGGAGGTAGTCCTGGAATTTCTTCCGAAAATACATCAGAAAATTCCTTTAGAATGGGTATGTCTTCCAACTTTAACTTATATTCCTTAGTTGATTGTTCGTCATTAATTACATTTACAACAAACATCTTAGACCCTTTACGAATAGCCTTTTTAACTTTTAAAGCATAAATTTGTCTAACAAATGTCTTTCTAGGAATCTCTTTTACTATTACAGTTTCACATACATCATTCAAACAAGTAAAAGTCTTTTCAAATCAATTTAACACTACCCTATGTTTTTCTAACCAATACATTCCAATCAGAACATCGTAAGAACCTAAAGGTAACACATTCAGCTTAACATGAGTCATAAACTGATTCATCAGTAATTCACACTCTTTTACATAATCAGTCACATTTCTTTTTGTTCCAGTAGTTAATTGAACCAACCATGATTTATCAAACTTATCTATTTTCAGATTGCAACAGTTAACTAAATCTGGTAACACATAGCTAAGACTTGCTCCTAGATCAATTAAAATAGAAATGGGTTTATTTTTCAGCATACCTTCCACTTCAACCATGGAAGTTTGATGATCAGCTTGTCTGTTCTCCAAAGCTGCATTTATCCTGGGCATTTCCCTTACTAAGTAACCAACAATAACCTCCTCCTATACAGTATGTATGTTGTTTACAGTCCTCTTTCTGAGTGGGCAGTTTGATGCATAATGAGGTCCCTGATAGTCCAAACATTTAACAGGTTCTTTCCGTTCATTATTTTTAACAAAACTTTTAGGTGGATCATTGTTTCTTGTAGCTGTAAATTTTAATTGTGTATTACTTGCTGCATTATTGCCTTGAATTTTTATGTTGGAGTAATTACGTGGATTATTATTCCCAAAGTTATGATTAAAAGAGAACTGCTTCTTCCTTTGTTCAAAGTTGTTATGCCTTTTTGCTTTCCATCTTGGTATGCCTTCTCTTTTCTTATTCTATTCATAACAGATATTTTCTTTTCTCATGGCCTCTTCAAGGGTTCGAGGACCATCACACTCAATCCTGTCCTTTATATGAGAGGGAAAACAACTTAGAAACCTTTGTGCCTTAGGTTTTTCTTCAGTGATATAAGGCACGTACCTTAATAAATTTAAAAGCTTGCTGCACAACTCCCTCATATCCATGGAACCTACCTTTAACTCATAAAACTCTTTAGCTCGTTCCTCATAGTACTGTTCTGACATAAACTTTCTTTTAAAATATTTCTTAAAATTACTCCAGTTTACACTTTTATCTTTAAAACGTTTTACTTGTTTCAAATCTTGCCACAAGATGTCTGCTTTTCCAGTTAGATTATAAATTGCCATTTTAGTTTTTAGATGACTTGAGTAGTTGTAAATCTGGAAGTACTTATTCATACCGGACAACCATGCTTCGACTGTCTCACTCTTTTCTATTTCTCCATTAAAAGTTAGTGGTTTAATCTTTTTAAACTCGCCATAAATTTCTTCGTAAGGTCTGTACTTATTCTTCTTAGTGTAGTAGTCACTTTCACTACTATTGTTGGAATACTTGTGCTTTTTCCGGCATACTTTTTCAAATTCAGAAGATGAATTGCTGTCATAGTTAGTCAATTTTACCCTTTTTATCATTACGTTGGTAGGACATAATTCCAGATTCAACATTATTTTTTGTTTCTTTATCTTGATCATTTTTATGAAAATTATTCAGCAGTATTTGATTGAGCTCCTCTTGAGCTTTCAGGATTCGTTCATTTTCTTCCTTGACAATTTTTATCTCAATTTTTAAATCCTTTACTCTTCTTAATAATTTAGTTGAATTATCATTGAGTTCAACAAATAAGTTTTCTACATTATTGTTTCCTTGTTCATTATTATTCTGTTCATTATTAAGGGACCTGTACTCAGCCGACTCTTCTGGTCCTTCCATATCTGCAAACTTAAATTTATAAAATGCTGAAACAAAAATAAATAAAAATCAGTAATTTGCAATTCTGTCCTAAATTTATATTTGCGTGAGTGAGCCACTTCAGGCCTAGTATTTGAACTTGCGCTCTGATACTGTAACATCTCCAGGTAAAAACGAGTTAGTAATTTTTTGTCGTAAAATTAAATAGAAACTTTCTTCCATTATATAATTAACGAAATAAATGTATTGCCATAACGTCAATGGTCTCTGCATAGAAATGTACTTGTGGAAGGAATAAAAGTCCAACATGCTTCCGTAAATAAAGCGACAATACAAAATGATTATTATACACCCATGTTACACAGCATAGGACGAACAATGATATATTTTAAATAGCAACCATAATCAATTACCGAGAATTTCATTTGACAAAAATAACCATATACATAACAACATCACCAATAAAATCATACATATGAACGAGACAAGATATACCGTGGTTCACCCCCATCCTTGGGCTACGTCCACAAAACCGTCATATCTTTGTTTATCAATAAAGCAGGATTTTGCAAGGTAACTTTTACAATCTCTGCATTTTCACTTTGTCGCAGCCTCTCTGGTCGAGAGTATTTCGGAGACATTTCAGTGCTAACATCCAACCGATGATTAGGCCTACAGCTTCTATCTTTGTAATATTCCTAATATTCCACTATCTTTGTAATAGGTCCACACAGCCTTTTTTAATGGACACTTAAGAGTCGTTTCAAGAACCTGGAGGTATCGATACGAATTGGGTCAACATGGAATTTTTAAATGCACATACCATCATATCTGAAAATGCCACAAGAAAATCGCAGACTTCTAAGGAGTAATTTATAAATCTTATGAGTTATGCAAACATCATTATAAGAGACTCGACGCAGAGACTTTCCAAAGACTGATTTTTTAATCTTCTCGGAATGGACTTAAAACGCCCATCATTACTAGAATTTGATGCAGATATTTTCAAGATCGAATTTTTCTGAGTATGAGTTAAGACGCCCATCAATACAAAATTTGATGCAGTGATTTTCGAATCGATTTTTTCTAAGTAAGAACTAAAACGCCATCAATGCAGAAATTTGATGCAGGGGTATTCAAATGATAATTACAATCAAATTAGAATTCTGAAGACGCCCAAACAATGGATCCACCAAACATAGGTTAAATACAATCGTTGTACGTTTTGGAGATGCTCAAAAGGATATGTGCAGAGTTTTAAATGAGCAATTTGTAGATCAAGTTTTGAAATATGGAGCGCCAAATATAAGTGGGATCAATGCGGAGTTTAAAGATTATTTTGTAATTCAAATCAATGGATCTGGAAACATCAGTAAAAATGGAGCCAACACAGAATTAAAGATAAATTTGTAAATCCAATTATTAGATCGGGAAATGTTAATTAGAAATGGGATCAACGCAGAATTTATAGGTTGCTCATCAAGGATTCTGGAAATGCAAATTAAATCTTGATCGAGGTATACAGAAATTTTTAAGAATTAAAAATAAGTAGTTCAAGCATGAAATCAAGGACCATCAGAGATCTAATCAATATGGCTCCACCCAGACGTAAACGCCTGACCCGACTGCGTGGAGGTCGACAGTGAATACCACACAAATTAAGGGTCTCACGGTTATGGACAGAGGTTAGGGTGTTCATGAATTCTTCAGGGTGAACATCAGCTGAGTATGCCTTCGGGGTTAAGTAAGATAAACAAATCAATGCTAAAGTCTATGCAGAGATCTATTACTTGCTGGCGCAATCAAGAAAGACAAACTGAGTTTCGATAAGGGTCGAAACAGAGTATTGGTGGTAGTGAAAGTAAACAATATCAATGCGGATCTAAATCCCAAAAGTTACAGGGTTTAGCCTGGGTTCAACAGATCCAAGATCTCCATACCTACACTAATACTTAATGGAGAAGAATGCAGAGATATATATATTAAAAATAAACACAGTTACCTTTGATCCCAGCGCTCCGGTTGATCCGAGTACTAACCTCATTCACCATAGATCAAACAAGACAAGGAATTTACTGTGCAGTGTTAAATCCGTTCACTAGCGAACCAGTTAGGCTAAGCGTTGCTCCTCGATTGCCCCAAAATTCTCTCCTCGCTCGGAAATCGCGGATCTTTGTTGAACAAGAATGCACTGGGGAAGAACATTTTCCCACAGAGACAACTCCATCCCTCGAACGAGACTTCCAATTGAGTTCTTACAGATCCCAAGTTGCAAATCGTTCCATCGGGGTTACTAATCTAGATTATAGATCCAGACTCTAGATCGATACTTCCATCGAGATTTCCATGTCCATCCTTGATTTTTCCTCCCTCCCCTCTTTACACAGGGTTCCTTTTAAGAAAGGTGGAACTGGAGTCTCTTCCAACTGTCGCTCTACAACTTGCATGTGTCGAACTCTTGGAGGAGATAAGTGGCAGTCCACAAATACTTGTCGCCCACTACTACTAATAAGTTTTAAAATTTGAGAACCACTCTCTTAATGCATCCGCCAAGAATTAAATTAAAAAAAATGGCCCACTATTTAACATGGGACTTAACTTTCCCCACTGATTCTACTCATTAAGCACCCTCAACCGAAAGATGACGTGATATGGTTTAATTCCATACTGCTTCCAAAATTCACGGGAGATGTCGCCCTCCACCATACGCATAAGTTAAGTAATTTCTTTGTCATTTAATACTCCCTTACCTCTTTATGTAGATTACAAAGTGTCAAGAGTACTTAGTCTTTGTATTCCTCTTTTAAACTTGGCATCGTGTATATTGTCTTTTATATAATGTAAGCTAAGAAATTCTCTTAAGATACTCATCCATATCCACCGTCAGTAAGTCTTTGTTCTTGAAGAATGCCAAGTAAGTCTTATATATATATATATGTATAAAAACCCTTTTAATTTATTTACATTTTCTTAAAATTACTTTTGGTCTAATCATTCGTATAGTAAAAAGGTGAAATCGTAATTCAAAAGTTTATTTAATAATACCTAGCCTTATGCTAGTGGATGGAGAATAAAACTAGTAAAAGGAAATTGCATTGGCTAGTTATCCATTTATTCGAATGACAAACTAACTTTTGCTTAGGTATTTGTTATACCAAGGAAGTCATGTTGTCACATATAATGGGAATAACTCTTAACTCTTTTCCTCTTGTGAATCCTTAGTAGTTGTAAAAGTAAGCTAGTACTAACTCTTCACATAAATAAATAAATATATATATATATATATATATATATATATATTTTTTTTTTTTTTGAAATTATATATATATAAAAGCATGTCACCGTCACAGGATTAAGTTTCTTAAAAATATTAGTCTAATGTTTAGCTTTATGCTAAAAATAGGATTCTACTGTCCAATTAGTTTTCTCATCTCAGAATTATAATAATAATAACAATAATAAATTTTAACCTTATTAGGTTTATCAAAATTTAGATGTAAGCCATAATGGTTAAGTTAAATGCTTATGGTGAAAGGTAAATCCTTCTAGGAATAACTTATATCCTATCATAACTCAATATTATAAGTCATGATATGGTCAACCCTCTCACGGCTCCCTAGTCGTTATCTTTTCTTGCGGGTGGGTTTTGTTACTTATTGTTTAGTCGCATTACCATCTATTAAGCCTCTAGGTGTAAACTAAGACTTATAAAAACATAAAACTAGTTCAAGGTCCACAGGTGGGGCCTTGGCCTTGAGCTCCTCACCTGGGCCACTTACAAATTATGACATATTTACAAAACAATAGGATACAAAAAGAGAGGGATATCACAGTTGATTTGTGTTTAAATAATATCTTTATCTAGAATAGACACTTTTAAAATGATTCAAGGTATCAAAAATCCAACAATTCAGTGATCCATGTTAAAATTGATCCACGTTAAGAATTGTAATGACAATAAGGGCTTAAGTCAAATGCAATTCATTTCACTGAACATGCATATACAATTATGCTAATTACATTGCAACTTTCTCGTGTTTTGCTTTTAGTTGGAAGGGACTTGAAGCTCTGGTTCTATCTCCCTTGTTAATATTAATATATTAAGATTCTTCCGAAAACATCACCAGTGACCTCATTTGCATACTCTATAATTTGGTTAGGCTTTGGTGTTCGGTATTAATTTAAACAAAGTAAAGCAATAAAAAATAGTTATTTAATATTTGGTATAAAACGAAAACTAAAGGTATGGAACAAAGTATCTTATACTATCTTAGAAAGGTCGGAATCCTTTAAGGCTTTAGACTTTATTGTCACTTTTCGTAATGTTTTTTCATTATTTCAACACCAACTACATATATTTTCGATTTTGTGAATTTGGTCAATGTAGAATTGGTATATGTTCATTATCTCTTTATCAATAAAAGAATAATTTTAATATATATAAAAACATTTATATTATTTTAACACTTGTAAAAATTTATATTAATAAAAATCATTATCACTAAATATATTTTAAAAATAATTGTTAATTACAATTTTTTTGTTTTACATTTAAAATAATTACTAACATAAAACCAATCAATCATAATACTAGCAACAAACACATTAATAATATTAATGTGCATAAATACATGTGTAAATTGAACACATACTATAGGGAAATATGAAAAGTATGTGCCTAATTTACGCATATCGATGTATTCAGACACATTAATATTATTAATGCGGTTGCAGCTAATAATGAGTGGGTGCATACACATATCTCCAAAGTATTAATAAATTAATATTTTTTAATTAATTTAATCAATTATAATATAATAATTGATTAAAAATAATATCATCTAATTAAATAGAATTAATAAAATCATGTTAATATGTAAAGCATTAAATATCTCCAAAGTATTAATAAAGTAATGTTGCGTGATTAATTATTGTATAATAATTAAATATTATATTTAAATATCTCCAAAGTATTAATACAATATTTAATTAATTATTGTATAATAATTAAACATGCTATTTAAATATCTCCAAACTATTAATAAATTAATATTGATTAAATAAATATGTATAACATTAAACTTAATTATCTATATTATAATACATTGATGAAATATACTAATGTAATCAATTTAAATATTATTTTAATTAAATTATAATATTATATTGTAATAATAAAATAAGAGGAATAATAAAAATAAAAATTATTATATTTATGATATATAGAGATGTTAAAAAATAAAATAACTAATATAAAGTAACATATGCTTATAATATATATAAATATTAAAAATTAAAATATTATTATAATTTAATTAATATAGGCTGATAATACACATGAATATTAAAAACTAAACTATTATTATAACTTAATTAAAAAATATTATTAAATTATGATATTAGAAATATATATTTTTTTCAGCCGAAAAAAAAACGTACTATTGTTATTCATCGAATCAAATAGTACAATGATATTCTCCTCCTCTAAAGAGAAGTTACATTCTGCATAATTCACCTCCTCTAAAAGATAGAGGTACATTCTGTATGAGCTTGTGATGGGACCATACTCATCCTATAACATCAAAAAATATATAACATTGTATGTATCATCTAGTCTCATATCCCTACAGTACAGTAGACTGTATTTGCTCGCAAAAAGATATTGCAAAATACTTTAGAAAATATAAAATTCACCACAGTCCTGGATGCTGGAGTCCATCCACTCCTCCCAGGATATGTATCCTTCGACACCTGCTAAAGCTCTCTTAGATAATTCATCTGCCTTTCCATTGTGTTCCCTCTAGATATGTGAAAAGGCAATATTATCCTGCATATCGATCTCCAATCTGACACGTTTGCACCAGTGAGAAAGAGCCAATACATTTATATCAGATTCCTTTGTGGCCCATTTTATAGTGACTCTTGAGTCACCAAATACCAATAGATTAACCAGTCCAAAAATATTTGCACACCTCAGTACCATCCAGAGAGCTAAAAGTTCTGCTTTCATATTACTACCTCGACCACAGTTAAGCCAAAGTGTAATGTAATGATCCTCATTTAAAAATATAACACCACCAGCTGCACACAGCCCGTCCTGTGCAGCTCCATCAAAGAAACAAATGGGTCTGTTGACAATAAATGAAAAAGGATCAACCCTTCTGACCACAGCAGGAGTATGTTGTTCAGAATAGTGCTTTAACATATTCAAGACTGTTATCCCACAAGCCACAACATCTGGGATTTTATCCTGAAAAGTACAGAGATTCCTGTAATACCAGAGGGACCAAGATATGAACACCGGGACCTGTATGGAGTCACTGGATTCTCTATACCAGCAAAGTAATTCTTCTCCAAAATTTGTATTCCCCCAAACTTTAGTGATAGTGTGTTTTGTACTGCAAAAATCCCAGACTTTCTGACCGAAAGAGCAATGAAGGAAAAGATGATTGATTGTTTCTGAATTTTTCTTGCATAATATACACCAACTAGGTCCCATCCAACCACGTCTTGAAAGGTTATCCCATGTCTTCATAGTACCCTGGAGAGCATGCCACAAGAAAACTTTATGTTTCAATGCCAAATTCCACTTCCATATTTTTCTATACCACCAGTGTTGTGGATAGATACAATACTCCTGCATCATTCTATCATATGCAAAATTGGCCGTGACGATACAAGTCTTCTTATTCCCAATCCACACCATTTTATCATCATGCTGCGCCAGGGTGATACCAGTTACTTCCAAAGTTCTAATATAGTTACCCAGGATCTGGCATCCTCATCATAAAGGCCTAAATCCGAAGACCGGAGCCACCTCTGTCCAAGATTATTACGGATACGATCCAAAGTGCATAAACCATAAATTTTCAGATAGTCCAGAATCTTCTTATTTGGTTGAACAGGATCTAAAATTCCCACAATATCATCAATACCAACCCTGACTGTCTTTCCATTGCCAACAAACCATCTAATATCACGTAGAATCCATTCAGAAGTTTTCATCATCCCACGCCATAAGGGTGAGCATCCCGAACACAAAGGCATTCCCTGTCTTATCCAAACCACTGGATTTAAGTTGATATATTTTGCAAAGGATATCCTGGACCAGAGATTTTGATTGAAAATACATCTCCAAATGCTTTTTGCCCTGAGGGCCTTGCTAAAAACATAGATATCCTTTATACCCCAGCCTCCAAATACCTCCGGTCTGCATATCGTATCCCAGCCAGTCATAACTAAAGTAGCTCTGTCAAGACTCCCACTCCACAGGAAGTTGAATATCAATTTCCTGATAACATTAAGAATATGTTTGGGTATTTCCAGTAGTGATAGCCAATAAACCGATAATCCAAGAAGGACGGCCTTAATTAGGATTACTCTACCACCCACCGAGAGCAGTCTATTAGACCAATGAGTAATTCTGTTCTCAAATTTGCGTACCAGCCACCACCAATCTTTGATCTGGTAGTTATTAGGTCTTAGAAAGAAACCCAAATACATGAGACCATCCTCTAATGGAGAGAACTTATATGGCAGAAAATTTGAAATACCAAGTCTCATATCTAGGTCTACATTCTGATAATAGAAAGAAGACTTGGAAGCACTAATCTTCATACCTGAAATTCTGCAGAAACAATCCAGAATGTTTCGAAAGACTCTCCATTCCTCAACCATAGCCAATCCATCCAGGAGAATATCATCCACAAAAATTAAGTGGGAAATGAGACAGTCCAAGCCCAAATCAACACCCTTCAGCAATCCTTCCTGTTTAGCAAAATGCAACATTCTGCTAAGAGCATCCACAATCAGTAAAAACAATAAAGGAGACAGTGGGCAACCTTGCCGAATGCCCCTGGAGCATTTAAAAAAGGAGGAAGGAGACCCATTGATTAAGATGGCTATGCTGGCAGATGAAATGCAGGACATGATCCAATTTATAACAAGAGGAGGCATTCCAATTTGAATCAGGATAAGTCTCAAGAAAGTCCAGTTCACCCTATCATAAGCCTTTTCCAGGTCAAGTTTTAATAGCAAAGCACTAGTTCTTTTGCTTCTGATAGAATGGATCAGTTCCTGTGAAGCCCCAATGGCATCATGTATCTGTCTATTATGTAGAAATCCAAACTGTTCTGCAGTAATATGCTCAGAAAGTGCCTCTTTAATTCTTTGTGCAATGATCTTTGAAACCAATTTATAAGCCAAATTGCACAAGGCAATAGGCCTATAGTCTCCAAAGTGGACCGGTTTGCCTTTTTTCGGTATAAGAGTAACGAAAGAAGAATTTAAGGCACCTGAAGTGAATCCCTTTAACCTAGTATGCTCAACCATATGCAGAAGATTGTGTCCCATGATATCAAAGAAATGTGTGTAAATTTCCACCGGCCACCCATCGGGTCCGGGGCTTTTTTCACCAGCAAACAACTTCAAAGTGTGTTCCACCTCCTCAAGTGAGACCTCCCTGCCTAGAGCAGCAGCATCAACATCATCAAAAAATCTGGGAAAGAGACCAGCAATTTTCAATTGTTCCCTCAGATCACTGTTGCCCTCTTCTTTATAAATATTCTCAAAGTGATTGAATGCAGCCAATTTTAAATCCTCATCACCAGAACAAATATTTCCTTCAGCATCCCTCAAATCCCAAATGGCATTCATATTTCGACGAGTAGAAGCATACGAATGAAAGAACTTAGTATTCTGATCACCAGAATTTAACCATACAACCCTGCTTTTTAAACGCCATTCCTTCTCTTCCCTAAGCAGAATATCAGCCCGTTGTTGTTCAAGCTGTTTCACCACCTCAAAATCCTCATGTCTCAGCTTCCCCAGGTAATTCTCAAAATGAATCTGATGTAATTTGTCTTCAATGAGGGTAAGATCCTTCTTATCAACATCCTTTCTCTTCTTAATCCAGTCTTTCACCAAACATTTGAGTCTTCTCATTTTGTTACAGAAAAAATCCAAAGGATTTTCCCCCTCAACATCATCTCTCAACCAAAAATCTTTAACCAGAATACAGAAATCATCCTCCTTCAACCAAGAATGGTTGAATTTGAACGGAATATGAGAGTTAAATCCATAATCATCAAACTGAAAAAGGATGGGCCAGTGATCTGATACCTTATACCCATGAGTCCAAGCCCGAAATCTATGGAATTTTCTCAACATGGAATCCTTGACCAAATACCTATCCAACCTCTTGTGTACGCCTTCATCACCCCCCCTGCCATTGCTCCAGGAAGGACTCAAATCTGTAGGCACAATATCAACCAGTTCATGCTTCAGAAGAAATCTGCTGAAAAAATCCGCCAAGGGATCAATTCTGGCCCTTTTCCCCCAAATTTCCGAAGGAGATATGGTGAAATTAAGGTCTCCAACGAAAATAAGATTTTCATCTTGCAGAATACCAAAATCTGAAAGAGAGTCCCAAAAAGCCAGTCGATTTGTATAGGGGGCATAACAGTTGAAAACTGTGAGACTGAGATTAAGACCAATACAATGTCCTTTTAACAGGATCCCCCAATCCGTCTTGAAAGAAAGAAAAGAGTATAACAAAGGATTCCAAGCTACAGCCAAACCTCCCGAGAGACCCGATGCATCAACAGCCGAAACCTCCCAGCAAGGTAAAATATTTCCCAATTTTGACACAGCATCCACCGCAGAGCACATTGTTTCTTGAATCAACACTACACCAGGTCTAGTAGATTGAAATAGATTGGATAGGGCCCTAGCCCTCAAAACCCCACCCAACCCCCACACATTAAAAGAGACAAAAGACATTAAGAAATGTCAATTATGGGTATCTGTGCTCTAAGACCCATCACATTGCCAGACGAAGAATCCCCATCAACAGTACTGATTTCTTCAATCCCTGAAGATTCAGGATCAAAGCCTTTTTTCTTTCTCCTGGTTTTCGTGATCGTCACATTTTGAAACTTTGGAGGTAAAGGTAAAACATTGGAATCCTTCGCAGGAAATTTTGAATATATATGAAGAGATTCCAAACCACCCTCCCGACGGACACTACCATCCCCCAAAGCTTCAGAGACAGAAACCTCCAACAGATTATCCGGGGAGGAAGCAACCAAATTTAAAGAAGATACAGGAGTGGAAACATTGACAGTCTGACATTCCCCGGAGAGGAGTTCATCGGAAGAAACACCAGGGCCAGGAATGGGTTGGACAAACTCAGACTCCCCGACCGGATTTAGACATCTATCACCTTCAGGCTTCCCCACCTCTGGAAAAGGTGTAGACAAACCATGTCTTAATTGAACCAAACCCAAAGAGATCCTTCTGTTCAAATCAGATTCTCTATCCGTGATATAGTCAAATTCTTCATTAATGAGAGCATTAAAAGCAATATCCAGGGAAGGACTTAACTTACCAGGAACCCTTATCTTCTGAGTAGCCTGCTCCAATATAACCTGGTCAGAGTCGTTAGGGCTTGAGGAAACCCGCTTCAAAGAATCCAGGCCAGAGGGAGTATTTGTATGCGTACCATGACAAACCTCAGTCTTCTGACCATCCAGCCGTGCCGGGCACTTCGCCTTTGTATGACCCAGCTCCCGGCAATGGTAACAACGGAAAGGAACCCTAAAGAAATCCAACTTTTGGGTCCAGCATCTATCACCCCATTCAATCTCAATAGAGGCCGGCAACCCTAATCTTACATCCAATTCAACGAGGACCTTTGCATACCTCCTATCAATGCCCAAAACAGAGTTTTTATCCACCTTCAAACATCTGCCCACAGAATTTGCGATTCCTGCCACTGTTTCCTCCGTCCATATTTCGATAGGGAGAGCAGGAATAAGCATCCATAAGTGCCGAATGCCGAGACGCTCATGGATGGGGTCAAAATCCAGGTGCCACCGCTTCAAATTTAATGACCCCTCCTTAAACAGCCAGGTCCCTTCAAGGATTCGTAACATCAATTCATTCGATGGGAAAATAAATAATATCCATTGATTTACCAACAGGTTAATTCTCGGCGTATTCCCCACAATCGGCGCCCAATTTACCTTAACCCAGTCTGCTATCTCAACCTTAGAACCTGAAGCGTACTCCAGGAGGCCTACCAGAGCTCGATCCGTGAGCATCTCGACCCTGTCCAAATGTGCATTTGCAGGTATAACGAACCTCTGCAATCCTTCCTTAGCTTTGAAAGTTTTAGTCTTCCTTCTGCATCGTGCCTTCTCACCCACTAGATTAGGGTTTCTGCTAAAACCCTTCTGCAAAAGAGGAGAAAACACAGCCCGTGTATCAACCACATCTCCGTGGGAATGGTTAGAGTGGGAGGTAGTCCCAGCCCCAAGAGGCATGATAACCCGGAGACCGGTGCACCCGGTAAACAAAACACCTGTCCGCGTCTGCAGTAGAAGTAAAAGGTGACGTTGACAGGACTCTATGGCGAAAAACCTCCCGTACAGATCCTAGAGATCTGGCCCTCTGAAGACACCACTCACAGGCGTCCACATCCATCCTCACTCCCCAAAACGATGGATCCGGACGATTCTGCAGTAACAAACTGCAAAACCCTAAGCGGGGCCTCCATCTCTCCTCGATCAAGAAATATATATTATATGAATGTGGTATTTGATTAAGATATTATAAATAATGTATTGATAAATTATTAAAATTTAATAATATCAAAAAACATATAATATTTTTATTTAATATTATATAATGATTATTATATTTAATAATTATTTTATTTTATAAATGAAGTTGTAACATTATGACATTATTTAAACATTATTCAAATAGTATTATTCAATTGTAATATTTTATTATAATTTAGTAAATAAAATTAATATAATGACATTACATAAATATATTAAAAATCAAAGTATTAATTAATTAATTATAATATAAAAAATAATATAATAATAATATTTTTAAATTAATTATATTATATTATATTATACTTAATATGGTATTTAATTTAAATATTAATATTTAACAATGATGTTATATTATAGTATACAAAATTATTATATAATTGATGATAGATAGAGATATTATATTATAGTATTATATGAAAATGGTATTTAATTAAGATTTTATTATAATTAAATATTATTATTTAATTAAAAATATTTATATTTAACAATAATATTATATTTTAGTACAGTATACAGATATTAAAAACATATAGTATAGTATAGTGTAGTATAGTATAGTATAATATATATGTTATATTATGATATTTAATAATATTATTATAGTATAGTATAGTATAGTATTGAATACAAATATTCAAACTTAATGATAAATATTTAATTGCTTCCTTGAGGATGATACTATCATATTGGAATTTAAATAGCGGATGTTTTGTGAAAATAGCTCGAATTTAATGTTGGTATGTGCATGGAGTTCACACATGGTAATGTTTTTGTAATGGAAACATTTGCATAGAGTTTGAAATTCTTTGTGTTGTTATAATTCATTTTCTAGCTTAAACAATCAAGAGGTTAGAAGTGAAACTATTGGAATCTTACATATATTGAAAGTACTAGTATTGAATTATTGACCCATTTTCTAATCGGAATAATTAAGAGGTTGGAAGACAAATCAGAAATGTGAGGAGATCTATCTTCATGCGTTTTTTATTGGAAATGAACAATCCCATTAGTGAATAAGGTTATACATCTTTGGTACTTGTAACAGTTTTAGAAGTTCTCATTAACCATGAAAGTCTTTGAATAAGCAATGAAAATGACAAAACATTCATAAATGGATCTAAATATGAAATGGTATCTTTATTCTCAAATAACATGTTTGATGATACTGACATAGATCTAAAGCAACATATGATAAATAATATTTATAAAGTAGATGATTAGTTCAGATGATTAGGGATAGAAATAATAAGGGGTGTTAAAAAATTCCATTAAAACTAATGTTATTTACAATATATGATGAAAATAGCGGTTTATTTTATTTAAAAGGTCTATTGGAACGGGGTATTAACACAAAATATTTTGGACATAAAAAAAGTTATGTTTATTCTTTAATGCCCCATGAATGCATGAACTATGGAGTAGGTTTACAAAGTGAACCCCTTATCGTTGAAGTTAGAATTAAGCTACAATTAGTAAACTAGTTAATAAAGTGAAACCAACACATGAAATGCAAGTGGTCTCTTTTGATTAACTTAGAAATGACATGTAGTATCCTAGAACTAAAATATAAGGATAACCTTATCCTATCCTATCTATAGATGGAAAGTGCATGCATGGATGTGTCGTTCCAGCATGGCTAGAAACCTATAAATAAAGATGTGTCCCTAAACCTCCTAGTCTGCTTTACTACTACATCCTCGTTTATAGTTCATTGTGTTGCATGGAAATAAATGTTGTACATATTTTCTAAGGGAATCCTGGTATTGCAGAAGACTATTTGAGGTAAAATTTCTAATCACTTGGATCCCTAAGGTAATAGTAGTACAATATATGATACATGAGGTAGCTCCACTTTATGATAATGAACAAAATATTATCATAGACACCCAATCAAGGATTACCATTTCAGGGTCACCACCTCAACCATATGAAAAGTATTCAATATTCCAGCTAATAATATGATTTTTCAATAATGTAAACATCCTTACTCCATTAAGTCAAAATATTTCCTTCCTAGTTCATTTGCTACAAAAGTGGTTAGCCACCATGGAGATCAATGATGCATAAGGCATATAATATTTTCAATATTGGCATTTGTAAGGAACTTATTTAGATGCTCAAAAATATTTGTGGATGGTAAGATGCAACCTAACCTAAAGAATGGATTTTCCTATTCTCGTAATACTAGATTTAGAGGCTCCACTCCACTAGGCCATGAGTATAGATTCCCATGTACATCACAAATTTTTTGAAGTAAAAAAAAATCCATGCAACAATTTATTTATTATAGTTATGATATCTAAATGGTTGTGGCATCTATGCCACCAATAAAGATACCCAATATATTGTGGACTGACTTATTTCCAACTCCCTACTTCTACCACTATTGGTTCATGGAGAAGGAAATCATGAGCCAATGTCATAGAATGTATGGATGATCCAGGAAGATCTTAAAAGGCCAAAATTTCAAAATAAACAAATATAAAAAATAATAGTACCATTGAGAAGCGCTCGCGGAGAAAATTCCAATGGCATTCGTTTCACGTCAATCAAACTCTGGATGAGAAAGATATTCAACTCTGAAGTTTTGGCAAAACAATTTTTTTTTGTGCAGAAATGGAAAAAGAAAGGTGCCGCATGGTAACACATATGGGTTCCAAGTGGCCTATATGGAACCTATGTGGAATCACTTCGTGATGACATGTGTCTTGGAACTTATGAGTTGGTAGGTGAGTTGGCACTTGATAGGGTTGGCGTGGACAAGTTATTGTTTTACACGTGGTATCATGAGTTTCATGGAAAATTTTAGGGGATAATATTAGCCCATGGGATAAATTTTTGGGTTTTAAATTTTTAATGGTCTAATGTTTTATTAAACACCTGTTAGGTATGATTAGCCCACATTTTATTTATTTATTTTTAATGAGTAGGACTTTATCCCCAACGAATTTAAAAAGGGGAGCCAAGATAAAACAGTTTAGCCCCTCTAAAAATGGATATAAGCCTCTATTTGCCCACGAAAATCACTATGAAGCTCCCATTCACCCCTAATTTAAAAAAATGGTAGTTCTTAGGGGTTTTTTCACTTTCTATCAATCATGGAAATTGAAGTTGGAGTTACATTTATCTCTATGTTATGGGTCGAATATCATTTTGCAAGTTTCTTAATGTCCACATGAGAAGGGAAGTTAATATTTATTATTAGGTCTTATTTCAATTCATTTGCACCTAGGAGAGTTCTAAATCCCATCACCTTATATCGAAATCCTCCCCAAGAAACATGGGGATTGTGAAGCTTTCAGTTAGCGATCTACAGAAATAACATTTTTGTTGGTGTTTGGGGCATCATGCCTAGGGGTTGTGACGTCGCTCATAGCCGTGTATTTGGGTATGTAGTGTGAAATTCTATGTCATAGAATATATAAGAGATGAGTATACCTCATAGAGAAAGAATGAGCAGAAAAGTTGAATAAGAGTGAAAACTGCAGTAAAAAAGAGCAGAGAAATAATTATGCAGCAGAACTCAAATAGGAGAAGAATATTGTCACATGATCCAATAATCAATATAATCAACAATGATGTAACAATGGTGAAAATTCAAATCACACAGAAGAATTCGAACCTCAGTTGGTCTAGCATAGGTATTGTCACCACTGGAGTGCTCTGGAAGACTCAAACTCAACTAAACTGAACCTAAACTCAGCTAACTAAGGTCACAACCAGTTAATTGACTAAGGAGGGTGCAATAGTGAGTTTTTCATGTATGTTAATAAGAAATGGGTGCATGAGGCCACAATCGAAGGCATCCGGATCTCTAACCCCCATAAGATTCAGCTAAATCAGGTGGACTGCACTGGAACACTAAGTTGGTTCCTATAAAATAGGGAACTGACTGAAGTGGTCCTAAAATGATGCATGCAGGGCTCAAAAGGTGGTAGATGGATCATGGATGACATCTGCACACCACTAGGGTGAAAATGACATCATCAACGACTAGGAAAAATAAGTAATGCTATGTAGGACAAGCTTGGAGTATTAAAATATCCTAACATGCAGGGGGCATGAATTATCAAGGAGAAACTTGCCAAAAGATTCGTCAAAACTTCACACGGTTTTATAATTTAGTGAAAGATTTGCCAATATTTTACAAATTTTTAGAATTTAGTGAAAGATTCTCCATGATTTTACAATATTATATAATTGAGATTCACCAAAAAATGATATATACATAATATGACATTGATAAAATAGTGTTCATATTTTCCTATAAATTACGGGGATTCACCCATTTATTATACATAGAAATTTAAGGGTGGGTTCTTAAATTTTTCCCTGATGAGTTTACAAGTGGAACAATGAGGGGCGTCCACATGGAAACCCCCCGTTGGCTCGCATGGTTGGTGGTTTGAATAAAGCATGCCTGTGTCGACAGGGATCATACCCGTGACCTCGGCTCGATCACTCCAACGACTAACCACTGGACCAGGTGAAGCGTGTTGGTATGGCTCTGAATTATATTATATTTAACTCTCATAAAAGTCTATTTGGCGAAGAAAATATGACTAACGGGCATGGAACAAGTTACCTCCCTTGTACAAGCCAAGCACATTTACAAATATGGCTACCTTTGTTCTTTGTTAACGACATGGCGCAATATTGTTTTATTGTGTTGGAGGTTTTTGATGGGCACAAAAAGGGTCAGGGATAACACCTTGACCCTTGGTTTCAACTTGGTAGTGTATCCACGTGGCCCACGTTACGCAATGGGATTTTATGTGTCACGTAGAGCCCGCTAACACATTATGCTATATGTAGTATGGTGGGTATAATCAAATTGTCGGAGTTATATATATAATTGCAACAAAAGGGCATTAAAACAAATATCTAGTTATAATTAAGCATATGGTTGTAACCAAGTAAAACCAACATTCTATTTGTAAATATAAGTTGTAACCAAATACTATGGTCCAATGAATGAGCCAACAAATGACCAATGTGAAACATGCCACTATGGGTGTTGCCAAACTATATAAGGCCATGTATTGGACTTGTAAGGGGGAGATGTTTGGAGAGGATTTGTAGAGTTAGATCATTCTTCTTGGGGATCGATTGGGAGATTTTGTGTCTTAGAGATCCAAATGCCATTGGCACAAGTCCTATATGAAGACTTATTTATGTGCAAAGAGAGCAAGGAAATGTTGTGACTCATGTAAGGCTAAGTGTCACATACCCAAGTTCTAGATATTTTATGTCATGAGGAAAACATTATGTTTTATTTTGATTGTAAAGTTTTATGACTATTGACCAAGTGGGGTCAAGGATGACTATAATTAATTACTTTGAATATTTTATTATTAATAAATAAAAGTGGAGACAAATATCCAAAGGAGACTGTTGAATGAGTGTTCACTGACCCACTAGGAGGAATGGACTGGGGTGGAGAGAAAACTGACGCTTGGAAGCATTCTCAACTCACTTCTAACTGTTGCAGGGGGAAACTTCCCTACTTTTATGGTCATGTTCCCCAAGAAAGTGGAACTGAGCAGGTGGATCATTTACTAAATAAACTAACCAAAGACCTAGGCATGCTTTTTATCTACCCATCGAATTCAGCAGGAGGTTGTTCATTATTACCTTGTGATAATTTATGAGCACAAGAGATTCGATGAGGGGAAGGTTAGAAGTGATTGAGTGAGTTAAGACTGCATTCTCAAATAGTGCAACCACATTGTTGAGTTCAATATTGCTAAAGGCAGGAAGCACCACTGTTAATTGCTATTGTTGAGTTGCAAAGGAATTTATTCCATTTCTCCACACAACATATTCGTCCTGGTGGTTTAGTGAACAAGTTCGAGGGTCCTAAGGCAAGTAAATTGGCTATCTTCAGGAGAAGGTTGGGTGGAACGGGCTCCTTTGGCTATTTGTTTCTTCTACAATTACCAAGTTCAAATTGTGTTATCTTATTTATTTTCTGTCAAAATAGTACTAAGGATCTGGATGCATTATGTTATCAGTTTTCTATTTATTTCTAAGTATCTTGAATTGCTGATAAATGTTTTACTTCTGCTAATTTATCTACTTTAGAAATGCATACATCATTCATGTTGGAATGCTAAATAGATAGTTAAAAATAAAATTGATGAATGTTGAATAAAATGCTTCCCTGCATTTTTTCACACACTGTTTATAGTGTCGTACTCTAGTATATGAAAGAATATTTAAAATAGATCAGAATGATGATATACTGTGAATAGATTTGAATGTTTTGATTTCATAAACAAATCTATATTAGTTTCGGTACTTAAATACTTTCTTATTTCAATAGACATCTCAGAAGTTAACTAGGAAACATAGGTATTTTCCTTGCATATGTTTAACAACAAAAACCTTGATTTTCATTCATAAAAGTTTAATATTCTAGGTATTTATTTTATGAATGTTAAACCATAGCATAAGTTTAGTAAATGCATAGTATTCCAATGAAACTGGATAATGAATTTAACCATAAAACACATGCATATAGCTGATATTTAAATAATTAAACCTAAGTACGACACTCTTATCTAGGCTAGATATTACCCTTGCTCAAGTTCAATATCTCTACACTTTCGTAAATAACATCGAAGGCTAAACATTGTACAATAAGTTCCAAATTGAAATACATCAGGATATGCTTAAGTCTAACTCTTGTTCTTACCTGTAATATGCATTTAGAAGCGAAGAGCGTTAGCTATAAATAGCTGAGTAAGCCTCGGGGCGTTCATAAGGACGCCTTCATTACAATGAGAAGATCAGTTAGTCTCTACCATCGAATTTATAACATAAAAAAATTAATGAAAATGTGCACTTCGAACAAGAAGCAATTCAAGTGTCGTTAACCTTTAACCACCGACGATCTTTTATTTAAGATGTCGTCATTGAAATTAATTGATAAAGTGTTTAGACATATTAAAGTTAACCCTAACAATAGTTCTGGGCAACAAATACAAGCTTTAAATGCTACTTGAAAGTTTTAAATTCTAGTGATTTTTTTGGGGATGTTACATGTGGTATCAGAGCGCAAGTTAAAATACTAGATCTGAAGTGGCTCACTCGCACAAATATAAATTTAGGACATAATTGCAAATTACTGATTTTTATTTATTTTGTTTTTTGTTTCAGCATTTTATAAATTTAAGTCTACAGATATGGAAGGACCAGAAGAGTCGGCTGAGTACAGGTCCCTTAATAATGAACAGAATAATAATGAACAAGGAAACAATAATGTAGAAAACTTATTTGTTGAACTGAATGATAATTCATCTAAATTATTAAGAATAGTAAAGGATTTAAAAATTGAGATAAAAATTGTTAAGGAAGAAAATGAACGAATCCTGAAAGCTCACGAGGAGCTCAATCAAATACTGCTGAATAATTTTTATAAAAGTGATCAAGATAAAGAAACAAAAAATAATGTTGAAACTGGAACTATGTCCTACCAACGTAATGATAAAAAGGTAAAATTGACTAATTATGACAGCAGTTCATTTTCTGAATTTGATGAAAAAGTACGCAGGAAAAAGAACAAGTATTCCAACAATAGTAGTGAAAGTGACTACTACACTAAGAAGAAGAAGTACAAACCTTACGAAGAAATTTCTGGCGAGTTTAAAAAGATTAAACCACCAACTTTTAATGGAGAAACAGAAAAGAGTGAGACAGTTGAAGCATGGTTGTCCGGTATGAATAAGTACTTCCATATTTACAACTACTCAAGTCATCTAAAAACTAAAATGGCAATTTATAATCTAACTGGAAAAGCAGACATCTTGTGGCAAGATTTGAAACAAGTAAAACGTTTTAAAGATAAAAGTGTAAACTGGAGTAATTGGCCAAGTGGGAGCTAGCGAAACGATAATGATAAAAGGCGTAGTAAATATGATCCCATACATGGTTGTGCGAAGAACTGCAATGAAAGATTGGTAATTTCTAAAGTCGGCGAAAATAAACCAGGAATTTAGGATAAGATTTCTAGGTAACTTTATTAAAAAGGAACGAGATTACGGTAAATACACTACTCTTTGCATGTAAATGTGAGGGATAAGAGAACATAAAACATCGAAATGTTCATTCGCCTGCTTTGTCCTGTTTCGAGATAAGAGCACTCTACATACAACAATTTCATTGTTAAAACGTGTCTTGTATGCGGATTACATGTGTAATATTTAAGGCAAGCAACTTTTGATACATTATGAATACATAATAATATGTATGTATTTAAGATCTGTAGATAATTATATACCTATAATATTTAAAGCATGTCAAAGAATATGTATATATATATATATATATATAAGCAAGCATTATGGGCCATTCAATTTGCTGAGAAATGTGAATATATGCAGGTTCACAATGAAATGTGAAATAAGAGCAGTTAGAAGCTTATTTATATATATGCAAAATATAATATAAATGTTAAGTTGTTTAGTATCTAATCTCCATATAACTATTTTCCAAACCTGTGGCTCTTAACATTCATATTTTCCTTTTTAAACAATACACATAATTATTTTATTTATGGTCATTTTATTTTTAATCAATGTTGGATTTACACCACACATACAGAACAAACTTGTGTCAAACTCACATTGAAGGTTTACCATATTCATCAATTGACTTCTTGTCACTTATCCAAAATAAGAGCACATTTAGAGTTAGCGAGCCATTTTATTTTTTTAGATTGATGTCTTGTAAACGTAGAGTTTATATTTTAATTTAACGTAGAAGGTGATGCTTTAATTCAAGTAAACTGAAAGTACGAATATTCGAATTCTTAAACAAAAAGATTCTTAAATATGGAAAATGTGACATGTTGAACTATTGTTGAATTGGTGGATGGCAAGAACGAATGGGTCAACGTGCATGTCATCCACATTAAAATCATGCATGTTATGGTTTTTTCTTGCATGGAGATCATTTTCAAAGAGAAATCTCAAATGGTGTAACCTAGATGAGGCACAACATTTTAGGATCCATGTTAGTGTTGTGTGTTCTTTGGACTTTCCTTGGAGAGGCTTTCTCGAATTGCAAGTTCCCATGGATTAAACATTGAAAATTAACTAGTCCATGTCTATGGAACTACACTTTCCATGCTTGCCGACAGGTGTTGCTAACACTGTATCAGAACAATGCCACATGCCATGATTTTTGATGCGTGGTGCGAACACTTCATTGAAAAGATGTGACATGACATTGCTGAAGCTAGGCATGACATGAGGTATGTGTAACATCCCTCCAATTTA